>CM031086.1:10418061-11018061 GCA_018257905.1 Gillenia trifoliata
CCGTAAAGTATCATCATATGATTGGTTTTAGGGCACATTTCCAACAAGGACTAGCCTTGATGTTTCGAGATGTCACTACCAGTACCGCTATGCAACTTTGGATCCATTGTAGGTACTAGCCTGTTCTAGGTTGCACTAGGCAACTCGAACTTGTGTGACGCACTTTGTGTGTTACAACCCAACCCAAAATTTTATCTGAAATTACCAAAATACCCCTAGTGGTCAATGTTGACTTTTGTTGACTTTTCGTGACGACTTGTGAAAATTTATTTCTTTACATATTCATGATGTACTCGTCGATACGAACGGGTGGACGCAAGCGGAACTCAAATTGGAGTTAAAACGAATGTTTTACGAAGCTTTAAAGTGTAAGTTGGAATTACTAATTTTCACCCCGTAAGTTGGAATTAGGGTTTTGGGTTGTGGGTTGGCTGCTGTGCAGCAACACATTCTCTCCAACCCTTCACGTTCTCATCCTCTATCTCTCCCACTTCTCTCTCTCGGCCAAAAACCTTCCAAAACACTGAAACCCTAAAAGTTCTTGGACGAATCACAAAACCATCAAACCGTCGCGCAAGATCATTACCATTATGATCGCCTCGTCATTCTGGACGAGACTGTGATTTCAGAATCTCCAAACTCGAACCCAATCGACCAAACAGACGTCGGAATGATATCGGCAAACTGCCATTCAATTTTCTGTACAATCCCGACCAAGGTAAGCCTCGAAACCATTACCATTGGTTTTATTACGTTGAGTAGGTTCAAATCGATATAAAGAACGTCGAATTTGGTGCAGTTTTGAAGGAGAAAGGAATTAGGGTTTCCCGAAGCTTTCCGGCCAATTTCAGGCCACCTCCGGCCATTTTCCTGCCACAAATTGGTATGAAAATATTCTACTCGTCAATACCTTCAGTTTCATATATGGCACATTAAATTTGGCCAACGAACGAAGAAGTTATAAATTTGTAAAGTTTTGGACATTTTTCGAAATTTTTCCAGAAATTCCGGCGAACGAGACGGCGGTGCCGGCGGCGGCTCCGGCGACCGACGAGAGGAAGAAGAAGAAGGAATATTCCGTCAACGGTAACGGAATATTCCTGACGGAGTCAGAATATTCCGTCAGAAAGGTATATTCCGTTAAATCTAACGATGCTCACGTCAGCAAGCGCGTGGCGACACGTGCCAGCACGTGGCCGGCGCGTGAGTGCACCTCCAGGCGCGTGGCGGCTCGTCCGATCGTTTCCCAGCGCGTGACGGCGCGTGCGGCGGCGCATGGCGGCGCCGGCGGCGGTGGACGGCGGCAGTAGGGTTTTCGGGCCCGAAAATCGTTTTTCGAGCCCGTTTTCGCCACAATAGTATAATTTTTGGGTTTTTTTTTTCTATAAGGGTTATAATTAATTATATTAGGGATATTTTTAACACTTTCCCTAATATTAAATAGGTAATCCTTCGACCCAACACATTGAGGAGGGCAACGCCGAGGGGAATTTCACTCCCGATCACCTGTGAGTGGACTTTTGTTTTAACAAATGGTTTTCATGCTTTGAATTAATTATGTTTCATATAATTATGATTTTGAAAGGATTTTGAAGCATGAATATATATATATATATATATTTATATATATATGTTGGTATTTGGTTATGCAATAATATGGTATTTAATTATGGTTATATATTATGAAAAGGTTTTGAGGGATGAATATTTTGGATATATTGATATTTAATTTACGGCTTCTAAGCATGATTATGTTCGTTTATACAAGGTTTGAATATTTGGGAAATTATGAAGTATATGATATTCTTCACTTCTACACATGATGTATATATGTATGTTTTCAAACACACTTGGTATGCTTTCACTACGTTGTAGTACCGTCTCACGGCCGTAGGACAAGTCTCACATGTTTGGGTCACATGCACTGTACTCCAGGGGTATTGTCCGGTAAATATCTTAGTGCAAGCTTGTCTTACGTTTATGTTTATATTTGGGGAAAAGGCCCCACTACGTAAGGACTCGGGTGTGACGCGCTAATGCGCAAGTGCTTACATGTGTGTGGTACTAGGAGTACAAATTGATTGATAATGTAAAGTGCTTGTACGGGGATTGAGAGGCTGTACCTCAACACGTACATGGGTGATTGCACATATACCCTGTGTTGGTTTTCCTATTATCATATTATTGAAATATTCGGCGAAACGAGTTATGGAAATATGATTTGTTATCTACAGATTTTATATTGATATATGTTTCCAGTTATACCTAAAGTACATTTAGATTTATACTACGATATTACTATTTTACAAATATACTGGAGTTCAAAACAGGGGGTTACTATGTTGAAAAGAGAAAGGTATTTCGAAAACTTTTATTTTTCGTCCACTCACAGCTTTTGTTTTTGCGCCCCCTTCAGGACCTAGTGATAGAGCATCTAGTGAGGTCGAGGCATCCGAGTGGTAGCTCTGACTCTATTTCCCGACCATGTAGGGATTTATCATTTTTGTTATTCAGTTTCTTTAATAATATCCATCCCTGTTATGGATAGAAATTCTAGGAACTTGATTCATTATTTTGTTTCCACTGTTTCAAATTAGTACGCTCTGAACCTTGTGCATGTTGACATTAATTTCCGCAACTTTATGGTAATTTAATTTACTTGAACTAAGTGTTGTCATGCATTTAATGGCTTTGTCACTTACGAGTGTCGGCCAGCACCCCCGAACTCGGTATCCACGTGGGTATTGAGGGTGGGGTGTGTCATTGTGCACAGCGATTAGCGTTAGATTCGTGTCATTATAGTACTCAGCGTATTACTTATATACCTAGCATGTTCCTTGTAGCTTATCTACTTGGGCTTGTGTGTTTACATATGGGTGAGCAGTCGATCATTGATTTTCGGGGAGTACCCGTGTTTTGAGCATTCAGTTTGATTATCGAGGAGTACCTGTATTACTATTATAGCATTTTGAGGATCATACCGAGGAGTATGACGTATTTTTAAAAACTATACATGTTTTCCAGCGAGGGGATAGTGTGCTCTTGAAAACAAAGGTTTTATCAAACTTTGCTTTTTGACCCACTCACCTTTTTATGTTTTGCGCCCCTCCAGGACCTAGTAGCGGATTCGATTTCCAGTGAGACGTGGGCTTGCTTCGGCTGTGGTTGGTGGTTCTGACACTTCCTCCGGATTATGTAGGATTCACTCCTACTTTTAGTTAATTTCTACTTATCCATCCTCACGAGGATGTGAATGTTTATACTCTATGCACCATTTACTTTGCTTTGACTATTATGCACCTGTAATAATGGGTTTTACCCATCACCGCACTCCGACTTCCACTTCCTACTCTAAATCTATTCACTATTTCTCATATACATGCATAATTGGCTTTCGTCACTTAACACGTGTGAGCCAGCACTTCCAGACACCTGGGGTGTCAGGATCGGGATGTGTCATCATACATTATCTATAAAACATTGCAATGTCATACACCAACTTGTGTTTTAGTTGCAATTTTATACATCTGTTAGTCAATCTGCCAATTTCACTATTAAATGATAATGTGGCAATTACGGGCAAAATGAAAATTAGAATAAAAAAGTTTTTTTTTCTTAAATTAACATTTGTAAAATAATTATATTTTTAATTTTTTTCCTATGTGATATATTTAGTGAGATCCGCATTTGCCACACTATCATTTAACGGTCAAATTGACGGTTTGACTAATGGATGTATAAAATTGCAACTAAAATACAAGTTTGTGTATGACATTGCAATGTTTTAAAGATGATATATGAGATTGCAATTGCACCCAAACTTGAGGGTGCAAAATGTAATTTACTCTATTTCTTTGATTGACATACTAAAATCACAAAGTACAATATGCTTACTTATGATATTGTAAGAGGACTCTAATTGCAGATTTAAGTTTAGCTAAATTGTCTATAGCAATGTATTTCTCCTCCTACACTCAACTTTAATGTTCTAAAATCATTAAGCCTTTTCAAATACGAATCTTGACGGGAAGTCTTAATGTTAAATAAGAATTACTAAATTAGAGCCTTTTATTTTTATACAAGTCATTTTCTACAGTAAAGTTTTGTGAGTGTCATGTATGTTAGAAAGAAAAGATGCGAGAAATAGCTGAGATGTATAGCATTATCTAGTGAACTTTTCATCATTGGATGAAAACGATCGACAAGTGAAAAAAAGTCATGTGCCCATCTAATCAAAATATTTTCATAAATCATGATTGTGGGTTGGAGAAGACAAAACTGAAGTTTGGGTTTCCCATGACTTCCGCCGCCACCATATGTTTTCATGGAGTATGATGGAGTTTGCTGGGTGGATGATGAAGAGTGAGTTTAAGAGTGCCAGCCAAGCCATTCGCTGACCATGCATGATTGCATAATTTACAAGTAATTGATGGAATTCAAGAACTAAATAAAAAATTGCAAAGTTTACCATGCATGAGTGGTTCACGTTCAGACTATTGATAAAGAATAACTGAATTTTATTATCTTCAGAAATTTACAACCTTTGGGAAAAAAAAAAAAAAAAACAATGTGGAACATATGCCAAACCAATCATGAAGAGGCTAGTACAATTTCAATCTCCAAAAGGATACAACAGCCGCATTTTTACCTTTGGCTGCACTTTCATTGTTCAATCCCCCATCAATTTTAGAATCTTATTGGAAGTACCAAGATAGAAACTTCTTAGTGAACCACAACATACCCAAAACAAAAATAAGAAAAAGAGCTTTAAAAACTTGTGTAGAAAATCCGTTGGTTTAAACCTTAGAGAGGTCGGTGGTCTTTACCAATAATGACAGTAATCATACTCAGAGAGGTCAATCTTTTTCAGCTTACCTCCCTTCTCTGGGTCGTCTTTTTCAATCTAATTAAAGTACAATATATTAGCCGTGATGCTGACAATTCTATTTCGATCTTTGGCAATTCCTACGTAAATAATCAATCATGAACATGGTAGGGTAGGGTAGGGTTTTTGATTTCTTTGTGCAATGTGCATCACGATCTTATTTGAAAATAGATAATACCAATTTCTAAGAACACTGAGTGGGAAGGCCATTAGGACTTGCTAGGGTAGGGGTTGTGACTCAAATCCTATGTATTGTGAATAGTATTGGATGGTGGAGCCTTATAATTTATATCTCTTCAAATGCTATGATGAAAACAACAAAATTGGACATTTGATATGAGTATTTATAACGTTATTTATTAGACATACAAAACCAAAAAATTTGCAGATATACTCTCTAATATAGGTGAGGTTTACATATAATGATAGCGCCCATTTATATTAGAGAATTTGTCAATTTTGTGTGTTTAAATAAGATTATTAGATAACTATATGTCAAATAAGCAGTAGCCATGGAGAGAGGAGGAGAGAGAAGAGAGAATCAAAAGAGAAAGTGAAATGAAAAATTGAAATTGAAAATAACTTAAAGTTGTATTTGTTGTGATCTGAAATTAGAGAGAAAGTAGAAGGGTGCGGCAAAGAGAGAAAGAGAGAAGGGCCTGAGGAATTGTAGTATATATTCTTCATGCCTAGTGCCTTTATTTATAGTAAACCACAATGAGAGGTACACTTGATCTCCAAGTAAGTACATATCTAATAGGATAGAAACACTAGATTATGATAGTATTCTAATCCATATCTACCTAGGATTTACACAATCACATTATGCCAATATTATTTATAACAGTATTTAGTTTTTCGTTTTAATTAAGTTTTAAGTTTTGTGTACTGTGACATCCTACATCGACCAACGGAGAGGGGGTAATGTGGCTTATATGTACATGTCCACCTCCATTTAGCACGAGGCCTTTTGGGAGCTCACTGGCTTCGGATTTCATCGGAACTCCGAAGTTAAGCGAGTTTGGGCTAAAACAATTCCAGGATGGGTGACCAACTGGGAAGTTGCTCGTGAGTTCCTAGAAACAAAACCGTGAGGGCGTGGCCCAAAGCAGACAATATTGTGCTACGGTGGAGCCGATCCGGGATGTGACATGTACCATTACATTGATACATTTCTTCCATATCCCGTCTATCATCCTTCTGTTCCCATTCTTTCATATATTTTTTTTCTATCTCTAACCAAAAATGAAAAGTGAAAACTAAAAATAAAAATGGTTACTAAGAGAGCCTTAAACTAATCTTTGTACATAGTGTACAAAACTGAGAAGATTTTAAACTAATCTTTGTACATAGTGTACAAAACTGAGAAGATCCATATCCACAAAACCTAATTATTAACTAACTAAATAAATCTCTTCACGTTTGTTGTACAAAATGGAGAAGATATATCCATCATCCATGCATGTATATATGCGCACAAAACCTATTTAAATTGATTGAGTCTAACGCATGCCTAACAATTTAATCTCGAAGAGACTTTCTCCACTTTTGAATCTTTGATAAATTGATATGCTGATTCCAGTTATTAATATCAAAGGTAATATATGTGTGATTTGGAGAGGACAATGACGTTACATAATATTGTACTATATCTGTTCTGTGAACCTGGTTCAACATAAAGTTCTAGAAATGCATATGAAGCTAAATATTTGGCGCTTTCACCCTTCGCGTCAGATAGTGGAATTCATTGTAGTGCAAACCCTCGGCTGCATGCAGCACGTGAATTTTGTTGTAAAAATGCCAAGTTTTATGCCGCAATGCACTTATACTACCCATGGCTATTACATTTCCAATTGAGTTTCTGGTTATGTTTTCTACGTGTGTTTTGTGTTTATATCCTGGACTACCCCGTTTTGGGCTTTATATTTATTTGTTTGATATTAGCAGAAAATATATAAAAGTATTGTAAACTAAATTTAAGAGTTGGTGAGAGAGAAGCACGGCAGAGAGAGAATGGCTCAAGTGTTTGTGAGAATTGTGTTTCACCCTCTCAACTTATGCTTTTATTTATACTAATCAGGATGAGCTTTCTTGTCTTACAAGTCTGTAGCGATTTGATCTCCAAATCCTGTTGGGATTCGTATTTTAAGTTTATACAATCACATTCCTAGAATAATACTATTTACAACACACCCCCTTGAGTGTATACAACTTAAGAAGTAGTCGCATCAGGTCTTCATGATTAGGAGATGGCGGTTGTTGTCGTCAGTTCTCGGCAAGCACAGTGGTTGCAATCACAAGTCTCTTGGTAAGGGTGCATAAAAGAAGATAGTCTCACCAAAGTCTGGCTAGGGTAAATCCAATGGGACAGAACCGTAGTCTAAGGAGAAAAATGTGAGTTAATGCGGTATGTTGATGCTTGACATCTTTAGGATGTTCATAAGCTATGAAAACGTACACAAGGGTATAACCAGCCCAGAGTAGGTGTTCCGTCAAAACCTCGGCAAGTTAGCAAAAACCCAGTAGGAAAAGTGCTCCTGATAGTAGGGAAAAAAAGTACATTAAGGTTATGTGAGTATGCTACTCCCTCTGAGATCGACAATACTCCCCCTGAGAACTACCAACGATGCAAATCAGAAAGTTTACGCATTCCAATTTCTTTGACAAGCTTCTGGAAGCAAGACTTCGTGAAAAGGTTTGCAAGATTGTCTTGGGATCAATTATGCTTAACTTCGATCTTCTGATGCTTTTAAAGCTAGTGTGAGAAGAAAAAGTTCAGAGCAATATCCTTGGTATTGTCACCTTTGATGTATCCTTTCTTAATCTAGTTGATACATGCATCGTTGTTTTCATGGATCGTTGGAGGGACATCAATGATGGAAGAAAAATCACACGAGATTCTTATGAAGTCCATCACTCCTCTCAACCAGAAGCATTCACTTGTTGGTTTGTGTAGGGCTATGATATGCTAAAATGTCACATCCCGGACCGACTCCGCCGTAGCACGATATTGTCCGCTTTGGGGCACGCCCTCATGGTTTTGTTTCTGGGAACTCACGAGCAACTTCCCAATGGGTCACCCGTCATGGGATTGTTCTAGCCCAAACTCGCTTAACTTCAGAGTTCCGATGGAATCCGAAGCCAGTGAGCTCCTAAAAAGCCTCATACTAAATGGAGGTGGCCATGTACATATAAGGCACGTCACCCCCTCTCCATTGGTTGATGTAGGATATCACAATCCACCCCACTTAAGGGGAGCTCGGCGTCCTCGCTGGCACATCCGTACAGAACAGCAGGGTGGCTCTGATACCACTCTGTCACATCCCGGACCGACTCCGCCGTAGCATGATATTGTCCACTTTGAGACACACCCTTACGGTTTTGTTTCTAGAAACTCACGAGCAACTTTCCAGTGGGTCACCCATCATGGGATTGCTCTAGCCCAAACTCGCTTAACTTCGGAGTTCCAATGGAATCCAAAGCCAGTGAGCTCCCAAAAAGCCTCATACTAAATGGAGGTGGGCATGTACATATAAGGCACATGACCCCCTCTTCGTTTGTCGATGTGGGATATCAAAATCAAAATAAAGGAGGGACCTGTCAGACTACCATGCGACCACCCCAGACAGTGGAACTGGATGAGAACGATCATCAACTACTTGATGGAACCAAGGAACCATCGGCTATTAATCATGCTCTGATCACACAGTTATGATTCATCGACCAATTTGGGGTACCTGTCTCTTTAGAAATCAAGGATACAAAGGTACGATCTTATAGAACAGATCCTACTAGTGACATGAGGGCTTACTTCGGCTGTGATTGGCGATTCTAATACTTTCTCTAGACTATGTAGGATTTGTTCCTACTTGTAGTTAATTTCTACTTATCCATCCTCACAAGGATGTGAATGTTTTTATTCTATGCACTATTTACTATGCTCTGATTGTTATGCACCTGTAATAATGGGTTTTACCAATCACCGCACTCTTACTTCCGCTTCCAACTCTAAATCTACACATTTTTTCTCATGCACATGCATAATTGGCTTTCGTCACTTAACACGTGTCGACCAGCACTTCTCGACAACTGGCGTGTCAGGATCGGGATGTGTCAGATTGGTATCAGAGCATTGTCACATCCCACATCGACCAACGGAGATGGGGTGCTGTGCCTTATATGTACATGCCCACCTCTATTTACCACGAGGCTTTTTGGGAGCTCATTGGCTTCGGATTCCATTGGAACTCCGAAGTTAAGCGAGTTTGGGCTAGAGCAATCCCATGATGGGTGACCCACTGTAAAGTTGCTCGTGAGTTCCTAGAAACAAAACTGTGAGGGCGTGGTCCAAAGCGGACAATATCGTGCTACGGCGGAGTCGGTCCAGGATGTGACATAAAAGCTAACACACACGAATGGGGGATTTCTATTTTTACTTAACTAAGACCAAACTAAATTCGGCTATGTAAACAAATTGAAAACAACAAGCAAAATAAATTAAAGACAAGTTTAATGATAATGGTGAAAAGTGATGTAAAAATTAACTTGACACACAAATTAAACCCTATTGTTGACAATTGTAGTATACGTGATAGTAGGGATCGTTCTAAGTCGGGGATTAACTAGGGATGCTAATCTACACTAACTGGACTCAAAAACATATAACTAAGTTAAATTGACTCAAAACAAGTACTATAAAGGAATTTGGACGAAAAATCAATTAAAAAGACTCAAAATACTAAACAGGGATTGGTTTGAACGAATTTAACTTAAACAAATAAATTAACAAAAACGAATGAAAGGGTGATTAACAAAGATGAAAAGCTAGCTAGAAGGTCCTTCTCCGCACATGACATATATATGCATACAAATCAATCTCCAGTTATTCTTTCAATAAACCATGAATTCTCAACACCTCAGATTAATTAGGTACGCTTAAATTAACCCTCAGATTTCCCTTATGTCATTGAATTGGATGGAAAAAGCGCACCACAATCAAATTATTCTTCAAAGGTTCCCTATATGAAAGCGTATAATAGAAATACAATTAAAGATCATTACATTCCATGAAAATCATAAGTATTGACGAGGCACTCGTAACTATGAAAGCGCATGATACTTATGCCAAGAATTTACTTAACGCAATCGATGTCCCTTCGATTTTTACTACTTGCGAATATAAGTTTCTAACGATTAGGTGAAAGTCCCTTGTATTCTAGCTCCAAACCCTAACATGTAAACTAAGTAGGCCTCCTTAATCAACACACAAGGATAAGTTTTCTGTAAAACAGTTAAG
The DNA here is from genome assembly GCA_018257905.1 of Gillenia trifoliata. Taxonomy (NCBI): domain Eukaryota; kingdom Viridiplantae; phylum Streptophyta; class Magnoliopsida; order Rosales; family Rosaceae; genus Gillenia; species Gillenia trifoliata. Next base: position 10,428,243 of record CM031086.1, read on the forward strand.
CAAATTGCACTCACGATTTATGAAACAATAACTGGATGTAATCAATTCATATCACATATATGTTCATGGCTTTGAATTCGCCTCTAACTAAAAAGGAATTAGTTACTCATAATTACAATGAAACAAAAACAAATAAAATTAAACATAGATAGAATACACCTAAACCCTCCAAGGCTTCGGCACCAATCTTCAGATTCTGACTTCTCGCGCTTGTGTGCTCCCCCGTCGTCTTCTTTTTCTTCTGATGAAATTGCATCCTCAAATACTCTCAAGCACGATTTTCTAGAGTGTTTAGGCCTCCTTAGAACTCCTACATCTATCTGAATTAAGTCCAAATACACGCACAAACAGCTGCCACATTATCTTCCTTGAAACCAAATCCGAGTAGGACTCTTTTTCCTGTTTCGACCTTCTGTCATAAAATCTTCAATTAATATCAGAATGACGATCTGTAAAATCCTATGGAAACTAGACATCCAGAGCTTTCCAACCATATATGGCACGACAAGTAATTCGTTCTGAGGAATTCTGGGTGCTCTATCGAAGTTGGCAGTTATGCACAGCACTGTCCAAATTCCACTCGGATTCTACCTTTTCAATGTACTTGTCTTCCAAGCTTCTATCTCCACTCTTTAGGATAAATTGAAGTCCTCAAACAGTCAGATTATCAAATGTCTTCATATGAAATTGAATCTCCCTTTGCAGATGGAATTAGGTAGAAAATGGATGGTGATAAGGTTAGGATAAGATAAGATAAGGATAATGTTCCAGATAATGTTCCATGTTTTCTGCTCTTCCCTTATCTTCTTTGTCTTAAACTTATTTCTTCATCTTCAAAACAGATTCCTAGCCTCATTTAAGCTCCCAATTCGTCCATTCCTTGTACTCCATATTCATGCACTCCATTTAAGCTCCATTTTTGCTCTAAAATGCACCAGAATGCACTTTCTTGTTTCACTTGCCATTTAAACCTATAAACACACGAAAATAGCTTAAATCACTATAATAAACAATAACTAACTATGTAAATACAAGAAAACAAGCTAACTAAGTCGCATAAATATTCTCCTATCAAAAAGCTAGCTATGTAAACAAGTTTAACGATATGCATACAAGTTGATTACCAATTATTCCTTCTATGAACCATGAATGACAATGCCCCAAATTAACCTTGAAATGCACAACTTAATTCTCAGATTTTCCTAAGTTCATTGATTTGAACGAAACGCAACTGGCACCAAATTATTCTTATCAAGTTATCTAACTATGAAACGCATGATAGATAAACATATCAAAGATCATTAAGCTTTGTGAAAATCATAAGCATCGACTAGACAATCGTAACTATGAAACGCATGATACTCTTGCGTAGGATTTTACTTAACACAACCGATGTCCCTTTGGTTTTTACTACTTATGAATACAAGTTCATAACAATTAGGTGAAACTCACTTATATTCTAGCTCCAAACCCTAGCATGCAAACTAAGTTGACCACCTTAATAAACATACAAGGGTAAGTTCTCTATAAAACAGATAAGTAAATAACATTCACAACTTATGAAGAAATAACTGGATGAATCAATTCATAATAAACATATTGTTACAACCCGTCCCAAAATTTTATGTAAAATTACCAAAATACCCCTAGTTGTCAAATATTGACTTTTGTTGACTTTCTCGAGACGACATGTGAAAATTATTTTCTTTACATATTCAAGTAGCACTCGTCGATACGAACACGTGGACACAAGCGGAACTCAATTTGGAGTTAAAATGAACGTTTTATGGAATTTCAAAGCTTAGGGGCATTTTAGTAATTTTCACACCCGTATGTTAATTAGGGTTTTTCGCTGGGTGCTGTGCAGCCATTCCCCCCACTCTCTCTCCACGACCTCTCTCTCTCTCTCTCTCTCTCTCTCTCTCGGCCAAAACCTCACAAAACCACACCGAAACCCTAGATTTTTGTTGAATCACAAAACCAACGAACCACACACGAAACAATTACCATTACGATCGTCTCGTCATTCTTGACGAGACTGTGAATTCAGAATCCCCAAACTCGAACCCAATCGGCCAAACCGATATCGGAACAAAAACGGCAAACTGCCATTCAAGCTTTCGTACAATCCCGGCTTAGGTAAGCCTCGAAACCATTTCCATTGGTTTTATTATATTGAGTAGGTTCAAATCGATATAAGGAACGTGAATTTTGGTGCAGTTTTGAAGGAGAACGGAATTAGGGTTTGTCCAAAGCTTTCCGGCCAATTTCAGGCCATCTCCGGCCATTTTTCTGGCCCCTATCTGGTATGAAAATACTCTACTCTTCAATACCTTCATTTTGATATATAGCACGTTGAATTTGGCCAAGGAATGAAGGAGATATGAATTTTTAAAGTTTTAGACAATTTTCGGAAAATTTTTCCAGATTCCGGCGAACCAGACGGCGGCGGCGGCTCCGGCGACCGGAGGAGGGTTTAAGGTGACGGAATATTCCGTCACGGTAACGGAATATTCCTGACGGCGTCAGAATATTCTGTCAGAAAAAGGTATATTCCGTTAAGTTTGACTAACGCCGTTGACTTTAACAGCGCTGACGTCAGCATGTGCGTGACCGCGCGTGCCAGCGCGTGCCGGCGGCGGTGCACAGCAGCGAGAACGTTTTCGGGCTTCGAAAATTGTTTTTCGAGCCCGTTTTTGCCAAAATAATATTATTTTGGGTTCTTTTTATTAAAGGGTTATAATTATTTATTTGGGGAGATGTTTTTAACATTGTTCCCTAATATTAAATAGGTAATCCTACGACTAGGCGCTCCGAGGACAGCGACACCGAGGGGGATTATACTCCCGAATACTTGTGAGTGGACTTTTGTTTTATTAAATGATTTTTTTGCTATGAAATAATTATCGTTTGATATACTTATGATTTTTAAGTGGTTTTTAAGGCATCAATATTTATGGATACATATTATGAAATGGTTTATACTATGATTTCGCTTATGCATAAATACATTGGTATTTTAAATATGGTTCCAAATGAATATAACTTTTTATGCAAGGTTGAAATATTTGGGAAATTATGAAGTATATGATATTCTTCACTTTTACACATGATGTATATATGTATGTTTTCAAACACACTTGGTATGCTTTCACTACGTTGTAGTACCGTCTCATGGCCATAGGGCAAGTCTCACATGTTTGGGTCACACGCACTGTACTCTAGGGGTATTATCCGGTAAATACCTTAGTGCAAGCTTGTCTTACCTTTATGTTTATTTTTGCGGAAAAGGCCCCACTACGTAAGGACTCGGGTGTGACGCGCTATTGCGCAAGTGCTTAAATGTGTGTGGTACTAGGAGTACAAATTGATTGATAACGTAAAGTGCTTGTACGGGGATTGAGATGATGTTCCTCAACACGTACATGGGTGATTGCACATATACCCTGTGTTGATTTTCTTTATTATATTATTGATATGTATGGCAAAATGATTTATGGAAATATGAACAGTTATTGACAGATTTTATGTTGAAATATGTTTCCAGTTATACATATAAAGTATGTTTTGACTTATACTACGGTAGTATAATTTTACATCTATACTGGATTTCAAACAGAGGGTTACTACGTTGAAAAGAGAAAAGTATTTAGAAAACTTTTATTTTTCGTCCACTCACACCTTTTGTTTTTGCGCCCCCTTCAAGACCTAGTGATAGAGCATCTGGTGAAGTCGAGGCATACGATAGGCAGCTCTGATTCTCTTCCCGACCATGTAGGGATTTGTTTTTATTTCAGTTTCTTTAATAATATCCATCCCTGTTATGGATAGAAATTCTAGGAACTTGACTTATTATTCTGTTTCCGTTGCTTCAATTTGGTACGCTCTGAACTTTGTGCATATTGATATTATTTTCACAAATTATTTAATGGTTTAAGTTGCATAAACGAAGTGTTGTCATGCATATAATGGCTTCATCACTTACAAGTGTCGGCCAGCACGCCTGAACTCGGTATCCACGTGAGTTTCGAGGGTGGGGTGTGTCACATAAGTTCATGGCTTCAAATTCACCTTTAGCTATAATAGAAATTAGTTACTCATGATTGAAAAGCAATTCACAAGAAACAATGAAAAACAAACTAATAAAATCACATCCAAGGTTTGGATAGATACAACTTTGAGTTCAACGGCTTCGACTTGAACATTTTCTTGTCTTCACCTTGGATGGATGGATGAATTGAAGGGTGAATGGAACAGTTTTAGGGCTCAGTATGTGGTTGTCACATCTCTGACCGACTCCACCGTAGTACGATATTGTCTGCTTTGGGCCACGCCCTCATGGTTTTGTTTCGGGGAACTCACGAGCAACTTCCCAGTGGGTCACCCATCCTGGGATTGCTCTAGCCCAAACTCGCTTAACTTCGGAGTTCCGATGGAATCCGAAGCCAGTAAGCTCCCAAAAGGCCTCGTGTTAACTGAAGGTGGGCATGTACATATAAGGCACATCATCCCCTCTCCGTTGGTCGATATGGGATATCATCCACCCCACTTAAGGGGAACCCGGCGTCCTCGCCGGCACATCCGAACCAAACAGCAGAATGGCTCTGATACCATTTTGACACATCCCGGACAGACTCCGCCGTAGTACGATATTGTCTGCTTTGGGCCACGCCCTCACAGTTTTGTTTCTGGGAACTCACGAGCAACTTCCCAGTGGGTCACTCATCATGGAAAATTTGGTTTATTTTACTTTTTTAATTTGTTCAGAAAACTCAACTTTTAGTTGTCCTTCCTTGCAATGGTAGTTTTTGTCCTGAGTCCATTTGGCAAGAGGGTCCAAGGTCCAAGTCCAGTTAAGGAGTCCCATCTCGCAAAGGTGTTCATCAAATTTATCCACGAAAAGGTGTCATCAGAATGTCTGGTTGCAATATATCGTCACATTTTCTTCGCTTTTGATGATATCCCACATCGACCAACGGAGAGGGGATGATGTGCCTTATATGTACATCATTTAACAAGAGGCCTTTTGGGAGCTCACTGGCTTCGGATTCCATCGGAACTCCGAAGTTAAGCGAGTTTGGGCTTGAGCAATCCCATGATGGGTGACCCACTGGGAAGTTGCTCGTGAGTTCCCAGAATCAAAACTGTGAGGGCGTGGCCCAAAGTGGACAATGATAGAATGCAACAGAGAAAAAGAGGGATGAATGTGTGAGGTGGTGTGTCAAATTGGTTCTTCTTTGATGATTTATGCGACTTCAAGTGCTTGAATCATTGAAGGACTCCAAGGGCACGATTTAGAGAGTGTTTAGACATCCTTAGGACTCCTTTTTTCAGCTGAAGTAAGTATAGAAACACACACAAAACAACTGCCACGTTTTTTCCTTGAAACTAGATCCAACTAAGACTCTACTGCCTGTTTCGACCTCTCCTCACTAAAACAGTGATAACTAATTCTAGAGGCATTGGAATTGAGATCTGTAAAATCCTGTGGCAACTAGACATCCAAAGATTTCCATCCATATATGGCGTGACATGTAACTCGGCCTGAGGAATTCTGGGTGCACTTTTGAAGTTGGTAGTTCTACACAGCACTATCAAAATCTCACTCAAATTCCACTTTTTTGCAATTTTCCTTGTTTTCCAAGCTTCTATCTTCTAATCCATGCAAAATCAGGCCATAATCCATCACTTGTGTCCACTCCTTAATAACTTTGTACGTCCCAAATCCTTGTGCTCCAATGTTTGCCACACAAGCATTCTATTCCAAATCCAAATAGCGCTCTGCTTCGCTCCTTTAGCCTCCTAATTCCAACTTTGCCATTTCTACCTACAATAAAACAAAAATAAAATAAAATACTACTATTAACAAAAATTAACTAAATAAACATAGAGAAATAAGATAATAACGTCGCATAATTATGCTCCTATCAAATTCCCCCACACTTAGCTTTTGCTAGTCCGGAGCAAAACAAAGAAAACAAAACAAAACAAAGACCTAAACCTTCCAACATTCACTAGTAAGGACTCGGGTGTGACGCGCTGCGGCGCAAGTGCTTACATGTGTGTGGTACTAGGAGTACAAATTAATGGATAACGTAAAGTGCTTGTACGGTGATTGAGAGGCTGTTCCTCAACCCGTACATGGGTGATCGCGCATATACCCTGTGTTGGTTTTCCCTTGCTATATTATTGGAATTATGAACTGTGATTTACGAGTATTATATCTTTTGATATGTTTCAGTATACGTTTAAAGTATTTTTGAAAGATACTATGATAGTATATTTCTACGATTATTACTGTTTTTCAAACAGGGGGTTAATATGTTGAAAAGAGTATGGTTTGCGAAAACTTTGATTTTTGTCCACTCACACTTTTGTTTTGCGCCCCCTTAGACATAGTGATAGTGCATTTCCGACGCAACGAGGATTTTGCGGGCAACATTATCCATCCCGACCATGTAGGGATCTATCTTTCTTCAAGCTTATAATAATATCCATCCCCGTTATGGATGTAGAGATTCTAGGAACTCGCTTATTATTTGTTTCCGCTGCTTCTTGTAAAATTATACTCAACTATATATTGACTGAGTTTGGTGCCCTGTCACAATTTAATTTTGGTTACACTAAGTGTTGTCATGCATTTAATGGCTTCATCACTTACGAGAGTGTCGGCCAAGACGCTCGCACTCGTATCCACGTGGGTACGAGGGTGGGGTGTGTCAGTTGGTATCGTAGCATAGGTTCGTAGAATTCTTATGACAAACACTTAGTGTACGCCATTCTTGTAATCGAGCATCTCAAGATTTCTGTTCGTAGCTCACCTCGGCGCGCCAGATGAATCGATTATGCCCGCTTGGCCAAGTCATCGGGCTAATGCAACTCGTGGCGGTAGAGGTTGTACTTTCCCCGAGATTGCTTGTGGTCGGGAGGAGTCATTTTGGGTACGTTAAATGTTTTGGCTTTTCATGCTAGAGTTTTAATTGATCCGGGGTGCTACTCATTCTGGGTTATATCTCCTATGTTCGCTAAGAAAGTAAATCCCCAACTGCTAATTTCGAGTGTGAGTTAGTTATAAAGTACACTCCTAAGGGGTAGACAAGCAATCGTTCAATGGGAGTTTAGAGATTGCCCAGTTTTCGGCCGTGATGAACTCATGGAGGCGAATTTCATTCCTTTAAATATCGTTGACTTCATCTTATTCGGTATGGATCGCTATCCAAGTTATCATGCCGTTGTGATTGTCGTACTCAAAGTGGTCACATTCCAAACACCGGTAGACCGAGGTTGTCTTCCACATGCAGAAGAGTCTTAACCGTTCAATTTCTCTTCACTACATAAGAAGTTGCTGCGTAAAGGTTGTCAAGGGTACTTGCCCATGTGGTGATGAAAGAAGATTCCGCCTCGTGTCGAGGATGTTCGCGTGGGTCAATGAATATCCCGACGTTTCCCGAGGGACTTACTCCGGCTCTAGCTCCCCGACAGAGATTGAGTTCACGATCGATCTAATACTAGGTAATCGATCCTATTTCCCGAGCACCGTACTCTATGGCTCCAAATAATTGAGGAGTTAAAGACTCAACTCCGTGAGTTAGTTGACAAGGGGTTTATTCAACCTAGTACTTCACATTGGGGTGCTCCGTGCTGTTTGTCAAGCAAAGGATGGGAGTATGCGCTTATGCATAGATTACAAGCAACTCAACCGGTGACAAGAAGAACCATCCGCGTCTCGTATTGATGACCTGCTGATCACCAAGGGCACGAGTTTTCTCCAAGATTGATCTTCGATCTCGGATATCATCGCTGCGTATCCGCAAGGATGATGTGCCCAAGACTCTTTCCGAACGCAATATGGACATTACGAGTTCCCGGTGATGCCTTTCGACCGACTAATGCTCACTCGCTTCATGATTTGATGAAATCGTAGACTCAAACTATCTCAGACTGGCTTTGTGATTGTGTTCATCGACAGATTCTAATACTCCCGTAGGAGACCGAGCATGAACATCTCGAGGATTGTTTTTGGAGAGTCCGAGGATAGCTCGGCTTGTATGCTAAGTTCAAAGAAAGGTCGGGTCCGCCTTGATCGTATTAGCCTCTTAGGTCATGTGATTAATAAGGTATATTCTCGTTGATCCACAAAAAGATGGAGGCGGTGGTGAATTGGGAGCAACACTAATGTGACCGAGGTGAGAAGTTTCTGGGTTTAGCAAAAAGGCCACCGTCGTTTGTGCGTAATTTCCTCTCTATAGTTAGTGTGATTCCTCTTACTAAGCTCACTAGGAAAGATGTTAAGTTCGTTTGGGATGACACTAGAGCGGATTTTCGTAAACTTAAACATCATCTTACTTACGCACCCGCTGTTAGTGCTTCCCGATGAGAGCAGAGTTTGACATCTACACCGATGCTTCGTTGCATGGTTTGGGTTGTGTGTTGATGCAACATGGAAAAGTCATTGCCTATGCTTCCGACAACTCAAACGACACGGTTAATTATCCTACTCATGACTGAGTTAGTCATTGTGTCTTTTCTTTTGAAGATTTGGCGACATTATCTTTATGGGGAGATTTGGCTGCATCTTCACCGACTACAAAAGTCTTAAATATATTTTTACGTTGTAATGAGTTAAACTTGAGACAGGAGATGGATGTGAGCCCATTAGTGACTATAATTGTACCATCGACATCATCCTAGTAAAGCGAATGTAGTGGCCGACGCCCCGAGTCGGAAATCCCATGTGGCAGCTGGCATCTATTCAGCATATATTCCCACGTTGCGAGCCTCGAGAGTAACGGTGCAATCTTCAATGTTGATAATCATGAGCTCACTAGCTCATTTCCAAGTCGAATTCGTTCCTTGTGGATAAGGTCTGAGAAGCTCAAGGGAAAGATTCCGAGTGTGTGCAGCCTCAAAGGAGGAAGTTCTTGGCGGGGTTGGAGAGCTGTGATTTTGTAGTCGTGGAGGATGGACATCAAGGGCGGGTAGTCGCTTCACTCGTACCCAAGGGAATGGTGGATTGAGGAGAGAAATCCCGGATGAGTGCACACATCCCCGCATATGCTAACCGGCACTAAGATGTACCACACCATCGACCTTACTACTATTGGTCGTGAATGAAGAAGGATATCGCTCACATTGAGTCGCGCTTCACTTGTCGCCAAGTGAAGGCGGAGGCGTAAAACCTCTGGGTTATCGCAGACTCCCTATTCCAGCTTCTTGAAATGGGAGAATGTGTTACCATGGATTTTGTGTTTTGGGTTACCGCCACCCGAGCAAAATGTGATGGTATTTGGGTGGATTACTGTCGACCGACCGACAAAGACAGCTCATTTCTGCCAATTCGCGACAAGTTGAATAAGTTAGCGAATATGTTCATAGATCATATAGTCAAACTGTGGGGTACCGCCCATCATTTCTGTGATAGAGATCCTTATCTACCTCCAAATTTTGGAAGGCATTTCAGACGCTATGGAACGAAACTTTGTACAAAGATAATTTTCCACCTTACGTACGATGGCCGTCCGAGAGGACGATCTCGACCTTGGAGGACATGTTGAGAGTTTCGGGTCCTTCAATTCCGGGGGGAAGTTGGGATGATCACTTGGCGTTGATGTAGTTCGTATACAATAACAGCTTCACTTTAGCATCTGTATGGCACCGTACGAGGCATTGTGGCCGGGAAGGCGTGTCGAACCCTATCAGTGTTGGACCGAGGTAGGTGAGCGAGCACTTGAGGGCCTGCACTGGTAGACGATACTACAGTAGAAGATCTGGGGTGATTAGCGTAACCCGAAAGCGCCCAGATAAAAAAGACAAAGAGTATAGCAGCATGCACACTCTAAGGACCGTGAGTATTCAGCTGGCGACTTGTGTTTTTGAGATTGTCGCCCGGAAGGGTGTGCTGTGAGGTTTGGTAAACGGTAAAGCTAAGTCCCCGCACATTGGTCCTTACGAGATTGTGGCGCGTGTGTTGGGGAGGTTTGGTAAACGGGTAAGCTAAGTCCCCAAGAGACATTGGTCCTTACGAGATTGTGGCGCGTGTTGGCGTTAGCTATGTGACGTGTTAGCCTTGCCAAATGGGAGTTATCTCGGGTACATGATGCTTTCCATGTTTCCCATGTTGAGGAAGTATGTACCGCACGAGTCACATGTACTCCAACCACAACCTTTTAGCCGAATGAGAGTTTGAGTTACGAGGAGGAACTAGTAGAGATTTTGGATAGAAAAGACAAGGTTCCGAGGAACAAGGTGATACCTCCGGTGAAGGTTCTATGGAGTAAACCATGAGGTAGAGGAGGCTACTGGGAGATCGAGAGCATATGCGGCTGCTAAGATCCGCATTTCTTATTCTAGTAGTTTTGTTTGTAATTTCATGGATCTAAATTTTATTTAAGGGGGTAGATTGTTACAACTCCGTCCTAAAAATTTATGTGAAATTACCAAAATACCCTAGTGGCAATGTTTTGATCTTTTCTCGGGACGACTTCCGAAAATTTATTTCTTTCCATATTCATGATGTACTCACGATACTGGGAAAGTTGGAAATGAACGTTTTACTAGCTTAAAGTGTAGGGGCATTTTAGTAATTTGCACTGTGAAGTTGGAATTAGGTTTTTGTCGGCCGCCGTGTGTGCCCAACCACCCCATCATTCTCGCACGTCTCTCTCTCCCTCTCTCTCTTTCTCTCCTATTTTCTCTCTAAGCCAAGAAATCCAACCGACAAACCCTAACCTTGGTCGAATCACAAAACCATCAAGCCGTCGCCCAAAATTCATACCATCACAATCGTCCCGCCATTCTCGATGAGGCTGTGATTTTAGAATCTTCAATCCAACCCGATCGTTCAAACCGACGCTCAACGGAATAGGCAAACTGCTCATCGATTTTCTGTACAATACAGACCAAGGTAAGCCTCGAGACCAGTACCATTGGTTTTATTGGATTGAGTAGGTTCAAATCGATATAAAGAACGCCGAATTTGGTGCCGCTTTGAAGGAGAACGGAATTATTAGGGTTTCCCAGCTTCCCGGCCAATTTTGCCATCTCCGGCCATTTTTCCGCCTCAAATTGGTATGAAAATATTCTACACTTCAATACCTTCAATTTGATATATGGCACGCTCAATTTGGCCAAAGAACGAAGAAGATATGAATTTTGAAGTTTTGGGACTTAATCGGCATTTTTTCGTACTCGCGGAACTGTGCTCCTACACCGGCGGCAGAGGGGGAGGGAAGAAGAAGGAATATTCGTCAGTGTAACGAAATATCGCGACGGCGTCAGAATATTCCATCCGTATAGTATATTCCGTTAACTTTAACGGCGCCGACGCGCCAGCGCGTGGGACGGCACAGCGTGTGCGCGTGCGCTTTGGGTGACACGTGCCGTCGCAAGGGAGACATCGCCACAAATACAAGTGGCGACACATGCGGGCCACAGGCCGCGCGTGCTACGCATGGTCGGCGCGTGAGGCCACTCGGCGCGTGGCGGCGCGGCCCGACCGTTTCCTAAGGTGGCGGCTGGGGGTGGCCAAGGCACGGCGGCGCTGCCGGGCGGTGGATTCGCGGGCCGTAGGGTTTTCGCCCGGAAATCGCGAGCCCGCGCTAAAATAGTATTATTTTTGGGGTATTTCTCTTTAAGGCCTATTTTAAGTTATTTTAGGGAAGTTCTAATTTGCTCCTCAATATTAAATAGGTAATTCTTCACTCCGCACACGAGGAGGGCAAATACCGAGGGAGATTTCTACCCCGATCACCCGTGAGTGGACTTTTGCTTTATTAAATGGTTTTTCCGATTGAAAATAAATATGAACTTGGCTCTTTGCAGGTTTTAAATGGTTTTGAAGATGGATTATTTATATATATTTATTTATAAATATATATACATGTTGATAATTGTTTATGCAAACCATATTTGTTTTATTTATGGTTATATATTGGGAATGAATTTAAATGGTGATTGTGGTTTTATACCAAAGTACATGATTATACATTTGGAATGGTTTCACACTACGATATCACTTTGGGTTTATTAAATGATATTTTATTATATGGTTTTGAGGGAAATTTTTATTTATGCAATACTTGATATTGGGAATTATGAATGGATTTGGCTTCTATAACTGTACACATGAATATGTATGCTGTTTTCAAACACACTTGGTATGCCACTACGTTGTAGTACCGTTTCATGCCATATAGGACAAGTCTCACATGTTTGGGTCATACGCACCTACTCCAGGGGTATTGTCCTAGAATAATACTTTAGTGCAAGCTTGTCTTACGTTTATTGTTGTTTATGGGGAAAAGGCCCCACTACGTAAGGACTGGTGTGACGGCGCAGCAAGTGCTTATGTGTGTGGTACTAGAGTACAAATTAATGGATAACGTAGTGCTTTTCTGTACTGGTGATCGAGAGGTCGGTTCCCTCAACCCACATGGGGACGCTCATATACCCTGTGTTGGTTTTCCCTTGCTATATTATTGGAATTATGAACTCGTGATTACGAGCATTATATCTTTTGATATGTTTGCATAATGTTTAAAGTATTTTTGAAAGATACTATGATAGTATATTTACGCATTATTAATGCTTTTCAAACAGGGGTTAATATGTTGAAAAGAGTATGGTTTGCGAAAACTTTGATTTTTGTCCACTCACACTTTTGTTTTGCGCCCTTCCCCCTTCAGGACATAGTGATAGTGCATTCGGCGCAGTCGAGGATTTTGCGTGGCAGCTCTGATTATCCATCCCGACCATGTAGGGATCTATCTTTCTTTCAGTTTCTATAATAATATACATCCCTGTTATGGATAGAGATTCTAGGAACTCATTTTATTATTTGTTTCCGCTGTTTCAAAATTAGTACGCTCTGAACCATATGCATATTGACGTTGAGTTTTGCAACTTTAATACAATTTAATTTTGGTTACACTAAGTGTTGTCATGCATTTAATGGCTTCGTCACTTACGAGTGTCGGCCAGCACGCTCGCACTCGGTATCCACCTGGGTATCGAGGGTGGGGTGTGTCACAACATTTGACCTCAATACCCAACTAATGAAACGTACAGGAGAGAAACAAACTTCAGGGGCTAGGTTTCATGTTATAGACCCGTCTTCAACACTCAAAACTATACAACTCTTTTCTTTTTTTCCCTAATATAAATTAATATAGGCCCTACAGAAAAATATTCCAAAAATAATACTATTTTAGCGAAAACGGGCTCGAAAAACGATTTCCGGGGCCTGAAAACCCTACAGCCGCCATCCACCGCCGCCGGCTCCGCCGTGCACCGCTGCACGCTCCGCCACTCGCCGGGAAACGGCCGAACGCGCTGCCACGCACCAAGAGGAGCTGCCACTCGCCGACATGTGTCGCCAAGCGTGGCACGCGCCTGCACTCTCTCTTTGACGTGATCCCACGCGCAGCTGACGTCAGCCACGCGCCTGCTGACGTCAGCGTCGTTAGATTTAAAGGAATATACCTTGCTGACGGAATATTCTGACGCCGTCAGGAATATTCCGTTACCGTTGACGGAATATTCCCTCTTCTTCTTCCCCTCGCCGGTCGCCAGAGCCGCCGCCGGCGCCGTCGTCCTCCACCGTTTGGTTCGCCGAAATTTCTGGAAAATTTCCGAATTAATCCCAAAACTTCAAAAATTCATAACTTCTTCGTTCTTTGGCCAAATTTAATGTGCCATATATAAAATTGAAGGTATTGACGAGTAGAATATTTTCAGATGAATTTGGGGCCGGAAAAATGGCCAGAGATGGCCTGAAATTAGCCGGAAAGCTTCGGGGAAACCCTAATTCCGTTCTCCTTCAAAACTGCACCAAATTTGACGTTCTTTATATCGATTTGAACCTACTCAACGTAATAAAACCAATGGTAATGCCCCAAATTAATTTTCCAGAGCCGCCGCATACAAGTTGATTACCAATTGTTCCTTCTATAAACCATGAATGACAATGCCCCAAATTAACTGTGAAACGTACAAATTAATTCTCAAATTTTCCTAAGTTAATTGATTTGAATGAAACACAACTCGCACCAAATTATTCTTATCAAGTTATCTAACTATGAAACGCATGATAGATAAACATATAAAAGATCATTAAGCATTGTGAAAATCATAAGCATTGACTAGACAATCGTAACTATGAAACGCATGATACTCTTGCGTAGGATTTTACTTAACACAACCGATGTCCCTTCGATTTGTACTACTTATGAATACAAGTTCATAACGATTAGGTGAAACTCACTTATATTCTAGCTCCAAACCCTAGCATGCAAACTAAGTTGGCCACCTTAATAAACATACAAGGATAAGTTCTCTATAAAAAAAAGATAAGTAAATCACATTCACAATTTATGAAGAAATAATCGGATAAATCAACTCATAATAAACATATGTTCATGGCTTCAAATTCACCCTTAGCTATAAAAGAAATTAATTACTCATGATTGAAAAGCAATTCACAAGAAACATTGAAAAACAAACTAACAAAATCACAAAGGTTTGGATAGATACAACTTTGAATTCCACGGCTTTGAATTGAACGTCTTCTTGTCTTCACCTTCGATGGATGGATGAATTGAAGGGTGAATGGAACAGTTATAGGGCTCAGTATGTGGTAGAATGCAACAGAGAACAAGAGGGATGAATGCGTGAGGTGGTGTGTCAAATTGGTGCTTCCTTGATGATTTGAATCGTTGAAGGACTCCAAGGGCACAATTTAGAGAGTGTTTAGACATCCTTAGGACTCCTTATTTCATCTGAAGTAAGTGTAGAAACACGCACAAAACAACTGCCACGTTTTTTCCTTGAAACCAAATCCAACTAGGACTCTACTGCATGTTTCGACCTTTCCTCACTAAAACAATTATACCTAATTCTAGAAGCATTGGAATTGATATCTATAACATCCTGTGGAAACTAGACATCCAGAGCTTTCCATCCATAATGGCATGACACATAACTCGGCCTGAGGAATTCTGGGTCCTCTATCGAAGTTGGCAGTTCTGCACAGCACTGTCCAAATCTCACTCGGATTCCACTTTTTTGCAATTTTCCTTCTTTCCCAAGCTTCTATCTTCTAATCCATGCAAAATCAGGTCATAATCCATCACTTGTGTTTACTCGTTAATAACTTTGCATGTCCCAAATCTTTGTGCTCCAATGCTTGCCACACAAGCATTCTATTCCAAATCCAAATTACGCTCTGCTTCGCTCCTTTAGCCTTCTAATTCCAACTTTGCCATTTCTACCTACAATAAAACAAAAATAAAATAAAATACTACAATAAATAAAAATTAACTAAATAAACATAGATCAATAAGATAATAACGTTGCATAAATATGCTCCTATCACGCTAGTATCTCAGCATAATTTGAAGACATCGCAACTAAATTATGTATGGTAGATCTCTAAGATATTGCAGTGTCTCCAATGGTAAAGACATAACTCGTTTGAGAATCAGGTCGTAATCCATCACTTGTGTCCACTCGTTAATAACTTTGCACATCCCAAATCATAACTCATTTGAGAATGTGCCATGTGCGAGTCAGTTGAATAACCAGCGTCAGCATAATGAACAAGGCGGACATCATTCCAAAGATAAAGTGGGTTGGGTCAATTCGGTGATGCATAGGGATAAAATGAGCCCATATCCATTGTTCTTTTAAGGTACCGCATGGATGTCTTTAACACAAGTGTCTGCGTGTAGGTGCGTTGTTATATCTTGCAAAAAGATTCACAACAAAGGAGATGTCCGGTCTAGTGCATTGAGCCAAGTACAATAAAGTGTCAATTCCACTTAGATATGGAACTTTAGGTTCCAAGACCTCTTTATAATCATCTTTAGGACAAAATTGATCTCGTTTTCCATCTAGTATTCGGATGACCATGGGAGTACTTGAAGGTTTCGCTTTATCCTCGTTAAAGCAGCTCAACACCTTCTGGGTGTAGTTTGATTGGTTGACCAAAATACCATCCGAACAGTGCTCAATCTCCAGGCCAAGACAGTATTGAGTTTTTCCAAAATCTTTCATCTCAAATTCCAACTTCAAGTGTGAGGCAGTTTTCTCAAGCTCTTCAGAAGTCCCTAGACTGCAACAATTGCAAATTTGAAATATGACTTCTTAATATACATGCAAGTGCATAGCTTGTTATTCTCATATCCCTGACTGATCAAATAATCACTACGATGGTTATACCACATCCGTCCTGATTGCTTTAATCTATAAAGCAAACTTCTGAATCTTATAGAGAGTGTTTCGTGGTCAGAAACTATTTGAATCAGTCAATGGATGTCCTTCAGGAAATTTCATATAAATATCCGTATCTAGGTCCCTATAAAGATACGTTGTGACCACGTCCATAAGCTGCATATTCATTCTTTCGGAAGCTACCAGATTGATAAGGTAGCGAAACGTTATGGTGTCCATTACGGGGGAATAAGTCTCCTCATAATGAACTCTAGGGTGTTGAGAGAAGCCTTGTGCCATAAGGCATGCTTCGTAACGCACTATTTTATTCTTCTCATTAGTCTTCCTTACGAACACCCACTATTAGCCAACGGGCTTCACATTATGTAGCGTTAGAACTACAGGCCCAAACACTTTACGCATCACTAAGAAATCAAGTTATATCTGGATTGCTTCCATCCATTTTGACCAATCAGTTCTATGTCGACATTAGTTAACGGAATGGGTCGATGTCATCGCTAATCAAAATATCAGTAGCTACTGCAAATGCAAATGCATCGTCGACGATAATCTCATTCAGATTCCAGACAAGCTCGCATAATGAACTGAAATCTCTTGATTCTTGGGAGGCGATTGTGTCTCTTCCAAGATACTACCGTAATCTAGTCTAACCTTATGCTATGGATCAGATAAGACAACATTGGATTCGAACTAGTTTGACTAGTTTGTGCTGTGTGTTTCCTCCTCCGGGGATATGAATCCTTCGAACCAATGGGTCTCCCAAGCTTCACGGTAGGTGTGTGATTGGCTAACCTGATGTGTACCGGGCAACCCAATAGGGCCAGCCAACCGACTAATAGGAGCAGCACATCCTTTTGGGGCGTTAACTTAATGTTCATTAGGTACGTCTATCCTTTTAGGTATATTTGCAGCTAGTATATATGATCTCGTCAACTTTTCTAGATCAAAGAAAGCGTCTAGCATGCTTTGGACAACATTCTGTAAATCTAGGATTCTTCACACTTCAGCCTCAAACTGGGCAGTTTGGGTTTCCGAATGGTACTATATCACTTTGAGGGTCCACAAGAGTCCAGACCTGATTTTCATACATGGACTCCATCTCGGATTTCATGGCTTCTTGTCATTTCTTTGAATCAATGTCAGACATTGTTTCTTTGTAGTTTGAAGGATCTACCTTTGTGTCATTATCACCAAGAAAGTGCAATTCAGTAAAGGCATCATTTTGCATGCCATACCTCTAAGATGGCTTGCTAACCCTTTCAAATCTACGTGGAGCTGAGGGTTCAGGAACATAGTTGTTTGCATGTTAAGTGGTTGTTTTTGGAATATCATATATTCCTTTCAATTCTGTCATTCTCATGTTACTTTCATTGAGAACTAAATCTTCCTCGAGGAATTTAGCATTTCTGGGGACAAAGACCTTCTGGTCGTCAAGATGATAGAATTCGTATCCCAAAGTCTGTTTGGAATACCCCACAAAAAAGCACTTAACTGACTTCGCTTCAAGCTTGCCAAATTCAAGCTTCTTTACTTAAGCTAGACAACCCCCAATCCTAATATGATTAAGACTCATTTTTTTCTATGCCGTAGTTCATAAGGCGTTTGTGGAACAGATTTGGAAGGCACTCTATTAAGCAAGTAAGCTGTTGTATAAAGTGCATGCCCCTAAAATGAAATTGGTGAAATTCATCATAGAACGAATCATGTTCATCAAGATTCGGTTTCTCCTTTCAGAAACTCCATTATGTTCCACACTCCTTGAGGTAATCTAGGAATACGGCACTCAGATATTCACCCCCTTGATCCTATCTGAGGATTTTTATCTGCTTTCTAGTTTGCTTCTTTACCTCATTCTTGAATTTTTTGAACTTTTTAAAGGATTCAGACTTATATTTCATTAAATACACATAGCCATACTGTGAAAAATCATCGGTGAATGTAATATAGTAGGAGAAGCCTCATCTTGATGTAGTGGACATTGGTCCACAAACATCAGTGTGGATTAACCCTAGTAATTTTGTGGTTCGCTCTCCATTCCCAGTGAATGGAGATTTAGTCATCTTCCCCTTTAAACAAGACTCACAAGTGCTAATTTGGTCATTACCCAATGAGCCAGAGTATCCGTCTTTGGACATCTCGAGAATCTTATTTTGGTTCACATGTCCAAGTTTAAGGTGCCAAAGTTTTACTTGGTTAACTTCTTCTCTAGCCTTTTTGGGTTTTGAGGTATTCCTGCTCTCAATACAGTACATTTTATTTCTTGCCTCTAGGTGAAAAGGTCCCTCGACCATATTTCCTTGAGAGACAGTATGATCATTCAAGTACGAAGTACAACTCATATTGTCAAACAAAATTGAGTATCCATCTCGTAAAAGCATAGAGATAGAAATCAAGTTCTTTATACATGATGAAAAGTATAAACAATTTTTAAGTTCCAAGACTTCACCAGAGGGTAATTCAAGCACATAAGTGCCTATAGCTTTTGCTGAGACTCTAGTACCGTACCCAACTCGTACTATCATCTCACCCTTGCATAGTTTTCTGCTTTCTTCTAGTCTTTGCATGGTGTTGCAAATATGTTGCCTAGCTCCTGAATCAAATATTCAGGAATGGGAGCCAACTGAAAAGCATTCTCTATGACAGAATTAGTCCATTCATAAGTTATGTGCATAAGGCTCGCAAGACGCACCTTGTATTTTCTTTTCCAACGTTCATCCTTTCCACAATGAAAGCATGTTTCTTTGGATTTTCTGGCCTTCTTCTTTTGCGACCTTTTCCTTATATTTGCATTGTCCCTCCCACTGTTTATTTTGAATCTTTGTTCAAATTTAACACACATGGCAATCATCTAAGAAAGAGAATGATTGAATCCATTCACTTTATAGTTTACTATAAACTTAGTAAAATCATCTGAGAGAGATGCAAGGAAAAAGTCTTGAGCCATTTTTCCATTGATGTGAGTTCCTAAACTCTCAAGATCTTGGAAGATCTTCACCATCTTCTGTCCATGTTCATGAATAGATGCCCAAATTTCCATTTTACAATTTAATAGACTACAAGTTATTGAAAATCGAGAACCACTCGGTTCCAAGTCATGCATCTTATGTAGACTATCCAACATGGCACATGAAGTGTCCACATGCTTATGTTGCTTCTTAAGCTCCTCACTAAGTGAAGCGAGGATTAAGCTTTTGGCATGTAAGTCATCCTCTATGTACTTAGCATAATTATCACACTTCTCTTCTGAAGCTTGTTTTGAAAGAGGTACATGAGGTTGGGTTTGCTTGAGTACATATGCAATGCCACTCACATTCGAGACATTCTCAATGTGACGATACCAAGCTAGGAAATCATGGCCCTTAAGGCCTTCTTTGTCAAGTATATGGGTAGGTGAGTTAACACACCTTGACCCGGATATCCCGAAGGGTACCGAAATCGAGGCATGCTGGCCGACATCTAAGAGGGTGACGAAAGCCATGTCATGTGGATGATGTGGAAAATTTCGATTAAAATAAAA
Organism: Gillenia trifoliata; assembly: GCA_018257905.1. NCBI lineage: Eukaryota > Viridiplantae > Streptophyta > Magnoliopsida > Rosales > Rosaceae > Gillenia > Gillenia trifoliata. The sequence goes on from CM031086.1 coordinate 10,447,987, forward strand.
TCAGAGTCTAGAGTTATTGATACCAAGTGTAAGAGTGCGCAGAAGTACGGGTAGAACCCTTAACACACAGCATGAAATGTTCAAAGCATAGTTAAAGTGCAGTAAGAAAAATACGAATTATTCCCATCCGGAGTAGGATGGATGAAACATACTAGACAGAGAAGGAAATCCTACGTTTATCTGGTACTGAAGTCATAAATACCATAACCGTCTCGCTGGCCATAAGTCCAGCTACTAAGTCCTGGAGGGGCGCAAAATAGAAAGTGTGAGTGGGCAAAAATAATAGTTTCTAAAACCTTTGCTTTTCATAACATAAGTAACCCCTCTCTGAAAAACCTGTATAGTTTCCCAAAAGCATACTACATACAGTATGAAAACTGTCCAAACAGTATAAAGGCACAACTGCCAAAGATACGGGTAAACACAACTATCTCAACATAATATAGTATACTCGTCAACATATGCAGACACACAAGCCCATGCAGAAAGTAGCTACATGGAACAGGTTGGGTGTAATCTATATATATATGCTCAGTACTACGATCACGTGAAGCTGGCGTTAATTGCGTCACATACGAGTCCTACCTACCTAATGCAAACTAGTACAGGCTGACACCTACAATGGATCCAAGGTGAGCATAACGATGCGGATGTGAACTTACATGTGAAGGCTGGTCCTGGCCCGGACGAGTACTAGACACCGAGTGAATGCATGTATGATGAGCAAATAAAAATACATATGATCATGCCATCACAATTTCACAAATCTCAACATAATATACTTTATACTTAACTCGTAAGTAAAAGCATGGTATGATAGAAAATAATTCACAAAATCATAGTGGAAACTAATATTAATAATATAAGTTTCTCAAAACAAAGCCTACTCACTGATATGTAGTTGGGCCGTAGCCGTCTTGCCTTGCCTGACCGCTGTACTCCTCGTGGTAAGTCTCACCTATATGAGATATCACTATAGTAATGATTAAACTCATAAAGGTTACTAATTAAACGATAAACGACACTTAACCTTTGTTTTCTCAATTCGAAGGTCCGAAACACTCTGAAAAATACCATATGTACTGCCCCTAGGTCGTACGCATCGTCACGAGTCGCCTCGTAACGACCGAAGTCGAAAAAAGTGTCCCACACACGGGCCTACCTCGGCTCACGTGCGCCGCATGCACGGTCAACCCAAGCGGGTCAAACTAAAGGCGTTAGTTGACGCCGTTACATTTAACTGAAGATTTCGGTATCTCCATTAAATCTAACAGAATATTCCTAACGGCATTAAAGGAATATACCTCATAATATTTCCGGTCTGAACCAGTTTACTAATGTCACGACCCGGTTTGGATCAGGTTCAGGCTAATCTAAACCGGTCGCCACTGCAACTCAGGGCAGTCGCCAGCACCGCAGTCCGCCGCCGTCTGAATTCGCCAGTTTCTGGAAATTTTTCAAACCTTCATATCTTCTTCATTTCTCAACCAAATTTCACATTCTTTATATCAAAATGAAGCTAGAGATGAGTAGAATGACGATATACCTTTTGTTTGGCCTAAAAAAGCACGAGAAATGGCATGTATTTCCCTCGAAAGGTTGCGGCTACTGTAGCTCTTCGATCTCGTCGTTTTGAAGCTGGTTTCTTCCTTAGCTTCAAGTCTAGGGACGTTGGAGAAAACAATAGAGGTGGTTTAGAGGCTCAAAATGGTGAGATCGCATCGAAAAAAGCCTCGACCCTCGACTGTCGGTTTGTCTCTGTTCAGGTGGTCTCGGACCAAGTTTCACACAACCAAGGGCATGGTTGTGTTCGCTTCGTCGAGTAGAGCAAAGTGGTGATCTCTGATTGCCTTGGTTCGTCGATTTTCAGATGAAGTGCACAGTGCACTCACGGTTTGGGTGAGAGAGAGAGTGAGAGGAAAAGTGAAGAAAAAAGAGAGAGAGGGTGAGGGAAAAGTGACGGGAAAAAAAATAAAAGAGAACGGAGATATTTGTTTTGGGGTACTGTGTACCAAGCAAAACAATAAAAATTACATTGCACACTCAGTGAAAGTCTAGTGTACACATGTCCAAAATACCTCTCGAGGATTAAACTACAAAAAAGTCTGACGAGATGTTACATGAGTTATTAGGCATGTCGTTAACTGCATAACATAACATAAATCAAATTAGATTGTTGGTATACTACTAATTGATTTGGGTCTTTTAAATCAAATAGTTTCCCCACTATTTTTGGCAAATTCCATATCCCTCTAAATGGAATCCGAGAGTTATGTTGAACTCGTAGCGGAGTTTGGGAGGCTCACCATTACCAAGCCCATCTCAAAATAATATCATATTGGTTAGCGTTAATAATGATGAGAGGATAACTTTTACCATTCACAACAACCTCTTGTGATTACCCATCTTGTTGGGCCTCTACAGAATGGTGTCTCAAAATAATATCATATTGACAACATTGCACTTAGTTAAGTTACACCCACTATGCCAGTTCATGTAGGGGTTCAAGAACGGCCTCATCATAATAGAATATTGGCCACACTCGTTGCCTACCTTGACCACATCAAATGTTTTATTGATAGTCTCCTTCTGATAAGTCCAATACTATGCGTTCCCCATGCTAGGGTGAAGCGCTATGTATCATCAAACCTGTGTGAGAGAGTACCCATAATGGAAGGCCACAAAGAGATGTTCAAAACACTCTTTGCTTTCAACTTAATATTGATTAGAGGGGTTTTGTTGGGCTACATCAAAGACATTTTAATCTTATATTAAAACAAACATTGCCTATCACAACCATTGGTCCAAATGGTGATGAATTAGTAGTTTATTATAAACCCATCAGTCAACGAGAATATAAAAGACTACTAATGAATGCTTCGCACTCTCATATGGACTAAATAGTTGTGAAAGGTCTTTGGATGATTATGAACCCTTCTAATTTGATCCAACACGAGCCTTGTGTTGGACCTCAGTCTTATGAATAGTAAGTTGATTTTAGTTACGTGTTTAAATCATTTAAACCGTTAATCCTATGGAAGCAGCCAAAAACATGGCTCAATTATCGAAGGCCTTAGGTTCATAATCACCCACTCACATTCAATCAAATTAAACAAGAAAACTTCATAAACAATTGGTTTTGAATCTATAGAATTGATTTAAATGGAGCTAATGAAATAAAAATCAAATTATCATTCAAAGAGACAAACTATTTTGATCTTTTACTAATAAGGACTAAGAGACAACTTAATTAGTTCTTAAACTAATAATAGCCTAAAATGTAATTACCAGAACATTTAGGCTAAGTTTGCAAACCCACAATCTTTTGGGTTCACTTTGTAAATACACTTAACTTTAGGGTTAAAGCAACATTTTTTTAAATTACAAAATGGTACAAAATTGTCTCCCACTAAGGTGTAGCCAGCCTAGGGGAGAGAATGAGTGAGTTTGAACTCACTTATCTCAATTTGAGGAAAACATGGAAACACGTTTCCTTTCAAACTTTTGAGTGATTTAAAGGTTTGTGTTCCCTAACAATTAGGGAGCACTAATCTTTGTTTACTAGTTTAAACACCTAAATCAAACACAAAGAACGTAACCTTGAATAAAATTTCAAGATTGTTCATTCTTAGTGTTTTCATGCCAAAACAAAAGGTGGTGAGCTATAGACATTCTAGCTCAAGTGTTGGTGTAAAGTTTGAAAAAAAATAAAGCACAAACACATCCTCCTCTTGAGTTGGCCGCCCCCCCCCCCCAAACTGATGTCCCTAATTTTTTAGCTCAAAATTCTTGCCTTATTGAATCACATTCACAACACTTGAAATGATATAGATTCATTCATCATTCACAACATTTGAGATGATTCAAATTAAACCATCATTCACAACATTTGAGATGAATAATTAGCGAGTAACATTTACTCATCAAAGAAGCAAAATATTCCTTTAACTTATTACACCATTCAAATCATCATTCATAAATTACAAAACCCAAAAGGATTCACCAAACTCTAGGTCTAGGCTCTTGATACCACATGAAAGAAAAAACTTTGAATTTACATAGATTATTTGAGCATGGCATGCTTAAATATAACAATTAAAGTAAGCTTGAACTCAAAAAAAATCCAGTCCCATGACATTCAATGTTACATCCCATTCCGAAAAATAATACTATTTTATTCCTGGGGGTGCAAAATGACGATTTTGCCCTTGGTTGACTTTTCGGTTGACTTTTGCGTCGTAACTCGTACGACGTTTCCACTTGTATTTTCTTGTCGTGCTCGTCGTTATGAACGCGTAGACGCGAGCGGGACGTCGTTCGGACTCCGAACGAATATTTTACGGGCGTTGGTTTTCGACTTTTCCCGTATTTTCAAATTTGGACAATTTGGTGGTTGGGCTGGGGCCCAAATCCCTGTTGGCCCATGTGGCCTTGTCCCCTGTCTGTTGACCCTCTGTCCCTCACTCTCTCTCGTGCTCTCTGTCTGCAAAACAAACAAAAACCTCAAAAATCTCTCAACACACCCGTGCTCTCTTCTCCCTCTCACTGAGCAATTTATTGGCCAATCAACCTCACAGACCTCATCATCGTCTTCGTTGCCTTCGATTTACCCAGCCTGGACCCCTGCAACTCAAACCCAGAAAACCCAGAAAATTCCAACAAAACCCGAGAACTTCCCTTGTGATTTCTCGGTGAAACCGAGATCGAATCACCTCGATCTTGTCACCATTGTGTTCCTAGAAGTCCCAGGAACCTTGTTCAAGCTTTGGATGATCACGTTTGGCCAAGAATCGAAGAAATCAAATCGGCCTCCTTGCACCCGTGGCTTCCCTTCAAATTTCAGGCCACTTCTGGCCAGTTTTTGGCCCCCAAAATGGTAAAATATTATTCTCCTCACTTCTAGCTTCATTTTGGTACTTGAATCGTCCAATTTGGCCTTGAAATGAAGGAGTTATGAAGCTCTGAAATTTCCCAGAAATTCCGGCCAATTTTTTCAGATTCCGACGGCCGGCGCCGGCGTCGGCGACCGGAAAAAGGTCAGGGGTGACCGGCGCTGACGTCAGCAAACCCGGTCAGACCGATCCTGCTGATGTCAGCAAACCGGTTCAACCCGGTCGGACCAGAATATTCCAAGGAATATTTCGTCCGTTAACCTTAACGGCGTTAAAGGAATATTCTAACGCCGTTAGAATATTCCGTTAACTGTAACGGCACAGTAACGGCGCGTGTCACCAGCGACCAGCCGACGCGTGACCGGCGCGTGTGGCGCGTGACCGCGCGTGGATGGCTTCCAGCCGCGCGTGGCGGCGCGTGGAGGCGCGTGTGACCTCACAGCCACGCGTGGCGGCGCGTGAGGCCAAATGGCAACGTGTGGCGGCGCGTGCGGCGGCGTACGACGGCCCACGGCGGCGGTTTTGGGGTTTCCGACCCTGAAACTCCGTTTTCGGGTTTCCGAACGCCGTTTTCTTTGTATTTTCGAATACTTTGTTAATCTTGGGTGTTCTAAAATAGGTTTTGGCGACCCGTGGCGTTCGGAGGACGTACGTTTGGACTTCCCAGCTTCGGTATTTGTGAGTGGGCCCTTTCCCTATATTATTTAAATGTGTTTTAAGTTTGGGAAATTATATTTGTTTATGCCTACATCGTTACTATGGTTTTAAATGGTTTTAGATGGTTATTTATTCTCGTATTTTTAGTAGACCTTGTGCTTAGTGGTATTTACTCGGTTTACTAGTTTCGACTCGGTATTTCCTTAGGCCATGGAAATTAGTGGGCTTTGGCCTACATTTCCATTTGGGAATTTCACCATTAAATTGGTGATTTCCGTATTACTTTTGTACGCGTATTGCTTGTATCGAACCAGCCCTATTTTAGGGGGTTTTAGGGAATTAATTGATTTTGTGCCTATTTGTAATTATGGGTTTTATACCTATCTGACGGCCTTGGGCCGTATTTGGGTGAACCTTGGAAATGGTAATTTTCTACCGTATTTTGGGTTCACCTAGTTTACCATTAAGTTGGTATTTCTATACCTTGGTACCCATGTGGCGTATTCTTGGTATTTCACGTATTATAGTTATACGCTTGGTATTTCGGGGTACGACACCCGAGCATACCTTATATTTATTGACTATTTTGAGGTTTATCCCTTAAAGGGAAATTACCCTACCTTGTTTTATTCAAAATTATTCCGTGGTATGTTTTCGCACGCTCAACTAGGGATGCTTACACGGTGTTAGTTGTACTGTCCGAGGCCAGGACCAGCTTCACGTGATTGTTCACACGCACCGATACGCTCGCTATGGATCCATAGCAGGTGCCAGCCTGTTCTAGGTCGCCTTGGCGACTCGAACTCGTTGTGATGCGCATAGCGCCAGCTTCACGTGATTGTAGTACATGAGCGTACCGTTATTTATACACCCAGCCTGTTCATGACAGAGTACATCTGTATGAACTCGTGTATTTGCCATACCTAAACGAGCGTTTATCTTATAGTTTTGTATCATGATGTTATCACTGATTGTCACTGATGTCACGGAGGCTTTTATTTGATTTACGGGTTTCCCGTATATCCTTATTTTACGAATTTTTGGGTAAAGTATTTTCTACCAAACGGTGGCTTTCTGCCCGTTTCGGACGGTAAGTATATTTCCGTACTTACCTTGATTTTCTACCTACTATTGTAGTATGTTTTCCGAAATGGTTTTCCGAACAATTACTTGATTTTGACGGCGAGGGGTTACTATTTTCATAAAGGAAAGGTTTTCACAAAAATAACTATTTATGGCCCACTCACCCTTTTGTTTTGCGCCCCTCCAGGTTTAGTGGCTGGAGCTGTTGACGTTCGAGGCGGTGGTATGACAAGTGTTTAAATTCTTGGTAATTGTAAACACTCAGTTTCTGTACTTTGTACAACTATTATTGTATTAATTTATTTCTGCCCGTACATTTGTGTACACTCTGGTATTCAATTGTTCAAATTATTTCTTATCACTTTCAAATTGGCTTTCGTCACCCTACGTGGTGCCGGCCAGCACATCCGAATTTTGGGTGTCCACGTGTACATCCGGGTCGGGATGTGTCATTCAAGGCCTAGTGAATGGTGAATCAAAATTTAATATAACAAAGTTAAGGATAAAGTGTTACAACCCATCCCAAATTTGTATGTGAAATTTACCAAAATACCCCTAGTGACAAATGTTGACTTTTCGAGACGACATGTGAAAATTTATTTCTTTACATATTCAAATAGCACTCGTCGATAGGAACACGTGGACGCAAGCGGAACTCAATTCGGAGTTAAAACGAACGTTTTATGAAACTTTAAAGTGTAGGGGCATTTTAGTAATTTTCACACCAGTAAGTAAATTAGGGTTTTTGTCTGGCTGCTGTGCAGCCAACCCCCTCATTCACTCTGCACGATCTTTCTCTCTCTCTCTCTCTCAGCCAAAACCTCTCAAACGTACTGAAACCCTAGTTTCTGGACGAATCAGAAAACCTTCAAACCGTCACTCAAGATCATAGCCGTTGCGATCGTCTCATCATTCTGGACGAGACTGTGATTTCAGAATCTCCAAAATCGAACCCAATCGACCAAATCGACGTTGGAACGAAATCGGCAAAACTTTATGTGAAATTACCAAAATACCCCTAGTGGTCAATGTTGACTATTGTTGACTTTTCGTGACGACTTGGGAAAATTTATTTTTTTACATATTCATGATGTACTCGTCAATACGAAAGCGTGGACGCAAGCGGAACTCAATTCGGAGTTAAAACGAACGTTTTATGAAGCTTTAAAGTGTAGTGGCATTTTAGTAATTTTCACTCCGTAAGTTGGAATTAGGGTTTTTGGCTGGCTGCTGTGCAGTCAACCCTTCCCCATTCATCCTGCACGTTTCATACAGCCTCCCTCTCTTTCTCTCCCACTCCTCTCTCTCGGCAAAAAGTTCCAAAAACCTCACCGAAACCCTAACCTTTGGACGAATCACAAAACCGTCAAACCGTTGCCCAAAATCAATACCATCACGATCGTCTCGTCATTCTAGACAAGGCTGTGATTTTAGAATCTCCAAACTCGAAACCGATCGATCAAACCGACGTCGGAACGGTTTCGACAAACTGTCCGTCAATTTCCTGTGCAAACCAGACCAAGGTAAGCCTCGAGACAATTACCATTAGTTTTATTGGATTGAGTAGGTTCAAATCAATATAAAGAACGTCCAATTTGGTGCAGTTTTGAAGGAGAACGGAATTAGTGTTTTCCGAAGCTTCCCGGCCAATTTCAGGCCATCTCCGGCCATTTTTCTGTCCTCAAATTGGTATGAAAATATTCTACTAGTCAATACCTTCATTTTGATATATGGCACGTTAAATTTGGCCAAAGAACGAAGAAGTTATGAATTTTTTAAGTTTTGGAATTAATTCGGAAAATTTCCCAGAATTCCGGCGAACCAGACAGCGGAGGACGGCGGCTCCGGCGACCAGCGAGGGGAAGAAGACAGAGGAATATTCTGTCAACGGTAACAGAATATTCCGTCCAGAAGGTATATTCCGTTAAGTTTGACTGACGCCGTTAACTTTAACGGCGCTGATGTCAGCAGGCGCGTGGCTGACTTCAGCATGCGCTTGGGGGTGACGTCAGCAGGCGCGTGGTGACACATGCCGGTGCGTGGCAACACGTGCCAGAGTGTGCCGGCGCGTGCCGGCGCGTGGCCAGCGCGTGGCGGCTCCTCCCAGCGCGTGGCGACGCGTCCAACCGTTTTCCGGAGCGTGGTGGCGCACTGTGGCGCCGGCGGCGGTGGACGGCGGCTGTAGGGTTTTCAGGCCCCGGAAATCGTTTTTCGAGCCTGTTTTCGCCAAAATAGTATTATTTTTTGGAATATTTTTCTATAGGGCCTATATTAATTTATATTAGGGAGGTTCTAATTTTTCCCCTAATATTAAATAGGTAATTCTTCGGCGCCACACTTCGAGGAGGGCAACACCGAGAGAGATTTCACTCCCGATCACCTGTGAGTGGACTTTTATTTTATTAAATGATTTCTATGCTGTGCCATGATTACGGTTTTGGTATATTAAATGATTTTAAATGATTTTGAGGCATGAACATATATATATTTATATATATTTTTTATGAAATGATTTTGAGATATGAAAATATTTATGGATATATATTATGGAATGATTTTGACATATGAATATTATTGGATATATTGATATTTAATTTATGGCTTCTAAGCATGATTATGTTCGATTATACAACGTTTAAATATTTGGGAAATTATGAAGTATATGATATTCTTCACTTATACACATGATATATGTATGTATGTTTTCAAACACACTTGGTATGCTTTCACTACGTTGCAGTACCGTCTCACGACCGTAGGACAAGTCTCACATGTTTGGGTCACACGCACTGTACTCCAGGGGTATTGTCCGGTAAATACCTTAGTGCAAGCTTGTCTTACGTTTATGTTTATTTTTGGGGAAAAGGCCCCACTACGTAAGGACTCGGGTGTGACGCGCTAAGGCGCAAGTGCTTACATGTGTGTGGTACTAGGAGTACAATTTAATTGAATAACGTAAAGTGCTTGTACGGGGATTGAGAGGCTGTTCCTCAACACGTACATTGGTGATTGCACATATACCTTGTGTTGGTTTTCCCATTATCATATTATTGAAATATTTGGCGAAACGAGTTATGGAAATATGATTTGTCATCTACGGATTTTATATTGATATATGTTTCCAGTTATACCTATAAACTACATTTTGACGTATACTACGGTAGTACGATTTTACAATTATACTGGTTTTCAAATAGGGGGTTATTATGTTGAAAAGAGAAAGGTATTTTGAAAACTTTTATTTTTCGTCCACTCACACCTTTGTTTTTTAGCCCCCTTCAGGACCTAGTGATAGAGCATCTGGTGAAGTCGAGGCATCCGAGTGGCAGCTCTGACTCTATTTCCCGACCATGTAGGGATTTCTCATTTTTGTTATTCAGTTTCTTTAATAATATCCATCCCTGATATGGATAGAAATTCTAGGAACTTGATCCATTATTTTGTTTCTGCTGTTTCAAATTAGTACGCTCTGAACCTTATGCATGTTGACATTAATTTCCGCAACTTTATGGTAATTTAAATTACTTAAACTAAGTGTTGTCATGCATTTAATGGCTTCGTCACTTACGAGAGTCGGCCAGCATGCCCGAGCTCGGTATCCACGTGGGTATCGGGGATGGGGTGTGTCAGCGGCGGCAAGGTTTTCGGGCCCCGGAAATCGTTTTTCGAGCCCGTTTTCGCTAAATTAGTCTTATTTTTGGGTTCTTTTTATATAAGGGTTAAATTAATTTATATTAGGGATGTTTTAACACTTTCCCCTAATATTAAATAGGTAATTCTTCGACGCAACGCTTCGAGGAGGGCAACACCGAGGGAGATTTCACTCCCGAGCACCAATGAGTGGACTTTTGTTTTAACAAATGATTTATATGCTTGGAATTAATTATGGTTTGATATATTTATGATTTCCAATGACTTTGTGACATGAATATATATATATATATATTTATATATTTATATATATGTATTTTATGAAATGGTTTTAAAGTGTGATTTCGGTTATGCACAAAAGTATGGTTATATATTATGAAATGATTTATACTATGATTTCGCTTATGCATAAATATATGTTGGCTTTTAATATATGACTCTGATGAGAATGTTATTTATGCAACGTTTAAATATTTGGGAAATTATGAAGTATATGATATTATTCACTTCTACACATGATGTATATATGTATGTTTTCAAACACACTTGGTATGCTTTCACTACGTTGTAGTACCGTCTCACGGCCGTAGGACAAGTCTCACATGTTTGGGTCACACACACTGTACTCCAGGGGTATTGTCTGGTAAATACCTTAGTGCAAGCTTGTCTTACGTTTATGTTTATATTTGGGGAAAAGGCCCCACTACGTAAGGACTCGGGTGTGAAGCGCTAATGCGCAAGTGCTTACATGTGTGTGGTACTAGGAGTACAAATTGATTGATAACGTAAAGTGCGGGATTGAGAGGTTGTTCCTCAACACGTACATGGGTGATTGCACATATACCCTGTGTTGGTTTTTCTTATCTATACTATTGATATATTTGGTGAAATGACTTATGGAAATATGAATTACTATTTGCGGATTTCACGTTGAGATTTACTTTCAGTTATATATATTATAATATGATTTGACACATACTACGGTAGTATGATTTTACAAATATACTGGATTTCAAATAGGGGGTTACTATGTTGAAAGAAGAAACGTATTTCGAAAACTTTTTATTTTCGTCCACTCACACCTTTTGTTTTTGCGCCCCCTTCAAGACCTAGTGATAACACATCTGGTGAAGTCGAGGCATACGAGTGGCAGCTCTGATTCTCTTCCCGACCATGTAGGGATTCATTTCTATTCAGTTTCTTTAATAATATTCATCCCTGTTATGGATAGAAATTCTAGGAACTTGATTTATTATTTTGTTTCCGCTGATTCAAATTAGTACGCTCTGAACCTTGTGCATATTGGCATTAATTTCCGCAATCTTTATGACAGTTTAATTTGCTTAAGCTAAGTGTTGTCTGAAGGAAAAATTTTGTCCTAGCTAAGAACAATTAGTGAACATTTGAACACACATGCAAACTAATAACAATTAAAGTAGGCATGCATTCAAAAACAATTCATAAACCCATGACTTTCAAAGCCTAGAGAATGGTGAACCATAGACTCTTTAACAAAATTAAAGAGAGTGAAGTTTGGAGATTCATTACCCTTGAAGCTCATCCTTGTTTGCACAAGGGATTCACCCAAGTGGAGGGCCTTCAAGTCACCTCCTTTGCTCCTTGAGGATGTAAGGAAAGGATCTCCTAAACACCAAAGATTTGGTGTCTCTAAGTCTCCACACCAAGGATGAGGTGTGAAGATGAAATGGATGATTTAGAGAAGCAAGAGATTGCTAGCTATTAGCTCTCTAAATGGCCAGCCTCCCTTGAAGAAAAGAGAGAAAAAGTTTAACTCATTTTCCTCAAGAAAAACCCCTTATGTGATAATGGCTATAAAGTTCCCTTTATACCTCATCACATGTGAGTGGCAAACTTGTAAATAACCCAAGCTTGCCTCCACTCACTCTAGGCCGGTTTTGGCATTGTTATTAGGTTAATTTCCATTTAGTTTTTAGTTGTCATACAACCTAAACTAAATGGGCCTTGTGGACCAAAAACTCTTTTGGGTCCCGAAACCCAAAACCAACTTAAAAGCCCAATACGAACCTTTCGTATAATTAATTAACTAATTAATTAATCATGATCATTCTCAATTAAACAATTTAATTGCATATCCATTCCTTTATTTCTTCACTTTCATCCTTACTCGGTGTACGATCCATTAGGTTCCAATTAGCGAGGCAGTGGGCGATTGTTACTCTTAACAATCGATTGTGAATTGAAACCACATTTCAATTCTCCCTTTGATGAAGATTAGTGTTTGCTAATCCTTAGGGCTTCCACAAACCATGAGTGGCACCTAGCAGTATGTCATGGCTACCCAAGCTAAGTAGAATTGGTTGGAGAACCTATCCAGTTACAATTACAATGCAATACGGTCCTTCTCTAATACAATACTCCTAATCACATTGTTTGAGCGATAGTTATTTTCATGTCTACTATCCAATGTGATACTTTTTCTATATGATTCAATTGAATATGATTTGAAACAAACTTCCTAAGTCATATTCACATGCTTTGGCCAAAGACTCTTGAATCATATCTTAGAGTATTCTCCTTCCACCATGGAAGGTTAGAGATCCCTTGTTGTGCATTCATATGCCTACATGACTAGATAGCTTGACCCCAACAATGTCGTGGACACTCGCAATGGAATGCCTTTGACATGATCAAAGATCAAGGACCCAATCATTAGACATCTATGATGCCTCAGGTCAAAGGACTACTTTGCATATTGCAACTTAAAAGTTCTTACATGACATGTATGTACGAACTCTCTTTTGATCGTGGTTCAATGTACTCAATTACCTTTTGAGCACCTATGTGTTTGTCTCAGTGTCTAACACTAAATGACTTGAGACTAGTCATACTCAAACTTGAGTTAACATAACACATACTAACCTTAGCGGATTGTCAATGCCCAATTGGCAATCCTATGGCTAGGAACGTTGTAGGAATGAACATAAGAGAGAGGTCTCGTTAATCTAACTTACTTAGATCACTTCTCTCTTAGATCAAATACATTCCTTGGATTCTCTCATTGCTTAACCACATGATACAATAAATAGTGATTAACAATAAGCTTTGCCCTTTCATTAAACAAATAATAGTTTAATACAATAAGTATTCCAAAAGCTATTACATCAAATGAGTGGCTTTGTGGGCATACTTCCAACATTGTCATGCATTTAATGGTTTCGTCACTTACGAGTGTCGGCCAACACGCCCAAACTTGGTATCCACATGGGTATCGAGGGTGGGGTGTGTCATTAAGCTTTAAACCTTTGAAGCTCATCCTTGTTTTCACAAGGTTAACACCCAAAAGGAGGGCCTTCAAGATCACTCCTTGCTTCCTTGAATGTTTCCTTGAGGATGGATGAAGGATTTCTCCAAAAGTTTCCAAAGAAGGAAAGCCTCTAAGTCTCTACACCAAGGATGAGATGTAGAGATGAGAGGGATGAACTAGGAGAAATTTATGTGCTAGCTAATATTTTCCTATACAGGGCCGGCCTTAGAGAGAGAGAGAGAATGAAGAGAAGCCTCCAAATTTTCTCAAAGCAAAATCCTTAATGAGAATAGTACCCTTAATGACCACTTTATACCACTCAACAATTGAGTGGCGAGTTTGTAAACCTTCAAATCCTATCACTATGGCCGGCCATGCCCTTGATTCATTGAGCTTTGGCTTGTGTTGATTATGTTGTTACATAACTCAATCAAAGTGGGCCTTAGGGACAAAAGCCCTTTAGGCCTCACAAGCCCAAAACATATTTAAAGCCCAATATGAAACATTTTCGTATGATTGTTTAACGTTTAATCAATCATGACCAATTCTCTATTAAACTACTTAATTGAGTATGCACATCTCATCATTATTCTACATACTCGTCCTTACTCGGTGTACGATCCATTAGGTCCTAGTTAGCTAGGTAGTGGGCGATTGTACTCATACTAATTGATTGTGAATTAAAACCACTTTTTAATTCTCTCTAAAGTTTAGCGGTAACTAATCTTTAGAGCTTCCACAAACTATGAGTGACACCTAGCAGTATGTCATGGTTACCCAAGCTAAGTCGAAGTGGTTGGAGAATCTATTCAATTGCAATTACAAATGCAATACGGTTCTTTTCTAAACCAATATTCTCGACCACATTGTTTGGATGATAGTTTGTTTCATGTCAACTATCCAATGTGATACATATCCCTTATGATTCGTTTGAATATGATTTGGAACGTATTTCCTAAAACTATATACAATTGCTTCAGCCAAAGACTTATGAATCATAACTTAGAGTATTCTCCCTCCATTATGGAAGGTTAGAGATTCCTTGATGTACAGTCATTAGTCTTCGTGATTAGGTATCTTAATCCTAACGATGTCGTGGACACCCTCCTTATTCGAAGTACCTTTGACATAATTAAAGATTAAGGACCTAACTATAAGACTACAATGGTGTCTTAGGTCAAAAGACTAACTTAGCATTATTGCAACTTTAAGTTTATACAAGACATGTATTGTAAGTACTTCAGGTTGATCGTTGTTCAGTGTACTCAACTACATCTTGAGCACCTATGTGTTGTCGGAGTTTGACGATCATGCGGCCCAACTGTTCCGAACAAGGCTCAACAAGACATCGAACACGACAATGACATTAGTGTTGTCGGAATTTGTACTCCGTGATATGCTAAAAGCTAACACACAATTTAAAATCCTATAATGTAATCGTTGTGTGGATAAGTAGGGATCGTTCTAGGCCGGGGATTAGACGGCTCTGCTAATCAAATCAAAAACAAACAAAAACTAAACTAATTAAAACAAATAACAAACGAATGGGGGCATTTTATTTTGACTTAACTAAGACTAAACTAAAGTCGGCTATGTAAAAAAATTGAAAACAGCAAGCAAAATAAATTAAAGACAAATTTGACGACAATGGTGAAAAGCTAGCTAAAGGATCGTTCTCCACACACAAACATATGCATACAAGTTGATTACCACTTATTCCTTCTATAAACCATGAATGAAAATGCCTCAAATTAACCGTGAAACACAAATTAATTCTCAGATTTTCCTAAGTTCATTGATTTGAATAAAACGTAACTCGCACCAAATTATTCTTATCAAGTTATCTAACTATGAAACACATGACAAATAAACATATCAAAGATCATTAAGCTTTGTGAAAATCATAAACATTGACTAGACAATTATTGTTACAACCCGTCCCAAATTTTTCCTTGTAAAACGGCTTTTTAATGGAAATGACCAAAATACCCCTCGAAGGGTAAATTCTGTCTTTTGCTGAAACCTTGAGTATGAGACATGTGGTGGTCAATGTTTTATTTATTTGATTAGTATTTGTTGTTACGAACGCTTGGGCCCAAACGGATTGAAATTTGGAGTTCGAACGAGAAAGTTATGAACATTTTACAACAAAGGACAATTTGGTAATTTTTGGGGAGAAATTTTTAGAAGCTTCCAGCTTCTTCTTCTTCTTCTTCTTCTTCTCTTCGTGGACAGCACCTGGAGCTGCTGTTTGTTCTTCAAAATTTTTCCACTTTCTTCTCCTAACTTCAAACTCTCATATCTCTTTCATTTGGGCACCGATTTTGACAAACCTTATATCAAAATTCAAGCCCTCGTCGAGCCCAACACGTTTTTCATATCTATACCTCTGAAAAGCCACCACACCAACCGATTCAAAGGAAAAACCAGCAAGTCTGTCCGCCATAAAAGTTGGTTTTCTGGTCAAACGTTCGAGAATTGGGTCTCAGCCCAAGAGAGAAAGTTGATCTTCTCCTGAGCTCTCTATCCATGTAAGTGGGTTCCTTAGATTTCAACTTTAGGATTTTGAAGAATTTTTGAAATTCACGTTTTTAACCCGAAATTTTGGTTGTTTGTTGAAGTGTAGACTCAAGTAGTTGATTGGTTGTGGAATCAAAACTCGGCTCCGAGTTAGGACTTGAATTGGTGAGAATTCGATAAAACTCTAAATCTTTTTCTTTAGGGTTTATGAACTAGGTTGAGAATTTATGTATAGTATGTTTTGATCGGAGATTGGATTATATTTAGTTGGATTAGTTGATTAGAAAATTAGTTGAGTTGGAAAAATCTGGAAATTTTCGTCTCCGCTGTACATTTTCTGCAGCAGGGATTAAATGGCAAATTTTCTAAAGTTTTGGGGGCAGATTTACAATTTCTGAAGTTTTAGGACCAAATTGTGAATCGGAGAAGTTAGTGGCAGAAGTGTAATTAATTAAGGTCTATCCACATTGAAATAGCTTTATGTTTTGATTAATTTCTGAGCAAAAATAGTTTATGTAGGTGCAAGTTCTTCCGGAGCGACTAGACGCTTCAGAGAGCATCCTCCTCGGAACGAGGATAGACTGGAATTCCTATGAGTGGACTTTTGTTTTCAAAATGATTTTTTGGTTAACATAGTATAATTACATAATTGAGTTCTTGAATAATTATAATTATGCCCATGCATGGTTTTATTTAAAGAAACGTGATTTCTTGACGAATTGTGATTTATGAATCTAGAGATTTATTCATGGGCATGATTATGTGTTTTGCAAGCATTTTGATATGGATATTGTTTTACACCATGATTTTTATATCACTTGGTATGCATTCACCCCTTGGTCTTAGTACCCTCCGTCTACGGCCGTATGTCACAGCTTGCACCTGTATGTCGCATGCCCGCACTAGCTTATTCTCAGTTATGTATATGTTATTAGTGCACAGACCATATGTTATTAGTGCACAACGATAACAAAGAATAACCCATTTCGTAACATAATATCATGCTTGATAAATAATCCCAATTCGCCAAAACAATCCACTTTCCAATATACATATACTATAAATATAGCAATTAAGGTTGCCCAAATAATAATACACAAGTATATATATTTATAATTAAATATATATAAGTAAACATGCTTTAAAAGCCACTTTAAAACCATATAAAATCCAAATCATAAGCATTTTAAATCATAGAAACCATTTAAGAAAGCAAAAGTCCACTCACAGGTGATCGGGAGTGAAATCTCCCTCGGTGTTGCCCTCCTGGATGTGCGGAGCCGAAGAATTACCTATTTAAAGTTAGGGGATAAATTAGACTTTCCCTAAAAATAATTAAAAAATAGGCCTTAAAAGAATCCCCCCAAAAATATGAATATTTTAGCGAAAACGGGCTCGAAAAATGAATTCCGGGCCCCGAAAACCCTACCGCCGCCGTCCACCGCCGCCGGCGCCGCCGTGCGCCGCCGCACGCGCCGCCACGCGCCGGGAAACGGTCGGAAAACCCCTCCACGCGCCGGGAAACCCCCCCACGCGCCTGCACGCGCCGGCACGCGCCGGGAAACCCCCGGACGCGCCCACACGCGCCGGAAAACCAACCCACGCGCCGGCGAGTGGCTTCACGCGCTGGCACGTGGTCCCACGCGCTGGCACGTGTCGCCACGCGCTGGCACGTGGTCCCACGCGCTGGCGCGTGTCCCCCACGCGCGTCACGCGCCCCACGCGCCTTGCTGACGTCACCCCCACGCGCTGCTGACGTCAGCCACGCGCCCCACGCGCCTGCTGACGTCAGCACCGTTAAAGTTAACGGAATATACCTTCGCCGTTAACGGAATATTCCGTCGTCCCCTTCCTCTTGCCGGTCGCCGGAGCTCCGCCGTCGCCGCCGCCGCCGCCGCCGCCTGGTTCGCCGGAATCTGGAAATTTAATACCGATTATGTCCCAAAACTTCAAAAATTCGTATCTTCTTCATTCTTTGTCCAAAATTGACGTGCCATATATCAAATTGAAGGTATTCAGGAGTAGAATATTTTTATACCTATTTGAGGCCGGAAAAATGGCCGGAGATGGCCTGAAATTGGCCGGAAAGCTTCGGGAAACCCTAATTCCGTTCTCCTTCGATACTGCACCAAAATTGACGTACTTTATATGAAATTGAACCTACTCAATCCAACAAAACCAATGGTAATGGTCTCGAGGCCTACCTTGGTCTGGATTGTACAGAAAGTCGATGAACAGTTCGCCTATTCCGTTCCGACGTCGGTTTGAACGAACGGGTTCGAGTTTGAAGATTCCAAGATCACAGTCCCGTCCAAAATGACGAGAGGATCACGTTGGTATGAATTTTGGGCGACGGTTTGGTGGTTTTGTGATTCAACAAGGATTAGGGTTTCGGTGAGTTTTGGAACTTTGAGAGAAAATGGGAGAGAAAGAGAGGAAGAATGGGAAAAGTGACGTGCAGCAAATGGGGGAGGGTTGGCTGCTGTGCAGTCAGCCCAAAACCCTAATTTCCATACACGGAGTGGAAAATTACCAAAATGCCCCTACACTTTAAAGCTTCGTAAACGTTCGTTTGAACTCCGAATTGAGTTCCGCTTGCGCCCACGCGTTCGTATCGACGAGTACTTCGAGAATATGTAAAGAAAATAATTTTCACAAGTCGTCCCGAAAAAGTCAACAAAAGTCAACTTTGACTTTAGGGGTAATTTGGTCATTTCACAAAAATTTTGGGACGGGTTGTAACAATGTCTATGCTTTGGGTTAAAGTCCCAACTCATAGGCATGTCATGCGCCCATGCCCAGCTTGTTCGTGTCTTGACTCATTCAGCACGGCATGGTATTCTTTTGGCACACAGCTTACACATTGCATGAGGTACTCATTACTTAAATCTATTTACGACCTACAGCTTGTCTATGTCTGGGATAGAGTCCCGGCTTAGGCATGTGTGATGCATTACCTTAGTGATTATTTATGTTTCGAACTATTATGTTGCGATGTTACTCTATGATGACGATGTTTTATGGTTTTGGAACTATTTGTGATTTATGGGATTTGAGATCCTTAATTATTTTCTATGGATTTTGGAAGTATGTATAGATGCATATTTATACGTAGTATGTTTCCTCGTAAATTTATGTCCGAGACTTTCTGGCCAATTTCAGGCCAGTTCCGGCCATTTTTCCGTCCCCAAATTGGTATGAAAATATTCTACTCTTCAATACCTTCAATTTGATATATGGATCAATGAATTTGGTTGAGAAACGAAGAAGTTATGAATTTTTGAACCAAAATTGTCCAATTTTTCCAGAATCCGGCGAACCGGACGGCGGCCGGTGGCAGCTCCGGCAACGGTGACCAGCGAAAGGTTGAAGGAGACGAAATATTCTTGATGGCGTCAGAATATTCCGTCAGTTTCAGGTATATTCCGTTAACTTTAACTGACGCTGTTAACTTTACCGGTGCGTGCCAGCACGTGGCGGCACGTGGCAGCTTGTCTGACCGTTTTCCGGTGCGTGCGACAGCGCACGGTGGCGCTGCACGGCGGCGGGAAGGTTTTCGGGCCTTGAAAATTATTTTTCGAGCCCGTTTTCGCTAAAATAATGTTGTTTTTAGATTCTTTTTAATAAGGGTAGTTATTATTCTTTTGGGAATGATTTTAATATTTTTCCCTACTAATAAATAGGTCATCCTAAGACTAGGCGCTTCGAGGAACGCGACACTGAAGAGGATTATACTCCCGAGTACTTGTGAGTGGACTTTTGTTTTAATAAATAGTTTTATGCTTTGAAATATTTATGGTATATATATATATATATACATGATTTTAAATTGATTTTGAAGCATGAATATATATATATATATATATATATATATATATGAAATGGTATTGGAACATGGTTTTGGTTATGCATAAAGGTATTGGTTTTTGTTATTTGATTTTAATGAGTATACCTATTTATGCAACTTTTGAGTAATTGTGAAATTATGAAGTTTAAGTTATTCTTTATTTATACACATGATGTATATATGTATGTTTTCAAACGCACTTGGTATGCTTTCACTATGTTGTAGTACCGTCTCACGGCTGTAGGACAAGTCTCACATGTTTGGGTCACACACACTGTACTCCAGAGGTATTGTCTGGTAAATACCTTAGTGCAAGCTTCTCTTACGTTTATGTTTATTTTTGAGGGAAGGTCCCACACGTAAGGACTCAGGTGTGACACGCTGATAGCGCAAGTACTTACATGTGTGTGGTACTAGGAGTACAAATGGATTAATAACGTAAAGTGGTTGTACGGAGTTGGGATGAGGTTCCTCAACACGTGCATGGGTGATTGCACATATACCCTGTGTTGGTTTTCTTTATTATACTTATTGAACTATATTGCAGTATGACTTTTGGAAATACAAATGCTTCATTACGTTTTATACTTTGAGATCTAATTTTCAATATATATAAAGTATGATTTGATACATACTATGGTAGTATGAGTTTATACCTATACTGGTTTTCAAACAGGGGGTTATTATGTTGAAAAGAGAAAAGGGTTTAGAAAACTTTATTTTCGTCCTTTCACACTTTTTGTTTTGCGCCCCCTTCAGGACTTAGTAGCGGTGCATCAGGTTACGTCGAGCCATTTGACTGGCAGCTCTGAACTCTTCCTGACAATGTAGGGATTTATCTTTCTTTCAGTTTCTAAATAATATCCACCCGTGTTGTGGATAAGATTTTAGGAGATTGATTTGAACTTTTATTTCGTTGCTTATTCTTAAACGCTCTGAACCTTGTGCGTGTTGAACTTAATTACTATTGAGTTTTATTTTAAACAAGTGTTATCTTAGTCATGATTATTATGGCTTCGTCACTTACAAGTGTCGGTCAGCACGCCCCAAACTCGATGTCCACGTGGATTTCGAGGGCGGGGTGTGTTAGATGAGACTAATCCAGTTCTAAATATCCTTTTGAGGCAACCAGCTCCATACACTATGACTCCTGCTCAAGCTCATTACTAAGTGCCGATGGATGAAATGGTGGAATTACGAAGGATGGTTGAGCACAATTCCCAGCCTATTCCTCATTAGACCAACTAGCCCGCCTTGAGAAGCCCTATCGTGCCATTATTGATGAAGAGAACCCATTTCCAAGGAACTTTAAGATGCCTACCTTCACCCACTTTAACAGGGAGGACAATACTATGTCTTCATCCAAGCATCTCCTTACACTTCTCTCACGTTGTGTTGCCTTTGAAGACAACCCTTTCGTACTCAAGGTTGTTTTGCAATCCGCTATATGGATAGGTTTCTTTCATTGGTGTTCAAACCTCCCGCCATTCTAATCCACACTTGGAGACAGACAGAGATTGCTTTCTACGAAAGCAATTCTATTGAATCGAGCCCGAGGTGACCATCAATGACTTGACCGAGCTGAAGCAATGGCCACTCATGAACCTATCAAGATTTCATCGTTTGGCTTAAGTATTTGAGGATGAAGTGTAACTTCACTCGTCCAATCAACAAAGCATCTCCATTGCTCAAAAGCACTAAGATATTCTCCGAAAGAAATTTGATGATGTTATCTAGTGGTGACTGCCACTCAAGTATGAGAAACTTCTCAAAGAATGAAGAACAGAGCAATCCTCTTCCAAGGTCCCGCTTTACAAGTCCAAGATCCCCGTTCATCAAATCGACTATGATTTCCTCTTCTGACAACGATAGACTTTTAGGAAGGGGACTATGACGTTGGCCGATATCGATATTGAGTTAAAAACTTGGCTGTTATTAAGACCTCGGGCAAGTGCTTTACAAATCAAAAGCCATTTAGTGACAGCCTTGTCTCCGGGTACACACCTAAGTTCCGTAGTTACACCTTTGATGCAACTAAAGACCGTAAAGATCTTCAATGAACTAATGAAGGCGTATGTAGTCAAACTTGAGGTCGGGTAAAGCTGCCCAAGCTTAGAGCACAACATGAAAGTGAAGGAACATTGAAATTGTTAGTTCATTTGAGCAACACATATTCATGCTATTAACAAATTAAAGGCTTTTAACTAGTATGTTAGTGCTTAAATAAAAAACTTTGTCCATGACCTTTGAAACTTAGTAGTAGTGAACCAAGACTACTGTAGAATTCTCTTTGCCTAAGCAAAGGCAAAACTCATTAAGCAACATCATTGCTAATGCATTTAACAATTAAAGGCGGAAACATGCTTGCGTAATTTAAAACAAAATCTTACCCAAGAAAATTCAAAGCCTAGTAGATATGGTGAACCAAGACTCAAATCAAAACAAATTTTGAGTTGAGAAATCAAATACCTTTGTAGATTCCTCACTCAAGCAAAGGCTAATCACCCATGGAGAGGGCCTTCATTCCAAGTTTCTTTTGCTCCATGAACATTTTCAAGGATGATCAAAGAATTGGTTTCTCCAAGTACCCAAAGTAGACCCTAAGTCTCTTCACCAAGGAGAGTCTTGATGAGAAGATGAGTGCCTTAGAGTGAGTGAGATTGCTAGCCCTACTCCTCTATGGTAGCCGGCCTTCTTGAGAGAAGGAGCATTTTCATGCTCACCACCCCCCAAAAGAAAACCTCTTGGATGAAATGTTATAAACTCGTTTATATCATTTCACAATGTAGTGGCAAACTTGCAATTAAAGCAAGTTCACTACATTGCCCTAAATCGCCGTCATGTTGGGTTCATTGGGCTATTGGGCCCTAATCTATTATTAGTCACAAGTTGTCATACAACTTAAGTCAATGGGCTTGACGTTCAAGCCCATTGGGCCTTGAAGCCCAAAACCAACCCGAGGTCTTTAACGAACTTATCTGCTTGATTAATTAACATATTAATTATCCTTGCCATAAATAATTAAACCATTTAATTATTTCTTACTCATCTCCATTCTACGCATCAAACTCACCTTACATGGTGCGATCCATTAGGTTCCTTTAGCGAGAGGCAAGGAGGATTAGAACTCTTTCAAATCACTCAGAATTGAAACTTACTTTCAATTTCCCTTTAGTGATCATACACCTTTAGGCTACCATAAACCATGAGTGACACCTAGCAGTATGTCATGGCTACCTGCTAATCGTAAGAGGTGGAGAAACCTATTCAGCTAGGGATTTCACAATGCATACGGTCCTTCTCTAAAACAATACTCTCGACCACATTGTTTGGTTTGATAGTTTATTCATGTCTACTATCCAATGTGATTCCTTTTACTTATATGATTACCTTGAATATGATTTGGAACTACTTCTAAATCTTATTCATACTCGGCCGTAGATTCTAATCATATCATGCAGCATTCTCCCCTCAAACCGTTTGAAGGTTAGAGATCCCTTTGTTACATTCACTCGCCTCTCCATGGCTAACAGCAGCTTAACCCCAACGATGCCGTGGACACCCTCGTGGATGGGGTGCCTTGACATAATCAAAGATTAAGGACCTCACCACAAGACAACCGTGACGCCTCGTGTCAAAGGACTAATTTGTATTATCTCCAACTATGAGTTCTCATGTGACATGAACATGAAAATCATCGTTGATCGCCTTGTGCTGAACTCATTCCATATTGAGCACCTACATGCTTGTTCTGGTGTCAGCTTACACCAATGACCGAGACTAGTCACTTCCCGAGAGAAGATATAACATGTTACAACCCGTCCCAAAATTTATGTGAATCGACTCAAAATACCCCCTAGGGTCAAAGTTGACTTTTGTTGACTCTTTTCTCGGGACGACTTGTGAAAATTATTTTCTACATATTCTTGATGTACTCGTCGACACAATAACGCGTGGGCGCAAGCGAACTCAATTCGCAGTTCGAACGAACGTTTACGAAGCTTAAAGTGTAGGGGCATTTTGGTAATTTTCCACCCGTGTATGGGAATTAGGTTTTGGGCTGGACTGTACAGCAGCCAACCCTTCCCTCTTCACTCTTTTCACAGATGCTTTCCCATTTTTCCTCTCTTCTCTCCCATTCTCTCTCTCGGCCATTTACGTCCGAAAGCCACCATCCTTGAACGAATCACAAAAACCACCAAACCAACGCCCAAAAATTATACCAGAGTGTTCCTCTCACATTGTGTGGACGAGACTCGTGTTTTTAGTTTCACAAATTCGACCCCCGATTGTTCAAACCGACGTCGGAACGGTTTCGAAACTAACCGCGATTTTCAGGTAACCAGCCAAGGTAAGCCTCGAGACCATTACCATTGGCTTTGTTGGATTGAGTAGGTTCAATTTGATATAAAGAACGCCAATTTTGGTGCAATATCGAAGGAGAACGGAATTAGGTTTCCCGGGCTTCTCCGGCCAATTTCAGGCCATCTCCGGCCACTTTTCCGGCCTCAAATAGGTATAAAAATATTCTACTCCTCAATACCTTCAATTTGATATATGGTACGCCAATTTTGGACAAAGAATGAAGAAGATAATAATTTTTGAAGTTTCGGGGACATAATCGGCATTATTTTCCGATTCCCAAGGAACCGTGACGGCGCGCGGCGCCGGCGGCACCCGAAGAGATCTCCGGCGACCGGCGAGAGGAAGGGGAGAGGGAATATTCCGTTAACGGTAACGGAATATTCAACGGCAAATGATTCCTAACGGCTGGCATGGTCTGCTAAACATAACGGTGCCGACGTCGCCAGTGCGTGGGGCGCGTGGCCGACGCCGCCAGCACGTGGGGTGACGTCAAGAAGGTGCGTGGCGCGTGTCGCCAAGGTGGGGGGACACGCGCTGCGTCACAAGTGGGACCACGCAAGCGCTGCGTGGCGGGCACGTGCCGCCGGCGTGGCGACACACGTGCGCCGCGTGGCGACATCGCAAGGCCACGCGTGGCGACACGTGCCGCCGCGCGGAGCCAGCTCGCCGGCGCGTGGCCGGCGCGTGAAATGGTTTTCCGGCGCGTGGGGCGTGTCCTGGTTTCCCCGACGCGTGCCGGCGGCGGGGCGTGCGCGTGAGGGGTTTCCGGCGCGTGAGGTTTTCCGACCGTTTCCCGCGCGTGGCGGCAGCACGGCGCCTGGGCGGCGTGGACGGCGGCGTAGGGTTTTCTGTGGCCCGACCATTTTTCGAGTCTGCGCTAAAATATCTATATTTTTTGGGGATTCTTTAAGGCCTATTTAATTATTTTTAGAAGTTCTAATTTATCCCCTCTAACCTTAAATAGGTAATTCTTCGGCTCCGCACACCGAGGAGTAAGGCAACACCGGAGATTCACTCCCGATCACCCCGTGAGTGGACTTTTGCTTTACTCAATGGTTTTGGTGATTGAAAATGTTTATGAAAGTGAATTATTTATGGTTTTAAATTTTGTTTTCGATTTATGATTATTTATATATATTTATTATGAAATATATATACTTGTTGACAATTATTTATGCAAACTATTTGTGTTATTTATGATTTTATATTGGGATATGAATTTAAATGGATATTGGGATATGTTTATACATATTGAAATGGTTTACACTATGTTATCATTTTTGCATAAATATGAAATGGTATTTGGTATGTGATTTTGAGAAAAGATATTATTTATGCAATATTAAACATTTATAGAATTATGAAAGGAATATTTTGTATCTTATATCTATATATTATGTATGTATGTTTTCAAAACACACTAGGTATGCTTTCACTACGTTGTAGTACCGTTCATGGCCATTAGGACAGGGCTCACATGTATGGGTCACACGCACCGTATCTGTGGGTGTTGTCCGGTAAATACCTTAGTGCAAGCTTGTCTTACGATTATTGTTGTTGCTTATGGGGAAAAGGCCCTACCGGCGTAATGACTGGTGTGACGCGCTGCGGCGCCTGTGACTAGGAGCTTATTTGAAATCTCCTAGTTCCATTTCCTGAGGGATAAGGGATTTGACAAAATAGTGGGTTGAGCTCCATTCGCTTTTAAAGACCCAAATCGCTTGGCTTATTCAACAATAAAACTAATTTATTTAATTTTTGTTATGTATTTAGATATGGTTGGAAGCACGCTATCAAAGATATCCGACAAGCATTGCCTTGAGGGGTACAATTTCCCATCTTGGTACCGTAATATCAAGATTCTCCTTACCTTGAGAAATTGTTTACGACTAGACAAGGCTCCCTCTCACATACCTCTAGGCCCCGAGGCCACTGGGAGGATGAGCGTGCTAAGTATGACAAGCACGTTGAGGATGATACACAAGCCAAGTGCCGTCGTTGGCTTCCATGAATGAGGAGTTGCAGACAAAGACAGGGCATGGACAAGGTATTCTCCATCATACTCCATCTTAGGGAGTTATATGGTGTAGCGGACGCGCAACCGTCGCTTCTCAAAGATCGGTCGTGAACTTGTGAAGACCAAAATGGTCAAGGGAGCCCTGGGTTGCATCAACATGTACCTAAGATGATTGGACTCATTGAACAATTGGAGAGCCTAGGCACTCCACTTGACGGGAATTGGCCCAGACTTCATCTTGGCTTCTCTTTCTCGATTCATTTTCGCAGCTTTGTCATGAACTACAATATGAATAAGATGGATAGTACTTCTCCGAGTTACTAAACATGTTAGTAACCGCCGAGAAAACTATGAAGAAAGAGAACGTTGTGGGGACTCTAGCGCAGCTCACAACAAGCCATCCTCTTCCAAACCTGCCGAAAGGCAAAGGTAAAGGCAAGGGGTTGGAAGTCACCCACTCCCAAGGCCCAAGGGAGGAGTGAAGAAAAAGGCAAAGGAACCCAAAGGTCTACACACGTGGGAAAGGACTAGCATTGGAAGAGGAATTGCAGGTCACAGCCTGTATCTCTCGAAGGACAAACCACAAGGTATGGTTATTATCCTATCTTCAATTCTAAATGTTAGATCTCTAATTATATTTGATATAAAAATGCTAATCACCTATGCAATTGTATGTAGGTGAAGGGAAGCAAGTAGAAGATGGACAAGCAAAGCAAATATGGAGTGAAGAGTTCGGGCCCTTATTTTTTAAGTGCTATCTACTTAGAAAGTTTGTTAGGCCCTTTAAAGATAGTCTTTAAACTTCTTATTTTGATAAGAACTTATTATGTGGCTTCATATGATGGAAGACCCACTTTTTGGTGCCTATATGAAGGTATATAATTAGTCTCTAATGTAGGAGCTTGCCAGACATTAAAACATTATGAATGTTTAAATTATCATATCAATGTAATATGATGAATGCCTTCATATTTAATCTCTAAGTATTATGAATTGAACATTGTTCTTGTTGTATTCTAAATGAAATACATAAGAAAACGTTTCTTATATTTGGTTATCACTTATACACAAACCAAGTTCACTCTGGTTCAACTAGTAGTTTTTGAATAACCAATTGGACATTCATAAATTGTTTTAAGAATGTCAAATGTGTTAGTGATCGAACTTCATATGAAGTGTCTAAATCTATAAAAGGTTTAAAGACCTTAGTCACTTAATAACAAGACATTAACTTAATGAAGTTGAGCAATAAGCTTAAAAGTATTAAGCTACCTCCACAATGTCCTCTACCCGTTTATTTCTAGATTATACACTTTGAATGTAGCAAATGATTTCTCATTAAGATCATGAGAAATAGTGGGAGGTGAGAAAGGATATAAACAACAATGTGATTGGTTTATAGTTGTCTAAAATTAATAGTACATGACTATTATTAATGAGCTTGTTATTTTAATTGTTAAAAGACCTCAAGCCTACGAATCGTTAAAATTCTATGTTGTGTAAGCATTCTTAGAATAACCTATGAATGTTGGTTTTGGCCAACCTAACATAAAATGGTTATATGTTGGGAGTTGTCCATCATTCTCTTTATGAGAACAAGCTGAAAACAAAGCAAATGGACAAGATGATGAAACAAAAAGGAATAGTTTCAAAATGAGTCACAACATATAGTTTAACGACAAGACAATCCGATTTCGGCATCTCTTGTAACTATAATGCTCTGCAGTGTTTGATTAAGAATTAATCAACCACCTAGGAGGTATACAAGAAGCTGAATTCTGTACATCGTCTCTAATGATTTGGATAATTCTATATGACTACTTAAAAGTCTTAGTATGACTAAAGCTTGAAATATGATGTTTGAACATATGTTTTAAATGAAAGGACTTGACAAACAAGTCACACATTTGTATTGATCTAAATCTAGATTTAATCCAATATTAATGAATTACTTAAGAAGCAAATTCTTTGTGTAAGTTCATTTAAATAACTTGTGATTAACTAGAATTATTGAATATCTCAAACCGTTGAGACATCATCGATAAGCTAATGGATTGGATCTTATTGATTGTCAATAGATCCAACAAGTTAGTGGGAGCTATTTGCATTCAATTCAAGAAAATATATAAATGTTATGTTTTCTTAATGTCTTGAATGAATGCTTAGTTACAATAAAATCGTTGGGAGGATGTCATTCTTTTGAGCAACAT
Organism: Gillenia trifoliata; assembly: GCA_018257905.1. Classification (NCBI taxonomy): domain Eukaryota; kingdom Viridiplantae; phylum Streptophyta; class Magnoliopsida; order Rosales; family Rosaceae; genus Gillenia; species Gillenia trifoliata. The sequence continues at coordinate 10,476,515 of CM031086.1, forward strand.
GTAATGAATGAAATCTATTCGATAGATTTAATGGAAAACATATATTGCCCGTAATGACAAATGGTGACACGGTCAATTTTAAAGTATAGACTTAAAATGGACTAAATGAAGTTATATGGGGTAATGAATCTCAAATGTTGAAGATTTGAGAAAGTATTTCTACATATGATATAGAAACCGCCATGACCCTTATAAAGAATTTGTCGCTAAAATCACAAAAGGGACACAAGTATGGACTTGTTTCTGATTATATCCAAGAGGTGAATAACCATCGGTTGTCACTGATACCGATATGTCCCGTGATCGTAACTAAGCAACTCAATAGTATATTATTACCTGAGAAAGGAATATCGAGTGAGACTCTTAGAAGCGCATATCTTCACTTAGTTAATAATCAAAGTGAAAATAACCCATTTTAACAAAATGGATCTCTCTCATGTTGATGAAGAACTAAATCATATGAATGCGTTGTTATATGGTACTACAAATGGTCTCATAGTTTGAGCAATGTTTGCATATAGTATGTAAACAAGATATATGTTAAGACATATATATATTAAAGTTTTGGAAACCGCTTTCTCACTGTGTGTTTCGAATAGATGTGGTTCACATGGAACCAATGATTGAATCCTAACCATAAGGTCGTTAGTAAGGTACTACGACGAATGGGGCGATAGCTCAAGCCGTGGACTCAAGGTCTTACCAAATATTTGAACACAAATGGAAGAGACATCATTAAATGTTTTGAAACATTTAATAAGTAAATCCCCTTTAAGCTAAAAGGGTTAATACATAACCTAGTTAAATCTACGTGCTCAAGTTCACTCTACTAGCATTCTAAGTGGAAATGCACTAATGATTGACTTTAGTGCAAGTGGGAGATTGTTGGAAATATGCCCTCGAAAGTCAATCTTTGGAAGAAACTTTTGTGTGACATTGACCGATATATGGATAACCCCAAATACAAAGAAAAGGGCAAAGTCACTAATTAGGACAATCTCAATAGTTGATATATGTCCAAATAGTGAATCCATGGACAATGGATTGATGGAAGAAGTAATCTAATGATGTTAGACCGCAGAGACCTCTTCTCATAACCATGATGTTCAAAATGTTCTCGGCCTGCTGGGATTGTCGAGGGATACCGACAATCCATGGCTCTGCCATCGCATCGTGTCGCCTTCAAATTGGAAGGATGGAGAGTCTCAGCCATTCGTAGTGACACCATGACAAGTATGTAGGTGCTCATTAAGGGAATGAGTTCACCGAATACAATCGCAGGGAGTACTTGCATGGAGGTCTACCCACATGTCAAGCAAGTAACTCCACTGATTGGAATATGTAAGTAATCCTTGACCCAGACATCATAGTTGTCTTGTTAGGTCCTTGATCTTTGACTATGTCAAAGTCACCCCATCTTGGAGGGTGTCCACGGCATAGTTGGGGTTAAGCTTACTTAGCCATGGAGGCAAGTGAATGATCAACAAGGGATCTCTAATCCTCGTTACGAGAGGAAGAATACTCTATGATATGATTCGGGAATCTTCGTCTAAGTAATGAGTGTAGTAATGGAAAGTGTTCCTTTACGACCTAATTGAATCATATAACATGGTATAATCACATTAGGGGTTTGACATTATGTATCCATACCCTAATAGTGTGATTGAGAGTATTGTATTAGAGAAGGATCGAATTACATTGTAATTCCAATTGAATAGGTTCTCCGAACAAACTTCTACATTAGCTTGGGTAGCCATGATATATGTTTAGATGTCACTCATGGCTTGTGGGTTCTTCTAGATGATTAAATATGTAGTCATCAAAGAAGAAAGAGAATTAAAAGTAAGTTTTAATTCACTAGATGATTGGATTAAAACTAATCAATTGGATTGATACCAATCACCTCACTGCCTTGCTAATTAGAACCTAAAATGATTGTACACCGAATACACTCTTGTGGTGGAACAACATATGAATGATGGAAATAATTAATTGGATTAATTAAGTGTTATGATTAATTAGAAAGTCTAATGAAATCATAAAGGCGATGAAAGATCGTTTTTGGGCTTACCGAAATGTTCGGGTTTATTCGGGCCCATTGGGCCCAAACCCATTGGGCCCAAACCCATTGGGCTTTTATTCAAGCATAAGATGACTTGAAATATTAAAAGCCCAAAGCCCAAACAACACTCCTAAGGCCGGCCTAAAGAGAGAAAGAAAGAGAGTGAGTGTTGAGTCAAAAGTTGACTCACTTCTCTCACCTTTATATGTAAAGTTTAATGAAACTTTTCATTATGTTTTTTTTGTGTGAGTTAGTCAACCAAAAGGAAAACAAAACTCTCCCCTTTTTCTCTCAAAACAGCCGGCCATTTTTCCAAAAGAAAAGGGATAGCTACTCATCTCCCTTTCTTTTGATGATCCATCATCCATTCCACTACTAGTGTAGGTGTGGATCTTTAGAGGCCTTCTACCTTGGAGGCTCTAGGAGAAACCTATTGAAGGCAATCAATCAAGGTGGAGGAATCAAGGAGGGAAGCTAGGCTCAAGGAGTTCCAAGAACAAAGGGCTTGGAGGTGGTCCATCCTTGGTCTAAAGAGTATATCAAGAGGTAATGAAACTTAACCTCCACTTTGTTCTTATTTTGTTTTGATGCATCAAATAGAAACCTATGCTTCTTGAAGGGGATTTGCATGACTATTGCTTTGATATATTTGCTTCCGTTGCTTATGCATATGAATTTCGAATTGTATATGCATGCTAGTCATTAGAAATCCCATACAAATCTCATAATTTCCCTTCAAAATGTCCGTAAAGTATCATCATATGATTGGTTTTAGGGCACATTTCCAACATAAACACCCAAGAGAGGGCCTTCAATCCTCATCCATGGACGAACACCTTGCTTAGAGATTTGGGGTTGCACCTATCCATCAAATGGATGGGTTGCCTACATACTCCACTCCTTTGGAGATCAAACCCTTTGTAGTTCTTTTGGAATTGAAGAATTTGAGTGATTTGGATGAAGAACATGAATAGTGTTCTTCATCCTCTAAGTTAGGCTAAGAAAGGAGAGAAAGATGGAACAAAAAACTTGTTTTTCAACTTATGGGAATAGTGATCCCATTCCAAACTTTTAAAGCCAATTGCTTTGCAAAGTTTGAGTGGGATTTCACTATTGAAATCCTCTTCCATCTCTTCCTTCTCCAGTATTTCGGCCAAGGCATTATTATTTGGGCTTTATTATTTCACACATTAAGTTGTCATACTACTCGAGTTGATGGGCTTGAACTATTCATAAGCCCATTGGGCCTTCTCGGCCCAAAACTAACCCGAGGTCCAAAACGAAACCTTTTCGTATGATTAATCAATATTTGATTAGTCATTGCCTATAATCAATTAAACCATTTAACTGTTCTTACTCAACTTCATAGAAGTCTTCAATCATTCCCTTTTGAAGATGTACGATCCTTTAAGTTCTCGTTAGAGAGGTAGTGGACGATTAGAACTCTTTCTTATCGATTGTGAATTGAAACCACATTTCAATTCTCCCTTTTGTGAAGATTAGTGATTAATAATCCTTTGTGATTTTATTTGTTTGTTTTTCAATGTTTCTTGTGAATTGCTTTTCAATCATGAGTAACTAAATTTGTTTATAGTTAAGGGTGAATTTGAAGCCATGAACATATGTTTATTATGAGTTGATTTATCTAATTATTTCTTCATAAATCATGAATGTGATTTACTTATCTGTTTTATAGAGAACTTATCCTTGTATGTTTATTAAGGTGGCCAACTTAGTTTGCATGCTAGGGTTTGGAGCTAGAATATAAGTGAGTTTCACCTAATCGCTATGAACTTGTATTCATAAGTAGTAACAATCAAAGGGACATCGGTTGTGTTAAGTAAAATCCTAGGCAAGAGTATCATGCATTTCATAGTTATAATTGACACGCCCCGACCCCGATATCCACGTGGAAACCTAGATCAGGTCGTGCTGGCTGACACCTGTAAGGTGACGCAAGCCAAAACATGCATAAAAGATATGAAACTTTAAATTCATAATAGGGCCTACAAAAATTTTGGCATAGTTTGCCTTAAAATGTGGTTAAAACCAACCTGCACAACGGGTAATTCACAACTATTTAACCACAGAACATCCCTGAAGGGCTACACCTAATGGGTCTCAGACCCTCCACTACATGCATGTTCATAGTTGACACACCCCACCCTCGATAACCTACTTGCGTCATGTCTTTCAATAACCTACTTGCTTCAACCACACTGTTACAGCCCGTTTCGAAAATTAGAATTATTTTATTCCCGGAAGTGGGAAATGACGAAAATGCCCTTGGTTGACCATTCGGTTGACTTTTGGGTCGTAACTCGTACGACCCTTCCCTTTTTATTTTCTTATCGTGCTCGTCGTTACGAACACGTGGACGCGAGCGCGGCGTCGTTCGAAGTCCGAACGAATATTTTACGGGCGTTGGTTTACCGACGTTTCCCGTAAAATATGATTTTGGGACAGTTTGGTTGTTGGGCTGGGGCCCAAATTCCTGTTGGCCCATGTGGCCTTGTTCCCTGTCAGTTTATCCCTTGTTTTTGGATCTCTGTCTCGTGCTCCCTCACTCTTCTTTTCAACACACACCCACAAACCTCTCTTCCACACCATGGCTCTCTTTCTCCTTCCCCGAGCCATTCCCATGGCCAATTGAACTTCCAAACCAAACCATCGTCTTCACCAACCTCAAATTATCTTGACTGGAACCCAGCAACTCCCCTGGAACCCAGAAACCCCCGGGTTCCATGAACTCCGACGAACTCGAGAAACTTGCCTCGGCGATTTCTCGGTGAAATCGAGCTCAAATCATCTCGAAACCACCACCATTGAGTTCCTTGAAGTCCCTTGGACCTTGCTCGAGCCTTGGATGGCATGTTTTGGACGTGAAACGACGATCGGGAAATCGGCCAGTTTTGCACCGTGGACTTCTTCCCATTTTCAGGCCACTTATGGCCAGTTTTTGGCCCCCAAAATGGTAAATTCTTGTTCTCCTCACTTCTAGCTTCATTTTGGTACTTGAATCGTGCAATTTGGCCTTGAAATGAAGAAGTTATGAAGCTTTGAAAATTACCCAGAAATTCCGGCCAAAATTCCCAGATTCCGGCGACGGCAACGACGGAGCCGGCGATCGGAAAATCGGCAGGGATGACCGGCGTTGACGTCAGCAAACCGGTTCAGACCGGCCCTGGTGACGTCAGCAAACCGGTTCTGACCGGCGCTGACCGGCTCTGCTGAGCAGCGCGTGGAGCCGCGGCTTGCCGCGTTTGAGCCGCGCATGGCGGCACGTGGGGACTCCTTTTTCGATTCCGTCTTCGCAAGGCGACTCGTGACGACGGGTACTACCTAGGGGCAGTACGCACGATATTTTTCAAGGTGTTTTGGACCTTTGTGTTGAGGAAACAAGGGATAGGTGTAATTAATTAGTTATTTAGTAACCTTTATGAGTTTAATCATTATTACAGTGATATCTCATATAGGTGAGACCTATCCAGAGGACTAGCGGGGCTACCCAGGACGGGGGGCTATGACCCGGCTACCTACAAGTGAGTGAGTGGGTCTTTGTTTTGATAAATGTATATGTACGTATGGTTTTTCAATGCTTTCTTCAAACTGTTAGCATAATTCATATCATATACGTTTGTTGGAGGTAGAACATTCGTATTATATTGCCATACATGTTTTATACTGTTGCTCATTAGTAGATGTATAACACCCCAGGTATTAGTACTCAGTCTTGTGGCCAGGACTAGCCTTGACGTTTGGAGTAGTCACTACCAGTACCGCTACGCAGCTTTGGATCCATTGTAGGTACTAGCCTGTTCTAGGTTGCACTAGGCAACTCGAACTTGTGTGACTGCACTTTGTGCACCAGCGCTTAGCGTTAGACTCGCGTCATTGTAGTACTCAGCGTATTACTTTTATACCTAGCATGTTCCTCGTAGTTTAGCTACTTGGACTTGTGTGTTTACATATGGGTGAGCATGTCAGTAAATCATTATCGGGGAGTACCCGTGTATTTTCTTATAGTATTTTGTGTTGGAAATGTGCCCTAAATCCAATCATATGATGATACTTTACGGAGGACATTTCAAATGTTAAACTAATTTAGTTTGATATAAAGGGCAAAGATTGTTATTTAAAAAGTAGTCTCATATAATGTTATATGCTTAAACAATAAGTCAAGAATATGTGCTTATGAGGAATGTAATCTAAACAAGTTAGGTTCATGAGACCATTCTCATTCATTGACTATATCCTAAGCGTTCGTCCTTAGGATTGTCAATTGGGCATTGAAGACGGTCAGGTTAAGATCGGTACATATTCATATCTTCTCTCGAGGAGAGTGGCTAGTCTCGAGTCATTGGTGTAAGTGACATCAAGATAAGCATGTAGGTGCACCGATATGGAATGAGTTCATGAACACGATCAACGATGAGTTTTCATGATCATGTCACATGAGAACTCATAGTTGGGATAATGCAAATTAGTCCTTTAGGCACCGGGCATCACGGTTGTCTTGTGGTGAGGTCCTTGATCTTTGATTATGTCAGTCACCCCATCCAGTGTCCACCGGCATAGTTGGGGTTAAGCTACTTAGCCATGGAGGCAAGTGAATGCGCCAACAAGGGATCTCTAACCTTCAAGCGTAGTTTGAGGGAGAATACTCACAAGATATGATTAAGAATCTACGGCGGAAGTATGAATAAGATTTAGGAAGTCGTTCCAAATCATATTCAATGTAATCATATAAGTATTTGGAATCACATTGGATAGTAGACATGAATAAACTATCAAACCAAACAATGTAGTCGAGAGTATTGTATTAGAGAAGGGCAGGTATTGCATTGCAATCCTAATGAATAGGTTCTCCACCTCTTGATTAGCTTGGTATTCATGACATACTGCTAGGTGTCACTCATGGTTTGTGGATGCCCTATAGGTGTATAATCACTTAAGGGGAGAATTGAAAGTATGTTTCAATTCGGAATAGATTCGAAAGAGTTCTAATCCTCCCTTTGCCTCGCTAAAAAGGAACCTAATGGATCGTACCGTGTAAGGTAGGTTTGAGTGAAACAATGGAATGAGTAAGAATAATTAAATGGTTTTAATTATTTATGCTTGAATTAATTAATATGTTAATTAATCAAACGAATAAGTTCGTTATAGACCTCGGGTTAGTTTGGGCCTCAAGGCCCAATGGGTAAACGTCAAGCCCATTGACTTAATTATTATGACAACCAGCTGACTAATAATAGATTAGGCCCAAGGCCCCAAAGAACCCCATCATGGCGTACATTGATAGCAATGTAGTGGACTTGTTTTAATTAAAGTTTGCCACTACATTGTGAGAGATTATAATGCCAATTTGATAACATTTCAACTAAGTGGTTTCTTTTGGAGAATTGAGAGGTAGCTCTCTCTTCTCTCAAGAGCCGGCTCCCTAGAGGAAAATAGCTAGCAATCTCTTCCTCTGAGGCACTCATCTTCTCATCAAGGCTCTCCTTGGTGTGGAGACTTAGAGTTCCCTACTTTGCAGGAACTTGGAGATCCGATTCATCCATCATCATCCAAGCAAGGAATGAAGGCCCTCTCCATGGGTGATTAGCCTTTGCTTAGGCAAAGAGGAATCTACAAAGGTATAGATTTCACAACTCAAATTGTGCTTGAGTTTTGTTAATGGTTCACCATATCTACTAGGCTTTGAATTTCTTGGAGGTTAGTTTAGTTTTAAGTGCATAGAAGCATGTTTCCGCCTTTGGTGTTAAATGCATGTAGCAATGATGTTGCTTAATGAACTGCGGTTAATCCGCAGAATTTCCCTTCCAAGTGGTATGAGCCTAGGTCTAGTAGATTGGTGAATCCTTTTGGGTTTGTGATTGCATAGTTTGTGATTTAAATTTTGTAATTGTTACAATTTATTCTTGCTTGTTTGAATGTAAATTTTGTTGGAAAATTTGCCATCTCAGAATATTGTGAATGTAGTTCATATGAGCATGAATTTTGGAACTAAAATTTGGTGCCATGAATTTTGAAATTCGGCCAAATCCAAGGTTGGATTTTTGGGTTCTTGTTTGAATTGTTAAAATGGTTTTAATGTGACAATTGGAACCTAAGTGCCTATTATGGTAATATGGTATTTCCCTTATGTTTGACTTATTTTGGAAGTGTTTTTGGATGAAAAATGTTCATGGAGTTCTTATGGATGTTCATGGATGTTCTTCATTCTTGTTGTATTCTTAACTTAAGAATAAAAGGTTTGAGTGTTTGATTCAAAATGTTTGTTGTTTTTTTCAAAAAGTTTTTGGTTTGTTATTTGATTGTTGTTGGCTGATTTTGTGTGATTGAAAAAGAATTTGCTGTAATACCAATCACGAGAATCCCATACAATCAAACTTACAAACCTTACCTCCCCACTATTCACCATACCTTGTCTTCCACTAACAATCCCACTTCTCTTTATTTCACTTCCAAAACCACAGCCACTCCCATAATGGGAAGTACTTTTGAGGGCTTTTATGCAATTACATAAAGTTTTGATACTTTTGTGTATTGCACTTTGACAGTTTGCGTTTTAGTTTAGGCCCAAAATCACTAAAGAGGGCAAATTGTTTTGTTCCTTTAATGAAATTTTTGTAAATATTGAAATTTTGGGTTCTAGTTGTAATAACATGAGTATTGGACTTTTATGTTTTTACAAAGTGACCCCAAAAGTTTAATTTTGCAATATGGCCCAATAGTTGAGGTTATTGCATTTGAAAGCTAAATTGGAAGAGAACAAGAATTGTTTTGTCTCTTTAAATGAGAATTGGATTTCATTTCATTTAGCTCCATTTAAATCAATTCTATGGATACAAAAACCAAATAGAAATGTTGCATTCTTGTTTAATTAGTTAAAGTGTTAATTAATTAAATTTGATTATGAACCTAAGCCTACGATAATTGGAAGGAGCTATGTGAAAGGCCGTTTCAAAATTGTTTGAACCATGAGATGTGTAGATTAGATTTTGGTTGTAATTTGATTTGATCAAATGTTGTAAAACATAAGCTCTTCTTTATTTATGTACTCCTTTCTTGCTTTATTTGATATGCATGAAATTGGAGTAGTTGAGTCCATAACTCAATAAGACAACACGGCTTAATGTGATTAAGCATTATAACTAAAATCAATCCACCGTCCCTGATCCGTGATCAACACTAGGCTCGTGTTGGATCAAATCAAGAGTTCATAATCATCCACACCAAGGCCCTAAGGCAACTATATAGTCCTTAAACGAATGCAAACCTTATGTTAGTAGTACCATATACTCTTGCTTTAAAAACCGTTTTAAAAGCTTAGTGGGAGTATCATATGCTACTAAATCAATCAAATGGACCAATAGTTGCAATAGGACCAAATTGTTTTAATTTGATTAAAATGATAATATATATATGATGAGACCTAAAAGCCACTCAAATCATTATTAAGTTGTAAAGCGTGGGAGTGCTTTGAACATCTTACGTGGCCTTCCACCGTGGCCAGAGCTCAAAGCGTTTATGACTTGTACACCCGACTTCACTATCATGCAGGGAGTACAAAGTGCATGCTTATACTCGGAGAGTCTATGCATATGATGTTGTGGTAGGCAACTTAAAATAGCCAACATCATGTCATTGTGAGTTTGTTCTTGGACCCCTACCGAACTTGCATGGTGGGAATGACTTAACTAAGTGCAATGAATTGCCAACATCTGTCATTGTGAGGGCATCATTCTCTAGAGGCCAAGTATATAGGTATACATTGGATGTAAAAGTAAGTGTACTCTCTCATTATTATTGTCGCTAGCCAACATCATGTCATTGTGAGGTGGGCTTAGTAACTAGTGAGCCCTCCCATACCCTACTAAGAGTTTCCTCCAAAACTCTCGAATTCCGATGAGGATATGGAATTTGCTAAAATGATGGGTGATGCTATTTGATTTAAAGACCGGATCAAATGGCTTAAAATCAATCAATTTATATTCGTTATGTATTTATTTACGATATTTGCAGCTATCCATAACTTGACAAACTTGAAGGTCTTAGTTGCGGACTTGTTACCACAATCCCATAGATTGTCTTGAATGGATTGTATATGTACCTAAGTAGTCTCATTCTCACAATCTTCCTTTTGATAACGTATCGTGGAAGAACATGTTAGATAGTTGGACATTGTGTTTGGAACATAATGGTTGTTTGACAAAAATAGTCATAAAGATGGACTTATGATGATTTTGGATCATTAAATGTTAAAGTGTTAAACCAATTAGGAGGCAGGCATGGCAGGACTTCACCTTTGAGTCCCTATCCAAATGGTTCACTAAGTTTATTGGCAAGCTATATAGTGAACAATAACACGCCTCTCTTCAAAATCGTTTGATGTGTATAACACAATTGAAATAAGTTTCAAGAGAGATAATTGGGAGTTTAGGGACCATGACTATTGTAGTCAATGGAGAATCATATGAAGAAGGCAATATTAACTCCAGAGACAAACTTTCTTTATGAAGGATGGACATTGGAAGGGGTATTGCAAGTAATGACTTGCAAGTGTCAAGGGCTACATCTTTGAAGGTGTTGTAAATGTTCTTGAATAATTCAAAGACCAGTTGATTCTTACTTGAATGCTTGATTCTATTTGTAGCTATGTATTTACAATCGTTGTAGAAGTGTGGCAAATAAGAAGTAGAAGATTAATGAGAAGAAGAAAGTACTTCACATTAGGAACGTGAATCAAATGTAGATCTACTGCGAAACGAATAATTTTACTTCCTCATATGAACTACCAAATTAAGAAGTAAGATTGTCTTTTACCTATTAATAATGAGATGAATGAATGTTTTGTTTGACAAAACATTTGTTCTTTTATTAATGAATGATTGGATTAATGTAATCTAATAGATTGTCTACATAGTAGAGATAATGTGGTAATGTTAAACATTTAGAATGGAACGATGCTTAAAACCCAAAGGTTACAGAGTAGTGACTAATCCAAGCAGTTGTGACACCTCTTGTAAACATAAAATGCGAGTTGGTCATAGATGGATGCTTTGGATCGATAGATCCGGATCCAATACCTTCTTGTTAAAATTGTATAGAAGTTGAAATGTTCGAATCTTTATTTATTCTTTTGGAAGAATAAAGAATCACAAAGTTATTGAGGTTAATTCACTTAGATGTTAGTGGTACTTGACCACAACATAATACTACTCATATTATATGACATTCACCGAAAGATCGCTTTCGGTTGGACTATAAGTGTATTTGAATAAACACAAGTCGAATGCTGTAAAAGGTTTGCAGAAAGAATTCAAGAATGTAAGATGATGAGTAAGGCGTCTAAAGTATTTACCTCCTTAGATTTGATCCAAGGAAGTATAACACTTTAGAGAGTTTTGCTTGAAGATATCAAAGGAAAATTAGCATCATAAGATAATAGTTTTCTCCATTAGGAGAAGAGCAGAACTCGAATAAGATTTGGTTCGTTGGATATTATCTAAAAATGCCATATATATATAAGATATATATATACTTCTAAGACAATACGTTGTCAATTAGAATCTTCCAAAGTTTTCATGACTTCATAGGATGTAGTTTTGAAAGAAAGACAAGTCTTAAAATGTTAAGATTTGGGGTTGTGTGCTAACAAGCAATATTGTTTGAGAATAATCTTATTAGGATATCAGCAAATTAGTTTTGGATATCACTTCTATTAACCAACTAACAAATGTTGTTTGTTGGGTAGTTCATGTAATCCTACAATGGGATTTGCCTAAATAGAGCAAGTGAGAACGAGAAACGAATTCAAAGAATAGGTTCTTTGAGTGACAAGATCATAATCAACAAATATAACAACCTAATTCCAACACCAATAGCTCCAAGTAGTCAAGAGGATTTGTAAACCGTCTCGGTTGAATGGTTTGAACATGAAGGCTATGTCATGAGTTACACCTCTTAATTCGAAAGAAATAAGAATGAAAATCCCTTTTGAATACATTGAGTGTGTATACGACATATACTCAAAGGAAATGGTATAATACCATTTGACTCGAAATAATGAAACCACATAGCTAATTGGTAGCTTGAGGTGACTACAATCAAAGAGATTGGTTGACTTGGAAGAAGCCATCTTTGATCAAAGTCTTGAGATTTCTATTAATTCGAAGATTGTTGCTAACAACGATGATTTAATGTTTGGACATAATATGGGTTTCCGAAACCATTATCAAGATTGTCTTGATAATATGTCTAAAACTAGAAATCACATGAAGCATGTAAAAGGATTGTAGAGATTCATCCCATCATGAATCTTAGCAAGCTAATGGGAGCTATAAGCATTTTTATGAGAAAAATCAAATCGTTTGATTTCTCATAGAGATATAAATGAATCTTTTGTCTACAAGGCTTACAAAGATTAATTGGGAGTTAATCATATTTCTAAATTTGAACATATATATGATATATATTAATTTTGGAAATGAAAGAAATTCTTCTTCATTAAAGTTATGACTTTAAACAAATTTATATAGGAGACATAGTCTATAAACATGGAATAAAATCTGTATTCAGTTTCATGATATAATTAGATTATATCAATCTAATGATAGGACGAAAGATGCTGAGGAAGTTTCTCATATGATGATAAGCTTCCAAGCGGAAGGACAACTCTAGTAAGACTAAGAGATTGCTCTTCTCAAAGGAACATACCCAGCTCCCAAATAAATAATAAATAGAATCCTTTATGCATACGCACAAGGTGATTTATGTATTTCATATTGTATGAAAAACGTTGATATGAGTTGTACCTAGAACGGTACAGGACGATATCAATGCAAGCGAGATCAGAACCATGGCAAGCTGTCAAGTGAATCCTTAAGTATTTAAGAAACACTAAAGAGGATGGATTTATCAAAAAATGAGGAAGAAGTTCGATACATGATGGAAGCGTAAAATGTATTAGATTATGAATCTAATCCATCATTGAATATCTCTTTATTATGACTAAAGAGATATTTAGGTGAAAACATTAAAAATGTGGCTTTAGTGTGTTTCATCGTGCTTGCAAAATATATACCGCCATATAGAAGCTTACAGCGTTGTTGTTTGGATGGGAAAGTTATGAACTTTCTAGAAGCCGGTTCCAACCGGAAAGTGTCTTTAGTGTGCCGACACTTTGACACTAATGGGCGATAGCTCAAGCCAAGATCGAGGAGTCTCATCAAGATCAGAACTCAAATGAGAGACTTAACCACATGATTAAGAATCATGTATAATGAGTGAAGTCGTTAATCTCAAGTTTGCCATGGATAACACGTATAGATATCCAACACTAGGCCTACTACTCGACCATTTATGAAATGAATTCGAAGAGGCATCATCACTTGTGACCAAGGCGGCGGTGCTCTAGTGCAAGTGGGAGATTATTGGAAATGTGCCCTAAATCCAATCATATGATGATGTTTTACGGACATTTCAAATGTTAAACTAATTTAGTTTGATATAAGGGCAAAGATTATTGTTAAGTAGTCTCATACTAAATGTTATATGCTTAAACAAATAAGTCAAAGGGAATATGTGCTTATGAGAATGTAGTCTAAACAAGTTGGGTTCATGAGACCATTCTCATTCATTGACATATCTAGCGTTTCTGATCATAGGATTGTCAATTGGGCATTGGTCGTTAAGATCGGTACATGTTATATCTTATATAGGGGAGAGTGGCTGATCTCGAAGTCATTGGTGTAAGTGACATCAAGATAAGCATGTAGGTGCTCGATATGGAATGAGTTCAGGAACACACACGATCAGCGATGATTTTCATGATCATGTCACATGAGAACTCGCTAGTTGGGATAATGAAATTAGTCCTTTGACACGAGGCATCACGGGTTGTCTTGTGGTGAGGTCCTTGATCTTTGATTATGTCAAAGTCACCCCATCCGGATGTCCACGGCATAGTTGGGGTTAAGCTACTTAGCCATGGAGGCAAGTGAATGCGCAACAAGGGATCTCTAACCTTCAAAAGCCGTTTGAGAATACTACAAAGATATGATTAAGAATCTCGCTAGGAGTATGAATAAGATTTGAAGTAGTTTCCAAATCATATTCAATGTAATCATATAAGTATTGGAATCACATTGGATGGTAGACATGAATAAACTATCACATAAACCAAACAATGTGGTCAAAGTATTGTATTAGAGAAGGACCGTATTGCATTGCAATCCCAGCTGAATAGGTTCTCCCACCCTCTTGATTGGCAGGTAGCCATGACATACGCACAAATTGTCACTCATGGTTTTGTGGATACCCTATGGGTGTATAATCGCAGGGAGGAGTGAAAGTATGTTTCAATTGCGGAATGAATTTGAAAGAGTTCTAATCCTCCTTTGCCTGCTAAAAGGAACCTAATGGATCGTACAGGTGTAAGGTAGAGTTTGATAAACAATGGAGATGGTAAAGAATAATTAAATGGTTTAATTATTTATGGCAAGGATTAATTAATATGTTAATTAATCAAACGAATAAGTTCGTTATAGACCTCGGGTTAGTTTGGGCCTCAGGCCGTGGGCTTGGCGTCAAGCCCATTGGCTTAAGTTAATATGACTTAACTTAATGACTAATAATAATTAGGCCCAAAGGGCCAAAAGAACCATCATGGCCCTAGGCCATTGATAGCAATGTAGTGGACTTGTTTTAATTACAAGTTTGCCACTACATTGTGAGATATTATAATGCCAATTTGATAACATTTCAACTAAGTGGTTTTCTTTTGGAGAATTGAGAGAGAGTGAAAGCTCTCTCTTCTCTCAAAGAGCCCGACTCCCTAGAGGAAAATAGCTAGCAATCTCTTCCTCTGAACACTCATCTTCTCATCCAAGGCTCTCCTTGGTGTGGAGCTTAGAGGTTCACTTTGGGAACTTGGAGAATCCGATTCATCCATCATCATCCAAGCAGGAATGAGGCCCTGCTCCATGGGTGATTAGCCTTTGCTTAGGCGAAGGGAATCTACAAAAGGTATAAGATTTCTCAACTCAAAATTGTTTTGTTTTGAGTCTTGGTTCTGCCATATCTACTAGGCTTTGAATTTCTTGGGTTAAGTTTAGTTTAAGTGCATGAAGCATGTTTCAGCCTTTAATTGTTAAATGCATGCTAATGATGTTGCTTAATGAACTCGGTTAATCCGCAAATTTCCCTTCATTTTGAGGTTCATGCCTGAGGGTATGACGTATTTTCTCAAACTATACTTGTTTTCCAACGAGGGGTTAGTATACTCTTGAAAACAAAGGTTTTATCAAACTTTTCAACGAGCTTGTGACGTCGTGACACATCCCGACCCGGATGTACACGTGGACACCCAAAAGTCGAGTGTGCTGGCCGACACCACGTAGGGTGACGAAAGCCAATTTGAAAGAAATAAGAATAAATTGAGTAATTTAAGATCAAGTGTACACAGATGTACGGGCGGAAGAATTTATACAACAGCAATCGTACAAGTACGGGATACAGAGTATATACAATACCAAGAAATTTAAGCCTTCGTCATACCACCGCCTCGAACGTAGACAGCTCCAGCCACTAAACCTGGAGGGGCGCAAAACAGAAGGGTGAGTGGGCCAATAATAGTCATTTTTGTAAAAACCTTTGTTTTCTGAAAATAGTAACCCCTCGCCGTCAAAATCAAGTAGTTGGTTGGAAAACCGTTTCAGAAAACATACCATAATAGTAGGTAGAAAAACAAGGTAAGTACGGAAATATACTTAGGGCGCGTGGGAGGTCCAAATTGAGTTCTGTTTTCACGGGTCGACTCGTGACGACGTGTACTACCTCGGGGTAGTATGCATGTTAATTTTTGAGGTGTTTTGGACCTCCAAATTGAGAAAGCAAGAGATAGGGTTATTTAATTAGTTAATTTGTTACCTTTATGAGATTAATCACCGTACCGGTGATATCCCATATAGGTGAGACCAAATGGCAGCGTGTGGCGGCGTGTGCTACGGCACACGGTGGCCCACGGCGGCGGTTTTGGGGTTTCCGACCCCGAAACTCCGTTTTCGGGTTTCCGAACGCCGTTTTCTTCGTATTTTCAATTACGTTATTAATCTGGGGTGTTCCAAAATAGGTTTGGCGACCCTTGGCGCTCGGAGGACGTACGTTTGGACTTCCCGGCTTCGGTGCAGACAGAGAGCACGGGAGAGAGTGAGGGAATGAGAGTCAACAAACAAGGACAAGGCCACATGGCCTGCAGACTATTGGGCCCCAGCCCAATCAATCCAAAACTGTCCAATTTGAAAATACGGGAAACGTTGAAAATCAACGCCCGTAAAATATTCGTTCGGAGTCCGAACGACGTACGGCTCGCGTCTACGCGTTCGTATCGACGAGCACGTCAAGAAAATACAAGTGAATGCGTCGTACGAGTTACGACGCAAAAAGTCAACCGAAAGGTCAACCAAGGGCAAAATCGTCATTTTACACCTCCGAGAATAAAATAATATTATTCCCGGGACGGGATGTAACACGTCGAGACGCAGTGGTATGACAATGTAGGGGTTCTCTACTCTTGTAATTATTTTGTATCCGCTACTCTATTCACAACTCATTATTTTATTTCTTTCCGCCAGCACACTTTCGTGCACTCTGAGCTTATTTTACTTCGGTTTGTTTATTTATTCTTCAATTCTTCTAAATGGCTTTCGTCACCTAACGCGTGTCGGCCAGCACTTCCCGACACCTGGCGTGTCCGGGATCAGGATGTGTCACACACTATCATTGTTGTTATCATCAACAATTATTTCAAGCACATTAACCACGGATGAGAAATGGAAATCAAACTAATCAAAATACCGTAATTTAAATTCCATCTTATATCTCTGGCACGTTTGAGACTAGTTTCTTGATCTAATCCTCACCCCATTACAAGAGAACCATTTTCAAGAGCTTCCATAAGTTCTTTTTGTTGCATCTCTCTAAGTGCATCATGACGCTTACACGAAGCTCCAACATTAGTCAACACATTATTAGCCAATACGAAAATAAGTGTTTGATGTGAAAATTAAATTGACACACAAATTAAACCCTATTGTTGACAATTGTAGTAAAGGTGCAAGTAGGGATCGTTCTGGACCGGGGATTAACTAGGGATGCTAATCAACTAAAATAAGACTCAAAAACACTAAACTAGACTCTATAGACTCAAAACTAACCTAAGACACTAAAAACAGCAAGAAACAATCAAAAAGACTCAACTCTAGACCTAACAATTGGTTTTGACGAAAATAAAACTTAAAAGACTCTAAAGACTAAAAGAAAACAAGTTTTGACTCAATAAACAAGACTTAAGAAAAAGAGGATTTATTTTGACGAAATTGAAATTTAAAACAGAAACTTAGAAAACAAACTTTATAAAAACAAATTTAAGTGAATTAAATGGGTGAATGGATAGCTAGAAGGTCCTTCTCCACACATGACACATATGCAACATAAATCAATCTCCAGTTATTCTTTCAATAAACCATGAATCTCAACACCCAGATTAATTAGGTACGCTTAAATTAACCTTCAGATTTTCCTAGATTCATTGAATTGGACGGGATATGCGCATCGCAACCAAATTATCCCTATCAAGTTCCCTAACTATGAAAAGCATGATAGAGATACATATCAAAGGTCATTAAGTTCTTTGAAAACCATAAGCATTGACAAGGTATTTGTGACTATGAAAAGCATGACACTCCTACCAGGAATTCACTTAACGTGATTGGACTAGCAACCTCCACTACTTGTGAATATAAGTTTCTAACTATTAGGTGAAAGTCCCTTATATTCTAGCATCAAATTCATGCATGCAAATTAAGTGTCGACCCCCAACCCACATACAAGAATAAGTTTTGATAACTCAGTTAAGCAAATTGCATTCACGATTCATGAAACAATAACTGGATGTAATCAATTCATATCACATATATGTTCATGGCTTTGAATTCGCCTCTAGCTAAAAAGAAATTAGTTACTCATAATTACAATGAAACAAAAACAAAAACTAAACATAGATAGAATACACCTAAAACCTCCAAGGCTTCGGCACCAATCTTCAGATTCTAACTTCTCGCGCTTGTGTGCTCGTCCCCCCCCCCCCTCCGTCAAAATGGGTCTTCTATTGTTAGTTATGCGTCTCCAAGTGATTGACTTCTCAAGGAACTCTAAAGCACGGTTTTTTTAGAGAGTTTAAACTTCATTAGAACTCCTCAATCCATCTGAATTAAGTCTAAAAACACGCACAAACATCTGTCACATTATCTTCCTTGAAACCCAATCCGACTAGGACTCTTCTTCCTGTTTCGACCTCCAGTCACTAAAACAGCGATAAAATCTTCAATAAGTATCAGAATGATGATCTGTAAAATCCTGTGGAAACTAGCCATCCAGAGATTTCCAACCATATATGGCACGACGCGTAATTCGTCCTGAGGAATTCTGGGTGCTCTGTCGAAGTTGGCAGTTATGCACAGCACTGTCCAAATTCCACTCGGATTGTACCTTTTCAATGTACTTGTCTTCCAAGCTTCTATCTTCACTATAAATCGAAGTCCTCAAACAATCAGATTATCACTTATTCTCCTATGAAAATATATGCCCCTTTTCAACTGGAATTAAGGTAGAAACTGATGGTGATAAGGTTAGGATAAGATAAGGTGTGGATAATGTTCCAGATAATGTTCCATCCTTGTAACTGATTCCTTATCTTCAATGTCTTGAATTAATTTCTCCATCTTTGTAGCACATTCCTACCCTCATTTGACCTCCCAATTCGTCCATTCCTTGTACTCCCTATTCATGCACTCCATTTAAGCTCAATTTTGCTCTAAAATGCACCAAAATGCACTTTCTTGCTTCACTTGCCAATTAAACCTACAAACACACGAAAATAGCTTAAATCACTATAATAAACAATAACTAACTACGTAAATGCAAGAAAACAAGCTAACTAAGTCGCATAAATATGCTCCTATCAGTGTTCACGTCAACATTTTCCTTTTCATGGCAGCAGAGCTAATTGGAGTTGATCAGCAAAGCAATGAACATAGAATGCACAAGGTTGTTCATTCAAAATCTTTGTTTTAAGGCCATTGAACTCGCCTTTCATATTACTAGCACCATCATAACCTTGTACCCGTAGATTGGAAAAGCTCAACTCATTAAAATTAAAGAACTCATCAGTGGACTCCTTTAATGTACTTGAAGCGGTGTTCGCAACATGTTGAACTCCTACAAATCTTTCAATTACTTGCCCTTTATGGTCCACATAATGCAAAACCACCGCCATTTGTTCCTTTGTAGAAACATCACGTGATTCATTCTGCCATAAAGAAAAGAACCTAGCATTCTTCATATCCCTCATGATAGCCTTAGTTGTTTCAATGGCATATGAGTGGACAAGATCTTTTTGGGTTGAAGGAGCTATTAGCTTGAGATTCCCCAGAGCTTTTTCCAACACAACGGCCTTTATTTTCTCGTCATGATCGACAATGAATTGCAAGAGCTCTAAATAGTTCCCCCTGTTACTTGAAGTGTCACTTTCATCATGGCCAGAAAGACCTTGGTGTAACAAAATCAATTGATTCATTCAAGCAAGTGCGATAAGCCATACGAGCTTCATCCGACTGTTTGACCACAATTGTTTCAATATGTGTCTTTTGATTCATCAGATTATCAGCAGCTTCTCTAGCTTTATGTGAAAACTACCAACCAATCCAACATGTTTGTCAAAACAATCTCTTGCGTGCTTCCAATTATCAAAGCCTTTCTCAGTAAACACATCACTGCCTGATTTTTCAAAGTTGATTCTAAAAAGATAGCAATAAAAGTAAAATGCAGTATCTTTAAACACATTATATTCCAACCAATGATATTCCTTAAACCGTTAAGAACTGAATCGTCGCCTTTTATTTTATTGCAAAGTGAATGGAAAAATATGGTTTGTAGCTCTAAAAGGTTTCACCAATATATATGCTCTTCGGACCTCATCACGAATATTAGGAGGAAAGTCATTCATTGGAATTCGCTTTCTCTAGTCTCTCTTAAGATTATCCAATTCAACATCTAACTCATTTTGTTGTGGAGTTGAACTCTCCGGAATCGGAGTGGGACTATCCAAAATTGGAGTAGAACTATTCGGAATAGGAGGGGAACTATCCAGACTCTGATTGTTCGAACTAATCGAAGATGATTTTTGCTTGTAATATCGTTTCATACCTTTAATGTCTACACATATCAAGGGATCAAAAGAGAAATTCATATCAATTAATAAAGATATATATATATAAATGAACACAAGATCACAATTCACCACTCTAACCTCTAAAATAGTACTTACTTTTAAATTTGTCTATGAGTAAATCAATATATGGATGAAATTCGTTCAAAAGTATACACATCAATTTAAATGTTTAACTTCTATATTATGAATTGATAGTAACTTAGTAAGAGTCTAAGATTAATAAACTTACATAAAATTGGAATAAAATAAAACTAGGCAAGGCAGTGACGAGCATAGCAAATGGAGGTGAGGACTGGTGGTGGGGTGGGGGATTGGAAGATTACGATTGGGTGTGGGAGGATCTGAGTTTTGTAAAAGTAATTTGGGGGTTGGAGATTGGGAAAGGCAATTGGGGTTCTCTCGGGTCTGTAGCCATGGGAAAGTGATAGGAGCATATTTATGCGATATTATTATCTTATTTCTCTATGTTTATTTAGTTAATTTATGTTAATTGTAGTATTTTATTTTATTTTTGTTTTATTGTAGGTAGAAATGGTAAAGTTGGAATTAGGAGACTAAAGGAGCGAAGCAGAGCGTTATTTGGATTTGGAATAGAATGCTTGTGTGGCAAGCATTGGAGCACACGGATTTGGGACGTGTTAAGTTATTAGGAGTGGACACAAGTGATGGATTATGCTGCATCTACCAGCCCTAAAAATCGTTCCATTCACCCTTCAAATCATCCATCCATCCAAGGTGAAGACAAGAAGACGTTCAAGTCGAAGCCGTGGCATTTAAAGTTGTATCTATTCAACCCTTTGTGATTTTGTTAGTTGTTTTTCAATGTTTCTTGTGAATTGCTTTTCAATCATGAGTAACTAATTTCATTTATAGCTAAGGTTGACACACCCCGATCCGAATATCCAGGTGGACGTCGGATATCGAGGCGTGCTGACAGTCACCCCAGTGGAACGACGAAGTCATGATGAAATAATAGGGAAATTAAATAGAGGAATAAGATTGAATTTTGAGATCATTTGAGTAAAACAGTGCGGAAGTGCGTAGTGTGGGATAAGACATAATATCAGAGCTAGGATGTAGTAAAATTAAAAGAATATTCTCATCCCGTAGGATGGATATAAACACAACTGAAGTGAAATAAACATACTTCCACAGAGGGGTAAAATGGTAATATCAGCAACAGCCACCGAAACTCGTCTGCCAACTAAATTCGAGGACCTGGAAGGGCGAAAAACAAAGGTGAGTGGGCCAAGTACTATTTTGTAAAACCTTTTCAAAAGTTTGGGATGTAACCCCTCGCTGTAAAACCCGTAGTTTGCCAAGAGTATAAGTTACTAACAATAATACTCAAATCTCAATAATTGGGACTGCGCCCACAAGGATACGGATATAAAAGATATCAACAATAGTATAAAACATCGCATTACTTATCGCATAATCAAAGCACACAAGTCATGCAGAAAGTAACTACATGACAGGCTGGGTGTTTACAATTTACACTCTAGCACTACATACACGTGAAGCTGGCACTAAGCGCATCACAACAAGTTCTAGTCGCCAAGGCAACCTAGAACAGGCTGGCACCTACGATGGATCCAAAGTGAGCGTGTCGGTGCGTGTGAACATACACGTGAAGCTGGTCCTAGCCCGGACAGTGCTAACACCGTGCAATATGCGTGATAAGTAATAAATCTCTAAAACGTATAGACATGCCAACATTTAAACAAAAGCCAAAAGGATGATTAATAAATCATAATATGCTAGGTAAATCATTTATCAAATTTAATAAAACATGGCATGCTATACAAGTCATAAAAATCACATTTAAACCCATACTAGAAATAATAATATTTTAATAAAGAAAGGGCCCACTCACAGGTACCTAGCCTGAGCTCGTAGATCCTCGGGATAGGCCTCACCTATATGGGAATTCACTATACTAATCATTATACAAGTCTATTCCAAATTAAATAAGGAAACGACTCGAAATCTCCTTTGTTTGCTCGAATTGGAGGTCCAAAACACCTCGAAAATTACCATACGTACCACCCCTAGGTTGTACGCGTCGTCACGAGTCGCCTCGCGAAGACGGAATTGGAAAAAGATCCCTCATGCGCCCTCACGCGCAACTCAAACGCTGCTAAGCCGCTGCCCCACGCGCGCGCGATCAATGGTCAACGGTCAACGCTGACGTCAGCGCCGGTCTGAACCGGTTGCTGACGTCAGCAGGGCCGATCTGAACCGATTTGGTGACGTCAGCGCCGGGCATTACTCCGGTCGCCGGCCGCCACGCCGATTGCCGAAATTTGGAAATTTTGGCCGGAAAACTGGAATTTTTTCAAAACTTCATAACATCTTCATTTCTAGGCCAATTTCTACGATCTATATATCAAAATGAAGGTAGGAACGAGTAGAGTTCGGATTTGCTTACCAACACCTCAAAAGGTGGTCGGAAGTGGCCGGAAAATGGCTCGAAAGAACCAGCCAAAAGTCGACGTCGCCGTTCTCGCTGTTTTCTTCCCCTGCAGGCCTTGGGTTGGGTTCCCAAGGTTTCCAGGACATGTTTGATGATGATTCTAGGTTGAATCGAGGCCCAAATTGGTGAGTTCTTCATCGGGGAAAATGTCGAAAGTCGACGGAAATTCTCCCAAGCTTCTGGGTTCACTGGGCTCGATGGTTTGCTCAGTTTCTGGGCACCAAGGCCTGGGCTTTTGGTCCTAGAATGATGAAGATGAGTTTGGGATTGTGCTTGGTTGGAGGAAGGCCGAGAAGATTGAGAGTGAAGAGCCACGGGGTGGCTTGAGCAGGTTGTGTGTGTGAGTTGTGTGATTTTCTGCAAGCCAATTGCAGAAATCACGGGATATGTTGGGGATGTGTTGGGAGACCAGACAGGGACTGAGTGGTAGCTGGAGTGTGGTGAATTTCCACACCGAAGTTGCTCAATTTAAAGCGCCAGAAAATCAAAAGGTGAACATGCAGTCAAAACGCATGCAGTCACGTAGTCAGAAAATAGTAGAGGTGCAGAGCACCTTGGTTTGGCTGAAAACCACAGGTGTACAGCCCACAGAAAAGAAAATACCGCGCAGGAAAAATTTGCCCAATTATTGTAACTTGTCCGTTACAAGTACGAAAATTATCCCGTTCGCATCTACGGGTTCGTGGTGAAGTGTACAACTCAAAAAGTACGGTAAATTTACAAAGTTGGGGAATAAAATACAATATTTTTAGGGACAGGATGTAACAAAGGTTGAATTTGAAGCCATGAACACGTGTTTATTATGAGTTGATTTATCCAATTATTTCTTCGTAAGTTGTGAATGTGATTTACTTATCTGTTTTATAGAGAACTTATCCTTGTATGTTTATTAAGGTGGCCAACTTAGTTTGCGTGCTAGGGTTTGGAGCTAGAATATAAGTGAGTTTCACCTAATCGTTTAAAAATCGAAGGGACATCGATTGTGTTAAGTAAAATCCTAGGCAAGTGTATCATGTGTTTCATAGTTACGATTGTCTAGTCAATGCTTATGATTTTCACAAAGCTTAATGATCTTTGATATGTTTATCTATCATGCGTTTCATAGTTGGATAACTTGATAAGAATAATTTGGTGCGAGTTGCGTTTCATTCAAATCAATGAATTTAGGAAAATCTGAGAATTAATTTGTGCCTTTCACGGTTAATTTGGGGCATTGTCATTCATGATTTGTAGAAGGAATAATTGGTAATCAACTTGTACGCATATGTTTGTGTGTCGAGAAGGATCCTTTAGCTAGCTTTTCACCATTGTCATCAAACTTGTCTCTAATTTATTTTGCTAGTTGTTTTCAATTTGTTTGCATAGTCGAATTTAATTTAGTCTTAGTTAAGTCAAATAAAATTCCCCCCGTTGGTTTGTTATTTGTTTTAATTAGTTTAGTTTTTGTTTGTTTTAAGTGGTTAGCAAATCCCTCTAATCCCCGGCCTAGAACAATCCCTACTTATCCATACTACGATTACATTATAAGGTTTTAAATTGTGTGTTAGCTTTTAGCATATCAAAAAGAGAGTTCCTTTTTTTTTTAAATGACCTGGCTCAAAACGACGTCGTTTTGGCTAGGTAATTTTTAAAAAAAAATTAAAATAAAACCTCTTCTTCTTCGTAGAAACAGCAGCCTACAAATCCATGGAGATAAGAACGCTCCACCACAACGCTCAACCCGTTGAGGGGTCCCCAATGGTTCATCATAGGTACAATTCTGGGCATGTTGAGGGTCTCAAGACACCCAGGTCCCTATATGGATCGACCCTGGAGTTGGGACACTATTGAGATGGATTCCGCATGTGCCATACTCTAGAGAGGTCCTCGGCAAAGGATCTCTTGCAGGAGGAGCATGAGAGTTGAGATTCATTTCAAGCTCTTGAGAAGAGTTGATGGGAATAACGCTCTTAGAGAATCTTGCCTTCTTAGATGAGGCTTCATCTCTCAGAGCGACCTTGGGCTCATTCGGACGGGTAGATCCAACTTGGTTCTAGTTGTCTCGACTGGTTTGGCCTGTCATAGCGACAATGCCATAGTCTAATTTTTGTTGAAGCTTTCGATTAATGGCACACATCTCGCTAATACTCCTACAGCTCTCAAATGCCATATTAGCGACGACCTTGACCATGTGAACAATAGCGGCTTCCAAATCGTTTGGGTCATGATTCCTAGGAGAACCAGATGAGAAACCATGATGAGACTGAGGTGTGAAGCCATTAGTATTCATTCTATCTTCCAAGATTCTACGTGCCACAGGTCTAGCCGAAAAACTTGGTTGAGTAGAAGAAGAAGCGCGACTCTCAGTCTACCTTCAAGACTTCGTTTCCAACACCTGAGAATGCGTTTGGAAACTTTAGGCATACACAAATTTGCCCCCAGTGTCGTGATATGCTAGAAGCTAACACACAATTTAAAATCCTATAATGTAGTTGTAGTATGAATAAGTAGAGATCGTTCTAGGCCAGGGATTAGAGGGATTTGCTAACCACTTAAAACAAACAAAAACTAAACTAATTAAAACAAATAACAAACGAATGGGGGATTTATTTGAAACAAAGTTAACTAAAATTAAAATTGAATTCAAAAGCAAATTTAAAGATTTAAAACGACAAGGTTGATGACAATGGTGAAAAGCTAGCTAAAGGATCCTTCTCTGCACACAAACATATGCACACAAGTTGATTGCCAATTATTCCTTCTATAAACCATGAATGACAATGCCCAAAATTAACCGTGAAACACACAAATTAACTCTCAGATTTTCCTAAATTCATTGATTTGAATGAAACGCAACTCGCACCAAATTATTCTTATCAAGTTATCCAACTATGAAACGCGTGATAGATAAACATATCAAAGATCATTAAGCTTTGTGAAAATCATAAGCATTGACTAGACAATTGTAACTATGAAACGCATGATACTCTTGCTTAGGATTTTACTTTACACAATCGATGTCCCTTCAATATTTACTCCTTATGAATACAAGTTCACAACGATTAGGTGAAATTCACTTATATTCTAGCTCCAAACCCTAGCATGCAAACTAAGTTGGCCACCTTAATAAACATACAAGGATAAGTTCTCTATAAAACTGATAAGTAAATCACATTCACAATTTACGAAGAAATAATTGGATAAATCAACTCATAATAAACATATGTTCATGGCTTCAAATTCACTCTTAGCTATAAACGAAATTAGTTACTCATGATTGAAAAGCAATTCACAAGAAACATTGAAAAACAAACTAACAAAATCACAAAGGTTTGGATAGATACAACTTTGAATTCCACGGCTTTGACTTGAACGTCTTCTTGTCTTCACCTTGGATGGATGGATGAATTGAAAGGTGAATGGAATGGTTTTTGGGGCTGAGGATGTGGTAGAATGAGGCAAAGAAAAATTGGGATGAATGCGTGAGGTGGTGGTGTTCCAAATTGGTGCTTCCTTTATGTATTTATGCATCTCCAAGAGCTTGAATCATTGAAGGACTCCAAAGGAAAGATTTAGAGAGAGTTTAGACATCCTTAGGACTCCTTTTTTCATCTGAAGTAAGTGTAGAAACATACACAAAACAACTACCACGTTTTTTCCTTGAAACCAAATCCAACTAGGACTCTACTGCATGTTTCGACTTTTCCTCACTAAAATAGTGATAACTAATTCTAGAAGCATCGGAATCAAGATCTGTAAGATCCTGTGGAAACTAGACATCCAGAGCTTTCCATCCATATATGGCATGACACGTAACGCATCCTGAGGAATTCTGGGTGCTCTGTCGAAGTTGGCAGTTCTGCACAACACTGTCCAAATCTCACTCGAATTCCACATTTTTGCAATTTTCCTTGTCTTCCAAGCTTCTATCTTCTAATCCACACAAAATCAGGCTATTATCCATCACTTGTGTCCACTCCTAATAACTTAACACATCCCAAATCCTTGTGCTCCAATGCTTGCCACACAAGCATTCTATTCCAAATCCAAATAACGCTATGCTTCGCTCTTTTTGCCTTATAATCCCAACTTTGCCATTTCTACTTACAATAAAACAAAAATAAAATACTACAATTTACGGAAATTAACTAAATAAACATAGAGAAATAAGATAATAACGTCGCATAAATATGCTCTTATCATGTTGCTTTCAATGCCAGAACTCGGATAGAGGTCGAACACTAAGTGTTTAACACGTATTAGGCCCGAGTGTTGCTTTCCTTCTATGTGCCACAAGATGGCTCAAGAAAAAGAGAGAATAGGCGTACCACTATTGGAGACAATGATTTGTGTTTGAGTAAATGTGAGGATGCATGTGGAAATGACTTCTAGACCAAATGATTATGCGCTGAGTAGGACGCTAGTTCGACTAGTTTCTTTTCGGTGCCTCGAATGAACGAGAACTTAAAATTCAGTGTGAGATTGTGAGTTATGCCGAAAAGTAAATGAATAGTAATTAGAAAGTAAAGCGAGGAAAGGAATGTCATCACTTCATGATTGAGTCAAGATTACAAACGTTTATTAAAGTAAAATCTAAGTCAATGAGCCGATCTACATAATTGGAAATGTAAATGACTGAAAATGTAAAGAAAGCAGTAAGACTCTAGCAAGTTTAAGTCATGAAGGACAGGATAATGCTAGAGAAGTCCGTCGAGATCGTTGTCTTTGGACTAGACTGGTTACAAAACATTTGGCTCAAAGAGGTTCTCCGGGGTGGCTGGAATTGTACGTCAACCAAGAATCATACCACGTGGTGGCAGAGTGAAAACAATTTTAGATCTCAGGTATCGTGCACATGGTTGTTTCGAAGGAAGGCTTTTGTGTTTGTAGCTGAAAGGCTGAGAGTTTGGTTGCTGAAGAGCAATTGGTTTGGCAAAGGTCCTGAGCTTGGAGGCCTCTCTCTCTATTTATGGGAAATGTAGAATAACAACCTCGATCATATCGCTTGAGCTGGAATAGGGGCAAATCGGTCTTTTGGCGCTGGTAGTGGCTGTCATCCCTAGTAAGTGGCCCTTAGCTGTGTCTTGAGGCAGTTCGCATTGTTCTGAAAGGGACGTCAGCGTGCCGGATGACGCGTCTGCATGCATTTAAGGGGGCAAGATATTTCTGTGTTTTGGTCGCCTGCATGGCAAATGTGCTTCGGAGAGAAACATGCTAGAGCCCTTAGACACGTTGGAGAGAAAATGAGAAGGTTGTCCGAGCCCCGATTTGGGAGAGCGACTTGCCTAGCCCCGGTTTTCCACCGTGTGAAAAAACAGTTGGCATCCCCCTCTATTCAAATCACGGCATGTGGCAACCAGCTGAATTACTCTTTCGCGCTCTCTCTCTCTCTCATCTGTTCCCTTCTCCCTTGCCTCTCTCCTCTTTCTCTCTCTCTCATCTGTTCACTTTCACTGTCACCTCCATCTCCAACCTTCTTCAAGAATTTTGTTATCATTAGTTTCATTGAGTTCTTCACAAAAAAAATAGCAAAAACAATTTCTGGGGTTTGTTATGTTTTTTTCTTACCTTGGACATAAAAAAAAAAAAATTTATCACATTTTGGGAAAAAATTTTGAGTGGTGCGTAGGATTCAATAGTAAGATCATTCAATCCACTCAGATTATTTTGCGATGAATTCTAAATGAATCTTAAATCATTCAACAGTACGTACCATTGAACCTTGACTCCTTGCAATTTTGGAGATCTCAGCAATGAGAATAGAGAGAATCGGAGAAGACAAGCAGCTAATGATACCCCCAAAATTGTGCATATTCAAATCTACAACTTCCGATTCAATTTTTCGATTTTCAGTTCATACTAATTAATCTCCAAATCTACTTCTTCCTTTTATCCTTTATCCAACCTGAAAAAAGTGAAAATGGAGAGATAAAAGGGAAAAAAAACAAAGAGATTAGAAGGGAAAAAAACAAGGTGAAAACCATGGGTCTAATTTAGTGTAAAGGTCTGTAAATTAAACCAAAATAGGGAGATTCACGGTGGTACGGTGAACAAAGAGAAAGTGGAGAAGAAAGTGAACAGGAGAGAGAGTGAGAGAAGAGAAGGGAAAAGAGTGGGTCATTCGGCTGGGTCCTACTGAAAGCTCCAGGATATGAAGAAAATTTTAAGTCAATCTACTGCCACGTGGACACCAACTGTTTTTCACACGGTGGAAAACCGGGGCCAGCTCTCCCGATTTGGGCTTCGAAGCAAAGTTGGTGGGCTGAAGTCGTGCGACATTTGGTTAAATAAAAATGCACGAGCCCTGTAGTAAGCATCATTTTTATTTATGGTCCAAACAAAATGGGTCGCCGGTTCTCTGCAACTCACTGAACAACAAATGTTAGAGTTGGATCTCACAATTGTGAAGCAGATCTTCACATACAAGGGTTCTTAAATATACCTGAGGTGATGAAGAATCGATTTGTGACAACCCCCAGGCCGGCCATCTATTGGATGGCTGGGAAACTCGCCTTAAAAGTCGAACCTGAACTGGGTTAGTCGTGGGTTCTCGAATTTTGGGTGTGAGGGGGGAAACGAAAGGCATGGTCGTTTTGGGTTTAAGGAGCAGACCAAGATGGTGGTGTGCGGTGACCAAGATCGCCGAAGAACGGCAGTCTGCCGCCTTCTTCTTTATGTTGCAACGGGAGGGGGAGAGAGAGAGTGAGATGGGGTGTGTGTGTGGTCCAGGTTTTTAGGAAGGGTAAGTCCCCCTATGGGGAACACTAGTTTAAATAACCAACACCCCAATCTGAAAAATAATAAAATAACTCCCAATACTAGAAGATTCTACTCAGCCCCCTTGGGTTAAAATTACCAATTTGCCATTGGCCTTGAAACACGTGTAACTTCTTCGTTCTACGTCCGATTAACGTTCCGTTTGTGCTCACCTATTCTTATAAATGAGTGCTACACAAATAAGACAAGAAAAGAGACAAATTATGAAATGAGCTCAAAAGTCCACGCAAAATTTCTACTTAGCATTTCCATGGGCATTTTTGTAATTTCACAACTTTGGAGAATAAAATGAATAAAATTAGAAATGGGCCGTAACACACGGTCTGCATCTAGAGTTATGCAAACCTCTCACCATGGTCGTCTACTTCTTCGACGGACGACCGTGGTGGTTGAGAGGAGATGGGTCGAGAAACTCGACAAGATTCTTCAAGAATCTCCTTGATTTCATTCACCCAGGATCTCCCATCACACCATCGACAGCTATAGGCGTCAGGAATGGATGTCATCACGATCAACGATGACAAAGTCATCGGAGGTGGCAAGGGATCGTAACCAAGTCGTTTAGCTACAGCTTCCGCAATTTAGGATTTTTGGAATCCTTTTGCTTTTCTTTTTCGATATACCCACACACATACATCAACTTATATCTAGTATACATGATATAAATATAAATTGAAATTAAATAGATTAGGGTTTAGGATTACTTGGATGTTGATGAAGATGGTAAAAAGCTTTTCGCATAACTTTCCTTCAGGGATCCTCTCTTTCTCCAGAGTCACGTTCGTGCTGATAACGTGTTGTAAACTAAATTTTAAGAGTGGATGAGAGAGAGTGGGACGGCAAAGAGATAAAGAAAGGCTCAGGTGTTGTGAGAGTTGTGTGATGATGGGTTTTCTTGCCTTACAAGTAATACAAAGCCTATTGAAATTTAATGTCCAAATTCTATTGGAATTCCTACTTTAAACTTACACAATTGCATTCCTCAAATAATACTATTTACAGCATTATCATATTTCTCTTTCCAACTTGTTTTTATAGGGAGTATTTTTACTTATAAGTGGTTTTGCATGAAGCGCACAAATTATTTATTAAAATTTTCAAGTGATTTATGAAAAAGCAACAAAAAATACATGTAAAAAACACTTAAGGTTGCTTTTATACATATAGCGCACTTCTAACTATTTATTCTAAATAATGCAGGTAGTGTTTTTTGTTAGTTAGGTGGCTAGCATCTGTTATGCAGGCCTTTTGTTTTCTTCATTGGTAACTATTAGACCTTGGCAAACAAGTCATGTTTGTCGTGTTTATGTTAACTCGTTATTTTAGTAGATCATGATGTGTCAATCTTTTAAGCTAATCGATGGCAAAATTTTAGAGCATACCCAATCCATCAAAATGAGGGGTGATACAACCCGATCCGTGTTACCCGTTAAGAGCCCATTTTGCTGGCAATGGAACTTTTTTTTCAACAATAAAAAAAAAGGCAACGCCTATAATCACATCAACAAGTCGAAAAGATCAAGCTATAATCTTCTAATCATGCACTATAAAAAGTTATGCGTCTTTCTATCAAGTTAGTGGTGGTGTTGTTAGAATAAGCTTGATCCAGAGACATATGTAAAATTATTAGAAGAGGCATGCTCAAAACATGTTAAAACAGGTACTTTGAGTAACATTGAATCGACATGTTAGTTAATGGATCCACTTGAATCAACCCGAACACTTGATTTTTCGCGTCGTGTTTGGGTCGCGTACAATATTGTTAGGTCTAGTAATTATATTAGTTTTGTATGGTCCTATATGCTATTAAAACAGCTCAGTTGTAATTCCTTCCTCTTTTTATGGGCCGAGATTTTCCTTGGTGTAAATTGTTTTTGCTTCGGAATGAAATTCAATTGATCGAAAAGAAAACTCTTTGTCAAACATGCACTACTTTTAAACTATAGAGAAAAGGATAAAATTTTGAGTGGAATTTTGGGATGGGTTGAAAAATGGATAGAAAAAAAGTAAGGGTAAGAGTGGTGCTATCCACACACCCCTTTTTACCTTCCACACACCCTGTTAATTTATGTTCTTTGATCCTCTTCAATCATTTGATTCGACGGCCAAAAATTGAAAAGAGTATGCATAAGGTAAAAATGGGTGTGTGGATAGCAACACCCAAAAAGTAATTGCAAACTCAGATGAAGGGAGGGAAGGGGACGAGAAAAAGTAGAGGTGCTTCTCCTTGCTCTCCCTATCACGACTTTAACTCTTGGCTCCCCCTGCAAGTTAGGGTTTTACGAAGCCCGATGTTTTGTCCTCAATTTCTTAACTTTATTTTCATATCACTCTTCAATCTGTAAGTTTTTTTATTTCATTTTCATCTAGAACTATAAGTCTGGGTTTGTTACACTTCTTTAGCTAGGACTAGCATAGTTAGGACTAATATCTCATGTTTGTTGGAGTAGGGACTAACGATTAATGAGACTAGCATAGTTAGGACTAATATCTCATGTTTGTTGGAGTAGGGACTAACGATTAATGAGACTAGTCAAGACTCGCCTGAACTACATGGCTCACTAACAAGGTACTAGCAATCCAAAGTTTGAGCGTGGGATTGCTAAGCCGCCCTTTAATCCCGCTCTCTCAATTCTCTCACACCTTCGCACATCAACCGCAACAGCTGCTCCCTTGCAACAGGTCACAGGACTATCCTTCTCCAGCCACCAAATCAGATACGGCAACCTTCTTTCCTCCCTTCACTCCTGCTGACTGCTCCCCTTCTCCAGCCACCAATAAGACACTGCTCCCCTTCCCCAGCCACCAAATCGAATAGCCACCAACTTCACTCTGCTAAAAAATCTTCATCGTCCCTGCTCACCCCATCTCCTAGTGCATAATATCAGAAGAAAATTAAGAGATTGATGCAAA
Source organism: Gillenia trifoliata (assembly GCA_018257905.1). NCBI lineage: Eukaryota > Viridiplantae > Streptophyta > Magnoliopsida > Rosales > Rosaceae > Gillenia > Gillenia trifoliata. Next base: position 10,509,017 of record CM031086.1, read on the forward strand.
ATTTGAGGCTGAAAATTTCACTTCAATAGAGAGAACAACGGAGAAGAGAAACGAGGAAGAATATAGAAAAGAAAGGGAAAGGAAATTTGGTTGGGGTCCATTCAACTTCAGACTCTGCCCCTTTATTATTAATTTTTATTCAATATTTTTAGGAAAAAGTGAATTAAAATTAAAAAATTAAAATATGTGACTTAGTCCGTCACTGCACCAAATATTTCACTATTGTTATATACTGCTTAAGTCCTGTCAAGCCAGTCCAGCTTAGTTCTTGAAATTAGTTCAGTCCGAGATATTTCACCGTAACAAACGGGACGTACCTGTGCTCTTGGTGAAATTATCTAAGCCCTAAAATCTCTGGGCGGACCTGAGAGGAAATTTGGAAAGAAAAAAAAAATACCCTTTTCTAGAAGCCCCTCTTTTTAAAATTATTCGAGTTCTGCCTTTTATGTATGTGAAAATACTTAATTAACCCTAATTGCATTCAAATCTTTTGCCTAGTTTCCATTACCATCGAGGCTTGTCGAGCCATCTCTCTGTCTCGAGTGTTATATGTGCTTGTTGGCATATTACTCGAGAGGTGTCAAAATGATGTAAACAATAAAAAAATTCAAACTTTTCAAAAAAAGGGGCATGATAAATGATAAATACACACAATTTGCAGTATTTACTACACAGTTAAGTTATCTTACTCGAGCTTTGCCTAGTAAATAATTAAAAGCCATGAACAATCCATTCATTTGAAACACTTGTCAAAAAATGAAAAGAGAAACTAGTGCTTTTTCTTACTACACATAATTAATCGAAGTTGGGGGATATTTAATTAATCACTTGAAATCAAATGAGAGCATTCTGACAAGCCGTGATTCGCCATTCCCAAGAGGATTGACGTACTATAAATTTCAATTAACAATTTTCTCTACAAGTTTACGGGTTTTCTTCAGAACGGAACAACATACATTTTGTAACCGAAAAAAAAAGAACAACATACATTTCGTAATCACTGCAAGAATGAGAAGGATATACAATTGGACGTTACCTACGCTTACTAAGATGCTTAATGTCCTCGAGTTGAGCTTTTAACAGAGCATGGTCATGCCGCATACTCTCAAGCCGAGTCTCAACCAAGTGCATCTCGTCTTTGAGGTGGTGGATTCGCTTCTCCAGCCAAGTGACAACCTCAGATGATCTTTCACCTACTCGACTTCCCAAGCCACTCCCATAGTCCACAGGTGAGTGCACATGGATGTGTTGGGGTCTGGCTAATAGCGCAAGTATGCTCAACTACAATCAAAGAAACACAAACGTTTTACTAACATCAAAGAATGATTAAGAAAGCTAACGCAATGCAAATTCCCACTGGCTATCACATTATGCATCGTGCAGCACAATGTACACAAACTAATGCAATTTTAACGGCCTTACTGCGGTTAGTAGCAAAAGATAAAAATAGTAACAAACTAATCCAACGTGACAACAATTCAAAAAAATATGTATACTCTTAACTATTATTTATGGGATATGCAATCGTGGATTCCACAGCACCAGGGCTAACACGATAACAAATATTTGACCAACCTGCATGATGAAAATCACGACAAAAACGATGACTATGATCAAGGGAAGCTGGCTTTGACTTCTCAAAGAGGACTGGAATTTCAGCATAGATTCTCTTAACCATGATGTAAGAGGGGAAACATCAACTGTATCTCCTAGCAACCGCTTTGCATCCATGGATTGCGACATGTGTTGTACCCTAGTGTGTTCACTGGGCTCGTAAAACCTTTCTGTAGGCACACCCATCTCTGCTTCAATTTGAGGATGAACTTCACATTTCTGAACCATGTTAACCACAGGAATCCTCTCTGATTATGAAAATAATAATATAAATTAATCAGAGTATCCACAATAAAAATAATTGCATGATTTAATTTTGTCCACAACAATCCTACCTTCTTGTTTTTCAAGATTTTTCTTCTTCAACAATTCATGTGCCTGAATGAAACATTAGTGCATGCAAAATTTTAGGTAACTCTGACAAACTCCAAAATCAACACAGATGCATAAATAAATAATACCATGTTTATCCAGGTTTCAAAAACTTCTCGACATTCTTCCATGGTAGACTGCACTATTTTGCCTGCGATTTCATACTCACTTAGCATCAGATCAAATCTAATATTAAGTCTTTGATCACAAAAATACTCTAGCTCTCTATTTTACGTATATAAGAGACACACACGTATACACCCTCATAAATATTAATTGTTTTACTATGAATAGAATGGCGCAAAAAATACTACAAAATCTAATAGTACAAAACCATTAAAGAGTAGCTTGCAATCATGACTCTCTCAAGGTTATCACATAACTTTAAACAAATAGTACAAAGCATGTTAAAGCAAAGCTACCCTAACTAAAGCACAAAATTTTCACTAAAAAGATCCTTCCTCCCTTAGAAAATCGTTGCGGCATGCACGTACAGAAAGCACAAATCAAAAAGTCTCAAACATATCTTCAAATAAATTTTACTAGATTTTAAATGTTAGACTGCCATTACACTGATTTGGTGAAAATATACTTGATGGGCATAGGGACACAACTCAAGTAATGCTCTCCTATGCACCAGCACTTTCCCAAGAGACAATGTCCTCGTGTATGTACATGTATAACCTAAAATTTATTTATTTTGTCACACACGACTTGGACACTACAGGATCATAATCCTGAACATTCCAAACACAAGCAGTTCATCTTTTAACAAACTTTAATTCTTTGTATGACTTGTATTCTATGTGCTAGAAAGTATAAAATTTCATATTCATATCATATGTTTTTTGGTATGACTTGCTACATCTTGACTCATATATACATAACTATGTATGCCTGTCTTTGCCTGTTGTGTAATTTATTTGGAAACTCTGATGTTTCTCATGTCACGTGTTCATGACCATGATTGGCCAACACAAACCAAAATAAATTCAAGAAGTAAACAAGTGTTGTCCAGAGCGCACCTTTCCAAACAGTTCTCTTTGAAAATGCCACGTTCACATAAATCTTCAAATTGCAGCATTCCTTTGATCCATCAGGATCTCTCTCGATATCCCAAAATCCCTGAAATGAAAAAAAATATAAGATAAATTGACTTTGGTTAGAGATAAATTGACTTCTATTTTATCTACAATGGCCAAGGTTCAGCAAGATAATCAATAAATTATTAAGAAATACAGCATATCTAACATGTAAGGTGGAATAATGAAATTGGACGAAATGTAGCTTATACCTCAACACGGAAATAATCTCCATAAGGCACATCGCTGATTTCTTGTGATGTCTCAATAACTAAGTGACTGGCAAAAGTCAAAGTTAATGTGTCAAGAAAATAACGTACACATTCATGAGATGAAAGCACTGTGTGGACTGCATAAAGTTGTTGGATTATTTACAGTTCAGAATATATCTGGCCCAGCCAAAACAAGATTTGCAAATGTGGGATCTCAAATTGACATGGCACCTAAGTTAATCTGCCATCCCTTCCTCACAATAATAATCACAATCTATGCAAACCAATTCAAGAAACATTTAAAAATGGCATTATAAACACTATTTCAGCAACCTGTTTCTGTGAACTCGAAATTTCTGGAGCTCCTGGCAGCTGCCAAATTTTGCACCTTTATGACAACAAAAACATTATTTCCAGTGTTAAAACAGACTGACACATATACTAGAACCAACCAACAAAGCATGTAGGCCCATATGAGAGATTCATAAACTAAATGATAAAACTAAAAACACGGCCATACCAAAATAAATTTTTATTGGGTGCTGAAAGGAAACATCACGGGAATGCCCAAATTTATCATGAGGATTCCATGGAGTACACTTCAACTCTGAAAAGGCATAAAACCATACAGATTAAAAACTTGAAATTAAAAAAAATAATAAAGAGTATTGCTCAATATTCTGGAACCATCAAGAACCCTGAATAATGCACTAAATACAGGGATTCATCAAACTCCAGGAATTTACCTTTATCTCCACAACTTCTATGAAATGATTCTGTGAACACATCGTCAGAGAAAAATAAACTAAAGAAATCTTCAACCTTTATCTGCACTTCACAGATTGGATGTTAATTTTCAAACTAACTTTTCCATAATGGAAACACTATTTGAAATGATAAAAATAAATAAAAATAATAACAATGGCAGAACATAAAGAGGTATTTGTCGATTTGCCCCCTGAACTTGTAAGGCGCTGCCAATTTCCACCCCTAAACTTTTATTTTAGCCAATTACCCCCCATGTACTTGTATTATTAGCCAAATTCCCCCTTAAACTTTTAATTTAGCCAATTACCCCCATGTACTTGTATTATTAGTCAAATTCTCCTCTACTGTTAGATTTTTGTATTATTAGCCAAATTCCCCCTACCGTTGTATTATTAACCATTGCTATATGCTTGAGCAATATCATTGGATGAAAGAAACATGTCCAATATAGTAAAGTTTTAGCAAAATGTTACTGTGTTAGCACTAACTAGAAAAATATGAAACAATTTCTGAAAGTTCATGTATAAATTATAAATATAAAAATTAAATTCACTCATTCTCCAACTTTAAAAACAATCCACTTCATCCCCAGTCATGATTCTTTTATTGGAAAAAAAATTTTGAAAATCTAACGGTAGGGGGGAATTTGGCTAAATAATACAAGTCCGGGGGGTAATTGGCTAAAATAAAAGTTTAGGGGGGAATTTGACTAATAATACAAGTACATGGGGGGTAATTGGCTAAAATAAAAGTTTAGGGGGGAAATTGGCAGCGCCTGCAAATTGGTGAACACCCCTTTATTGCCCTCCCTGAAGCGTTGTTGTACTTCACAAACCTACCCTCTAGTTTTTTTTAAATTACAGTTCCCTTTCCAGTGTTAATAGGAGTAAACATTTAAATATAATAAGAATGCTTCTTTCTTGAAAGGAGAACAGCAAATACTTGTTTCTGATGTTTCTTTTCAAAAAAACGCAGAAGCTTTAGTGCTACTATTGATAACATGCAGAAAACTGGAAATCCACATTTGGTATTTTCTTCTTACTCTTCCCCCAACATACATTCATATATGATGTCAAAACCAGATTCCATTACCTCAGAAAAAAAGGGGGGGATGGGGGTAAAATGTCATGTAGACATCCAATTATGCATGGATTGGAGGTTATTTTCTATTCAAGGGTACTGCAATTATACCAAACTTTAAGGGAGAAGAATGTACTTAACATACATTCATATATGATTATTCCAAAAAAGAAGAGAAAATTACCGGAAACTGCGACTCTGCAACCTTTGTATAACACTCTGGAACTGCATGTCAAAAATAACCAGCTCAGCTAACAAGACATAAACCAGAATTGGTGAATTCAGTATTGCTCAAACAATGAAATTTGAAGAAGAAAAAATATAGAAGCATCAATTAAATTACCAAAACTTAGCAGCCAATCAACACAGTACACATACACATTCTTTAGCAAGATTTGAACCCATGACCAACTTCACTCCAACCTACCCTTTTAGAACCTAAACCAAAGGCTAGGGACTTTTGCATGTATAATTGTGTCAATCAGAAATACAGCACATCCCATCCCATTAAGACCCCAAATATTTCATGCTTCTAGAATGGGATGAAATAGTGGTGAGGTGGAAACTGTATTCCACAGGGACATAGCACAACACAAAGACAATTATAACACCCAAAGGAATCCAAGTTTGATCACAGCTCATCCATGACAAATGAAGCAACAGTAGCAATGATTCTAGATTGTACAATAAACTCACTGTTTGGAGCATCAGAGTTTTCCTCTTTCCAGATCAAAGTATCTTTCGAACATGATGGGTCACTATTCAGAGCTGGTTCTAAATCCTCTTCTACAATATCATTTTGTTCTGGAATTGATGTCAACACAGAGTCGTCTACGACAAGCTTAGAGTCTTGTGAAACATGAATATCCTCGTTCCTGGTCCAAGTTTATTCAATACATAAAGATGAGTCACAATTGCAAAACATCATATACCAGAATAAAATATCAAAGATATTTCTGATGAAGTACCTGTCAGTGGAATCCAATTCATTAACTAAGCATTGGGAGCTTTCCACCTTTTCAATTCCAACTCCATTCTCTTGGCTGCCAGTCTCAGATAACAAGTCCTGAGAGAAAATTGCAGATAAGAGGGAGGAGGAAGAAAGAAAAAGACAAGATGAGATCTTTTGAGTTAAGCACACATATATTGTAATATGTTGATGTCAAACTGAAAGCAAAAGACTGATCATGCATCATAAGAAAATGAATTTATCACCGCCAACTGTAATACCGAGATGAAAAGAATATCTCAGAAGTCCTCACTAGAAATCCTATTAAAAAAAAAACTTATGTCCTGTTATCTATGGTTACGTTTCCGGTTAAAAAAGGAAAGAAAACAAAAAATGAGTTCTGCACATAAATGAAATCTTTTTTCATGAAATTCTGTAGAAGTAAAAACAGAAGTTACAAATGAATTAATACATTTAAAGAAAATGAATTTATCACCGCCAACTGTAATACAAATAAATTAGACACCTGTTCTGTAATCTCTTTGGCACCATCGACATATTGCGACCATCCATCATTTATTATCTTAAGTGCTTCATCGCGGGACAGAAAGGATGCAAAGAAGTACTGCCAGATCAGTAAGTGGTGTAAGATATTGCTGATACTGAAATGACATTAAAAGGGGCAAGGGGTTAACAAGATATCACCAGTACAAAGTAAACATCAGAATTGGCATTACCTTCTTGCTTCCAGCAAAAATTTCTATGGCATTAGGGAAGATCCCTGCTGTCTTTGCTCTTCGTACACTTGTGACTTCTTGGAATGGGATTATTTTCTGAAGGGGAATTTACTTTTAGTAGATAATAATATTCTTTAAAGTCCAAACCAAAATGAAAACGTAATTTTACACATAAAGTGAGCTTAAATCTCCTGAAACAATGTATGGAACCATCTGGACCATTCCTGAATACAAATCAATCAACCAATGTCCTAGAAACAGAACTGACAAAAGAACTCCCCACCTAATGTCCTAGGAGAAACTTAAGGCCATCTACAGTGTGACAACATTCAACCCAAAAAGGAGGAAGTAGAGATCTATTTGGATCATATCTCCAATATGTCTATAACTTCTGAAACAATCTCTTGAACCGTATGGATCCATGGAGAACGGGTGAATTCTTTCATTGTGTTGCTACATTATTCAGAGCCATCCTGACTTCAACCACCCTCAAGAACTGCCTTAGCAACAAAGTTCCACATGTTCCAGTAGACCGTGTAAGATATCAAAGGAAAGATGCACTAGGAGAGACTTAGGTCATTGTTAGTGTGACAAGGTTAAACCTAAAAACTATTAAAAGAGCTTTGTATCAAGTAGAGATCATCTCAAATAATATCTTTAAGAGAGGTGACTTTCACAAACCCTTTTTAGCTTCTCACACACCCCTCTTGATTTTTGGCCATCGGATTGAATAAATCAAACGGAAATAACAGGGTGTGTTTATCAATTCCCTATTTTTAATAAGTGGGCTACATCCTAAAAAGTTTGCAATGGCTGAATTCTTGGATTGAAAGGCTACTTATAGATGACTAAGCAAATCCTATTTATCAAGGAAACTATAGGGGATCCGCGTATAGAATTGTAGACCTTCATCTGCGTCCAAAAGCTCAAGTTCTAAATCTAATCAAAACCTACAATATGAAAAGGCTCGCTGTATCAATTCCAATTATCTTTATGCTTCAGTATTAAACCCAAAAAGTTCCCCAAAATTTTTCTGTTTTAACACCACAAATTTTTCCATACTCAGCTGTTTTTTATATCAAAGACTGCCAAAAATTGGAATATTAGTATCAGTTTTGATTACTGTGTGATTCCTGAACCCCTTTAACACGTAGAATCAATTAACTCATTGCAGAATAAACACTAATGAAGAAATGGGGGGATGGGGCAAAAAAGACTCTATTTATCCTTCCACCCTCATCTTTCTCATCAACAAGAAAGCAGAGATATCAAACTTCGTGGCTGTATCAGCCAGTAAAGTTGTGTCTTCATTTTACTCTTGGGTAGGTAGTTGTTTAATATTCAAGGTCTCCTTTGTGTATAGCATTTTCAGCTATCCCTCCTGTATGAGTGCTCAATCAATGCACGAATAAGATTTGTTAAATTTATATCTAAAATTGCTAGAAAAAGAGGAAGATGAAATATCAGCATAAGGAGGCTAAAGTGTGTAGACAGGAGATCATTCAAATCAAAGAAAAGAATATATGATGCATAGCACTTAATTTGCAACAATTGTAAAATTTATTATAATAGGACGAAGTTCAGAAGAAGTTGAACACCATACCTTTGTCTCAAATCCAAATATATTTGAGTAAAAGCAAATATAATGAACAAAAAGGTACATATGACCCTGCAAGAAACATATAATAAGTTAGCAAAGCCAAGCAGAATGCGCATTAAAAACGACCGTTCAATCAAGAAGTAAATAAAAAAAGTTAAAATTTTGGACAAAATCAATATTTCATCATGAACCAAAACAAAGAGTATGGTAAAGCAATAACCTATTAACTAAACAATGAGAAGCAGTACATCAGTTTAACTATAAGATAGATACTACAACACCTGACATAAAACTTAAATTTCTAAAAAATAACCTATAGAACATATCAAATGAACCTGAATAAGTATGTTCTCCTGGAATGCACAGTTGAAATCTTCGATGAGGGCCTATAGTAAACCGGAAAAAAGTAGAGGAAAAAGAGAAAATGTTAAAGATACACTCATATAACATAAAAGTAAGAATCAGATTCAACTCTATGCACACATGGATGAGAGAGAGAGAGAGAACTTCCTCTACTCATCATCACACTGAATGCTCAACAACTATAACTATTCAAATCAACATGTAAAGGCATGTTCCTCTGAGCATCATATATACTCCACTACTGGACATTGTACACTTTGACACACAAACAGTGAAATGTCATCCAAAAGTCAATAATCTGTGTGTTATTGCATCCCATAACCCAGTCTACTTTCTTGAGAAGTAAAATATAGAATAAGCTTTAGTAGTCCCTTCAGTTACAAACTTACTACTTAAGGATAAAGTGAAGATATCCAAGTAAAACCAGGCATTTTACCTCCTATCATTCACTGCAATTCCTAACAGGTCAAATATTGCTCCCAAGCTAACTACTCACACTATAGTTCCTGCATAAATGGATTCTATTCATGCTTTATGGTATTGTTCAGCAATTAAGTTTTCTCAATATTTTGACCGGTTCTAAATAATTCATCAGTATCAAGAAACAGGATACATCAGAAAAATGGATCATGTTCATATGTGTCGAACTCGTTAAAATGAAATCACGTGATGAGTGTAACACAACAATGATTTTGACATATATTAACTAGCTATCCTGACAAAAGACACAAAAGACTCATTAGCTGCATTTAACAAAATGACGAGTAAAACATATTACAAAAAAGAATTTGGTACTCAGCTCTGTGTCTCAATTCTCCACCAATGCATTTAGGAAAGAGAACAGACTCTTGAATTTTAACAAAGTTCAGCAACTTGATGCATATCTCAATGCCAAAAGTAGATTAGTGCTTGCCAATCACATCCTATTTCTAATCAGCTAACCACCCAGTAAAGATTATACTAACTTTCATGACAGTAAAACTAAATTAAAAGATTAAATTAGGGTGGAGAAACAACTATGCAAAATATGAAAGTTAAATAACAAACCTAATGAATTGAAGAGCATTAAAAATCAACCCAAAAGGGTGGAAAACTCATTGTTTATCATGTTGATATTTAGTGACAAAGATTCTTATTTCTTTGAAAATGAGGTACAACCTGCTAAAAATTTATGGAGTCGTGGTACTTGCTGTGATTTTCAAGTCAAATTTTACATTATAATATATATATATATATAACATAGTATATCATCTACAATGCTTGAACGAAGATACTGAAATTTGAGCAACTATGTTAGATGTGTGATGGATCCTTCTATCAGGTCTGATGCTCAAGTACCGTAGGTGTAGTATGTAGGTACTCCTATGTTATTCTTTGTCTTCCTCTCTAATATTATGTTTCTTTAAGTCAGTACGCTGTTGAGTTTTAACTCCAGCAAACTTACGACACCTAAATACAACCAAATACATAACCCTTTTCTTACTAATTATAGGTTCAACTTTTCTTCTCCTAAAACAGCCTCAAAGGTATCACTTTTCTTCTTACTTTTCCACTATAGTCAGATCACCATTGCTCTCTGATCTTCCCCAAATCAGTTTACTCTCAAATGACAAATCTGTCCAATCACCAGTCTTATTCCTTGACATGCATTGAACCTCTAAGCAGTTTTGCAATGCTAGATTAGCATCAGATTTCCTCCAAGTTTGGTTGACAGACCCGATTACTTTCCCATTTGATATATCAATAGAAAATGTTAAGACCCAGGATGGTAACATCCATACTTTACGTTCCGTTTCTAAATCAATTGAAACAAAAAACAAATACGGAAAGAACAACACGCACACAACATGAAAGGGGGAAATGGAACGTTGAATAAAACCCGAAATTTTGTTCACTCACTTCATCAGGCGGAAGGCGAAACAACTGGCGATACTCTTCACTTCTCAATGATGCTGCAGACTGTAATGTAAAAGCAAACAATAATCACAATTTTCCTCATTTTATACAAAATAAAAATAAAAAATCATTTTTTTCAGCAAAACATCATTCACAAATAAGAAAATCGCATTAATTTATTCTTCCTAAGTTGGAATGTAACAAAATTAACTAATAAATTAGAAGAATCTGAAGTGAACGGGGACGCCAAAATTACTAACTTTCCAGAACCACAGCACAACTAAATAAGCTAAGAGTGTGTGAACGGGGATGACCTGATCGGCGATGGGAGAAGAATTGCAAGTCTCGCTGCGATCGGGCGTGTCAGCGGAGCAACAGAAAAGCGGCGAGGACGAGCCTTCAGCTTCGGAGGGGGCGTCGGCGGTGGAGAGCCTGGACGGAGTGGACGACGGCGAGGGCTCCTTTATCGGGTTCTGCGGAGGAGCTTCGATCCTCTCCGGGCTCGCGGTGGCCACGGCCATGGGTGTGGGGCTTCGGGTCGGACTTTCGGGTTCGGATTCAAGAGGAATGAGAAGTGGACTTTTTAATTTTGGTTGGAGAAAAAGCGTCGGTTAGGTTGTTGTGTTGTTTTGGGGTGGGAGTTGCAGTCGACGTCAGTGTTTTGAAAATGACGGAAAGTCGAGAGGCGGTCTGAAGGGAGTCAGTCGGCCGACGTTGACGTTTTTCCACGTGGCATCTCGAAATTGAATAATAACCTAAGTACGAATTCCAATTGGGTTTTGTGGGGCAAAAATTCTTGAGTGCTCCGGAGTATAGGATACTCTGAATTTTTTAACCGTTAGATCTTGATTTTTATATTTTAAAATAAAAAATCTAACGATTAAAAAATTTGAAGTATCTCATACCCCGGCGTATGCAACAAAGACTCTTGATGGGGTGTTAAAGATTGTATCCAAACGGATAGTCAGTACGTAAATGAAAAAATTACTTTAGAAAAATGAATTACTTAAAAAATTTATCAATTTCCATATATTCTCATGATTATAAGAGATAAGTAATTTTTGTCACTGATATTACTGTATAGTGATATTTTTTTTAATATTAAATTATTGATGACTCATTGTAAAGTTTAGTCTAACCTTATTTTCTCATTATTGTTGCATCGAAAAATTTTAAAAACTTTTTTTAGAAGGTCATCCTCAATGCAAGCTTTAATGTTACATGTCATTCAATGTTGCATTTGTTTTAGCAGTTAGATTTGATTTTCACAACTATTTAAACTTTTTATTTTCAATGTCATTCATTCATTCGCATATCATTCAATGCTAAATAATATTAAAAAAATATCATAAACTTTCAGTCAAATTAAAATTCAGTTTTAAGATTCGATTCGCGTACATCCCCTCCAATAATACATTTTTATATATAAATTTAGTTATTAGTCTCTTTTTGAAAGTGACGTGGAGAAATTCTTATCAATCAGGCTGCTTGCGTTGTACGTTTTTCTTTTTCGAACGACGTTTCGGTTGGGTGGTTCCTTTATTTTATTTTCTTTAAGATAAAGTATTTTGCAAGTTTGATGGCTATGATTCTATGACCTTTAAGTTGGATAATTCGGGCAAAGCCCAGCTCGAAGATTATTTGGGTCTATGCCTAATAATCCACCTAACAATTTGGTCATAAGTAATGCGTTAATTACTTTGTTGGGAGGTCATAAGTTCAAACTTATGGACAATGCAATTAACACATTACTTGACTCATAAATTCGCTAATGGGATCTGAAAATGCAGGTCCTCTAATATTACTGTTTTTGCGACAAAACACAGTTCTCACAAGCCTTTTTTTTAAACGCAACAAAAGTTTTATTAAGATTGAAGTGCCACTCTTCGAAAGTCTTCCAAGTTATGGCGCTAGGTGTATAGTAAGCTATTATGCCAAACATTGTTTTTTGTTGTAAAATACACGCATATTAGCATGCAGTGAAAAGCAAATGAAACTCAATATTAATGAGGTTCGGCAATTGTGCCTACGTCCTCGGGGCATCAGTAGTACTTTTATTTATATATCTGAAATGATCGGAGTACAGAATTTCTGTCTCTCTTTTCTTTCCTTCCTTCTTCTCTTTATTTATGTGTGTTTGATGTGTCTATTGCCTTGATTTTATAGGCAAGTGAGATGGGGTAAATGACGTAAGAGATGACATGTATTGTAGGCTAGTGGCCTATCCACCATATTTTATAACACTCTCCCTTGGATGGCCACCAGTCTTCAATTGATTTCAAATGCTTCCTTTGATCAATGTCTCCCCCTGATTACAATAAGCTTGGATTAGCTTGTCATCAAGCTGGTGTGAGTTGATGCAATGCTTATTCTTCTTTCTAGAATGTATTTTTCCTGTAGAATTTCCACCGTTGATCCTTCTGCTTCATTTTCCATAACAACAGAAGTGGTGTGCAACTTTTGACTTTGAATTTGGTCCTTCAAAACATTACTTCTTGGTGACTCATCCATGCTTAGTAACTTCAAAGCATAAGAGCCAATTGAAGATGAGTACTCAAGAGCAATGGAAGGTAAGCGATCAGGCAAGGTTTCCAAGCAATCAGTTCCAGATCAAAAATTTGATTTCAAGTTCCGACTGATTGCTCTCTTTCTCCTTGTTTTGAAGGCAAAAGCAAGGGCAAAGGAAAAGACCCAGAAGCATGATATGATATACTCTTGCTTTCGACCCTGATGATAAGAGATACTTTTGCTTTTGAAAAAGATCAACAGAAGAGTTTGATACTGATGTGAAAACTTCTTAATCAATGGTATTTTCTTCGTGAGGAAATGAGTTAGGCATCTTAAGGGATTTGGTTGGAGAGGTATTATAAGAGAAAAAGAAGGCTGAGTATTTTGAGAAGCTTGATTGAAATTGCATTCTTGGCAAGAATGGGAGTCAAGCATTTTTGGAGTTCTACCCTGCCATTGAGGGCGAAGGTTGACATATATAGAGATTTTTCAATAACAAATAGTGGTGCCGTTGTGGCCTACATCATCCACACATGTTGATAACAGTCGTGTGGTTGAAACAGTAAGGTTCACGCGTTTCAACTTTGCAGGAAACAAAATTATCTATGATTTCTAAAAAACTGAACTTGCGTCTCAAAAATGACAACAAATTTTATTCGGAAAATCTTGACTTTTGAAATTTGATGAGGAGTGCCCTTTCGAACTTTTGACTTTTTGAAATTCAAGTAAAGGTGCCCTTTCGAATTCTTTTAGCAATTGGCCATGTCGCTTCTCCTTTGATAGAGGCATCAATCGTACCCACAATGCATACTTGAAAGTTGACTGCTTGTGGAAATTTACTCTGCTGTATTTCCAAGATTTCCATTTCCCTAACATTTTTTTTCTTTCATCAATATTTTTTCTTAGAATGGATTGCTCATCTGATCGTTGTTTTGATTTGAATATTATAGTGGAGGAACATAAGCCTGCTCAAGATAATATCTGGCCTCCATCCTTCGTATCCTTCAACAGACCTCTTACTGTTGGAGATTATGTGATGAGGAATGATATAACAGCCATAGTGGTAGTTAAGAATCTTCTTACTCCTAGAGATAAAAAGTTGTTGTCAAAGAGGTATGATGAGTCGGTTGTTCAAGACTCTTTGGTTTTCAGTATCCACTGTGCCAATTTTGTATCCAGCATGGGACAACTATTGCTTGCTCAAACTAGCCAAGTTGAATCATTAATGGTTGAGGTGATGAGCCTTAGACACGAGATCAGAGGACTCAAGCACAAGAGCAGAGAGTTGCACAAGATTGCAACTAACTACTTGACGGACATGAGAAAAAAGCTTGACCTGCTGCAGGAATCTGAAAGTTGGATTCAGAGTAACCATAAGAAGTTTGTTGCTAGATTCCGAATCAATTAGTGTCTCCTTCTCATGGAGTTCTGCCAAGTACTAGGGCTTCACTTGATCAACCTTTGTAAAATCTCCATATATATATATATATATATATATAGGAGAGGGATCTATGACACCATATTTTGGACACAACTTTAAACACAACTCTTAGGTCATTGAATTAGCCCACTATCAATGGATGGGATTTAATCTGACATAGTATTTAAAATTATAAAATTATTTTTCTCTCTCTTCTTTTCCCCAAAAAAAATTTTAATTCTCTCTACAATTTTCTTTTCTCTCTCTTGTTTTCCTCAAAGAACGCCAAGAGTCAAATCAAAATAGGGTCTCTCCCTTCCCTTCCCTCCCGCTCTTTATGCTTGCCAAAAGATGGGAAGAAATTTTTCTCCAAAAAAAAATAATTAATTATGGGCAACCATGGATTGATCATTAACTTTTTAAATAAAAGTCCACTTATCATAATGGTTTCTGGTTTGCAAGAACTGTTTGGTTTTGGCATAACTTCAAACACAGAGATCATCTGGACAAAAAGCTACAGAATCCCAAATAATGCAAAAATTCCAAGCAACCCAATCGATTATTAAGTTTTAAATAAAAAACCCTCTTCAAAAAAATCCTAATTTTCACAAAACTGAAAAGAAAAGTGATCAAGAAGCTGCAACTCCATAGACTTCATTCAACACTAAATACATAATACAAATTCACAGATCTTGCAAACTTCATAGACTTCATTTCTGTTTTTTCACAAAAAAAAAAAATTTTGAGAAAAATTTCTTCCCATCTTTTGGCAAGCACAAAGAGCGGGAGGGAAGGGAAGGGAGAGACCCTATTTTGATTTGACTCTTAGCGTTCTTTGAGGAAAACAAGAGAGAGAAAAGAAAATTGTAGAGATAATTATTTTTTTTTTTTTTGGGAAAAGAAGAGAGAGAAAAATCATTTTATAATTTTAAATGCTATGTCAGATTCAATCACATCCATTGATAGTGGACTAATTCCATTGATAGTGGACTAATTCAATCATATATTTTTTTTTTTTTTTTTTTTGTAATTGTAACTCATGTGTATGAATAACATTTTTTTTCCTTCCTATTCATTCATGCCTGAAACTTCTAGTTCGACTTTTTCGATATGAGATTCCATGAAAACTTCTGGTTCCATCTAAAACGTACAAATGATCTCATTCAAGTTGAGTTCAACATATATAATAATGGATTAGGAGCCTCAAATCATCATGTGAGGTCTCTCCAGATATCATCTGCTCGGGATGCATAGGGATAAGCCCAAATCTGTAGTAACGAAAAAATGTCTTTAATACCAATTCAGTGCTGGTGTGTAGGTGCAATATTGTATCTTTACCAACAAATCAATATCGAAGGAGATGTCATGTCTAATGCAATAAGCTAAGTACACTAAAGCGCAAATTGAACTTAGATATGGAACTTCAGGTTCCAAAACCTCTTCAAGGGTCTCATTTGCATTTGGCGTATGGATGATCATAGGTGTACTCAAAGCAACCCCTCCTGAGTGTGGTAAGACAGTTAGACCAAAATATTGTCAGAACAACATTCAAACTTCAGGTCGAGGTAGTAACGCGTTTTTCCAAGTTCTTTCATCTCAAATTTCGACTTTAGGTACTAGGCAGTTTTCTTGTGCTCCTTTAGAGTCTTAGTGAGATTTATCAACATAAACTGCAACTCTAGCAATTTCAAAATACTTCTTAGTTTAACACGCACTGGGCATAATTTAATCAGATATCTCTGACAGATCAAATAATCACTTAGATGGGTATACCAAATCCACCTAAATTGTTTCAATCCGTATAGTGAACATCTCATTCAATTTGAGAGTATGTTTTGTGGTCTAGAACTATTTACATTAGTCCATGTAATTCTTTTAAAAACTTACATGAAAATCTTCGTATCAATATTCCCATGGAGAAACGTTAACCACAATCATATTCTGCAATCAATCACAGAGCGTTTGAGAGAAACCTTGCGTCATAAGGCGTGCATTACATCGCATTATTTCATTCATCTCATTACGCTTCCTTTTCCACTTGTAACACGACAAGGTTACCTGGATTGTAATTTCCACTAATATAGGAATAATAAGTCCAAGTACACTTTGATAATATATGTTTTAACTTGGATTGTAATTTCACCAATCAGTTCTACGTTGTCACTAATCAATGGAACATGGTTCGATATCGTCGCTTTTTCATTTATGTCGGTAGCTACCTTTTAAGTGAAATATCATCAATGATAATCTCATTCAAATTTCATATCTCACCCAAACTAGTATACTGGACTAAGAACTTCAAGTCTTGGGATGAATCCGGAATAATCTCATGAGATGGAAATGATTGAGACAACGAACGAGTATGGATTCATTTTTGTGCCATATTTTTCCTCTTCTAGGGAAGTGAATTCTACGAATCAAGTGATCTGTCTCGCTTCAGGCTGAGGACAGATTGATTGGCTAGCCACCATTTGTATCATACCATCTATATAGGGGCGGCACATCCATTCAAGGATGTTAACTCGACGTCTGTTAGGTACGTCTATCCTTGCAGACATATTTGCAGCTTGTTCTGAAGTAACATTTTGAAAGCTAGAATACGTCACACTTGCTTATCATACTTGTGTGGTACGAGGATCGAGATTAGACATATTGGCAACGTCCACGTTAATTCACGTCGTTCTTCAGGAACGTTGACATTCTTATCTCACACTAATGGCAGGAAGATTGTCTCATCAAAGTGACAATTCGCCAAATAAGTGGTAAAGGGATCTCTTGCAAGGGCTCTAAATAGCTAATTCGAAAGAGAATCATAATCAACAAAGATTCATATCCTTCTTTGAGGACTCATATTAGTACATTGTTGCGGCGCAACTTGGCACATAAACTGCACACCCAAATGCGTAAGTACAAAAACTTTAGGTCATACCCAGTAACCAACTGTAATGCCAAAAATAGGTTGCATGGATATGAACCTCATTTACATGAATCAAGGAACTTTTGGCCCTCATTTAATTTAAGTTGAGGAACTACTGGTCTCTTAATTGATTCAGGGAAAAAACTTCAGGTTTTAATTTGATCAAGGAACATCGGGTCCGATCTTTTTATCTGATGAGGATCAAGGAACTTTAGGTTCTGATCTTTTACGTGGGATATACTCATCATAACAAAATATAATGTAATAAGTAAATAATTGCACACGGTGATAATTCCACCCATTGTAAATAAATTGCGTTAAAAAAAATAAAGCTTGTGACAAGGGCTTTAATTCAGCACCATTCACATAAATAAATTGCACTAAATAAAAGCTTTAAATATAAATGTTAGAAAGGGCGGCGGTGCCGCACTTTTTAAGTTAGCAGTTAAGTTAGAATTAAGAAAATTAAGCATGGTTATGGGATTGCGGACCCAAATGATCTTCGAGATCAAAATAGATATGAAATTAGGCTTTTGAACTCAAGCCTTGTGGGTTGTGGGGCTTCAAGCCCATCATGGCAACAAGGAAGGAAAAATCAAAGCCCTAAACATGGGACTAAAACATAATCCTAAGCCCAAATATGGACAAGAAAACCAGGCCCAAATCCAAACCAAAATTGGTTCTGGGATCATTCGGTAAGCTTCTGCCAAACTTAACTGTCATAAAGTTCGGTACACCTCAGTCGACAAAAAAGAGATAATTCGGTACAAACCAGCCGAATGAGTTTAAGAAAATTCGGTAAACCTCTACCGATGACTGGCCTTTATTGTTCAGTAGTCATTTACTAAATTACAGAGCACCATTATTCTTTTTTTTTCTTTTAGCTGAAAAACGCCATCCCCGCCACTTCTAATGGCGTCTGGAGGTCGAAGACCGAGCTAAAGGTTCAAGGTTATCACCTACCATCCTCGATCACCGTCGAGGAGGTGATTCAAGAGTGATTAGAAGTCAGAGTTCTCAGATCCATTGAGATCGATGTGATATGGGTTTCCAAATTCAATGAGATTCTTCTAGGATCTTTGGAACCAGTCATCAAGGACGATTATTGCTCCACAGTGACGACTGTAGGCGTCACCGTGATATGAAATCAAGGGGAGGAGAACCCCTGCTAACTGCGGCGCAGATAGGTGGTCGAGATTTGTCGGGGAAAACGATGCGTACCTGTCTATGGGAAAGGTGACGTCATCATGACGTCATTCTTCTTTGGTTTTCTGTGCCCTCCACCGACATGAAAGCTTATCGTGCTGATAACGTGTTGTGAAATACAAGCAAATTAATTAAAAGTTAAAACTCATTCCGCTTACTTCCCTAATTAATAATTGAATCATGGATTGTAGTGACAATTAGAGTACTTCTTTGGTTACATTGAAAAATTCAAGCACACACAACCATTGATCCCACCTCTTGAGCCGGTGAACAACCACATTTTCGAGAATAAGCTCATGAGAGCACCTCCCATTTGTCCTCGGATAGTCGTACATTGCTGGCTTATATATTAGAAAACCAATTTTCTCTCGTCTTTCCACCTTCAACCATTTTCCAACCGCCCTATCCTCGGGACCAAACATATCAAAAGCTTCGATCTATTCAACCAAATCCCAGTACAACAAAAACCCCATCCTGGACATGTAGTCCACAAACAGGTTCATGCTAGCGCATGGGATTACGAATCTGATCCGCAGTACAATTCTAACATAAGCAATGGCTTGAGCGACAAGGCAAGTGGCTCGAGCCTAATGAAAACATCGTCGATCGCCTTCATGACATAGTCGTATTTGTGTGGGAGTGAAGAGAAATAGGTGTAGGTTTTTCCATTGTTCATGTTTTAGGTACAATTAAGGATGACAATGTAGTTGAATCATAGGGTTTCTAGGGTGATGAATATTCGTTGCTCGGGTTTGGTGAGGTTGCAGAAGATGAACTTGACATCTATTTTCACAATGGGAGAGGACTGGATGCCATAGACAAGACGGAGAAAATGGCGGCGATCGTAGCTGTCGGGGCTATAAACTTTAATCAGTTCATGCAATCAAACCACAAAAGCTTTACATATCTGGAGTAGACGACATGGTGAGTATCTGAATGATCAAACTCGAGGACGAAGTAGAATGAAGTACTTCTATGCACTATTGCTTCTCATACAACGAACTGATGGGGAGTTCTTAGCGTTGTGGCATGTAGCAATGTGCATAGGGACCTCATACTTATATAGGCATCACGTCCCTAGAATCCTACCCACTAATAGATTCTAAAAACCCTAATGAGCCAATAACTAGAATACTAAAGCCCGCGAATTTGTCTCCCACGCAGGAACCCCTTGACCAATAGGAATTAATTCGGGTTTCACTCTTCCTTGTGGCACAAGGAATAGCTAACTAATTAAAACTCTAACCCTAGTTTATTTCGCACACAACTATGTAAACCAATTAGAATTGGACTTTAATGTTTTAGTCCAACATTCTCTCACTTGGTTAAATAGTTGTATAATCAAAATAAATATGTTTACTTTAATGGGCTCTTTGAGTTTATTAATGCTATATGGTTCCTTAGCTATGTCAACTAATATCACTTGCTTGGAACTATCAAGATTAAGAACAAACTAATGTGCTCTTAGCTTTTACAATCACTCAAACAAGAACCTTACTCACATAATTGTATTGGACTTAGTAATAATGTTACAACCCGTCCCAAAACTTTATGTAAAATTACCAAAATACCCCTAGTGGTCAATGTTGACTTTTGTTGACTTTTTCGAGACCACTTGTGAAAATTACTTTCTTTACTTATTCAAGTAGTACTCGTCGATACGAACACGTGGACGCAAGCGGAACTCAATTTGGAGTTAAAACGAACGTTTTACAGAACTTTAAAGCGTAGGGGCATTTTAGTAATTTTCACACCCATATGTTAATTAGGGTTTTTGGGTTGACCTAGCTGCTCTGCAGCCATTCCACTCTCTCCCCACGACCTGTCTCTCTCTCTCCCATCCTCTTGGCCAAACCCACAAACCATACACAAACCCTAAATTTTGGACGAATCACAAAACCATCGAACCGCCGCACAAAGCCATTACCGTTACGATCGTCTCGTCATTCTGGACGAGACTGTGATTTCAGAATCCCCAAACTCGAGCCCAATCGGCCAAACCGACGCCAGAACGAAAACGGCAAACTGTCATTCAATTTTCTGTACAATCCCGACTTAGGTAAGCCTCGAAACCATTTCCATTGGTTTTATTATGTTGAGTAGGTTCAAATCGATATAAAGAACTGAATTTTGGTGCAGTTTTGAAGGAGAACGGAATTAGGGTTTGTCCGAAGCTTTCCGGCCAATTTCAGGCCATCTCTAGCCATTTTTCCGACCCCAATTTGGTATGAAAATATTCTACTCTTCAATACCTTCATTTTGATATATCGCACGTTGAATTTGGCCATGGAATGAAGGAGATATGAATTTTTAAAGTTTTGGACAATTTTCAAAAAAATTTCCAGATTCCGGCGAACCAGACGGCGGTCAGCGCTGGAGCCGGAGAAGGGTTGAAGGTGACGGAATATTTCGTCTCGGTAACAGAATATTCCTAACGGTGTCAGAATATTCCGTCAGAAAAAGATATATTCCGTTAAGTTTGACTGACGCCGTTGACTTTAACGGCGCTGATGTCCGCAAGCGCGTGGCTGATGTCAGCATGCGCGTGGGATGACGTCAGCAGGCGCGTGCCAGAAGTTTGACTGACACCGTTGACTTTAACGGCGCTGATGTCAGCAGGCGCGTGGCTAACGTCAACATGCGCATGGGATGACGTCAGCATGCACGTGCCAGCGCGTGGCCGTGCATGCCAAGGCGTGTCGGCGCGTGGCGGCTCCTCCTAGCGCGTGGTGGCGAGTGCAGCGGCGCACGGCGGCGCCGGCGGCGGGAAGGGTTTCGGGCCCCTTAAATCGTTTTTCGGGCCCGTTTTTGCCAAAATAATATTATTTTTGGGTTCTTTTTATTTAAGGGTTATATTAATTTATATTAGGGATGTTTTTAACATTTTTCCCCTAATATTAAATAGGTAATTCTACGAGTCAACGCTTCGAGAAGGGCAACACCAAGGGGGATTATACTCCAGAGTACTTGTGAGTGGACTTTTGTTTTAGTAAATGATTTCTATGCTTTACAATGATTACGGTTTTGATGTATTAAATGATTTTAAATGATTTTGAGACATGAACATGTATATATATATATATTTATATATATATATATAGATATTATAAAATGGTTTATACTATGTTTTCGCTTATGCATAAATACATTGGTATTTAATATATGGTTCCAAATGAATATAACTATTTATGCAAGGTTTGAATATTTGGGAAATTACGAAGTATATGATGTTCTTCACTTTTACACATGATGTATATACGTATGTTTTCAAACACACTTGGTATGCTTTCACTACGTTGTAGTACTGTCTCACGGCCGTAGGACAAGTCTCACATGTTTGGGTCACACACACTGTACTCCAAGGGTATTGTCCGGTAAATACCTTAATGCAAGCTTGTCTTACGTTTATGTTTAATTTTGGGGAAAAGGCCCCACAACGTAAGGACTCGGGTGTGACGCGCTATTGCGCAAGTGCTTACTTGTGCGTGGTACTAGGAGTACAAATTGATTGATAATGTAAAGTGCTTGTATGGGGATTGAGAGGTTGTTCCTCAACACGTACATGGGTGATTGCACATATACCCTGTGTTGGTTTTCTTTATTATATTATTGATATATATGGCGAAATGATTTATGGAAATATGAAGAGTTATTGACAGATTTTATGTTGAAATATGTTTCTAGTTATACATATAAATTATGTTTTGACTTATACTACGGTAGTATAATGGCTTAAACTAAGTGTTGTCATGCATATAATGGCTTCGTCACTTACGAGTGTCGGCCAGCACGCCCAAACTCGGTATTCACGTGGGTATCGAGGGTGGGGTGTGTCAACAAGTCAGTTTCTCCAGTCAAAGAGTTGAAGGCAGAAACTAACTAAGAATCCAAACTAAGGTCTAGATGAAGATTTGGGAAAAAAAACCAAGTTTTTGGACCATGAACAATGCAAACTTTTTCTCAAAAGATTTGTGAGGGTTAACACAAGATTTGATGCACGAAAAAGGAGTTTGCAGCTGGGGTTAGTCCAAAGCACAAAGAGGAAGCTCGGAGAAGCAAAAAAACACCCTATTTGGAAAATCTGATTTTTCTAACCAAAAAACAAAGTGAGCTCCCTCAACCCTATTAAACCAAGAGACACCCAAAAGACACTTGTCACATGTAAAAGCAATATGAAATGATCAATAGTGAAAAACTCACTCTTGGATAAACAGTGTCAGACAAGCCCATGTGGGTTTTCTTAAATTGCGTTCCAGCTCTCGTGTAAAGTAGATACACACATTGACTAGGCAATTTCACTAGTTAGAAAGGCATAAGAAATCTAAACGTGAAATGCATATGTATGCACAAACCTTACTTGAGATTGAACATACCCAATCACACTTTGTTCTTCAAAGATTCAGACTTCAATACTACGTATCCTAAAGTCTAATCTAATAAAAATTGATCTAAAGAGCTTGTGTGATAAAATGTTACAAGTTTGACAAGGAAAGCCAAAAACTACGAAGCCTAGACTTCACACACTTCATCTGGCAGGATCGGTTGATCCTCATCTATAGCTATGTCATAATCTAAAAGCCCTAGAGTCATCTCAACATCTTCTTTCCACTTTTTGAAGTTGGAACCAATTAAAGTTTGAATTGAATTCATGGAAGCATTGAACACTTGAGCGACTGCAAATTTTAAACAAGCATTTAATTTAATATCCCCATACATAAGCTTCATAAACATATAACTAACACCTTTAGAGTAATATAGAATATGTTTTAGTACTAAGACATGAATCATATAAATTAGACTGTATAAAGAATAAACCACGCCTTTAGGGCAAGAGGAATTCTTTATGAATTTATACTATCCATTCTTATACTATGTCGTTGAACTATAGAAAAGATCAAAATTGTAGCTTTGTTGTGCTGGATCTATTATATGTATCATTACAACACAATTTGATCAAAATAATTTTGAATTTTCAAGAATTCTTGTATTAATCTTTCTGCTTTGTTATGCAGTTTTATTAATACAATGTTTCTTGAAAAAACCTTTGATCAGTTTCCTTCAAGCATGATTGATGAATAAAAAACTTGGATATCAAAGCATGTTTAACACACATATCATACATGCTATTTTATACAAACATAATAATAAGTTAGACTACAAGTAAATCTGAAAACTGGGTTGCAATCGTGATATATCATCAGACAATCGATTATAACATTCAATAACATGGTTATAACAAAAACATATAAGTTATAATAGAGAAAAAAACTGAAACTAGCATATCTATATTAAATTACGATATCATGACAGATCATTCACCATAACATTCAAAAAAATAATTTATAGCAATATCAATTTGTTATAACAGGTCGACCAATGAATAGCAGCAGCATATAAATTTGATTAGAATTCGACAATTTAATTTTGCATGCATATATATGAATACATGCAGGCTTTAGTCGTGGTATCCTTTATAGGTCTTGATCACACAAAATTGTGCTCTGATACCAAATGTAAACTTTAATCAATTCATGCAATCAAAATACAAAAGCTTTACATACTTGGAGTAGACGACATGGTGAATTTCTGGAAGATCAAACTCGAGGACGAAATAGAATGAAGTACTTCTATGCACTACTGCTCCTTATACAACAAACTAATGGGAAGTTTTTAGTGTTGTGGCGTGTAGCAGTGTGCATAGGGACCTCATACTTATATAGGCATCACGTCCCTAGAATTTTACCCACTAGCGGATTCTAGAAACTCTAATGAGCTTATAACTAGAATACCAAAGCCCATGGAATTGTCTCCCATGCAGGAACCCCTTAACCAATAGAAATTAATTTGGGATTCACTCTTTCTTGTGGCACAACAAATAGCTAACTAACTAAAACTTTAACTCTAGTTAATTTCGCACACAACTATGTAAACCAATTAGGATTGAACTTAATGTTTTACTCTAACATGGGCGGGTTAAAATCCCGATCAAGAGGCTGAATTGGTTTTGGAGGATGGGCTTTTGGGATGAAAGGATTGACAGGGATTTAATTACTTGAAGATTGAAGAAGAAGATCAATAAAAAGAGTGAGATAATAAGTGATGAGGATAGATAGTGTGACTAATATTATCCACTTTCTATGCATTTTATGTATAATATTTGGTACATCTCGTGAAGCCTAGGTATTTTTAAATGTACGTCACAATAGTTAATTCATGGGCTAAAAGACTAAGTTATTGGAATGTGATGATAAGAATTTTTCAGTACGATTGTCACACCGTCACATGATATTATTAATTCACTTATATTAACACATGAATATATTTATTAATACTTTAGTTCTATAACTAATTAACTATACAATCTATTCGTAGTATAACACATTGTTTAATAACACTACGTATGTGACCGTCACATTCAGAACTTTCTCTGCAATGAATAAGTGGAAAAGTGAAGGAAAAAAACAAAGAGTAGATATCACGTGCAGTGCACGTGATAGCCATTCCTGTTTTCTAATGAGTATTGACTATTGACCAAAGCTAATCAATTGGAGTTGACTTGGCGCCCATTTTGTCCTGGACTTGGAGAATCTCACTCCATAGAATGAACATATGGGCAATTGAAAGTGGTATGTTCAGTATATAATCTGAAACAAGGTTTTGGATCCTTTGGGCTTTAGCCTATAGGCCTTAAGGTCGGACATAAACATATTAAGATTTTTTTTTAATTAATAATTAGAGTTATCATTAGTATTACAGTTTAGTGATATTTTTGTACTATGAGTGAGAGATCTTATGTTACTGTTATAATTAACGAGCTCAATATTAATAATTTTCGTTGTATAAAAAAATATGGTTCATCTAATGATTCAACTATCTAAGTCAATATATTTTCAAATGAAGTGAAAATTAGACGTCATTAGACCCAACGATCGTTCCAAACTTTCCTATATATTGGGAGAGAATCATCAAATTCTTAGCATCTATGTGGAGTAAGATGTTTGCAAACCTAGTTGAATATTTTGTTATTCAGATCCCAATCCTCTTTCCCTCTTTCTATAGAGAATAGAACAAAAAGGTAAGCTATGCATGCAGGTATGCTCCTCATTTAGTGCATGATGATTCAAAGCAAAATAACTGAGAACGAACACTCAGGCGAAAAAAAGTGTTTGGTCCACCAAAGACCAACTGAGAGAGAATGGGGAATCATGAAAGAACCCACTTTGAATGCCTTCCCCTTTTCCTAATTCCAATGCCCAAAACCACACTTTCAAACCTCTAATTTGCCAACTTTTCAAAAAGCAAGGAACAAATGTAAGCCCCACAAAATATTACAAAACACTTCTTTTTGGATTAGTGTGTTTTTTGTATGAAATTTAAGCATTTGATTAATTTGGAGTTAGTAAAATATTGAGAACTAATCATTTTGATCACTAATGTATGAGCTTTATAGGGTGCTTCACATGACAACTTGCCAAGCTCAATTCATCGTCACTATCAACCACAAAAGTTTGCCAATCATGATCCACATCATCCATTCATATTTTTGCTACATCATTTTTCTAATGGATGATCCACATCATCCATTCATATTTTGCTTTATGTTTCTATTATATTTCTTTGATTTTATACATTGGTATTTACATAAGTTCAAGAATAATGTTCATAAGGCTTGGTAGATGAATGCTTAATTAGCATCTTTGCTAATATATATTCGACTTGCATTGAATTAAGATTTTTTGTATACGAGCATAAGAATTCGAATCCACAACCTCAAGCGTAAGAAAAAACATTTTTAATCAACTAAGCTATAAATTTGTTACTTAACACTGAAATTCAATAGACAGTTTGTCCAAAAGAACATTTCAATAGACAAGAAGCAAATATGATAGAGATTTGGGGAGTCGACAATCAATACATCTTGGTAACATGTGGTCAACCTTTTTCAAAAGTTGTTATATTGGAGTTCACAGTGGCACCACACTTTATGTCTTGCCAAATTAATTGTGATGAATTTGATCATTTTCTTCAGTAACAATTCATCATATCCATTGTTACTCAAAATAGTAATGCTACGGACATTACATATTTAGATCACATTAGAATATCATCTTATATGACAAATGATGTATATAATCAGCATTCAATTAGATAAATTTATTAATTAACGTGGCAAATACACATCACTTGTCACATCATATAATACATAAATGTGTTATAAATATGTGGTCTCTCTATCATTTTCCTAACCAAAATAAGCGTTAAGTGATTTATTTGTTAATATGATGTTTATTACTTGTTTCAATCACTTCAAAAATTATCATCCTATGATCCGAACGGTTTGTTTTTTAGGTCTTTACCAAAACAGTATTCATGGAAAATGGCTCCAGCACAAATATATATCTTATGTGCTCATATTGTTCCGATAGGCATGCCGCATGGGTTGAGATTGGCTTATTATTTTGGAAAAAATAAGAGTGCTACTAGGTTTACCTGCTACCCGTCTTATTTTTACACCAAACTCATAGACATTAATCATGAATAGGCGAGTAAAAAAATAAGACAAATGAATAAGTATAGCAGCACTCAAAATAAAAAGATTGGCTTATTATGTATTTGAGATTAAGATTCTTGTTGGCGTGTCTGAAATGTCTTTTTCATTTGACCTATATAAAAACATAGAAATGAAGTCCTACAATTCTCTATGAATCATATGAATGTGACATATCATGATGGTGGCTCCATTATGTTGGACATAAATTGATAAGCATATATGATAGAAAATGACTTTATAATATATGTAAATGTGTGCCTTCGAGTGTACATAATCGAAAAATGGTAGGAAGCTAGTTAATTCTTTTAGGAGGAACAAACCATCTAATTAACCCGAGAACTAAAAATATTTTTTTGATTAATAAAAAAAACCCGTGTCGATGTTGTTAATACGTACACAACAGAAAATTTGAAAACTACAGGTTCGTCATAGATGGTGAATGGAGCATTAGAGAGAAGGGCTTTGATCATTAGGAAAGTTTTAAGTTCGATTTTCTCTGGTATTTCAAACAAAATAACCCAAGAATTCAATCTCATTCAATGTAATAACAAAAATAGTAAAATAATCATAATAATTTCATATTGAACAGCAAAAATTTTACCAACTAGCTATATGGTATAATGGTGTTTTTTTTTTTTTTGGGGTAACTACATATTTTACACTCTTAAGGTTTGAAGTGATTTTCAAAATGGGTCATGTGGTTTTAATTTTCCAACATTGCACCCTAAGGTTTTATGATTCTATCAATTTACACATTTTATTTATTTGAACGTCTAATTCTCCATTAAATTAATGAGTTTTTTTAGTCAGCTTGGTACAAATGTGACATACATGTCAACCTAATTATAGGTTCCACGCTCACCATGTCATCAATTTAATGAAGATTCAAACAATTTGTTATAGGTATAAATTGATACAGTTTTAAGACCTCGGAGTGTAATGTACAAAAGTTAAAACCTCATGGCCCAAATTTGATACAATAATGTTTTATAGGCATTGGTTTTATTAAAACTAGAGAAGTTATTTAGACATTAGCCATCAGGGTATATACAAAATACGTATATCATTCATTAAAGGCATCAGTTGTCTCTAAAAAATCGAGACTAGTTGTAAAATAGGCATCGGTGGAAAAGAGAAAGACAAGAGTTTTGAGTCTTGTCCTCTCTTTTTCATAAATAAAAGCAAGCGCAAAAAATACGCAAGCAAACGCACATAGCTAATACAATTGGTCTAGCATTTTACAAACTTACAGAAAAATAAATTAAATATCCACTAACTCAATGAGAGCAAGGATTATTGTAATAGTTTGACACAGACACATAATTCTATTTATTTATTTATATTTATTAAGCAAATAACAAAGGAGTGGAGGGTTTAGCATATGCGTGGCAAGAAAGAGTTCCATGCAACTGCATACGGTGGAGCGGCTACAGTGGTGGTGGAACACACACGCAGAAGAATCAGACCACTCACTGACTTTGTTATTCTACTTGGTCGCTCAGTCAGTCTCTTCAGTCGTCGTTTTATTCGTCCAGTCGTCGTTTTAATTCCCAAACAAAACCGGCGTTTACGCCTTTTGTTAATTATTGACTTCAGAAGCCCTGCCATGCACGCAGTGATATATCGACACATAGCAGCATGCTCATGCACGCGGAGGCTGCCTCGTATATATTCTTCGTTTTATTTCTTCTCTCTCCTAATTTCTTTTGACCCTAATAACTTTTAGTCCTTTTTATATTGCGGTTTATGTATTTAAAAACCCTAATAAAGCCAAGCTGGAAGCATAAAAGTATAAGGTAAAATTGCTGATTAATTTGTTCTCTTGTGTGTGAATGTGATTAGGATATTTTGAGATTAGCTAATCCCACGCGCCCTTTTCAACTTTCATGGCGTTTTTTAACTAAGAAGTATTAGCAACATTTTCATTCTATCTTCTGAGTTGTCATTCTTATCATATAATGTTGCTTGATGATAGAAACTGTCTATTTTTAGATCACCGCTTTTGATTTAGTTGATTTTTTTTTTTTTACAGAATTGATCTTTAAAGAGTAATCTAGAAAGTAAACGGTTTTAATCATCAGCAAAGTTGTAGAATGAGAAGAAAAATCGATAGGGTAGGATGAGAAGGTTCAAGTGAGAAGATCGACAACATCCCCTTTAGTACTACTTATCACCGAAATCAAACTTATCACCGAAGGCTCTAGAACACTATTTAGATGGAGGAATTTGATTGAAAATATTTGGAATAAACAAGACTAAATTCAGTACAAAGAAAGTTAGAAAACTTTGTATTCAATCCCATATGGCGAACCAGCTTCTGTTTGAGGATGTTTGAAGGGCTATAACACACCCGGATTAGAATATTAGGTAGGTTCTTTTTGTACCAAAAATAAAGTAAATAAATGTGGTACATCTTGAAAGGAATTATATGCAAGTGGCCAACTGGAGTTATAATCTTCATCATTTTTTGGTCAATGAGAAGGCTCAATGGAACCTTGAACTAAGACAATGGGGACTAACTAAAGCATATGAAGTTAGTCACTAATAGCTCATATGCTAAATTTACTTTATAGATTTATTTCACTGGAAAATAATTTTTAAAAACAATTAAGAGTTGAACAAAGAACTCTAGGTTTGGCATATGTGGATTTATCCATTAACGAGTACCTCAATTTGTGCATTATGGGAAGGTAGTCATGTTAGTAAGAAAAGTAATTAGATAGGGTTTCTTCAGTGGGAGATGTAAAACATCTTGAAATATGCATTTGACAACTTCACAATCAATTTCAACTTCAATGGACTGGAAATTAAGATGAAAAACCCACATCTCACCGAAATTTGCAAAAAAAAATTATAGGGAGACAACATTTTTTATTCATCTGATTAAGTGAGCTCTACTGACCTTTGCACAAAAGTTGCCCCAATAAAAATTGGGCTCGATAAAAAACTTGTCGAAGCTTTCAATCTGGTCTCAAGAAGAAAGAGGGCTACACTTTTACAAGATTAAAATTACACGTAGCAAATTACATCGGGTGGTTCCTTGAACCAAATCATCTTATGCTTGTACGTTATTTCGTTCCTAGCAACTCTGTCTACTATCTCATTTGCCTTCTCCCTAAACATGGATCATCAGATTGTTGTTGCTACCAAAACGATGGAGGACATCGCCTTCCGATTACACTCACAACCTCTCCACAAGAATTCCTCGCCACTGTTCCTACTCCTCCAACACCAACAGTACTAGTTTTGGCAACCCCTCAATGCATGGTCTGTAGTCTCATAATGTCTCGCACACAAACAACATGAAGCATCCTGAATAAGTTCTTTTCCAGAGTTTTACTCGAGTACGTACTACGTAGCGCATCATGACAATATTGCCAAACGCAAGCATTCCATGGAGCCTTCCATACCACTTTTTTGGATCCCTCGATCTTAAGTAGACCGATCACTTCATTTTATAATTCTTCTTTTTTGTGACGAGCCAAATGATACGCACTTTAAACAAACAACTTGTCATTCTTCTCAAAATCCATGCCACATAAGCTTGTCCTATAGCTCTCTTTACCTCTTAAAATATGCTAAGATACCACCAGAATTGTATCTTGGCATTGGAGTTGCTCTTATAGAGTGGGTATAAAAGTAGATTAGCATTTAAAAAAAAAAAAAACTAACTAGGGGTGTCAAAAGTAAATAAGATACCATCCTATGATATTATGGTTCGATTGATTGTTGAAATGGAAGATTTGTTTCTTTTTATTTTAGGAAAGTAATTTTCACACACCCTTTTTAGCCTCTTACACACTCTTTTTAGCCTCTTACACACCCTTGTTTAATTCTAGCCGTTGATTCTGTTTGATTTATTCAATTCAAAAGCCACAAATAAAGAGAGGTGTATGAGAAACTAAAAGGCGTGTCTGAAAATCACTTCCCCTTATTTCCCTATGCAATAGGCAGGGATATTATCAGAATTTTTCTTCCTAAATATCCAACCAAAATAAGAAATAATGCCGGCCTATGATAACTTTCATTAAACAATAAACACTCAACCAATTGGATGGATGATTGTGCCCTTATTTTTTTTTCTTTCTTAAGGTAACACCCGTCTATGGTTAAGGTAGGTTTATTTTTTCCTAATAAACAATAAGATTATGAGCTGAAAATACTCAGCTCAAAGAACTGCAAGAGGATGATGATCAATATAATCGATAAAGCCAATGTTACAAGGAACAAGGATACCATGTGAGCGATCAAAACTCTCAATTCATCAATTTTGGGACAAGAAACATGATGCTTGGAGGTCAAACTGTCACTCCCAATCACCGCGTGTTCTAAGAAAACCAATAAATAGTAGATCCAACAAATAAAATAATTTCACTATTCAACACATACAATTCTTGAAAAGATCTAAACATTAAACTAAAGAAATTGCAAATCACCAAATAAACAACTAACTAACCAGAAGAGCTTCGAAGAACACTCTTTCTTCTCTCTTTCTCTTTCGGGAGCTAAGTTTTTTCATTTGAAATCCATCACAAATTAATCAGAGACTATTCAATGGCCTAACCATCACAAAAATTTTTTCACAATATACATTGTATTTTTTATTTATCGTTTTTGAAAATCTTCCCTCAAATTTTGATTGGATTTGGTAGACCCATGAAGCCATCACACACCATAAAAATCATCCTAATAAGAAAAGAGAAATCATAACATGGTTGTACCACTCCCAATTCATCCAAAAACAGAGTAAAAAACCCATTTATCCAAAAACAAAAACAAAAAAAACCCCAAGAGGACCAAAACCCCAAGAAACACGCGCCGGAGAAAACGTGTGGTCATATTTCACAACTGATGAGCGACGAGTCTTATGACTCACTCAGTGCGAGGAGAGGCGCGAGAAGACGGAGAACAGTCTCTGAAAAGAAGTGTTACTTAAAGAAGGAACACGCGCGGGTCCCACTCGTTGGGGTCCACTCTCCTCTGCCGGGCGGGCCCCACCCTCTCTCTCTCTAGCACTCTTGTCTCTCTCACTCCTCACTCATCAGCTTGCTACTAAAGTGCGCGCAGCCCACATACAAAAAAGCAAAAGCTGTGTAATCACAACCACCATAATCACAGAGACCAGAGAGAGAGAGAGAGCGCTCTAGAGAGAGAAAAGTTAGATAGAGAGAGCGCTCTGGTCGCGCTTTGGCTCTCCGAAATTGCAAAAAAAGGAGAAAAAGTGAAGAAAAAAAAACCTCGGCATTTCATTTATAGCTTTTATTTTTGGAAAAAAAAAAGGTACCAGTGAGAGAGCTGTGAGAAAACCCTAAATTGGAAGCTAACCCTTACCGATTTTCGTTGTTGTTGGTCACTGGGACCTTCCGGCTTCCGCAGGAGTAAATGTTCGACTTCGTTTTGCTCTGGTGCGTTTGCCGTTTCGATTCTTCTGCGTTTGGAATTTTGAATTTTCCTTTAGTTCTGCTTTTTTTTTGGGGGTGCGGGGGATTGTGTTTCTAGATCTTTCTCTGCTCTCACTATCTATGGATTCCACATTCTCTGGCTCCATTTTTTTGTTTTTGTGAAGAATATTTGTTGGGTTTATGAGAGTGGCTTGGAAATGAAGGTTTTGATCTTTTGAGCTTGTGGGTTTTGCCTTTTTTTTTTTGGGTATAATTTTCTTGTTTCTTTATTTTATGTGTAATTTGATATATGTAAATGTGTACTTTTTTTGTAATTCTGGTTGACTGGGAGTGAAGTTAGGAATTTGACAAGCCATTGATTGATTCTTGGTTTGCTTTGATCGGGCTGGGGGCTATGGAAACTTTTGACAATCGGGGTTTCGTGATTGAAGGGTTTTTGTGGTTTCATTCACATTCCCAATTTGTTTGCTCTATTCACATTACATATGTCAAATTTTTAATTTTTGTGTTCGAATTTGTTCTAGTTATATGATTATATCGTATTTCTATTAGTGCTTTTGTAAAAGAAGTTCACATGCTGTTTCTGATAAAGATGGAATGGAATTGAAGTACTGTTTTGTGGACTGCTTACACATTAAGATCTGACTGTTCATGTGAAGAATCCGGGTCAGCTAAATCTTGATTTACTTTGCAGATTTTTTGTTGGAAAGTTTTTCTATGAGATACGCGGTTATCAGGCATGGAGAGGGTTTCAGAATCAAAGGTACATCCTAAGAAATTTCCGGTTGGAGGTGAGGTGATTTATTCACGTTCAGCGTCAACGAGAGGAGTGGGTCACTTGTCAAACGTGCGCTCTGGTTTGGTGAGAGAAGATGTTGCTTCTGCAAGAGACAGGGGTCATTTATCCAATGGGCGCTTGGGCTTGGTGAGAGAAGAAATTGCATTGGCAAGGCAAATGGCCGAGTTGTCAAATGTGCATTCTGTTATGGTAAAAGATGGAAGATCTAATCCACGGGAGTCTCGAGATTCAGACTCGCCAATACCTTTAAGAACAAGGAAAGGAAAGGTCTCTTTGCCAGAAGAGGAAGAACTTATGTCTGACTCTCTCACATTCAAGGGAAGTATAGATTCATTTGATGAAGGGGGTCCTAGTTCTTTCGCAGGGGTTAGTCACCCTCCAGAACCTGTTGATATGGATTTAATGAAAACAGTGTATGTACCGATTGGTCAGAATAAGTCCGAGGCTGGATGCTTGATGAAGAGCTTATCTGTGAAAGGCCCTTTTCTAGAAGATCTTTCCCTTCGGGTTCCTGCTAAGAAACCAAGTCCAACTGTTCTTTCCCCTGCAGAAAGCTTGCTTGAAGAACCCAACGATGTAGGTGCCCTGTCTCCACCATTTGCGGTTCAGCGTGCATCACAGAATACAGATAATTCACTCCTTCCTCCAGATTCTGAGGAGAAGGAGTGTGTTTGGGATGCTTCTTTGCCTCCGAGTGGTAATGTAAGTCCACTTAGTAGCATTGATAGTGCTGGTGTTGTCACTGCTATGAGTACTGTCAATAGCTGCGCTAGTACATATAGGAGTGACGCAATCACTAGTGATGGCATGCTTAGTATTGAGAGAAACGGTGAAAGTACCAAAGGGAGTGTTAGAGGGGATTCACTTGAGAGTGCAAAAACTAGTGTTAGTCGAGCAAGTGATAGTAGTGGCCTCAGTGATGACAGCAATTGGAGCAACCTTACTGGGAGTGCTAATAAGCCCCATAAAGGAAATGATCCTAGGTGGAAGGCTATTCTTGCTATTCGAGCTCGGGATGGGATTTTGGGCATGAGCCATTTTAGATTACTCAAACGGCTTGGTTGTGGTGATATTGGCAGTGTTTATCTTTCAGAACTAAGTGGAACCCGTTGTTATTTTGCAATGAAAGTAATGGACAAGGCATCCCTTGCAAGCAGGAAGAAGTTGACTAGGGCTCAGACAGAACGCGAGATTTTGCAACTGCTGGACCATCCATTCCTTCCAACTTTATATACACATTTTGAGACCGACAGATTCTGCTGTTTGGTCATGGAATATTGTCCAGGTGGTGATCTTCACACTTTGAGGCAACGACAACCTGGAAAACATTTCTCAGAGTATGCTGCGAGGTATGGCTTTAATTTCTGAAGCATTTTTTCAGCTGTCTAAAATATTTGACTGTTCCTTATTTTGATCAAGAAGGTGGCCATCTATATCACTAATAATATTTCTTTCTTTGTTTTGATCTTGTGTTTATGATGATGCCTTTTTAAGAGTTTTCCAACGTGGAATTTATTAAATTGGCAAATGATCTAATTTTACTACCACGAATGTCTTTTTTGTTATGCATCTTAATGGCTTGTATATGTTTTTTCAATAGATTATTTAGATTTAGAGATTAGTTTCATCTCTTTGATGTTTCTCATACTTTTAACAGTGCTTTTCCGTATTTTGCATTAATTCATCAATCTCCATTCTCACGAACAGTAAATAAGAAATAAAAAATAGTTTAAACTTCTATACCACACACTGACACAACTTCATTAAGAGTTGCGACATGGTGGGTGTTAACGGAACTCTAGGGCAGTGTAATGAAATTATCTATACTTACTATCTTTTAAGAGAACTCTGTTTGTCAACTAACAAATCAACAGATATGGTGATTAGTTAGAAAAACTTTCTACATGGGCTTCTGGCTTGAAAGAGCGCATCTCCTTTTTCTGATTAATAAATACTTCTATTTGCTGCTTTAGGACATTTTTATATTCAGTTGAAGGTACTTCGCACTTATATGCTATCACCTTTGCCTGTTTTGAAAAACTTCACGGTGCGACTTATCTCTATCACTATCACACTATTTGGATTCATTTCCCACTTATGGAAATGATTAAGTGCAAGTCATGTTCTAGTCCTAGATGTTAGTGGCTTGCTATATTTAATCACACACCATCTGTTGCCCTCTCTTGTATGTAAAGTCATATGCTAGTCCTATGAGCGCTTTTGTGTCTTTGTTTGCCCTCTGTTGTTGTTTTACAGTTCTCTAGTTTCTTTGTTGTTGTGGACATCTTGTCCACTGTTTTTTACTTGTCTCTCTTGTTAATGACGTTTTTGTTTCCTATAAATAAAAAGTTCATACTCCTCATCTACTTTGTGTTTGAATCCAAATACAGTGTAAAACTTAACAAATTTTCTACTATAAAAGAATGTAATTGACCAACAGGCTGAATAACATATTGAAGTATTAGGCGTTGTAGGTTTGGCTGTTTATGCTTGGATTGGAAGCCTTTTTGAATCTAAAAAGTATGCAGAATAATGATTAAACTATCAACAATTATAATGTAAACAAGAAACTGATATCCAATGAATGCAACATCATTGAAAGTATTGCTATTTATGCTTGGCTTGGACCTTTTGTCATTATTCATTCAAATATGTTGCATTCTGCCCCCATTCCCAGCGGGGAACTTTTAAATGCATGGGATCCCCAATATGCGATTGCAAGTCCATATATTTGAAATGCAATCACAAATCAAAATTCTCATTCCAAATATGGCCTACAGTTGCTTCATCTACCAGGATTAAATGAAACATAGATTATGCAGTTCAATAATACACAGATTGGATGCAGATGCAATATAGTTTATCATATTTGAGAGTTTTGTTCTGTTTTCGTATTGTGTATCTTTGCAGAAAAGTAGACAGCCAGTAATATACTTGTCTATCTATGTTCTTGTAGATTCTATGCTGCGGAGGTTCTGTTGGCACTAGAGTATCTACACATGCTTGGAGTTGTCTACAGGGACTTAAAACCTGAAAATGTGCTTGTCCGTGACGATGGCCACATAATGCTCTCTGACTTTGATCTTTCACTGAGATGCGCTGTTTCACCGACCCTGATAAGAACTTCATATGATTTGGATCCCTCCAAACGAGGAGCAGGTGGTGCGTTCTGCGTCCAGCCTGCATGTATTGAGCCGTCATCAGTATGCATTCAGCCTGCTTGTTTTATCCCAAGGTTCTTCCCTCAGAAAAGCAAGAAGAGCCG
Source organism: Gillenia trifoliata (assembly GCA_018257905.1). Classification (NCBI taxonomy): domain Eukaryota; kingdom Viridiplantae; phylum Streptophyta; class Magnoliopsida; order Rosales; family Rosaceae; genus Gillenia; species Gillenia trifoliata. The sequence goes on from CM031086.1 coordinate 10,545,758, forward strand.
AAAGCCTCGAGCTGAGCCTGGGTTTGCCACCAATGCACTTCCAGAGCTTGTTGCGGAGCCTACTCAAGCTCGATCTATGTCTTTTGTTGGAACCCATGAATACCTAGCCCCTGAAATTATTAAGGGAGAAGGCCATGGTAGTGCAGTTGATTGGTGGACGTTTGGTATATTCTTGCATGAATTACTGTATGGCAAAACCCCTTTTAAAGGTTCAGGAAACCGTGCTACACTGTTCAATGTGGTGGGGCAGCAACTTAAATTCCCAGATTCCCCCGCAACTAGTTATGCAAGCCGCGATCTAATTCGGGGGTTGCTGGTGAAAGAGCCACAACACCGGCTTGGGGTGAAAAGAGGTGCAACTGAGATCAAACAGCATCCCTTCTTCGAAGGTGTAAATTGGGCTCTAATACGATGCAGCACACCACCAGAAGTACCAAGACCGATGGAAACTGAGCTGCCAGTGAAATTTGGGGCAGTTGAGCCAGTTGGTGTCGGAAACAACAGTAAAAGAATGGTTGGGGCAGACGTGAAGTCCGGGGGTAAATATCTAGACTTTGAGTTCTTTTAGTTTGGATCACAGGGTTATTGTGCTATCTTGTATTCGTACCCATCATTTAAATCCCGAAAGAGTGTGCCTGATTCACTGTGTTCTCTGCTAATGAAATCGAGTTTAACTACCTCATAGAAAGAAAATCCCCGTTTTGATGGGGAAAACTGTGTAGTAAAATTATATAGCGATAGACTTCACCTTTCAAAAGTTATGGGGATGGTACCAGTTTTAGTGTTTTAAGTAGGGATCTCATTAGAGCTTTTATAATTGCTATGTATTGAGACTTTCTGTCATTCTGTTCCTGTTGCACGTTGTTATTTCAAGTTGCAGGAAATGCAAGCACAAGTGTTGGAAGGGACAGTCTATGTTACGCGTTTATATAGCGGTATAAGTAATATGCACATCAACAAAATACAAGTAATCAGTCGACTTCATCTGAAACGGCCGATGATGATTCTTTACTGAATGATCGACGGCGTTACCGACTGTTTTTGCGACCGGGACAGCTCCTTGATGTATGTTTACGTATGGTTGAATATATTCGTTTAGAGGCGGCTACAACATTCATTTGAAGCAGTTTTGAAGAGTATAATGCCCAAGGGTTAAAGGTCGGATATTGCCAATATTTCCAATGACATTACTAATATAATCGAAGGTTGCTATTGAACCTGAAGGATCCTTATTAAATAAATAGATCCGGACTTTAGACCGCTGATCTTCTCATCTATTGAGATTACGTGATGATGAGTTTTTAATATAAGAGATCACGACACGTAGTCCCTCTAACTCTCATCATATAACAAGAACAGGACTTCAATCCATTAAATTTTTAATTCTCATCTCAATGATGAGCGGGTGGCATTGCAGCCCCATATAAGAATGATGTTCATATTTATGCAGTTGATATGAATACAAATATGTCGGACTCGGTGGATCAACCCACCTTGAGGATTTTTTTTTTTCCCAATATTGATAAGAAATGAAATTGCACATCCTAGATGACAAATAATTAAATCAAAACCAAACTTTCTTAATCGAATCGGAACCTGGAGTTCTTTTATTCTGAATAATTAAGTGCCTGAAGTTCCTCTATTTTAATTGTGTAAATCACCAAAACTAATTTTTGGTGGATTTGTTTATGGTTATGCAATTAGGCATTGAGCATGACTCTGCCAGATGCAAAACATTTGGTGTATTTTTACTAAAGTCTCGATTAAAGACAAATGAAAAATGGTTGAGACGAATTGACAATTCTCCTATGAATTTTGAATTTAGTGGATATCACCCACTTTGAGATTTCAAACTTGTCCTCTGATGCATATGGAAAACCATTTTATTCCATTATTAGTGGTTGAGTCTTATCTCCCACCTTGAGCTTACAAGCAATTAACGGTTGAGTTATCTCCCAATAGCTTGGCTCTTTATTTTATTTTATTTATTTTTTTAGCATTTTTATTATGGTGATTTCAATTTTGTTTATTTCGATTTTCTTATGTTACTATGAATTCGTTAATGAATTTATATCAAATTGTATATCGTTCAATTCATTTATCCAAAGAAGCTCCTACTTTCTCTTAAGAGTTGTATCGCACAATCATAAAAGTAGTGTATGCTTATATTGTCATGAACTAAAATTTCATTGACCAAATGATGGCATGATTATTTTGGCCATTCTAAATCCACAATGATGTGTAGGGTTATTACAAATCTATGTGAACATATTTGAAGCCTCAACACAATGCATTGTGCACGTCCTTGCAAGGATTGCTCACATGAAAATTGGTCCTCAAACCATCTCATTCAAAATTAACCTTGAATCCCTGTATTTCTTCTCGAGAATTAAAAGTGTATTTGTGAGCTTAATCAACATCTAATTGTGGACTATTTGACCTAGATAAAATGGTCATGATATTATTCCCTTGCAATTCTCAAATTTTATTGGTTAATGTCACTTGGGATTAATTTTGAGCACACAACTTCTCATGGCTCACCACAAGCTTTAAGCATTTTATTTATTGTTAATTTATGCTTGGGGGATGCATCTTGATTACATGCATCATCATGAACAGTTTGGTTGAGGTTAATTTTCCAACCAATAAGTAATTGTGCACAAAGATGATTTTTGTCCATTAAAATTGGAATTCAAATCCATTTAGTTGTGCTCCTATTTACAATAGTTTTGCAAATTGTCACTTTAATAAGACATTATTTTCTCTGTTAGGGGGAGAACTGACAGTTTTCAATAACGTCGTGAATTAGCATTGATACATCCGCTTTTGCCTCATAAGTGATGCATATTAATCTGTTGCATGCATGGAGCATGACAGATATATAATAGGTTCCAAACTTTGAACTCCCTAGAAGTAGAGATTAAAAAAGTTCAAGCCCTAATAAGAATAACACTCCATGGGAGGTTATAAACCAATTCTCTAAGTAATTCATATTATATTGTTTGTCATGACAATGAAAGTCTCGAAGAAGCATTGGTACCCAAGCATTAATTGAGAATACTTATAAATTAAGCATCTGCATGCAAGTGAGAATTATTGGATCATAAATTGATGAAAATCAATAATTCTAGATTATAATAGCTACTCATATCATCAAGGAATATTTTATCACGTTTTCCCATTAATGTCGACAAAGTAAATGGTTGACAAATTTTGAAAAGAGATAAATTTCATTTTTAAGAGCCACTAAAAAAAGGTGAAATGAGTGAACCTATATAGTTAAAGCCCCAAATGTTATTTTTGGGTATTTATAATGAAGTGAAATAAAATCACTATAGCATAACGCTTCTTGGTAGAGACATAGTCTCCTATATTAGGCACACCGCATTTCTATAAGTACAGTGTAATTTTAAACGTGAGACTTATGACATATGGACATTGCATACTACTTGAGATTTTTTAAGTTTTTTTGTATATCTCTCGAAGCATGAATAGGAATGCCATGAAATTCATATTCAAAAAATTTCAATGTAAGAGCATAAATTTGGTATAAATTGTCTCAACAGGTACATGACACACCCCGACCCGAATATCCAGGTGGACACCGGATATCGAGGCGTGCTGACTGTCATCCCGGAGGAGTGACGAAGTCATGATGAAATAATAGAGAAATTAAATAGAGGAATAATATGAATTTTGAGATAATTTGAGTAAAACAGTGCGGAAGTGCGTAGTGTGGGATAAGACCCATTATTACACATAATATCAGAGCTAGGATGCAGTGAAATTAAAATAATGTTCTCATCCCGTAAGATGGATATAAACACAACTGAAGTGAAATAACATACTTTCATGGAGGGTAAAAAGGTAATATTAGCAACAGCCACCAAACTGGTCTGCCAACTAAATTCTAGGACCTGGAGGAGCGAAAAACAAAGGTGAGTGGGCCAAGTACTGTTTTGTAAAACCTTTTCAAAAGTTAAGGATGTAACCCTTCGCTGTAAAACCCGTAGTTTGCCAAAAGTATAAGTTACTAACAATAATACTCAAATCTCAATAATTGGGACTGCGCCCACAAGGATACGGGTAAAATCAATAACAACAGTAGTATAAAACATCACATTACTTATTGCATAATCAAAGCACACAAGTCATGCAGAAAGTAGCTACATGACATGCTGGGTGTTTACAAGTTACGCTCTAGCACTACATGCACGTGAAGCTGGCGCTAAGCGCATCACAACGAGTTCAAGTTGCCAAGGCAACCTAGAACAAGCTGGCACCTACGATGGATCCAAAGTGAGCATGTCGGTGCGTGTGAACAAACACGTGAAGCTGGTCCTCGCCCGGACAGTGCTAACACCGTGCAATATGCATGATAAGTAATAAATCTCTAAAACGTATAGACATGCCAAATTTATTCAAATACGCCAAAAAGGATGATTAACACATTATAATATGTCAAGTAAAACATTTATCAAATTTAATAAAACATGACATCCTATACAAGTCATAAAATCACATTTAAACCCATACTAGAAATAATAATATTTTAATAAAGAAAGGGCCCACTCACTGGTATGTCGTCGGGTCGTAGCCGCCGTACCTAGCCTGAGCTCGTAGCTCCTCGGGATAGGCCTCACCTATATGGGAATTCACTATACTAATCATTATACAAGTCTATTCCAAATTAAATAAGGAAACGACTCGAAATCTCCTTTGTTTGCTCGAATTGGAGGTCTAAAACACCTTGAAAATTACCATACGTACCACCCCTAGGTAGTACGCGTCGTCACGAGTCGCCTCGCGAAGACGGAAATTGAAAATGATGCTCCACGAGCTCTCATGCGCGGCTCAAACGCGGCTAAGATACGGCCCCACGCGCGGCTCAAGCGCGCCGGTCAATAGTCGGTCAGCGCCGGTTTGCTGACGTCAGCAGGGCCGGTCTGAACCAGTTTGCTGACGTCAGCGCTGGTCGGCGGCGCCACAGCGCCGGTCGCCGGAATCTTGAAAATTTGGCCGGAAAACTGGAATTTTTTCAAAACTTCAAAACTTCTTCATTTCTAGGCCAATTTGTACGATCTATATATCAAAATAAAGCTAGAAACGAGTAGAGTTCGAATTTGCTTACCAACACCTCAAACGGTGGCCGGAAGTGGCTGGAAAATGGCTCGAAAGAACTGGTGAAAAGTCGATGTCGCCGTTCTCGCCGTTTTCTTCACTTGCAGGCCTTGGGTTGGGTTCTCAAGGTTCCCAGAAGATGTTTGGTGATGAATTTGGGTTGATTTGAGGTCCAAATCAACGAGTTCTTCGTCGGGAAAAATTGTGAAAACCGTCGGGAAATTTTTCAGATTTTCTGGGTTTGGTTTCTGTGTTTTCTGGGCTCACAGTGGCCTGGGTTTTTGGTGAGGATGATGGCTGAGCTTCACCAGATGGTGTTGGATCAGAGGAAGGCCAAGAAGATTGAGGTGAAAAGCCACAGGGTGGCTTGAGTAAATGGGATGAGTGTGATTTTGTGATTTCTGCAAAGCCTTTGGCTTGCAGATTTCACGGGATAGTGTTGGGGAAAAGCAGGGAGTGTGGGAAACAGAGACAAAGAGGTAGTAGGGTGGAGTGTGGTGAATTTCCACACAGAAATTCGTTGAATTTAACGAGCAAAATTTCAAAAGGTGAATAGAAAGTCAAGCATGCAGTTACGTAACCTGCAAAAGTAGCAGAGGTGCAAAGCACCGAATTAGTTCAAAACCATGGGCAGACAGCCCACAGAAAAGAAATATACCGCACAGGAAAACTTTGCCCAATTATCGTAACTTGTCCGTTACAAGTCCGAAAATTATCTCGTTCGCGTCTACGGGTTCATGGTGAAGTGTACTACTCAAAAAGTACGAGATTCAGTCAATAGAAAATAGTTGTCCATGTAGGGCATACATGGCCACTAAGGGCATTTTTGTCAATTTACAAAGTTGGGGAATAAAATACAATATTTTTAGGGACGGGATGTAACAGTACATTTATTAATTCGAACTGAATTATATTGTTGCAACATACTCTTAAAAGAGTTACGAGTTTTAGTATGTGATAGGAGCATATTTATGCAACGTTCTTATCTTATTTCTCTATGTTTATTTAGTTAATTTCCGTTAATTGTAGTATTTTATTTTATTTTTGTTTTATTATAGGTCGAAATGGCAAAGTTGGAATTAGGAGGCTAAAGGAGTGAAACAAAGCGTTATTTGGATTTGAAATAGAATGCTTGTGTGGCAAGCATTGGAGCACAAGGATTTGGGATGTGTTAAGTCATTAGGAGTGGACACAAGTGATGGATAATGACCTGATTTTGTGTGGATTAGAAGCTTGGAAGACAAGGAAAATTGCAAAAAAAGTGGAATCCGAGTGAGATTGGGACAATGCTGTGCAGAACTGTCCACTTCGACAGAGCACCCAGAATTCCAGACGAGTTACGTGTCATACCATATATGGATGGAAATCTCTAGATGTCTAGTTTCCATAGGATTTTACAGATCTCAATTTCGATGCTTCTAGAATTAGTCATCACTGTTTTAGTGAGGAAAGGTCGAAACAGGCAGTAGAGTCCTAATTGGATTTGGTTTCAAGGAAAAAACGTGGCAGTTATTTTTTGCGTGTTTCTACACTTACTTCAAATGAAATAAGGAGTCCTAAGGATGTCTAAACACTCTTTAAATTGTACCCTTGGCCTCCTTCAATGATTCAAGCACTTGGAGATGCATAAAACATCGAAGAAGCACTAATTTGACACATACCATCTCACGCTTACATCACCCTTTTTCTCTGCTTCATTCTACCACATCCTCAGCCCTAAAAACCATTCCATTCACCTTTCAATTCATCCATCCATCCAAGGTGAAGACAAGAAGACGTTCAAGTCGAAGCCGTGGCATTCAAAGTTGTATCTATCCGAACCTTTGTGATTTTGTTAGTTTGTTTTTTAATGTTTCTTGTGAATTGCTTTTCAATCATGAGTAACTAATTTCGTTTATAGCTAAGGGTGAATTTGAAGCCATGAACATATGTTTATTATGAGTTGATTTATCCAATTATTTCTTCATAAATTGTGAATGTGATTTACTTATCTGTTTTATAGAGAACTTATCCTTGTATGTTTATTAAGGTGGCCAACTTGGTTTGCATGCTAGGGTTTGGAGCTAGAATATAAGTGAGTTTCACCTAATCATTATGAACTTGTATTCATAAGTAGTAAAAATAGAAGGGACATCAGTTGTGTTAAGTAAAATCCTAGGCAAGAGTATCATGCGTTTCATAGTTACGATTGTTTAGTCAATGCTTAAGATTTTCACAAAGCTTAATGATCTTTGATATGTTTATCTATCATGCATTTCATAGTTAGATAACTTGATAAGAATAATTTGGTGCAAGTTGCGTTTCATTCAAATCAATGAATTTAGGAAAATTTGAGAATTAATTTGTGCATTTCACGGTTAAATTGGGGCATTGTCATTCATGGTTTATAGAAGGAATAATTAGTAATCAATTTGTACGCATATGTTTGTGTGTGGAGAAGGATCCTTTAACTAGCTTTTCACCATTATCGTTAAACTTGTCTTTAATTTATTTTGCTTACTGTTTTCAATTTGTTTACATAGCCGAATTTAATTTAGTCTTAGTTAAGTAAAAATAAAAATCCCCCGTTGGTTTGTTAATTATTTTAATTATTTTAGTACTTGTTTGTTTTAAGTGGTTAGCAAATTCCTCTAATCCCTGGCCTAGAACGATCCATGCTTATCCATACTATGATTACATTATAGAGTTTTAAATTGTGTGTTAGCTTCTACCATATCAGTATGACTCTTGAAGAACCTACCAGGCTATTTTGTATATATGATTTATATTTACCATGGAGTTTAAACTACTCTTAGTTATTTTGAATCCTAGATTTTATTTGGTATTTATTTGTTCTTTACAGGAATACAAATGGCTATTGTCAACTCCTTGTCAACTCCCGATAAACTTATGCACTTCCCAAGGTCAAGTTCTACTCAAGTTCAATTTCTTAAAGACCGAAGTCACATTACTTCAAACTTGACAATGAGGACCAGTTGAATCAATGCTTACTATCATCAGGGGGAGTCACTTATCTAGCAAAATTATTCATCAAGGGGAGTCTTCGACAATAAGCTATACCAGTTATAAGTGCGCTGCACTCTTTTTCCTTTGACCAGGCTTTTATCCCACTAGGTTTTCCCTAGAAATGTTTTAGCGAGGCAGCATTATGTGCGTCTAACACCTTATCAATGTTTCTTAAATTGTGCTTGATTTTTTCTCCTTCGCTTTGCTTTTGTCCCACTGGATTTTCCAAGCAAGGTTTTATCGAGGCAACTGTCATTGATTGGTGAACATCCAAGGGGGAGTGTTGAATATATTATTAATTATGTGGCTGTTAACTTCTGGGTTAATGAGAAGGAAAGACACTCTGATTTCTCCTCCACTTTCTCTCTTGTCTCTCTCTATTCTCTCTTGCTCTACACTTTATTTCCAGCAGCATAATTATTTTGTGAGAGTGTGAGTAATTAATTATTAATATTTTGTTGGAATAAAGTGCTTTATTTTATTTATTTTTGGTTAACAAAAGGGCAAAAGATCGAGAAAAGAAAGAAAACTACAATGAAATGTCGCAAGGCTAAGCGACCCCTGCTATATCTGCAACTAGAAGACATTGACAAGATGGATGAGCTTGTTAAAAAAATACTGGACCCAAATTGCAAGATAAACCCAAGTGAGCCAAATCCTCATCAACAAAATTTATTTCTCGATAGACATGACGAATTTTACAAGACCAACTTCGGTGCATAAAATCACGACAATTTAGAATCAAACTCCCTAAAGGATGATTATCAACTTGAGCATTAAGAATCAAGTGCACAACGAGGATCGAAACAAATTCAACCAAAATCTTCTCAAACCCCTTATTCCATGCAAATTGCAAACCAATAAACACACCTCATATTTCAACTCAAAGAATCTCACCTCGACCAAGCACCTAAAGAATTTCTAAGGATACTGCTAGCGTCAATTAAATTGGCCACCAGATGGAGAGGGATGCGAATAAAGTGTTTTATTGAATCATCATAAAACTAGCATTTCCGTATGCATTCACGTGCGTGCAAGAGACTACGTGCCCCTAAAAATGACTTGCGTTAGTTATTTTTTATTGTAATTGTCAAGATATATTTTTAATGATAGAAGCAAACACAAGACATCTTTCAAGGCACAACCTTAAGATTTTAGAAGTCAAAATCAAAGAAAAATGATGAAATCAAACATACCTTTTCCATCGAAGAATGGAGGAAGGAAAATTAAGCAAAAGTGAAAATAAACACTTTTAATTAATGAATGAACTTATAAGCCAAAGTGCATCCTAGCGTGCTTTTCCCAAATAGAAGTATATGAATATCGACATTTGTCAATGCAAGTGCACAAATATAAGCACAAATATAAGGTGCAGGAACTGGACAAAAACTTAGCACAGACAATTAATATCATGCAATATAATACTCTTGTTGTGTTGCCGAGCATATATATAATCGATGATATGACCCCACACATACGTTTGTTTAGGTCATTCTAATATCTCAAAGAGCATTTTTTGCAAACGGTATTTGGCACAAACTACCTTGCATACAGAGTCGTGCATAAAGTATAGAGAGTCCTCTCCGAAATATTTTTCCAGGAAGTATGATATTCAGCACACGGCTGTAATGGAAGGCCACGTAAGAAATGTCCAAGCAACAAACGAGCGGAAAATTATCAAAATCAAACCGGTCATAGAAATTTCGGTAAATGTAAGTACTTTCGGAATGTAAGTACTATGTAGGTGACATACGACCCGGATATCTCAAAGGATACCGAAATCAAAGCATGTTGGCCGACATTCCGAAGGGTGACGAAAGCTATGTCATGCAGATGAAGTGAAAAAATCTGATTAAAATAAAACCAGAGTCCAGAATTATTGAAACCAAGCGTAAAAGTGCGCAGAAGTACGGGTAGAACCCTTAATACACAACATGAAATGTTCAGAGCATAGTAAAAGTGCAGTAAAGAAAATACGAATTATTCCCATCTTGAGTAGGATGGATGAAACATACTAGCTGAAGAAGGAAATCCTACATTTATCTGGTGCGGAAGTCGTAAGCACCAAAACTGTCTCGCTCGCCACAAGTCTAGCTACTAAGTCCTAGAGGGGCGCAAAACAGAAAGTGTGAGCGGGAAAGAATAATCATTTCTAAAACCTTTGTTTTTCGTAACATAAGTAACCCCTCTCTGAAAAACCTATATAATTTTCCAAAAGCATACTACGTATAGTATGAAAACTGTCAAAATAATATAAGGGCACAATTGTCAAAAATACGGGTAAACCCATTTATCTCAACAGAAAATAGTATACTCATCGTCAAAATAGTATAAAGGCACCACTTCCAAAAGAATGAGTAAACACCGCTATCTCAAAAAATATATAGTATGCTCATTGACATATGCAAACACACAAGTCCATGCAAAAAGTAGCTACATGGAATAGGATGGGTGTAATAAATATATGCTCAATACTACGATCATGTGAAGCTGGCGCTAATCGCGTCACATACAAGTCCTAGCTGCCTAATGCAAATTAGTATAGGCTGACACCTACAATGGATCCAAAGTGAGCATAACGGTGCAGATGTGAACATACATGTGAAGGTTGGTCCTAGCCCGGACGAGTACTAGACACCAAGTGAATGCATGTATGATGAGTAATAAAAATACACATGATCATGCCATCACAGTTTCACAAATCTCAACAAATATATTTTCTTTACACTTAACTTGTAAGTAAAAGCATGGCATGATAGAAAATAGTTCATAAAACAAAGCCCACTCACGGATATGTAGTTGGGTCGTAGCCGCTTTACCTTGCCTGACCCCTGTACTCCTCGTGGTAAGTCTCACCTATATGAGATATCACTATAGTAATGATTAAGCTCATAAGGAAGGAAGAAGAAGAAAAAGAATGAGGGAGAGAGAGAGAGAGGTTTGAGAGAAAGAGAGATATTTTCCAAAATTAGAAAGGAACAACGGGGTCCCTCAAGAGACAGTGCAAGTCACCAAAATGGGAAATAAAAATCTTCCCAAAATGAAACACCCGTGGGTGCAAAAATTACAATTTTGCTCTCGGATTAAAATTTATGTAACACTTCTATTACACGTCGGATTTACGTCATGTTCGCGCTCACGCATTCGTAGGAAAGAGTACTACAAGAATACGATAAGTAAAAAGTCAAAATTCAAAAAGAGTTCAATCGTCCATGTAGGACTTCCACTTAGCCGATTCAAGGGCATTTTAGTCAATTCACAAGTTCAAAAAATAAAATACAATAAAATTAAAGACGAGTCGTTACCGTAGGTAATTTCGGAATGTAGGCACTTTAACCTCTTTCCTCTTTGCTCTTCCTTTTTTTGTATTTTATTTAAATGTAGGTACTTTCAGAATTGGTCATACTCCTACCGTCAAGATCTAGAGTTGTTACCATCAAATTACGCCAATCTCGAGACAAAATGGATGTTCGTGCTACGTCCTTCAATGGCAACGTCGAGAAGACACCCTCGAGAACATCATTAGGCAGATCCCCAAAATTCCTCTACTGTTACTCACCATTGACATTGTACCCAAACAGAGAGTAGAAAGACGAAACTGATTCCGACTCCATAGCTTGATTGGCCTCCGAAAAAAATTGATCTTTATCGTTTGATTGGCCTCCGAGAAAATACCAAAACTGAACGCAAGAAATCAAAAGAAATGAGAAAAAATTAGGGGCCTTTTACCGGCAAACGATGAAATAAAAAATACCTTTACCATCAAAGAATGGAGGAAGGAAAAATTAAGCAAAAGTGAAATTAAACAATTTTACAATGAATGAACTTAGGGTCCAAATAAAAGTATATGAATATCAACATTTGTCAATGCAAGTGCACAAATATAAGGTGCGGTAATTGAAAAAAACTTAGGGCAGACAATTAATATCATGCAATATAATAGTCTGTTGTGTTATCGGGCATATATATAATCGATGACATGGACCCACACATACGTTTGTTTAGGTCATTCTAATATCCCAATGAGCATTTTTTGCGGACGGTATTAGGCACAAACCTCAATATCTTAAACCTTCTTCAATAATTGGGTTAAAGTCTAAAATTTAGAACTTAAACCCCCCCAAACCTCTTCCAACAGCTGAGCTAAAATTTGAGTTTGGGATAAATTCTAAAATTAGGTCAAATTTATACCAGAATTCCCACTTAGGTTAGTGGGTCTGGCCCACCATGAGCGTACACGCGCTCAAAAATCGGAAGCAAAGCAGGCGCTGACGCGCCCACTTGTTCCGCACAGGAAAGCCACGCAAGGTCTGTCAGTGTGGGTCCCCATGTCTGCAGCCTTGTCGGCCACCAACTGAAGCCAATCCCAAAGGCTATTTCACACGGATGCCCATGATCTCTGGGCCGTTGGTTGATCCAATGGTTCAGATGCAAATTTTTTTTAAAAATAAAATCTAATTTATAAATACATTAAATCCAACGGTTGAGATCAAATATGATCAAATCTAACGGTAAAAAAACAGATCTAACAGCCCAAAATTAAATCCAACGGCTAAAACAATTTTAAAAAGTTATTTATCGGAATTAAATTATTTTTTTGTTAAAATGTTCACAAAAATAAATTAGGATAATCTACATAAATTTTATTTTAAAACAGTTACCGAAAAAAAATTAGGCTAAAATCATTATTTATTAGTCTCGAGCAAAACCAAGAGAAAATGATGAACTCAAATATACTTTTGCCACCTCTTCATTATTTTTTTACGATCTCTCTCAATTTCGCAGATCTCTCTCAAGAAATCTTTCAAGCTTGAATTAACTACCGTGGAGGCTAACACTAAGATTCAAGATGTTCTTCCGGCTGAGAACCCTGTGGGGAATCAGATAGGAGGTTGCTCAAGTTGTTGAGGATGCTCAAGTTGTTGAGGATGCTCAAATTGTTGAGGATGATGAGGAGGTTGCTCAGGTCAAATGTGATACATGTCGGCAGTTGGTGAATGTTAATGAGTACGTTGGTCGCATGGTTTTTATTCATCGAAATTTTTTTGTGTTGTTTGCGGCAAAGGTTTTGGTAACCTAGCTGTTATTACGAACGACTATACGGTGCACCATAAGAACCGGTATGACTTTTGCCACAAAGACGACTGCATGGCTCTCATTAGAATTAATGGCGGCCATACTTGTGTGAAATATAGTCGCTGCTACTGAGCTGATGTGGATATGGAAGGAAGAAGGAAGCTACTGATCCAAGTTTAGCCTTTTGGGGTACTTTACTTTAAGTAGTTGTTTGTTTTATCAGGATCCGTAAAATAAATTTATAATTGTCTTATATTTCTGTAAAAAATTTACTTCTGTCATCGAAGGTTGAAGGAAGGAAAAGTGTATCCTATATAAACAAAATGAAATGAAGCACATTTAAATTTATAAGCAAATGATCCTGCGTGCATTACCAAGTAAATATGAACATCAACATTAATAGAGCCGTGGACTGAAATTAATTTTTAATCTTAGATAAGCCATTGGTTTTAATGTGGATCCAACATTTTCTTATTCCATGTGTTTGTAAACACAGTTAAAGTAAAAATTTAGAATAATTCTAGGAAAAATTAGGATTCGGTCCCTAGCGACTAATGCTTTTTTACTGAAACCTTATTGGTTTTCAGTTTTTTATCTAAGTCTTTTGACTTTGTATACATAAGTATTTTGAGGTATTGGCTAGACCGATTTCTCCCTTGAACTTTATTGTTAGCCAATTACCCCCATGAACTCTTATAATTAGTCAATTTTTCCCATATTGTTAAGTTTTTAAATTTTTCATCCTACATTTCGTTAACTTCTGCCATCCTTTGCTGCTTTCAAAGGGTAAAAAAGTCAATTTGGTTAATTGTTGGAGGAGGAGCATTCAAGTTTGGAAATGATGGAGGTCTCCTCCATGGCTTGGTCATGTAGGAGAGTTTTAGAGAGAGAGAGTAAAAATTTAGATTTTAAAACAAGAAAAAAATATATATGAATTGAGGAAAATGACTTTTCTACTCTTTGAAGTTGAAAACGTGACAAAAAGTTATTGGAATGTTAGATGGAAAATTCAAAAACTTAACAGCATGGGTGAAATTGACTAATTATAAGAGTTTATGGGGGAAATTGGCTAAAACTAAAGTTCAGGAGGAAAATTGGCCAAACTCTACAAGTTCAGAAAGTAAATTGACAAATACCTCAAATGTTTTTGCATTTAAACATTACATGTCACCATTTTACTTTCGAGATTTTCATAACATCAATGACATGTAATATCTTCCTACATTTAAGGCAAAACAAATTCTTCTCGTTCCCAACGGGTGCACGATTGTTTTTTTTCAGGAGTACGTAATGGGTACAATATGTTTTCTTGGGGTACTTTTTTTTTGGTGGTTGATTTTGTACCCACAAATTATTAATAATTATAGTGTGTATCCATGATATTTGAATAATATACCCATATTTATGTTACTATATTATTTTTTTTATTTTTCTGCACGATTAGAAACAGAGCTGATTTTTATTCTTCTTCATTCCAACACCACCGGGGGTTGAATTCATTTTTTCGTCTCATGGGTACATTTCTATGCAAAATATACCCATATATGTTTCTTTTGGTTATAATTCTTGTTTTTGATCCGTGTGTATGAGGATCCAATTATATGGGTACATTGTTCTTTTATGTGTTTAGAATGTACCCGCTTGATTATTGGTAAATTAATATTCTTTGTTGGTTTCAAACTTCACAATTTATTGGGAGACTTTTAGGGAATAACTTATTACAAAATTTTAATTCCATAAATTAAGGAATTTCAAAAAGAAATATATGATCGGGAACTATATTAATAATAATATGCTGAAGTGTACAAAGTCAAATGGCTTTTGGATTACTTTTTGTTTGGGCTTGTTAACATGTATGTCTAGTTGGGCTAACCCTTGGTTTGATAGATCACAACGAGAGGCTTTTTTTTAATTACGAGCATTACACGCCTCTAAAGATGTGTTGCATTAGTTGTTTCTAATGTAATTTAAAGAGATACTTCAAGGTATAATAAGAGGCAAAAAGGCTTCCAAATGACATGTGGTTTCGACATAATGCAAAAAACCTGCGTAGCACCCATGGTTAAAAAAAAAAGAGGAATGCTAAGGAGACTCGCTCAAAGAGCAAGTCTCCACAGACTTGATGCCACAACTTCTGGTCCCCTTTTTTTTATAAAAAAAAAAACTATTCGAAAGTTTTACTATTTTTGAATGCTGACTTTATTTATATAAGGAGAGAGAGTTAATACAAAGATAGTATAACAAATAGGGAAAAACCATTTAAAGCTAAAAGCGAAAATCAACACCGAAAACGAAATCTTAAATAATAGACTCGTTGCCTATTAATAAGGAGCAATTAAAAATTCTTTCGCGCGTTACGAATTTCCATGTTTAAATTGAGCAAAATCCCAAGAAAGCCCTCCCCCATGAAGAAACAGTACAAGAAAACAATTTAATGCCATAGGGGCAAACCAGTCTCCATATTCTTCCTCCGCCACCGCCTCGTTCCTGTCTTTCAGTTTAACACCAGTCTCCAGTCTCCACCACAAAAATCTAAATCTTGTGCGAGGCTGAGTGGGTTGCAAACGAAATCACCACCACAAATTCAAGGAAAACGCAACTTTGAATTCTGGGTATCGTAATAAAATGCCGAAAAGTTTACTGATTGTCTTTTATTTTTTGCCCGTTACATGTTTGATGAAATGCTTGAATGAGACTTGATCGTCGATTTTGATTGCAATTGCAGTCCTTTCTCAATCTTCCTTCATCACTAGTTATTTAAGCTCATAACACCAACTGGGTTAGCCTAGATTTTGGATTTATGTGAACCGTTTATTACTTTTTCGTGCATCAAAACAAACTTGGTAGCCAAGTTCCTCTGTTTGTTATATTTGTATTGAGCAGAAAAATAATGGAATTCTAAGAGAGAGGAACGCGTTCCTTGTAATTATGCAGACGCAGGATGGCTGTTTCCAGGATAATATTTGTTTTCGGCTTTGATTATTCACATCTTTGTATTCATTCTATTTTTTGTTGCATTTTTATTGAGTATTAGATAATTGATAAGAAAATTAAAAGATGGTTTTCTTCCTTCGTTTATATTGTTTCTAACATTGAGCTGTTTGATTTTTTATTTTCTTTTCAGAAATCAATGTGTGGTCCGTTGATCACTAAGGCTTCTTCAATGGATTTCATTTAGTAAATACCTTTTTCATGCATGTGGTCCTTCTAGAAAAAAGCCTTTCACACCCCTGGAAGCGTGTGTAGAAAGACTAGTGAATGGATAGTCGGAGAGCTTAAAGTTACTGAGGCTCGGGTAAAATGCTGAGAATTTTCAATGTTTCAGACATAAATTTAAAATGCACGAGAGCTGCCTGTGGACATGCTTCAATCAGATTTGAAAACATAACCAGGAGCTACCGCATAGATCCCAGGCACTATGAAGAGTTGTCTCTTCTGCTTCAAAGTTCCCAAAGTTCGTCAGCGTTCAAACCCAATTACCAAGTATTATCTGCCATTCTAAAATCCTGTGCTGCCCTCATAGCCATCAACTTTGGGAAGTCTCTTCATGGTTATGTTGTCAAACAAGGCCATCTTTCCTGCCAGTCTATCTCTAAAGCTCTGCTTAACATGTATGCCAAATGTGGTGCATTGGGTGACTGCAAAACGCTTTTTGGTCAAATAGGTTCCTCGGATCCTGTCATTTGGAACATTGTCTTATCTGGGCTTTCTGCATCTCGAAATTATGATGCCGAGGTAATGAGACTCTTTTATGAAATGCGTTTAGGTGGGAAGGCTAAGCCCACTTCTGTTACCATTGCTACCATTCTTCCCGTGTGTGCTCGCTTAGCATATTTAGATGTGGGGAAGAGTGTGCACTCTTATGTGACAAAGTCTGGATTGAAAACGGATGTCCTTGTTGGAAATGCTCTTATATCAATGTATTCAAAATGTGGACTAGTTTCTGCTGATGCATATGCTGTGTTTAATAGCATTATTGACAAAGATGTTATTTCATGGAATGCAATGATTGCAGGGTTTGCTGAAAACAGATTCATACATGATGCATACAAGTTATTCAGTTGGATGCTCAAAGGACCAGTGGAACCAAATTATGCAACTATTGCAAATGTTCTTCCTATATGTGCTTCTTTAGATAAAAATAGTGCATACTGCGCTGGGAGAGAGATCCATTGTTATATTCTGCGTCGGAATGAATTGGCAGCAGATGTTACTGGGTTCAATGCTTTAGTAAGTTTCTATTTACAACTTGGACGAATGGAAGAAGCGGAATCCTTGTTCTACCAGATGAAATTAAGAGATTTGGTTTCATGGAATGCAGTTATTGCAGGATATGCTTCAAATGGTGAGTGGTCGAAAGCATTGGATCTGTTTCACAAATTACTCTCTCTGCAGATGATTGGGCCAGATTCTGTAACCATTGTGAGCATTCTTCCTGCTTGTGCACAGTTACAGAATTTGGAGGTGGGGAAAAAGATCCATGGGTACATTCTTCGACATCGTAGCTTATGTGAAACTACATCGGTTGGAAATGCCATGGTTAGTTTTTATGCGAAATGTGATAAACTTGAAGCAGCTTTTGAGACATTTTTGATGATTTCTAGGAGAGATTTGATATCATGGAATACCATACTAGTTGCCTTTGCAGAGATTGGGTATAGTAACAACTTTTTGAACCTATTAGACGAGATGCTAAGGGAAGGTATGATGCCTGACCATATAACCATTTTAAGCATAATACAATTTTGTGTTGCAATTTTGAGAGTAGATAAGGTTAAAGAAACTCATAGCTATTCAATTAGGGCTGGGCTTTTGGCAGGCGATTGTGAGCCTACTATTGCAAATGCAATGCTTGATGCATATGCCAAATGTGGTAACATGAAGTATGCTTTCAATATTTTTCAGAGTTTAATGCGGAAAAGGAATTTGGTTACTTGCAATTCAATGATTTCAGCTTATGTGAGTTGCGGATCACTGGATGACGCATATATGATATTTAATAGAATGTCTGAAACAGATCTCACCACTTGGAATCTAATGGTTCGAGCTTATGCTGAAAATGGTTTTACTGCTGAAGCCCTCAGTCTGTTCCGTGGGTTACAAGCTCAAGGAATGAAGCCTGATGCGAAGACCATTATGAGCCTCCTTCCCGTGTCTTCTCAAATGGCCTCAGTCCACCTGCTGAGACAGTGTCATGGATATGTGATAAGAGCTTGTCTTGGTGACCTGTGTTTGAAAGGAGCTCTGTTGGATATGTATGCAAAATGCGGTGCCATAGTATGTGCTTATAAGCTCTTTCAGTCATGCCCGGATAAGGATCTGGTTATGTTTACAGCTATGGTTGGTGGGTTAGCCATGCATGGTAGGGGAGAGGAAGCACTGAGGGTCTTCTCTCATATGCTTGAATTGGGTGTAAAGCCAGATGATGTTGTTATTACTGCCGTTTTATCTGCTTGTAGTCATGCGGGCCTGGTGAATGAAGGGTTGAAGATATTTAATTCGATGGAAGAGGTTCATGGGGTCAAACCAACAATGGAACAGTATGCTTGTGTGGTGGATCTCCTTGCTAGAGGTGGACAAATTGAGGATGCGTTTTCTTTTGTGTCCAGGATGCCTTTTGAAGCTAATGCTAGCATATGGGGAACATTGCTGGGTGCTTGCAGGACTCATCGTGAGGTGGAATTGGGCTGTGTTGCGGCAAATCATCTTTTTGAAATTGAGGCTAATAATATTGGGAACTATGTGGTGATGTCAAATCTATATGCAGCAGAAGCTAGATGGGATGGGGTCATGGAGGTAAGAAAGCTGATGAGAACTCGAGATCTAACAAAGCCAGCAGGATGCAGCTGGATAGAAGTGGAGAGGAGGAAGAATCTTTTTATAGCTGGAGACTGGTCCCATCCAGAAAGAAGGGTTATTTACAGTACATTAAGTGCATTGGACCATCAAATAAAAGAGCCACTTTAAACATGAGTTTGTCAATGCCTAAGTTTCTGAATGCAGAATCATTCTGTCAGTTCGGCATTTAGGTTCTGCATTCTCTGCAGATCATTGCGCCAAGAAGCTTACAGACAGCAGGCACATGTTTAAGAATTCTCAGACACGCAGTTAAGGGATTCACTGTGGGAGACTACGTATTGTACACTTCCCTAAGCAAGCTCAAGTTCCTACTACAGACATGCTCCCTTGCACAGACCTATACCTAAGAGCAGAAGGTCCTTACCGTAGCAAATATGTTCTTCAGGAGAAATTATTAGGTAGTACGGTATCACCGTGTGGCAATGCAAGGTGCTAGTACAGAGTAATGGAAAAAGGACAATTGCACAGCAGCTACTAAAGGGAGAGAATTAACGTGTTAGGTAAAACTGATGTTAACAATCTGTTATGTTCCAACTATGTTAAAGTCCAGTTCATATTCCCGGTTTTTTAATTTCTGTTCCCCTCCCTCTTTCTCAGTGTTGGGAGAACGCTAACAGAACAAAGCTTTCTCCCACTGAAGCCCTTGGTTGATCTGGAGTAGGATTGCGGTGGGGTGATTTCGCTTTCCGCTAAGCTTCACAAACTTGATGGGCTCTCTGCAAGATCTCATCCTAAGGTACAACTACTTTTCTCAAGGCTTCCTTTCATTTCGTAACATTTCTTGTGTTTTAGTTTTCTAAGTGAAAGTTTCAACCCACAAAGACCTACCGGAAACCACAACTAACCTCTCTCCTCTTTGCTCTTCCTTTTTCTTTTTTGTATTTTATTTGAATGTATAAAACCAAAGGACCAAAATTTACCAAGAAACCCTTTCGTATTTTATTGAAGAGTTTAATCCTTATTTGCAGGCTTCAAATTTCTGGGTGTGGCCATTGGTTTGGCACCTTGCTGCCTCTCTATTATCTATTGATTTATTTCTGGTACTTTTTCTGTTTTAGTTTCTTTCATTTTTGCGGAATCTGAATCATTTTGCAATTTTTTGGTTGAACTTTCTTTTATGCGTTTGGCATGGGGTTTGTTTAAAATTTTGGGGTTTGGTTTTGTATATGGAGAGTATTTTCCGGGTGATGCTAGGGAGACCGCATTTTGTAGACCACATCTAAATCATCTCTCTAATAGGGGTAGGGTTCACAGTATAAGTAGGTCTGACCGCGGTTAGAGAGAGATGGTTTAAGCACGACTTGATTGTATCGGCATTCAGAGCAACACAATCCAACAAATTATATCCAAGCATCCATTCGCTTAACTCAACCATAAAAATCCATACATGCTTATTCGTTAGATTACAAAATACGAATTAGGGTTTGGAATGACTGACACGCTAATGTCATAAGTCGTAGTTTTCTAAGAAAAGCTATGTAGTAAAGTACGTAGGTTTCTAAGGAAAACATAATCTCATATTTCTAGTGTTCTGGTAATGACGGTTTGCGCTTCCCGCTCCCATAAAAACTCCAAATAACAAAAGGAATTTGTCTGAAAAAGAAATACAAAATGAAGGCAAATTACAAATGGCGCCTCTCTTGTGAAGATTTTTAAACCCTTCACACATGTATTAATGCAAAATTACGGTTCCAGTAGCATAAAGTATTATTTATCAAATTATAAAAGGTAAATTTAGATTAAATACTAAGTTGTACATGTGTTTTAGGATAGGACCCAAGTCAATTTAAGAAAAATACCAAGCCCAATGAAATGGTGGAAGGCGAGGAGATTGCTATTTTGTCCCAAACCTTATTTCTTTGTTCCAACTCGGAAGATACGCTGCATTGTAGTTTCTCACTTTTTGTTACGCGGATTCATACTCTGCATTGCATTTTATGTTTTATTATAGTCAAATTAGTCGCATATATTGGATTTTAATATGATGATTGTGAAGCATTAGTTTTAATACATTTATCATGATTTTGAATTCAAGCTTTAAAGTTTTAGGGTTTGTTAAATTAGGATTTTACAGTGTTAGTTTTGGGTTGATTATTAGGGGTTTTAAGGGTGGTTTGAGTTTAGGCTTTTGTATTATCTTTTTCTGTTTTGGGTTATGTGGAGCTTATGGCTTAGTTTTTATTTTTTATTTGAGTCACAATGACTAATCACTTTCTTATTTACACTAGTTATACGTTTGTTTATGAATAAGTATATACAAAAGAAAGAGAAACAAAATCAAGCTAAAAGGCTAAAGCCGATAAAGTTATGCCTATTGCGTTGCGTTGGCTTTGTTTTGTATTTGTCTACCAAAAATTGTGATTCTTGTCTAATATCTATTTATGACTTGAAATTAGTCTATTTATGTAAAGCTTGAGATAACGAGCATTTTGTTCCAAACCCCATTTGAATTGGAGTTCAAATGAGTCAATGTATAAAAATTAAAAAAATGAGAAGAAATTTCAAGTACAGTATAAATAGGGTTGTGCCATCTACACGCCCCTTTTTACTTCTCACACCTCTCGTTAATTTTTTGTCTTAGATCTTCTTCAATTTATTCGATCCGGTGACAGGAATTAAAAATGATGTGTGGGAATAGCATAACCCTATAAATATAATTGAAAGTGCCTTTAATCATAAATGGATGATTGGTGTAGTTTTTATGATTGTGCATGTTTACCGGAAAAATCTTGAGTGGTACGTACTATTCAATGGTACGACTATTGAATGGTTAAGATTAATTTGCAGTGGGGCCCAAATGAATCTTAACCATTTAACAGTACGTATCATTCAATGGTACGTACCACTGAAGTTGGACCCATGTTTACCTTGTGGTTGAAGATTCAAATTCCACTCATGTCACATTATTCTATTTTTGGTGGTCGTTGGAGGAGAATCTCGCCGGAGTCGTTGGTTATTGGTTAAGTGGCAAAGGCATGTGAAATAAAATATAACTTTAGTAGGAGTTATGATTATATGCAAATACAATAGAGGCATCAGATCTTAGATTACAAAATATAGTATTGTGAGCTATCTGATTAGAGTTGATGAGTATAACTGAGTCCCTAACTGAGCAATATATGTCACTATGTCAGTGTAGATCCTAATTTGCAGCCGGCTTAGTCAACTGTCTGGATTGGCAACAGACTCAAGAGATTGGTTACAGTAGGTGCATGTATGTCATATATTCACTATTCACTCGTCATATATGATTTTCTCTTCACATCTGACCGTTGGATAGTGAATGTATGACATACATGCACCTACCATAGAAATTTCCCATACGGAATCTTTACATAGTTATACAACCAAGAGCTGCTGTTGGTTAATATAAAAATAACCGCTAGTATCACGGTACAGTGGTATTCCTCTTCACATGTAAGTCAGCGGTCTTAGGTTCGCCTCCCTCAATGGCGATTTTGATACTAAATTATTGACGACCCATGAGGCTTAGCCCAACCCCTTCCCAAGATCGTTGTATCAAGAAGAAAAATGATAATAAAAGTAATGGAGAAGAACAGATGACCAATGCCATATTAGGTTTTAGTAGAAATTCTTATTTTTTTTATTTGAGGAACTATAATGCTACATATTTTTGGATCAAACTTCAATAGTACGTATCATTCAATGGTACGTACTGTTGAATAGTTTAAAGTTTATTTGGGATCCATTGCAAATTAATCTACCACTCAAGATTTTTCGCGTACTTTTCCATTTTTGGTTTTTATTTGAGTCAATGTATGTGATATGATATGATAGTAGCAACTAGAGGTTTTAAGGTTGCAATGACCCTGAAGACTTGGGGCCCATTTAACGGTCGTGCGTGCGTTTTTAATTTTTAGTTTTTAGTTTTTATTTTTTATTTAAGAAGTAAAGATAGAGTGAAAATATATAAGAAAAAAATGACGACAAATGGTGAAAGAGAGGAAGTTTTCTTTCACACCCCCTCATCATTCTTTTTTCATCTTTCATTTCTCACGTATATTTCCCTTCTACCACTAACATCATCCGATTTTTCGGTTCAGCTTTTTTTATTTCTTTTTATGATTTTTATGAAAGTGAGGAGGGATTCAAACTTAGAAACTCGGATATCTTTAGTCATTGAAAAGAGACGTATTACTAGATTAATAGCTAGTCGGTTCAGAACTCAAAAATGGTAATGGTGAATTTCTTGGTTAATGACGTGGGAAGGCAAACAAAAGAAACAAAGCACGTATATTTATTTGTATGCTGAAAACTGCGAAGCTCAGCTGGGGTTACAACAATCTTAAGCACTTCCCTGTACATATATTTCTCCTTCCTCCCATAAAAAAAGGATTCGCAAACCACAAAATTCCACATATTTACATGTTGTAATCCCCCCAAAAGAATACTACCAAACAATATGAGCCCCCTGACAAAAAATTCCCAGCTCTAATAAACTCCGACTTACCGCAAAACCACAGGCACCAAAATTACATTTCCATCTATTTGATGGCGTAGGAACGGGTACAAACCGACTCGAGTGCCTCCGTAAATAGGCCAGAAAAACTGGTCAGTGCCTGAAAAACTCCTGGCAAGCCTGTTTGAAGATTGTTTAGTGTCATGGCTCTTGTCACCTCCACCGCCTTTGTATGCCTCATCATCTCATCTTCAACCCGCCTCTGGCAGGCTGTAAGTTCAGATTTCTTCTCAGCAAGTGGGTCTCGCGCATCCAAAGCCTGCCCGTTTTCAGGCCCTGAGTCAGGAAGCCCAATACCAACCATGGAGTAGGAATGGTAGAATTTCTTTTCAATGTTTCGGAGAGAAGAAGCCTTTTTCTCAAGCTCCTTCGATGCAGTTTCAGTTCGTTTTTTTATCTTGAGCTCTTCGCTCTGCTTTACAGAGATTACATGGACAACATTGATGAAGCTCTTGATAGCCTCGGAAGCTACTGTGTCAGGGACGCGCTCAAGTGCAAGCTTCCACTCATCACAGAAGGAATATACATCAGAAGATTCATTGTGCACATTGAAGGTCATGTCGTTGTTTACAGGAAGAAGGGTGAGCTTGAACCAACCATGAACAGACCGGATAAAGTCTCGTTTGAACTTTATTAAGCGGCAGAAACTGGAGTGCCAGGCAGAGACAGCTGATTCAAGGTCACGAGTTGCCTGCCGGTGCAGTTCCGAAGTTGAGTCACCCTTCGCTGACCGGTTCACAAGTCCCCTAACCTGTTGTACAATGTTGTTCTGGACTTCATGGTACTGGTGCATTGATCTCCACATGTACATGAACCTGCATTTGGTATATCACACATATAAATAGACATTTCGAATTCAGGTCACTGTTCAGATAAACCCTATTCATATGATAAACGGATCTATGCATTATTCGATAAAGCAGGGTCATCAGAAGAATTTAACTACTGTATTCTACAGTTCCATGTATATGACAGCGATAATTCACCCGAAATTGGTGACAGTAAGGCTTTCATAAAAAGTTCATCTGACGGAATATATATACTCTAATCCACTTTTTAAATCACTATTATTACTTGAAAGAAAAATCCATACAAGTCTGAGCTTTAACAGAATACCTAACACACAAAAGTCTTGCCTACCCTCCATCTCATTCACTCCTTTCACACAAGTATGTCCACCTCAAGCAAGAAAAGTAAATTGGTGTAGGACCTTTTGGTAATTTATGTTAGTAATTATGCTGCTTCAATATTGATCCCACAAACATCATGATGATTAAATTGTCTCTCATAACGACGAGATACTCTCTTGCAACCAATTCATAGTCCCAGTGACACCACCCGGCCAATCAATGCCTGCCACATGTTCAAAAAGTGAACCACCCGTCCAATAAGAGCTTGTCACATAGTGAAATGGTGACAAGAGTGCATCGCTTCTCAATAACAACACCAATTTATAAACAATAAAAATTTGAAAAATTATTGATGTTATTGACTTGTAAGTTAATCAAATCTGGAAGTGGATCCAGAAACAGACAACGGTGGGACACATCATAGTTAAAGTCCAATCCACCAAACTCTCCATCTACAATAACTGTTACCAAAAGGGTTTGCAGACAAGAGGAAACATAGCCACCGGAGAAGCAGTTTTGGGGCCACTGTCTAGGTTTAAGAGGTGGCCAGAGATTAGATTGGATTGGATTGAATTGGACTGGACAATCCAGGACAACAGGGCACATGTGGTTCCAGAGGGGGAAAGAAGCAAGTGGCACAGCAGAGGAGTAGCTCATAACACCTCCAGCTACCAAGTCTAA
Organism: Gillenia trifoliata; assembly: GCA_018257905.1. NCBI lineage: Eukaryota > Viridiplantae > Streptophyta > Magnoliopsida > Rosales > Rosaceae > Gillenia > Gillenia trifoliata. Next base: position 10,571,111 of record CM031086.1, read on the forward strand.
AGGCCAGTGAACAGTGAAGTGATCTACCCTTGCATTTTTCACACGTGCTAAATTTAACTTCACCAACCCAATATATTCTTAACAAGGGAAGTGATTTCACACCCTTTTTAGCTTCTCACACACCTCTCTTTATTTATGGCCATCGGATTGAATAAATCAAACGGAATCAACGGCCAGGATTAAACAGGGGCGTCTAAGAAGCTAAAAAGGGTGAGTGAAAACCACTTCCCTTTTAACAATACATGATTCTCAGCTATATCTCTACAAAAAATCACTGCACAAAATCTCAACTTTGTAGTTTGTGCTTTCTTTTGAGCATCCACTAGAGAACTAGTCACAAGTTGAATGATTTCGGCAAGTGTATTGAAAAAATATTTAAATTTATTTTTCAACGTTATTTAGGGATCGTATTAAACCAACCGGAACTAATGGTGAAGCGTCAAGTTCAATCTGTATTATGCATAAGAATTGTAATCACTATCATCATTTTTTCACAAGAAAGAAAATTTCTCTTATTTAGTTAATCAAAAGAGATGAGACTTACCCGTGGCACAGTTCAACAAGCTGAGGCACGAGATCAGAGTCTCTAAGATCGATGATGGCGGTGGAGGTGGTTGAGACTGCCTGAGATGTGACAATAATTAGTGATTGCAGCCTCTTTATCGACGCCTTGGTCTTGTCTACCTTGGTTTCGTCCTCCCCCTTGTACTCCTGATGTTGCAGAGCGGACAGCTTCTTCTCGTGCTCAATCTTGACACCTTCTCTGGCCTAAAATTCAATAACAATATGTTGCCTGCATCAGCACTTGCCAATTTGAAACCACACGGCTTCCACATAAATACAACAATAGAAACTTATTTCCTGATATAGCCACATTTGGGCACATAACCGTCGAGCCAATCATTTCTGCAACTCCGATTTCCACAATATGACAACTACGGCATGATTCCCTTCTATTTGAAGTAAAAGGCATGAATAATTGAAACCATTCAAATGTACCAAAAAGAAAAAGTAAATCCATATGAACTAAAGTTTAACCAATTTCGAACAAGAGAGCAACAGAAAATGCGTATTTTTTTCCCGTGTAAAGCCTTCTTTAATAAAAAAAGGAACGGCGGAAAGAAGATTCTGAGCACAAATAAAAACCAGTTTATATATGATGGCGAATGTAGTATATATTTTATACACAATGTTTCCCATCGAAAGCGATTCCTAAGAATATGAAGCTAAATTCGTTAAGGTGTCGATATTTGCCAACCAATAATGCAGTAAAATTTTCTTTTAAGCACTACAAACTGCATCCACTTTATCAAAGGAGTCTAGTTAGTAGGCTACAAATCCAGATTACAGGACAAATGCAGGGTTGTCCATGTCAATTTCACAGGCTGTCAAGGGCATATGAATCATATTAACCACCATCACAAACGATGTTACTTTTGGGGGCAAAATACAACCGTCCAAGTCACAAGTTAATTCCAAAAAGATGCACCTGGAAAAAAGCAAGAGCTTTCTGCCCTAGCACCGACCATGGGCATTTTCGTCAATGCAGGCTTTTCAGACGTTATAGTCAAAAACTGCGGTGGATCAGAGCATCAACCCAGCGGTACAACCCTCTGTCACTGATGGATACCCTTTTGTCTTAAACTTAAAACCATTTACTTAATTACACATAATTATGTTTAATTCACTAATAAAAATTACGATTGCGTAAAAAAATTGAGTAAAAAGTTAATGAATGAGCAATGGGAAGGAAATGAATACCTTGACTTCCCCATAGAGCTTCTTCTCCCAGGCCAAGAGCCGTTCGAAGGTGGAGCAGAGGCTCTTCGAACCGCCCGGCTCGCTGATAAGCGAGCCTGCATCCAACTGGTACTTGACCGCTAGTGGCGGTTTTGAACTCCAAGTTGAGCTCAAACTGCTCAGCACACTGCTGGAGTGGTACACTGTCTCTGCAAGAAAGAATTGGAACAAAATCTAAGTTAACTCCAATTGAACCAGAAATTTAATCACACCTAAAAATTTAAAATTTTCCATGAGATTTGATTAAATAGAAGAAAAAAAAAACCCAGTTCCCAGCTGGGTTTATATCGTTTGAATTTTGATCACATTCCCAAAGATTTGATTTTTACTTTCCCACACATTTTCCCGGGAACCAAACACCCCCAATTCAAAGTTAAAGAAAGACATACTCTTGAGCTGCCGGAAGCTCCGATCGAGCTGGGCCCGGCTGGTCTCGAGCATCTCGGAAACCTGGTCGCCGGCGGAGGCGGCCCTGTCGAAATTCTCCTTAATCGCCTCCACAATCTCCTTCAAATCCTTGTGCCGGACCACCATCTTCATATTGGAGATCTCACTACTCCGGTAAGTACTCCCTCCCTCCGACCCCTCCGACCTCTCCGACTTGCTCGTGCTCGGCGCATACCTCGGCATCGCCTGAGCTGCCGGTACACCGCCCAAACCGGACACCGACTCGGCCCGAACCGACTCCGGCTCGAAATTCGACCGGGTGCCCATCTCGGATCTCGACTCCCTGTCGTCGTCCCCTTCGTCGGAGGAGCTCGTCGTGCTGTAGTGATCGTGGTCGTGGTCGTCCCACTCACTGCACTGCACCTCCTCCCTCTCCGATGCAGCGTACTTTTCGGACTGATTGTATTTCTCGGACTGAGCGTATTTCTCGGACTGGGCGTACTTCTGCGGCGGCGCATACTTGTCCGGCTGAGCGTACTCGTGACTTTTCTGGTGATGGGCGTTCTGGGCTTTTGGGTTTCGGTGGTTGAGGAAGAAATCGTACTCCGATCTCTCGGTTTCTGTCTCGAGCGGCTCCGCCTCTTCCGCCTCCGTGTCTGTCTCGTTTTCGTCGGAATGTTCCGGGTCGATATGGTGGGGCGATTTTTGGTGTTGGCGGGATTGGGATTGGGTTTTTTGGCGTTGATCGAAGAACTCGGAGTCCGGCGGCGATGGAGGGTAGAAATTTTCCCAGTTCCACATGGAGGAGGCCTGCGACGGCGTGCTCGAGTAGTTCGACTCCGCCTGGAAAGCCGACGGAAACCCAAAAGGGTTGCCGAAATTCGACTTCTGGCTTCCTGGGGAAGAAGGAAGACTCGATTCCGACAGTATGTGAGGAAGCTTCGGGGGCGGCTGGCGGCGGCGCCGGTGGTGGCGAGAGGAGGAGGACAGGATGTGGGGGAGGTTGGAGCTGTTGATGGTGGGAGAGAGAGGCGGAGGAGGTGGTGGCGGGTGGAGGGAGGAGGGAGCGGGGGAGGGGGCACGTGGAGGGATGTGGTTGGTGGTGGGAGGGGGGACTTGGTGGAGGAAGACGGCGGGGGTTTGGTGGGAGATGGAGAGCGGTTCGAAGGCGGCGAAGGAGACAAGGGCAGAGCCGGTGAGGCGGAGGGAACGGCAGTAGTCGGCGTGGGCGGCGGCCAAGTGGTGGCGAGCGTAGACGGCGTCTTTCATGAGGCGGCGCCGCTCCTTGCACCGCCTCACTGTGTCCTCATTGTCCAATTTCGACGCCGTACACCCCATAATGCTGACAATAATAGTAATAAAATTATAAAAATAATAATTATTTAATAAATATTTAGAGAAGAAATTCAAACCAAAGTGGCAGTGATGAAGCCTGTAGTTCGAGCTGAGAGGGGAGAGTGAGTGAAGGAAGGAGGAGAAGTTATAGTTGTTTAGGCTTTTGGACTGTTGTCTCTGTTGCCTGTTGGGGTAGTTTTTTTTTGCTGTTGTTTTCTTATTATTTTTTATTTTTCGAAAGAAAAAACCTTTACTTTTTTATTTGTTTACTTTCTATGGAAAGAGTAAAGTGAGTTTTTTTATTTTTACAAAACAAAAGGTTGGGTTTTTGTTCTTTTATTGCAAAAAGAGTAAGTGGGTTTTAGTGATATAAAATGTATTGAAAATGTTTCTTTGTCGGGACTTATTTATATATTTTCATGTTAGGGTTTGTTTCTCCATTAACAAAAGAGTAAGTGGTTAAGTAATGTTATGTTAAGATGGGTTGGAAGAGAACTCATGACAAATATTCTTCGGTGACTTCATCTGAAATATGTTGTTAAACTATAAATTTGAATCATTCTATTTTATGTCAATTTTTGTTTGAATGTTACAGGATTCACGTGATATTGAGATAAGATAGTTAAAAGCTCATGAAGAAAGTTTGACCTCGATAAAAAAAATCCTTGGACATCAAGCAACCACATTTTCCTTGCATATTTATCATATTCTTCATCACTAAGAAAGCCATACTATATAAATTTTGCACTTACAGTAAATGTGACTTTATATAGCCTTAAAATTTAATCTATAGCACCAAAAGTACCAATGACATTATTTTATCGGTGGATCAAAATTAAGGACTTCAGTTCAATTTTAAGGTAAGAAAAGAACACAGGCAAGTGTGTGTTCTTTTACTCGTCGGTTACTGGTTTAATTTTAAGAGCTTAGTTATAACACGTGAATTTTTTTTTCGTTCTACATAAAACTCCTAACCTATATCTAATGATTTTGTTGTTGCAAAAAAATATTATTTTGAACTCGAAACGTATTAAGCTGAAAAAGAAGACTTTAATCACCAAGACAATTTATCACTTACATTGCAAGAAAAAATTAATTAACTAAACCTTCTTTTCTGTAAAAAAAAAATCTCATTTTTATTTCTAGCATATATTGTAAAATGTGAAATTTTTGTTACAATGTAGCAGGAGATTGGCTTTTGAGTTAATTTAGTTTAGTTGATTAATTTAATTTAGTGATTTGTATTGTGGAGTTAATTTAAATTTTTAATGAGAGTGTTGAAGAAGGTCGGCTTTTGGTGAGTCCTCGTGGGGATCGGGAGTTGGAAGATGAAGACAGGTTGAATCTTCACCAAACTGTGTGGGCCCCTTTTGATTGATTATTTAGTCCAATTGAGTCACTCCTCGTGTGAGATGTATGTCTGTGCTCAGCTGGCTTGGTGTTGGATTTTCATTGCTAAATAAATTCTCAAGTCTTTCAATTTCTCAAGCTCAATGACAATTTTTTTTCAAATTATTCTATGTGTTTGACTACAAAGCTAATTTTCTATTTTATCTGTTGAAAATTTAGAAATTTTAATTGAAAAAATCTCTTATAATTATTAGAATTAAGAAAAAAAATTTCTTTTTTTTTATATTAAATTTAAATTAGGTCAATAAATAATTTCATAATTCAGCATAGGTTAATAGTTATTTCATTTTTTAGCATAGGTCAACTGAAACAGTTTTCTTTTTCAACTAAGGTCGATAAAATAAATTTCTTCTCCAACTAACGTCAATACCCCTTTTTGATATTTATCTTTGTTGATCTCTCCTTCAAATCACAAAATATTGATTGACTCAATTCTAATGTTGAAAAATAATTTGTGACCTAAAACAATACTAATGTGCATTATTGTGTTTTTACATTTCTATCATCAAGTCTTTTCTTTTAAGTTAGAGTATGTGTGGGTGAGTGATATTTTATCCATTTCAATTTTATAATTGTACGCTTTTTTTGTGGTGTTATTTTTTTGGCTAACTATCTTTCACACATTTTAGATTTAGATTGATTTGAAAAATAGGTGATGATATTTCAATTCATTCATATTGCACTATAAGGTTTTGAAGTCGTATCAATTCATGCATTTTGGATTGTTTGATCGTTTGGTTCTTCATTATAGTGATGTCACAGAGAGAGTGGAACCCCTTTATGGGCAACGTGTGAGCCACATGTGCACCGTATGGACAAAAAAAACTCATTATGGAGCTTCGGCTTCTCCTAAATCGTTCTTTGCATCCTAAAACAACAACAGATAAACTGTGAAAGTGTGGCTACTACGCCAACCTAGAAATAGGTTCCACATATGCCATGTCATCAGTTTAATAGTATAAGTTGATACGATTACAAAACCTTATAATGCAATATGAGAAAATTGAAATTTCGTGGCCATTTTGAAAACCACCTCAAACCTAGAGGGTGTAAAATGCAGTTAGCCACATTTTTCACACTTGTATGTAGTTCCATATTTATTTTCAATTAGATATGTTTAGGTATATGTGATCCTCACATGATAAAACCTCGAAGGTAGAAAGAAAAACTTTACTGATAAATAAAAAGATTACGACGGGAGGAGAATAAGCCTAACTCTGATTAAATCTTATGAAGGATAGAAGTCAATTAATAAGATTTAAAAAAAGAAAAAAACATGAGATGAATGCCCTAACCATCGCACGACCTAATTGCTAAAGGGCTTAGGGAGTATGAATATTATTAACATAGAAGGGAGAAGGTACCATCAATAGTAGATGATTTACCCAATTAATAGGTAGGTGCACTTGAAACATGTACACAAATCAACCACACAATCATCATCTCATGTTCTTTGTCTCTATTTTGGTCATCCATTCATTCCATCATGATCATTTTCAAATATTGGGTTTTACTCTCACTCTTTTTTTTTTTCTTTTTTTTGTTTGTGTGGGTTCACTATGGTGGTCGCACACTCATTGCCTCATACTCTTTCGCAAAATATTGCAAATTGCAAAAGCATCAAATGGACATAGAAGAATACATAATATTCCCCCAATCAGTGGAACCTTTTACACAAAAGTGAAGGATAAAGATTAGAAGGAGACTTGACTGTGTATGTGTATGTGTATGTGTATGTGTGTAGTGAGAGACAGACAGAGAGAGAGAGAGAGAGAGAGATTGAGATTGGTGAAATTGGGTCCAGTTGCATGTACATATGCCTTTTTTTCTTGGAGAACAATTTTTGGGGATTAGCTACAGTGCTCACAAGCATTGAATGCTCACACCGATCTCACCCTCCTCTCCTCCCTCTCTCCTCCCTCCTACTTCCTTTTAATGGTGAGATCGGTGTGAGCATTCAATGCTTGCGAGCACTGTAGCCTACTCCCAATTTTTGATGAGAAAAAGTGTATTTGGCTGTAGACCTTTGCTGGTAAATTTAAAACTTAAAGGTGTGAAAGGTTTTCTTTTTTTCTTGGGTATTTCTGACCCACATTGTGAAAGGGGTTGTTAGTACCAATTATTATTTGCATTAAAAAAAATAACAATTATTATAATTTTCTTTTTTAAAAAAAAAAAGAAGAGAGAAGAAAAGATAATCTCACACAGGTTGAAAGGTTGAACCCAGTCTCTGCTGGGTAATTGAGGTGAATGAGTATCTTTCTTTTTGGGTCTGAAGCTTGAGTACCTGATTCTTCATAAAATTGCAGAGGTGTTCCTTTCAAGATATTCTCCATGTTCATTTCATATATTTAACTTATTTATTTTTTAAATCTAAACAGTTCAAATTATATTGTCATTTGGTCTGACACTAAATTTTCAGAAGAAAAACGGGAGATATATTTGGTAGAGCAAATTAATTGGTCAAATAATCTGTTTGGGAAAGCATATTGTCCCAAGTTCAAATCTCTTTCAAATAAGGGGAAGTTATCTTTGCACTCCTCTTTTTTCATACACTTTTTCTTTTTGCAAGTTAGAAAAAAAACTGAGAGCGTGAAAATTACTATATTTAATAAAGTTATTCTTATTATGGAGACTGATTACAGTTCTCGCAAGCATTGGATGCTCACACCGGTCTCACCCTCCTTTCCCCTCTCTCTCCTCCCTCCTTTTAATGGTGAGATCGATGTGAACATCCAATTCTTGCGAGCACCATAGCCTACTCTCTTATTATGATTCATATATGTTAAGGACTTGCCAACGTATTCATAGAATTTAAACCAGAGCACTCTTTTTGTCTTCTAATATTCGAGATTTTAAGCACGTTTGATACGTAAAATTAGACAGGATTAAATAAGATTAGAGTTTAGAAGTGAATTTGATTAGAAAGAATAGTCAAGGCTTTTCGATCGAGTTCTGATTCGTGTCATGATCACTAGGGATTTGAGCTGGGTCCCATGCACCAGCACGACCTAGGATGCCCTAGCCAATGCCTGGCAGCCGGACTCGCAAATTGAGTCTATCCTACTCACCAGAGTCCCCAACCCAAGCCCCTGCCTCCAAGGTCCTCAAGCGGAGTCTCGGCCGCAAGGTTTTGATTATCCTACTTGTTTTGGTAGGATTAGTTATCCCACAAAAATACATATGATAGGATTATAGTAAGACTCTTATCCAATCCGCCATCACCAATAAGTATAGGATTAGATTAAACTAATCCAATCCTACCCTAACAAAGAGGTATGTATGATAAGTTGTCACTAGTAGGATAAGAAGGCCGTAATGAATGTCGTATAGTATGTTTATTTTGTTTCCTCTTGTTTTCTGTTACGTTAGTTTTCTAATGATATTCTCTTTTTAATGTTGAAAAAGATTCTAAATTTAAACCGTCCTCGTTAACTAGAAAAATATATTGTTGGCTATTCATGTTCACTTTCTTATATATAAAAAAAACATACACAAAATATAACAGACTCAAGCTTGGAGAGAGAGAGTGTGTAGAGAATCCAAACAGAGTCGTGCTTTTAAATTATAAATAGCAACCAAGTACATTCGAGATCTTCTCATACTTTTTTTAAAACAGTTGGTGGCAGAAAACCTCAGAAAACCCCAACACAATAAACAAAGGCCAAGATTGGAAATAAAAAATAAAAAATAAAAAATAATTGGTCCCTTGATTAGGTTAAAAAGACATGAAAGGATTTTTCCCTAAATTTGGGTGTGACAATTGATAAACATCTCTAAAAAGTTGAATGGAAAATAGGAACTGTTGCTGTGTTGCTGAAGAAAGTGGGATCCTCTCTGTAGTCCTATGACATTTCCACATTGCACTGGATCATCAAAAGCATTTCAATTTTTATTTCCAACCTTTTAAGGCTTTTTAAGGCAGTGGGACCAAAATGACAATAAACCAAGAAAAATGGGGTTCGTGGATAGAAAGTATAATTTACAATTCAAAAATAGTTTATCTTTGTCGGGAAGTAATTTATGCACTCTTTTTTTGCCTTCTGCACATTCTCTTTAATTCCGACTCTTAATTAAATTTTTCTCTGCTCAATTCAACAACAAAAGATGAAGGATGTGCAAAAATCTTTACACTATTTTTTTTTTCGTAAAGACAAAACTAAAATAAGTATGATGAACGCTTTGGTCATATTTTGTTCAACTTTAATTCCATGTATTGACATGATTGATTATCTAGGATATAAAATCATCTTTTAGAGTAGATTCTGAGACTTGAAACCTAAAATTGATCAATACGAGACTGGAATCCTATAATTTAAGTTGTATATGGTGATTCTACACCTTAAAACAATCAATCATGTCAATAACTAAGACCAAACGAAAGAAAATTTAGGAGAAATGAAGTTCTCAATGTGATCATTCTAAAGAATAACTATAACATAGTGTATATAGTTAAATTGGAGTTCATTGTATCAATAACATCTCTCTCCATAAAAATGCCATACTCTAAGTAAGCACGCATAAATCAAGAAATGGTCCAACATTCAAAGACCAAACGCCAATGCGAGTTATTGGGTGAGGAAAGAGATAGAGAGCAAGGGAGAAGATTGATGACATGTTTACTTACTAAGAATGAATATGCAAAGTGTGTATTATTCTCATTCCTAACGTATCTTGTGTTTACTAACACACAAGGAATAAAAAATGTTCGTGGATCCGACGTTGAAATTATGTATACCATGCCCAATTTCAACTGTGTATCATTACTAAAGGGAAATTGTTTATCTCATACTTGAACGACTATGTTGTATCATTACCATATCATTTCCATACCCGAAGAAATAAGTAAACACGCCCTAAGTACAGAAAAACGGAGTTTCTCTCCTTCCATGTACCATAAACTAATCGCATTGGTTTAATCCACTTTTTAACACTAGGATTCGTTTGGCACACATGATTAGATTGGAATGGATAACTCCTTAATTTCAAAAGTACATTAAAGGTGGAAGTGAATGGTTTTTCATTTGAAGAGGATTAGAAGATGACTAGTCCCTTCTAATTCTACCATTTTAAGGAGGATTGGAATGTACAAGTTTTCTTCGCGAGTAATCCATCTTCTATCGTCTATGAGGTCATAACTTCATAATTTCTCCCTTCAATCCTACTTAAGTTAAGATTATCCATTCTAATCCAATAATGTGAACCAAACGAGCCTCAAATATCATTGCTTATAATCTCTCTCTTGTAAAAAGAAAGGTACTAAAAAACTGGTAGAAAATCCAGATTTGGGACATAGATGTTATGTTTACTACTGCAAGTCCGAACCAGTATTCCTATGTGTTGTGTGCTTCTGGCCAAATCAACCTCGTCCTGTGTCCTGTGATAGCACAAGACTGACCCCAATTTCACGTTTCACGTTTCACGTTTCACGTTGCACCTTTCACCTTTCTTTTGTTCTATAAAAAAAATAAATCAAAAAGTAAATTCATATTAGATACCAAGTTGGGTATAGGTTTTAAGGAAAAATACCATATTTAAGGAAAAATATCAAGTCTAATTAAATATTTTATAATAAGCCACAAACTTTATTGCAAGTGATCTTATGATTAAATAAAAGATATAAGAGATTATCATATTGTCTTCAAATTTATTTCTTTTAGAATTTTATAAGGTCTTTAGAGCTCGGGGTTAACTTTAAGGGTTTAGGGTTTTAAAAAGTCGGTCAAAGTTTGAGGTTGATCATTTTGGGTATAGGGTTTTAGAATGTCCTTGGGTGGAGCTTAGGACTTAGGGTGTAGGTCTCGAATTTTGGGCAAAACCCAAAATCCGGGAACTAGACCCTACGCCCTAAGCGATTAACGTAATAAAAAAAAAAATTTCTTCTAAAAAAATTCGTACTCATGCTTGTTAGTTACAATTCATTGGGAAAGTTAATGGCTATGATTTTGTAATAGTAGGGTTGGACATTATTGTCATTTTAACTAACAAATTAATTTGACTTTTCAACTAATATTTAAACTAAAATATAGTATTTAACTTAAAATTATTTTGAATTTGATATTTAAACTAAAAACTCCCGAAACCAGAAAAATTAAAAGGGCAAAAAAGCAAGAGGATAAGCGAAAAGAATAGGGAAATGCAATAGGAAAAAAGAACCAACCAATCCAAATTCCTTATATTTTTCTCCCCCACCACCCTCACATGGCCTTTTGCCCCACAGGCCAATCAGATTACATAATTTAGGGTGATATGGTGGACCCCACCAAGTTTCTCTGCCAAACAACTAGCACAAAGAGGAACGGGGATCAAACTTGGGTGGTGCGTACCATTTAATGGTCCAATCATTGAATGATTCAAGATTCATTTGAGGCCTATCGCAAAATGAATCTGAGACCATTTAATAATCGGACCATTGAATGGTACGTACCACCCAAGATTTTTTCCAAAAAAAGATCTATTTTCTTTGAGTCAAAACAATACAAACACACAGAGAGATAGATGGCCGATCATCTTTTTGGATATTATAGCCGAAAGACAAGGTAACTAGTAGTTTACACTTGAGAGTCTTGATAGACCATTTGTTCACCTGACAGACCTCCCCTGGAAGTAGGGCCGGCACGCGCAGTCGGATGTGATCGTCTGCTGCATTGTTTAACCAAACTTAGTAATGGCATGGCGGTGTGGTCTAGTCTCGTGTTTTCATGGTGATGCTGATGAGGAGGGGTTGAGCACGTGCAGCTGCAGCTGCGGCTGCTGGCGGTGGTGGTTGTTAAGGAAACCAAAATCACCAAACAGACCCTGAAACATGCGAGGAAAGAGGAGTGAAGACGTTATAATTTTTACCACAGCTAAGTTCTTGTTCACCAAGTAGGTTAAATAAGAATTTGGGTCTTATATTTGTTCATATTCCAAAAGATTATTCGAGTTATTTGGGTCGGTCTCGCATGGCAATATATAACTACAAAAAAAAATTGACTGTAAAACGCATATATATGATGAATTGGATATGCATCCCAGGACTTAAGTCGCATATGGACATACCAGTGCATCATTGATTGCATAAGCCACGCAGTAGTGCTCCTGAAAATCAGAAGATTGGGACAATACTCAGCGAAAAATTAGTGAAAATAGCAATGAACATTTGACAATAAATCTTCACTGTCCCCTGAATAGAGGAGAGAGATGGAGATAATCCCAAATCATATCGGCATTTTCTAATAGGGGAGTACGGGTGACACGATCCAGCCTACCAGAAAAAGGACCAATGGGTGCTTCTGGCCCTACATAACCTAGGTCACTGGACTCACTGTGGTCCCATGAATCATGTGCCTGCATGTGGAAACTCACACATGCGCAAGCACACGCACAAATACAGGGAGAAGACCAATTTAACAAACCCCTGTCAAATTACTTTTACCAAAAGAAAGTTCTACCAATTCTGTTTCCATTAACAAAATAAATGAAGAGGTAACTTGCCTGCATCATATGCCATTCTTCAAATTCATCAAACAATTCCAATCGTTCAATCCTAATCAACAAGACATCACATATCCCAAGAATAATTCAGAAACGATAGCAAGTTAGCTGACAAAGAGCTGATAAAAAGAGCAAATGCATGGACAGAGAGACAGAAACAAAAACCAAAGCAGAGGCACTTTATATCTTAAAAACTAGAAGCTTTAGAACCTCGAAAAGCAGTGGTGGTACCGCAATATCACTACCATAGGATCTTGGTACAACCAGATAAAATCAAGGGAACTTTAAAATAGATAATAGCAATAGCAATACCAAAAAGAACAAGAAAAAGCGTAAAATCAGGGAAAAGAGTTCCAGAGAAAGTCTAGTGGGTTTTAATTTTTTGTGAAGTAAGATTCTGTAAAGGCATTTATTTGCCGCTTTCTAACCTTCATGATCTGAACCCAAATTGAGAGTTTTTATTCTTAGGAATACTCAGGATAGAACTCAACTCAAGTAAAAATCAATATGATAGAACTCAACCAAAATTTAGAGTTTTTATATGTAATGAAGATATTAAACTACAATCCGGCTTTCTAAGCAGGTAAAAGATCAATTAGAAAGTTAAGATAGTGAAATCCAAATTTGAGTACTAAGGACTGTATGACATATTCTATAAAAACTTCATGGTTAGCTTGGACTATCTAAATTTGTTTCAAGCAGGTCCCTTAACCAATTTATTGAAATTCAAGCAGGATAAAATGGCTATCAAACAATTCTGAAAGCCAGACAGTTTCACAGATTTGTAGAACTTAAAGACATCAAAATATGGAGAAGAATTTGATAAATACTAATCCAAGTTTTCTGGTAAAAGTTATGTGATGGGAATGACAAAGAAACCTGTGTTGGTAATTGGCAAAGTGAATATTGTCCTTTCATGTAGGAACTGGCTGTGTCACTGTATTTGATAGTTATTCTGATCATTGGTTATATTTTGGGTTCATTGTACACCGGGTGCAGAAACAAGAAAGATAAAAAGTGAAGCATGTCATTGCAAAGACGAGCAAACAACTAATAGTTTTCCAAGATACACATTAGAGATACCTGCGTCTTTCTTGAGCTTCAACAAAATCACTGTATACTTTAAGCATGTCCCAGGCAACGGCCCTCTGAAACCTCACACATTCAAAATCACAACATTACTAAAAATAAAGATAGATATAGGATGAAGATTAATCAAGTGAAATAGAAACAATGATGGACAGGATGCAAATAAAAGCAACCTAAAACATAAAACATTAAACTTGATTTTGGAAGGTGACCAAGTTTTAATAATGAATATAAATTACTACGATGTTCAACTTCATTTTTTTTTTTGTGTGTGAATAAAATCTTTAGAGAACCATAAAGTTGTCACATTATTATTTGTTCAAATCTATTTCCTGCTTTCAAAGGATCTAGTTCAGGCTAGATGACTGCTCCACCATAATTTAAAGGAGTCAATCACCGTTGTAAATTGTGTGATGTACCCATACCCAAGAGAACAAAGAATTTCTGGTGTATCATCATATACATCTCAGGCAATAAATTCAGAATATGATAGTTTAATGCCAAAAGGTACTAAATATAATTTACAACATCTACCTGCCATCCTTGGTCAACAAAAAGGCTTTCCTTTGCCTGTAATGTCGGTGTATCATGTATGCCCAAGAGTGCACAGCCTCGACTCTGAAAATACAAACACAATAACAACACTATTTACACATCAAATTTTTATTCCAGATGACATGAAATGGTGCTAAGCAAACATAGTTTCACTTAAAGGAATAAAGAGATAAAATTAAGCAAGAAGCAGAAGCAGAAGCAGTGACAATCCAGACCAAAAAGGTGTAGGTGTGTGTAGCCTAGACAATCTTCAAGGTTGATAAATATGTGTTTGAATTGATTTATCTATTTATTCTTTTCAAAACAGAAGATTTTATTTGAAATTCAGTCCCACTCTACACATACACACAGGAAAACCAAACCAACAAGCTAGTGTACCTAATCTATACTCTAGACAAAACATAAAATCCTACAAGGAATAATGAGAAAAACAATTAAAAGGCACAACTGAAAGAGAGAAGAATGGAAAATAAACTTCAGCTGTGAAACAAAACATAACTGTCCTCAAGTGTCCTATTATTCCTCTCTGGTCGCAGCCATAAACACAACGCGAGGCACAATGACATTGCCTCTTAAATAATACTGTAGTTCAGGTGCCTAGCAAAACAGCTAGGCACAATGACATTACCTCTTCTAATATTTACAGAGTATTTAAAATATATACAGGACTCAACAGACTCTAAAAGGACACTACAAGCATAAAAGTTGAGGAGGCAAGCACAAAATCATCATAGCCCATGCTGATTGTAGTTTATCACACCGCACAAAGTATTATCTTCCTTTGTTTAACGGTACCTTTTTAATTAACAACAGAACTTGGAACTTACAAAACATATTTTGGTTACATGAGCAAAGCCCTAAAAAAGCATATTCCCAATCAACAACTGAACTTATCTATCATGAGTTCCTAGAGTTTGGAAAAAGTTATTGCAAGGTTCTGCCCTGTTCTCAGGCAAAGACTGAGACAAAATTGTCATGCATATTAGAGAACCTGAGTTTTGAAACATGTGGTTTTGGCACATTTAATGGTAATTTGATTAGGAGATCTCTCATATGAGTACTCTTCCAACACCTGTGCTTTCCAATAATTCTTTTAAACATTACAGCTTTTATCTATCACTAATCAATTACAAACTGAATATAATAAAATGGTGAAGATCTGTAAGGGCTCAATTTTTATTTTATTTTTTTCAAAAGAAACAACAGACAATAAAAAGACACCAAGTGGAAAGCTGCATTCTGAATTAAATTTAAAAGATAAGTACTGAATTACTAAATAAATAAGGACAAACAACCAGAACAACTGGAAGAAAGTAAAACAGACCTCCAAGTTTCTGATCATCTGCTGCCCAAAAGCATCATCTGGATGAATCTGCTCATATAAGAAAAATACTGCCGTTGAAAATGTTTTTGACGTCCATTTAACTATGGCACGACTTGAATCTGGATCCAAGTATATCAAAACGCATTCTGCAATTATAAAAGTTGGAAGGCTGATAATAATATTAGAATAAATCATTTAATCATTAACTCAAGACAAATGTAAACAACAGGATGTCAATCAATCCTGGAAGACTAAAGGGAAAGACTGATTTAAAGCATTAAAAACATATTGCAGGTTCCCCAGGATTCACCACACCAAATGGGATGGACAACAGAATCAGCACAGACCCTATACCTATAGCATGAGACTTCTTCTCAAATGTTCTATGCATGTGAGATTGCTCCCTGCTCTCTAGCATTTCTCTCCATGAGGGGTCAATCCAATTCCAACTTTTTACTTTATTATACATAATTCCCAAGGAAAATTTGTTTCCTACTTATTTTCCCCCAGTCTCTCTTCTCAAAAAGATCCACAGGTCTTCGGTTCATTTATTTATTTGATAAAATCACAAGGCATTTTATGCATCCCAACTGCAGCAACTAACAATTTTACAGTAAATATTTTTAGCACGTGAGTACCAAAATGCATATTTTGTATAGTAGATGAAACAGTCTCACTAACAATAAAAGAATCACATTATTTTAAGGAGGCTACAGTAATTAATATTTAAATGACACACCACAAAAGAAAAAATCAGTAACCAAACCTCCAAAGTGCTGAAATTACTGTAATGAGATCTAATTTAACAAAGAATAATAATGACTGTAAGTACATACCTCGGATCCATACCAGCTAAAGCCATAACATCGTCTAATTTTGGTATGTTGCGCAAATCAACAGGAAGTAGCTTGTAGTGATCACTGAGCACTTCTCCACTCTCTGCAAAGTAAAAATGCTATAATTGTGTCCCGAGAACAGTTTGAATATTTCAATTATGTACATAAGAGGAATAAATGACATTCCTGAAGATATGAATCGAAGTTCCAATCAGTGCAATCACAAGATAAAGGGAACTCAGCCTCGAAAGTTTTACAAGTGAATCAAAGAAGATTGCAAATTTGCCCAAATCATATAGGCACATAAGATATCAAAGAGAGCACTCCAAAGACACATGGGTCAATTAAAGAGAAACCAGTCATAAATTTATAACATCAGCAACACAGGAGTATCTACCTCGAGAGATTGATGCTGTAGCACTAATTTTGTCCCTCAAATGACTGCACGTTTCAATAAGTGTGGCCTTCTTACTAGTTACCTAGAAAACAAAAAACACAGTTTAAAATTCCTGGAATGATAAGGATGCAAGTAAAAACAAAAAACTGAAGACAATATTTCTCTGCACTAGATAAAGCAGACTATTAACTCTTGGTCCGACATGAAAAGGGTCAATTAGCTTGAGTTTGTCCACAAACTATTCATTCATTGAACACAAGACGGTTTGCATACTCAAAAGGAAAATTAGTGTCTAACCAACAGAATCAACGTGATAGTAATGAATATTTCACAATTCATACCTCCTTAAAATCCAGCTCAACATATAAATATGGTGCTTTCCCCTCATCCTGTCAACCAAAAGATCAAATAAAAATGTGAACAATCCCATAAATATGTACACCGCGATTGACTCATGAATGGAGGAAATAAAGAGAAGATCACAAAAAGAATCACGCAAACTATTTGTACAGAACAAAAAACACTTTATTTATCCTGATTCCTGAAACTATCTTAAAAGGGTTCCATCCTATTTCACAACCAAAAAGCTAGTAGGACGACATTGAAGTAGTTGCAGCTCCTAAGGAAAAGGTACCTGCAGCTGAAAATATGTTGTATCAAAGCCAGCTCCAAGTGATAATATCTGCTTCTTCAAATGACCCTTTTCGCCCCCATTTCCTTCGGTATCAAGAAACTGATTCAGAAGCTTCCGCAGAGCAGCCCAACGTGCAAAGTAACCTGGTTTAATGCAAAAACAAGAAAGCAAAGAAATAAATTCATTACCGGGGAACCAGTACTTAACATCCTCAAGAAATGTCAATCTAATTTCTGATGGAGCAACCAAATCATACCGCGGTTAATAATCGGAGATCTTCTCACAGGTCTTCTTACAAACAGGTGGACGTAATCGTCTTTCATATACCCTTTCTTCACGCAGGACCTTTAAGCAGCAATACAGTCAGTTCAAAGTTAGCATTGTGCACTTGAACATAGCACCGACAGTTCCACACTCATACTTCACACAAAACTGAATTTTCCTCTCTATTTTCTTTCATTTTCTCGGCAACCAAACAGAAATTAACGGAAAAAAGGCATACCTAGTTCAACAAGACCAAAATTTTATCGTGCAGTATTATATACAATGCAAATTTTGACGGAAAATATATGCGAAATTACGAAATTAAAAAAAAAA
Source organism: Gillenia trifoliata (assembly GCA_018257905.1). Taxonomy (NCBI): domain Eukaryota; kingdom Viridiplantae; phylum Streptophyta; class Magnoliopsida; order Rosales; family Rosaceae; genus Gillenia; species Gillenia trifoliata. The sequence continues at coordinate 10,588,951 of CM031086.1, forward strand.
ATTGAAAGGATTAATTCGAAAAAGGCAGAAAGTGGAGAGGTTAAGGGAGCGCACAGTTTGCTGGCCGAAGCGTCGTCGTTTGTTGCTTGAACTGCTTCTTTGTTGCTGTGCGAATCCATCGTTTCCAGATTTCAAGTTTTCTCCTTTCTTTTTCTGCGTTTTATTTTTCTGCGCTTTTCTCCGTTCTGGATATTTCTCCGACAATACAGGACAACCTAATTTCCAAAAAAAAAAAGAGCAATAAATTGTGCTGTACACGCGGCGCGGTATAAGTTGATTGCGTATGATAATACAGTGTACCTTCCCGCAGGCGATAGAATCAGGTTTTGACACTAAAACCCCTTCCCTTCCCATTTCGCGCCATCCTCTTCGTCTCTCTCTATAAAACCGCCGCCGCCAACCTCCAGCCTCTCTCAGCCGTTAGCCACCACAACCTCCAGGTTTAACGTTTATTTCTCGCTCTCTCTCTCTCTCCTCCGGAAACCCTAATCAATTCTCCAATTTTGCAGAAGCATTTGGAATTTGGAGGGAGATGAACATAATACCAGAGGAATGGAAGTCTCTGTTCCCAATCTCCTCCGTCTTCAAGCCTCCCCTCCTCCTTTCAAACCCTTCCCTTAAACCCATCCTCGGTCCCCTAATCTTCAACCTTAAACCCGACTCCGTCGCCGTCCTCCTCCTTCCTTCGCCTCTCCTCCCCCATCTCCTCCCGCCCCACCTCTCTCTCCCCGTTTCCTCCCTCACTTCCTCCCACCTCCTCCTCCATTGCTTCTCTACTCTGACCCCACTACCGCCAAAAACGACGTCGTCTCCTCCTCCACAACCTCGGGTCCTCCGAGTACCCCGCAGTTTAACACCCTCGTTGTATTCTTCCCCCGCAAACGCCGACCAAGTTGGGTTCTTGCAGCTGGTGTTGAAGGTTCCAGCCTTTGGGGTCAAAGCTGATCAAAGCGGCGGCGTTTAGGGTTTGAGGGGTCCGTTCAGGTACCGGATTTCGAGGATTTCGGCGAACCCTGTTTCCGGGTTTTCAAGTTCGAGAGGTAATGATTCTTCTATTACTATTGGGTATTTATTGGCTTCTACTACGTACTCTGTGGAATGGTTTGTTGTAAAGGTCGGCGATTCGGGTTCGAATTCGGGTAGTAAAGTTAGTTTAGGTTACTTGGGTAGTAAGGTTTTCAAGACTTGTTGTGTTGTACATGCCTGCTGGAGTCCACATTTGTTGGAAGAGTGTGGTTTTGTTAGAGAATGACGGTTTGTTCTTGTTTGATTTGGAGTCTCCTCGGAAAACCCATAATTTTAAGTTTAAAGGGACCATATTGAAAGTCGTATGGGATAGTGATGGTGGTTCGGGTAGTTCGAAAAATTATAGATGGTTGAGTTGTGAATTCAGTTGGCATCCTAGAGTTTTGATCGTTGCACGTTGGGATGCAGTTTTCTTAGTTGAGTTGAGGTAACGCGAATGTAATGTGACTTGTTTGATGAAGATTGAGACGTTGCATATGTATGTCCCGATTGAAAAGGAGCAATTCCTTGTGCTTTCAAAGACCGGTTCTGATGGTTTTCAATTTGTTTTGGCATCTGACACTTCGTTACTTCTTTGTGACGTGTGCAAGACGTTGATGCCGGTGTTGCAATGGGCTCATGGCCTTGATAAACCAAGCTATCTTGATGTTTTCAGATTGTCAGAATTGAGGTCGCACTCGCGGGATGACATGTATAAGTGGGCTTCTGACTCGGGCTTCTGCATTATGATGGGATCGTTTTGGAACTGTCAGTTAATATCTTTTGCTATGGAACTTCCCTCACAGCTCCAATAGGATCAGTAGCTTCAAAAATAGCAGAACTTCGGAAATCTTTTTATGCATGGGAGCTCCCTTCAGATGTTTTACTGTCGGGCCACGAGTGCCATTGCGGAAACTGTATTTTAAGAGAAGAGTTTGTAAAAGATGCGCTTCCTGAATGGGTTGATTGGCAGAAGAAGAAAGAAATAGTTGTGGGTCTTGGCGTTGTTAACAAAGATCTGTCTGCTCCGCTTTCTGAGCCAGATGATTTCGGTGGCTTTACATTGATAAGGCTTATGTCCTCTGGGAAGATAGAATTGCAGAGATATTGTGCATCGTGGGATCCTTTAAAAAAGGTAGAAGAATCGCATAGGGAAATGTTGCGTTTTAAGGATCATTTGCTGTACTCCCTAGTTGATGAGGAATACAAATTCCCTAGGAGATTTAAGTACCTTGAACTTGACTACCTCTGTGGTTATCTAAATGGTAATCTTGATAAAGTCTTAGATGCAAAATTGAAAGTTCCCTGTATGATTGTTCAAGGGGCGGAAATTTTTAGCCCAGAATACCGTGAAATTTTATGTAAGAAGTTACGGGATTGTGGTTTTGGTCGGTTTAGATCATCTCCTGCAGTCACAAGTGTTTTAAATGGCATCAGCTTGCCGGCAGGCATACACGAGGTTGTTTTGAGGAGATTGTGGTCAGATTTGCCGATGGGGCTTCTGCAACTGGCCTTTTCTAACTACCCAGAAATTCTTCAAGTGCTTGTGGACAAGAAGAGGGTGGCTTTGGAATTCTCTGCCGTACCAGACCTATCCCAGTTGCCTCCTTTTATTTTAAGGAAGCCTTCATGCCGAAGCAGTAAGTGGTCACAGAGAGTGAAACCCAGTGATGCCCTTGTGGGTCCAGTTCTTCCTCTTCCTCTTTTGCTTACTCTTCATGAACTTCGCACTGGGTATCAGAATTCGCAAGATGAACAATCGGGTAAATTTTCAGTAGAGGCAGAAATTAGTTGCAGCTGTAATGGGATCATGCGTGCAGGTCGCCAGCGAAATGACTGTTGCTAAATCTGACCCTGAGATTGGGGATGATCAACCGGCGACCTCCCTTGCTAATGATGACGGAGAAGAGACGTGGAGATGCACTCAAAAGTCAAAACCTTTCTTTTCATATCTGCTGCCAGTTGCTGCAGATAAAGGGTCATCTCCAATGGATCATAGACGACGGGGCAAATATGTTTTTAAGGATGAAAGGTTTGACACCTTAATTTGTAAAGTGTCTGAGAAGAAGCCCGCTCCCCACAACGATGGTGAGGAGGATAACGTCGTCGGATTGGAACTGTTTGATGATGTTTGCCCAGAAGAGTTGAGGTTTGATGGTGGTTGTGAGATGAAGTTTAAGCAGAAGGAATTGAAGGCATATAATGTATTGAAGAAACAGTTCTTACAATGGCAAAACAGTTTTGACTTATATAAAGAATTCTGCTCTAATATTGAACCAAAAACCTAATACATACATGGCTCTTTGAATTGTTCTTGTAATTTTTTTTGTTTTTGTCAATGGAATTAACCTGGTTTAATGCAAAAACTAGAAAGTAAAGAGATTAAAGTCATTAAACAAGGGAAGCACCAACAGTTTCACATTCAAATTTTGAATTTTCCTCTCTATTTTCTTTCATTTTCTCGGCAACCAAACATAACGAAGTAAACACATAAAGGCCATACATATAGTATTCTGAGGAATGAATTCCACATAGGCGTAAAATTACTCTAGTGTTCTTGCAACTAAGAAGGAAAAGACGTGAGACTTTGTCACAACGATGTGGTGTGAGCCAAAGACTCTCCAATGCCTAAGTTAGACATAAACTGTAGGAAAATGATTTCAAGCTATGGGTTTCTTGACCAAGTAAGAGTGTATGCATGTCTTTATATAGAGTAAGTCATGGACTTGAAGATGATTCACTAGGGCACACGTGACACTCTCTCCCTAAGTGATTGGTTTGCACCCCACATAAACACGTCTATTTAGCCACGGTTGATCGTGGGAGACATGATGAAGGGCACTAATTTGGAGTCCTGTTTAGGGATGACTCTTAACAACATCAGTGATTATGCCTATGTTTAGGCCATGATTGTAGGAATCGTTATCTTTTCAAGATCCTGCTAGATCTTGCCTTATCAAGCCTTTACGGGCTAATTACGTGTGTGAGTCGTTCTCAATTAATTGAATCCTCTTTGAGCCTTACTTGGTTTGCTAAGCCCTCCAAATATGTTGAGTGGGGATGACCCAACGTATCGTTTGACGTGAATTCATCACGTGAGGCGTGGTGTGCACTATGGCCTTGCAGAGGTGTACCTCAGCCGAGCATGATTTACGAGAAAACATCCCCTCTTGCATTTAATGCTCAACCCATGCAAGAAATTTTTGATGCAAGAATTAAGCATTGGTAAAACTATATTCCGTTAACCAGGTCTACTTTGATACGCATGACGTTTCTCTGGAGTCGGTGAATTTTGGTTACCACAAGTACAACCTAACTTCTAAAAAATAAGATAATTTGCTGTACAGGTGGTGCGATTTAAGTGGTCCGCACAAGAAAATACAATGGACCTTCACGCAACAGAATCGCACTTGAGATTTTACACTAAACCCCCTTCCCTTGCCATTTCGCGCCCTCCTCTTCATCTCTCTCACTCTAACCGCCGCCGCTGCCAACCTAGGCAGAGCAGAATCGACGCCGCCTCCAACCTCTAGCCTCCTCTCTCATCCGTCAGCCACCACAAACTCCAGGGTTAAGTTTCTCTCTCTCTCTCTCTTCAAGTTCTGCTATGATTGCAACTGCCTAGGGTTTCGTTAACTGTCTTAAACCCTTATTCGTCGCTGTCTTAATTGTAAGCCCTTCTGGATAATTTCAATTTTCATGAAAGGATTAGAAAAATTATAGCCGAATTTTGATTTTAAATTTGTTGCCTCACTCAACAGTTTGTGTGCTTCTGTCTTCTTCAATTCAAGTTATTGGCTGCATAATCAAACTTAATTTTCGAATTAAGAAAAAACCCGGAAACCCGAAAGAGCAGAAAACCCGATGGTTTACGTGAGCTCAAAAAAGGACCTGAAACGAAGGGAGATACAGAAGAAGAAGGCCAAGTCTGGAGGCTTTGAGTCTCTGAATCTGTGCCCCAATGTCTTCAATGCAATCAAACGCAAGGGCTACAAAGTCCCCACTCCCATTCAGCGCAAGACAATGCCGCTTATTCTCGCTGGAAACGATGTTGTTGCCATGGCCAGAACCGGTTCTGGCAAGACCGCAGCTTTTCTGATCCCAATGCTCGAGCGTCTGAAGGAGCACGTGCCTCAGGGTGGCGTTCGGGCTCTCATTCTATCTCCCACCAGGGACTTGGCGCTGCAGACTCACAAGTTTACCAAAGAGCTCAGCCGTTTCATGGGTATGTTATGTACCAATTTTTTGTTTTAAATTGGTATTTTTATATTCTTTTGAGGAAAGTGGAAGAATTTGAAGTTCCCATTTGATGAAAATGTTGGGTTGGTCAATATAATCAACTTTAGTGTTGTATTAAGTCATATACTTATGGTATGAACAAAAATCGTTGTCTTTGTTGCAGATGTCCGTATTAGTTTACTAGTTGGTGGCGATAGCATGGAAACTCAGTTTGAAGAATTAGCCCAAAACCCTGATATTATAATTGCAACTCCTGGTAGACTGATGCACCATTTAGCTGAGGTTGATGACATGACACTTAGGACAGTGGAGTATGTTGTTTTTGATGAAGCAGATTGCCTCTTTGGCATGGGTTTTGCGGAGCAGTTGCATAAAATCCTTGGACAGCTAAGTGAGAACCGCCAGACCCTGCTTTTCAGTGCAACACTACCCTCTGCTCTTGCAGAGTTTGCCAAGGCTGGTCTGCAAGACCCTCGGCTTGTGCGGCTTGATTTGGATACTAAGATTAGCCCTGACTTGAAGCTTATGTTTTTCACCTTGCGACAGGAAGAAAAGCATGCTGCAATACTTTATTTGATAAGGGAGCATATTAGTTCGGGTGAGCAGACATTGATATTTGTATCTACAAAACATCATGTGGAGTTTCTGAATATCTTGTTTAGAGAAGAGGGCATCGAGCCTTCGGTATGTTATGGTGACATGGATCATGATGCTCGCCAGATTAATGTATCAAGGTTTAGGTCGAGAAAGACTATGCAGTTAATTGTCACTGATGTTGCAGCTAGAGGAATTGACATTCCATTGCTTGACAATGTCATCAATTGGGACTTTCCCCCAAAGCCTAAACTTTTTGTTCATCGAGTAGGCCGAGCTGCAAGGGCTGGTCGGACTGGTACTGCATTCTCCTTTTTGACATCAGAAGATATGCCTAACCTTTTAGATCTTCATCTGTTTCTTTCAAAACCAGTTAGGGCTGCACCCACCGAGGAGGAGGTTTTACAGGATATGGATGGAGTGATGTCCAAGATTGATCAAGCAGTTGCTAATGGAGAAACTATTTATGGGCGTTTCCCCCAAACAGTTATAGATCTTGTTTCGGATAGAGTGAGAGAGATAATAGATTCTTCTTCAGAACTCAGTAATATGGTGAAAACCTGTGCAAATGCTTTCCGCTTGTATTCAAAGACAAAACCCCCACCTTCAAAGGAGTCTGTTAAAAGAGCAAAAGATTTACCTCGTGAAGGGTTGCATCCAATTTTTAAAAATGTACTGGATGGTGGAGAGTTGAAGGCATTGGCATTTTCTGAGCGGTTGAAGACATTCAGGTTTTACCCTACAAGCATTGCTCTTTTTTCTGTACATGTCTAATAATATTTCTGGATACATTTATATTCTGTTTCTTCTTCTGAGATGTTGCTAACTTTAACCATTCAACGGCTGATATATGCTAGACCCAAGCAGACCATTCTAGAAACTGAAGGCGAAGCTGCTAAGTCAAAGAATCTGAAGGTAACTCTCCACTCTGTCTTCAGTAGTAGATTTCATTTAATTGATAACTGCATGGACTTGATCTATTGGACATTTTTCTTACTATTCTGTTTAACCAAGTTTAGTTAAAACTTTTTCCATCTGATGATCAAAATCTTTAATTTTTTATACTCTTATGTTTATAAATTCTAAGTTCACACAAATATTAAGATGGTCAAATAATTGAAGAATCACATCCTTAGAAATTGTTTGTCTGCCTTGGGCATCTCTTTTGCCATTCATTGTTTCAATTTAGTATTTCACCTTTGTATATGTGCATTCACATTTGAAATAATTTCCCCCTTATTTTGTAGTTACTATTGCTCTCTCGAGTTCACAAGTTAAGCTGTCCTCCCCTAAGCTTTCACAACCCCCCCTCTCTCTATCTCTCTCTCTCTCTCTCTCTCTCCTCTCTCTCGGCATTTTACTTGCTCGTGTTCACTACCTCTCACCGTATCTTTTGTTGTCTGAATAAAATATTTTTGCATGAAATAACCATTATGTGCAATACATAATCAACTTTTTTCTGTGTAATTGTGTATGCTTTTGATGAGTATGTGCAATGACTCATAACTTTCAGAGGTGGCCTTATTTGGTTTTTATTAAGTATATGGCTTATTTGCAGCGTTCTTCTCGTCACTGGGTTGATGTAATGAAGGAAAAAAGAGCTATTCATGAAGAGGTCATTAATTTATTTCATCAGCAACGTTCTAATAATAATCATGTGGAAAAGGTAAAAGTTCCAGCAGTATAATTTATGGTTTTGCTGTTTTCGAAATGCAACCTTAACTACAACTTTTATAGTCACTTGAAACATTATGTTGATGCCATCATGCATTGTTTATTATTTATTATGCATGTATGAATGACTTGCTAGTTGCTATTGCCTGTTAAGTTATTAACATTAAGCAACTTTTTGTAACAAGTTTTATAATTGGCATTACTTCAGAGACTGTTGCATGAATTGGTTTTGTTCTGTGCAATATATATATATATATATATATATTTAATTTATGTATATGCAAGGTTATGCACATTTTACAGGATGTATCAATAATTTTATGGTGTCTTCCCAAGTAAATTGGGCTAAAATGAACTGTTGGTTCTTGCAGGAAGATGAAGATGATTTTATTCCCACAAAGACCAATGAGAAGAAAGGTATTCCATAGTTCAAAGTTTGATCACTTTTACTCTTAGAATTAAGAAACAGTGTCAAATGTCTTTCTGTGCACGAGCACTTTTTCTAATTTTGAACTAATAGCGAGAAATTTGTCATCCTGAATCCCAAACTCATGTATACTCGTTTTAATTGGTATTTTTCAAAGGCGTGCCGGTTTAATTCTGCAGTTCTTGTCATTTTATAGTTTGTCCCCATTGTGCTCCTTTTTTACAAGTTGTTTGAAATGGTGTATTCACTGATACAGTGATGCAGAAAGTCTGAAACCTGGTATTTGGGATGTGGATCTGGTGGCATATAGTCATTTATTTGTCTTTTTATCCTAACTTTTCGAACATGTTTTGGAGTAATTTAGTTTCTTCTCTTTTTTCTTTTTATTTCCCCTAACACATTTTAAGCATGATTATGGAATGGATTATTAATACTTTGTTGTTTTCCTTGGGTATTAGTATCTTCAGGCTCCAAACGGAAGGCAAAGAGCTTCAAGGATGATGAATACTTTATAAGTTCCATACCAACCAATCATGTAGGTCATATAACTTTTATAATTTTTCAAGTTAGTCATATTTGTGTGTTGCAATATTATGCTCTCTTTTGTTAGTGGTGTTTTGGGTGCTTTGGATGGAAAGGATTCAAAGGAATGAAAGAATCAACGGAAACTACAACGGGGAAGGGAAGGAGAGTTTGTGGGATAAAGTCATATCTTGTTATCGTTGTGGGCTTTAGTTTCACCTGATTTTAGGGATTTATCTTTGTCTCAGCTATTGTCTGATTGGAAAGCAGCAGTTAGCTTGGGTTATGTTAGATTTACCTTTGGTGCTTGGCTTTGGATGACTCTGTTTTCGGGAGTTTCTTTTGTGACGGTTAGGGGTTTGACGTTTTGTTGACATTTTATTTATGAGAAACAAAATTTTATTAATAATAATCATAAACACAGTACAAAGACTCGGCGAGTAACAGGTCCACCAACATCTTAATACAAATCTCATAAAACAAAACCAAATTAGTCACCTTGATTTTGAATTTCCAAAAATTTATTACATCATTTAGTTGTGTTTTAAGTTGTTCTATGGTTTTGGATCACAAGAGTTGGAAACTGTCTAATATTTTTGCCTGTCCTGATTTTGTGTTGTCCAGCATACTGAAGCAGGACTCTCAGTGAGAGGGAAGGATGACTTTGACTCAAATAGGTAATACTTGATTCTGCTCTAGCTCTATGGAAATTGATTTAACAAACTTTTAACTTGGTTTATGGTATTGGTTAAGTGCTGCTGTAAATAATTGAAATCTTACAGTGGATTATTTAGGAACTTTTTGGTGTTTATTTTTCTGGAAGTGCGTTCACAATTCTGTCAGATACCCAGTTTTTCTGGCAGTATGCAATGACAATTCTCTCAGATACCCAATTTGTCAAGATTAAATGTATGAAATTTCGTATGGTCTACATATCAGTTGACACCATTTGTCTGTATAGGTTGGAAGCTGCTGTTCTAGATCTTGTTGCAGATGATAATACTGGCATGAAGAAACAGAAATCTGTATTTCATTGGGATAAGGTACTTTGAACGGTAATATTGTTTTCTTATTCTAATTTTGTTTTACCTATTTTTTCTCTTATCCTCATCAAACTAATGGGTGGCAGAGGGGGAAAAAGTACATAAAGTTAAACAATGGCGATCGTGTGACAGCTAGTGGCAAGGTAATTTTCTTAATTCTATCTCGACATCCATAATTATATCTACTTGTGCTGTCTTTTGACACTTATTGCATCATTGTATTAATTGCTATTAAGTTCCTGAGCATAACATTGCATCTGTAGTTCAATATAAGTTTTAACCAATCCATGTTGAAAGTATATTAACCCACGCGAGATGAAGGGAGACAGTCGTCACAGATACTCAAAGCAAAGCATACTTGGATTTCTTGTCAGAGATGACACACCATTCAAATTCTAGGATTAGCTCAACCTTTGAGACTTGTTGATTACTTGATATAAACCATCACCTGAGAATGATTGCACTGAACTTCCTTTTTGTACTCCAGAGTATACCCAAATGAATCCTCATCAACTCTTTATTGTTTCTCTAGTAGTCATTGCACGGTGCACCTGCAGCATGTATTGTTTGTTGGTTGGTTGCACAGAGCATTTATGCTAAGTTTTGTGGTGTACAGATAAAGACAGAGAGTGGTGCAAAAGCAAAACTGGAGAAAACTGGGATATACAAGAAGTGGAAAGAACGTTCTCACAAGAGAGTATCTCTTACAGGAGCTAACGAAGGGAATGCTGAGGATTCCACAGGTAATGCTCTCTTGCAGGAACTTGATCTGTATTTTTATGCAACACTTATTCTGTTGTGGTGTTACATTATCCAATATTCGATGGTGATCGGGTGTAAGGGAAGGGTTTCTGGCTACTCAAAGGGGTTCTTTTAGTAGTTCTTGTGAAGATAATATATAATTATATATAAAGGAATCTGTTTCTATGAATTTCTTTTTTATTGTTTTGGTGTTTGTTTGACGCAGTTAGAATCTTTGCTTCTTTTGTGTTTCGTTTTACTTATTCCCGGTTTTCATGTCTCTTTGCAGGTAACCGTAGATGGCAGGGGAAGGGGAAGTCTTTTGGAGGCAGGAAGCAGCACTCTGTGCCCAATGCTCATGTGCGTTCTGAAATCAAAGACTTAGAACAGGTTCGCAAGGAGCGACAGAAAAAGGCCGACAGGGTCTCTTATATGAAGAGCAAGTCGACCAAGGGCGGTAAAAAATTTGGTAAAAATGGTAAAAGAGGAAAGGGAAAGAGGTAAACAAGAGTTGCCTAATATGAATGAGTCTTATGAGTTTTCCCTTTGCTCCTTGGTAAAATGATTATTACACCACCATACTCAAGACTTCAGCTAATTTTGTACTTCTTTCAAAGGATGGATGATGCAACTACTTTTTGTTCAGCAGAAAAGCTTTTAAATTCATTTGCTTTTCAATACTTATTTGTTGTCTCTAATTTTAGATTTAGTGAGCAATGGTCATTGGAGCATTGGTCCCTGAACTAAAAATCCGTATTGGTCTCTAAACTTATTATAATGTGAAATAATGGTTCTTTTAGCTAACTCCGTTAAAACTTTCATCCAAAATAAAGGGATTAAAGGGGCAAAAAATGGATGAAAGTTTTAATGGAATTAGCCAAATGGACCATTGCTCCACATTATAACAAGTTTAAGGACTAATACTCACGGATTTTTAGTTCAGGGCCCAAAACTTCAATAAAATAACCAACGTAAGAAAGAAGGCAAGGAAGGAGGTTTGTATCTCAACTTTGACTCCCCTTCCCCAAATAGTGATCGTTCGTTGTAATTCTATTTGCACCCACAATCTTAAGACCAGTTTGATAATCATTTTGTTTTTAGTTTTCAAATGTATGGTATGGAGATAAACTATGTACTCTTGGCTTTAGATGTTCGGCTCAAGAAGTTCGTATTCTTTTTATGACAACTTTGAGTTTGTTCGAACGCGGCTCATAGTGTTACTTTATCATTATTACCAGTCCAATAATACTCATCTTAGTGAAAAAATCCAATTAATCATATAATCCTCTTCTATTGGATTATTATCTTTTCTTTTTTCTTGATTTAAACTAAACATTTTTTTTTTTGACATCTACATTTAAAAATAGAAGAAAAATCTTAAGACAACTTAAGCTGAAAAGATATCCAAGAGAGACCCAATTCAAGTAGCTCACCTCATCCAAAATTTAGATGGTTAATTGCCTACAAGTACAAATTTTGACCTACATTTCCCACAAGGATTTTGGAGCTTAAAAATACTCAAACTAGGCATGGAAGAACTTCCAAAGGTTCTGCATGGTCCAACAATAATGGTCCAATGGTTCAACATTTCTAACTTACCCACTAGCAAAAGGAAAAGCAAATTCCGTACAAACAGCTTCCTTCTGCGAAATAGTTACTCCAAATGTGATACATGTGTAGATAACTCCAAAACTCCTCTCAATATAGCAATTTTGTCTTAAAGGCTACATCAAGTGTATATAAGGGCAAATTGTATTCAGTTGTAAACACCCGAAGAAAAAACTTTCAAGTCCTTTGCCTTTGTATTAGCTCTCTTGCTCTCCTTGTAAACACTCCCCTTTGTAAACATTTTGTATATCAATAAAAGATCAAGTATACATATTTAAGCAAGTCTCCAAGCTTAAGTAAACTCTCTCTTTTCTTTTAGTGTGTTTCTTTAACTAGACTTCCAGTCCAAAACAGGGAAATACTATTATAGTTATATTATTATCTTGCTAAATTGACGATCAAACTTTGTTTGGCACTTTGTTATAGTTGTATGTTTACCATACAAGTAACTAGACATTAACCAAGGTACCTCTGATTTCACCCCTTGTGGCCTTCTACTTGCATTGTGAGTGGCCTTTGTGTTGAAATATGTCAAGTTTCATGTGCAAGGTTTTATGTCTAGTTGTTGTAATAGCCATCCGACTATTTAACTGAGTCTCGGTCCCAACTTTGAATTTGGTATTAGAGCCAAGTTTAGCATTTTAATAGTATAATTATAATAGTAATGTATCTTGAGAACAGAAGTTATCAACACAACTGATATCACACACTTATTATATCTTGCAGGAATATTGCATATTATTGTCCTTGTAAACCTTGTCAACCACAATTATCAGGAGTTTATTGTACTAGACATCCTACTATCACTAGCATAAAAAGACGTTTAGCATATATTTATAGGAAAATTAGCAAGACTCTTAAGAAGCAAAAGTTTTATCTTAGTGTTATTGAACACTCCAGTTTTACTAGTAAGGATAAAAAAGTTCAACATAATATATTAGTAGCAAGTAAAGCAACTAATCATTCTTTAGAGACTTTGAAAGAAGAAAGAGAGTATTTACAAAATCAATTAGCAGTAAATTTAGAAAATTGTAGATTTTAGTTTATGATAAATTATCTTAATTTGGAAATTAGTGAGCAACAAAAAAGAAAAATAACTTTAGACAAAAATAGTATAATTTGTTATTTTCCCGTAAGGAAGCATAATCATATTTTGCATAGTGAAGTAAATCCACAAGCAAATAGTATTGTAAACATTATTATTAGTCAAGCAGAAAATATAAAATTAGAAAATAATAAGCATAATAATTTATTAAATTAGTTATTAGATTATTTTAAGAAAAATTCCCTAAAAACCATTAGGTAGAATTTATATTATATTACATCTCAATTAGAAGATAATAATTAAAATATTCAAAGATTCCCTCGCAAAAGAGAGATAAAATAGCTCATTAACCTTATAGATAGCAAGCCCAAGCAAGTAGAAATTAGATCACTCGAAATAGTTGAGCAATTAAAATTAGAAGTTCAAAAAATCCAATTAGTGCAAAAAAAGTTAATTGAGCAAGTAGATAAGTTGCATAATAAAATAGATGGGATTATTAGTTTGATGACCGATTCTCGAACCAATAGTAAATATATCCAAGCTTTGAAAGAAATTAGTAAATTAGATAAAAAAAACAGTTCGTTTAACAGATTTTGCACCGCAAGTAGTTAGTAGTAATATGTCATTCGATTAGTGTTAAATTTAGCTATAAAATTAGATCAAGTTGAGGAACAAATAGCAGAAATTGATAAAGTTTTACATAACACATCTTCATCACTACCACCATTCATAGTACAAAAATTAGAAAAGTTAACCTTAAACTCAAATAATCATATTAGAATACCTAAGATAAATCCCTTTGATAATAAATATGGAACTCTTCAAGAGAAAAGGAAATGAAATAGTTAGAGCAAAAGATATTTACCCCAATGAGGAAGAAGCACAAAAATTTATTAGTAAAGGATTTGAGAGAGCTCAGAAAAATAAATATAGTTTCTATTAATTAGAATTATTTAAAAATAGAAATAAAATTGTAAGTAGCATCAATCAACATGAAGTTAGCTTTATTGATAAAAAAGTTACACTTAATTTATTAAGTAATGAAGCAGTAATCAATTGAGAAAATCACATTTTAGTCATAGGCACAATTATGATTGACATAGCAGAATTAGGTAGAGTAGCCACAAAAGCATTAGTGTACATATATGATGATAGATGAGATAATCACCAACAAGCATCAATATCAACAGTTGAAGTAGATTTAAGTTAAAATTTTAGTACATAGTAAAAATAGAAATGAACATAGAAAACATTTAGAGGCAATTTTACAAGAATTCATTGATAATGGTATTGTGATTAGAAAAAATAAAATAGCCCTAGAAAAGTAAGACATAGAATTTTTAGAAATGTATATAAAGTCAGGAATAATACAATTACAAGATCATATAGCCAAGAAAATTTTAGAATTTCTACATAGGTTAGAAGACAAAAAACAGCTACAAGCATTTTTAGGATTATTGAATTATGCAATGAATTTTATTCCTGATTTAGAAAAAACAAATAACAAAATTACATGGTAAAACTAGCAAAACTGGAAAAAAAAAATTAAAATAGTGAAAATATTAAATTAGTTCAAAATATTATGCAAGAGATTACTAAGCTTAAACCATTAACTTTGTCATTAGGATGATAGTTATAAAATAGTTGAAATAGATGTATCATCATTAGGATGCATGAATAATATACTGGAAAAAACATAAGGAATCACCAAAGTTCGATGAATAAGTTTGTAGATATGCATCAGGAAAGTTTAGTGACATACATTTTAGGTTACCATCAACAAATTTAGAGATTTTAGGAATAATTAATTTATTAGAAGCATTTTCTTTATTTTTACACATTGAAGTTTTTACAATTAGGACAAATTGTCAAAATATAGTTTCCCATTGTAATAAAATTCATACTAATAAGCAAGCAGCCCAAAGATGGGTTAATTTTGTTGATTTAATTATAGGCAATGGTTTTTAAACTAATTTATGAACGTATTAAAGGTAGTGATAATACATTAGCTGATATCTTGTCAAGACTTATTCATTGAACATGATGAAATATCACCTACCATCATCATCAAATAGCAAAAGGCCACAAAGTAGCAGGGCTCCATGGAATAGCATAATGATGCACAATTGACCTCCACCATTTAGTGGGTTCCAAGATAGCATGAATAGAACATCATCACCACTAGTATCCACTTTCAACTTTAATGGTACTATAGTAGAAGACATCAAGAATCCCACTAAGATACATACCACGAGTTCTAGGACTCACTGATATGTAACTATTAAGAAATATTATATGTAATATATATTTGAAATATATTTACCTAAAATATTCTAGGTCAAATCCCACTAAAAGTGGATCACGGTTTCCTAGCTTTAGAGATAGGCTTGATTTGTTAACATTGTTGTATGTATCTTGTGCTTTATCTTTGACAATTCAATACAAAAGAAAACATTCAGCCATTTCTAATATGGTATCAGTGCACCGTCCTGGTACTTGATTGCCTGAATTTTTGACCCCTCGCAAATTCCCAAACACCATGTTAGACAAAGAAGAAGTTTAAACACCACCACAAAACAGTCAATCTAATTCCAAAAATTCAAGAAATAGCAATAGCATTTTCGGTATGGATTCATCAAACCCATACTATGCTCATCATTCTGATAGTCCTGGTCATATGCTCGTTCCAGAAAAATTGAACGGGGCCAATTATCCATCTTGGAGTAAATCCATGATTCATGCTCTCACAACCAAGAACAAAATTAGTTTTGTCGATGGCTCCATTCAGCCTCCCATATGCTCTCTGAAATCAATGCAACAACATGATTTTATCATGGTTTGCTCAATCAGTGGAACCTAATCTATCCAAAGGGGTTGTCCATGCCAAAAGCGCCTAACAAGTGTGGGAAGATTTCAAAGATCATATCTCACAAAAGAATGCACCAACAATCTATCGAATCTAGAAGTCCATCACATCTCTCTCATAAGGCTCCATGACAGTCTCGGCCTATTTTACAAAACTAAAAGGCCTTTGGGATGAATTAGAGACATATCGACCTCTTCTCACTTGCAACCAGACAAAGGCACATAATGAACAAATAGAAGAATATCAAATGATGCAATTTCTCATGGGTCTCAACGACGTCTGCAGTGGAGTTCGCATTAATATTCTCATGATGACACCATTGCCTAAAGTTCGTCAAGCTTACTCACTTGTCATTCAAGACGAAATACAACGTCAAATGACATTGGTATCCACCAAAAATTTCTCAATCGCTGCAGTTCAAAGTCAGTCAAACCATTCCTCCAACAATTCCACTGAGAATACTGTGATAAAGACGGACATACAATTGACAATTGTCGGACTTTGAAATATCATTGCAAATTTTGTGACAAAAGAGGCCATGCTGAAGATAAATGCAAAATTATAAATGGAACAATGGTTCCTAACAATGGAGGAAACTAAGGCAGCCGAAAAAATACCAAATCACAACAACGCGGGTCTCAAGGTAGCAACTCACATGCTGCTTTCATTGCTGCAAACGCAGCAGCTGTCTCCTCTCAGTTGCACGGGTCCCAATCATCTCATGCACCTCAACCGAACTCGTTGCAAGGGCTTTCAGCAGAATAGCTTCAACAATTGGCCCACATTGTGTCCATGATGAATTTAAACCATAGCTCTGGTAATAACAATACTTATGCAAATGTTGCAGGTCTGTCTCATTTTACTGTTGCCTCCGTTAATTCTGTATTTACTAAGCCTTGGATTTTGGATAGCGGGGCTACCAATCACATCACTTCTGATTCCTCACTTTTCACTGAAACCAAATCTTCACCGATATCCACTGTTAAATTACCAACTGGCTCTTCGACCACAATCACCTCCATTGGCACCGTACCATTCAATTCAGATATCACCTTAGACAACGTTTTATGTGTTCCCTCTTTTCACTTAAATCTCATGTTTGCTAGCCAAGTCACTGATTCTCTAAACTGTTGTGTCATTTTGTTTCCCAGTTTATGTGTCTTGCAGGACTTGGCTACGGAGAAGATGATTGGCTCTGGTAAACAGCGTGGTGGTCTTTATTACATGTCGCCGTTGCAAAGGATGCCTGTCTCCTGTCAAGTTTCCCATTCCTCCAATTTGTGGCATATGCGACTTGGACATCCTTCACCTACTCGCCTTAAATTAGTATTTCCCTCATTATCTTTGAATGATATTTCTTTTGATAATAATTGAAATGTTTGTCCCATGGACAAACAAACCAGACTTCTATTTCCTTTAAGCTCTATATCAACTCATGATTCATTTGATTTGTCTTGATTCTTTCTCACCATTGTGGATGATTTTACTAGGTAGTAAAATTAATTTAACAATGAAAACTTAAAGAAACTACAAACACCCACAACACAGTAGGAATTTAAAAGTAGGAAACTAGCATGGAACAAGCAGATTTTGGATATCTACAGTACATTCCTTTGAAAGTTTCAGAAACAAAGTAGTTGCTATGCCCACTTGGATTCCTCTAGTTTGGGGTTGTTCACTTCTAATGTTAGTCTTAATTCACATAAAAAGAGACTGGATTCACTCTAGGGGCTTCACACCCAAATTTGGCTTCACATCAAAATTCGTTTCCCAGGAAGATAATCAGAATATTTTCTGAAAAAAAAACTGAATTTATTGATCAACATCATTGCCTTGCCTAAAGGCACTTACATATCTTTATAGTCTAGATAACTCTTAATGACAAAAGACTTTTCCATTCCTAGACTCTAAATTCATTAACTTATTAATTTCTAGTAAATGACGTGGAGAGTAATTCCAAAGCTTATTGAAACTGAAATTAAAACAACTCCAACTTTTTGAACGAGGAGAATCTAGAAAGACACTTGCTAGAAGATTCCAAAAACCTGCACGAAAAATCTAGTCTAGCTATAAAGAAAGGGCTGAGCTTTGTGGCCTTTTCTTCCATCTCTTTCGGTGATGCACTTTAAATGATTTGGCACTGATGTCCTCATCAATTCTCCCGGGCTGAGGAAAACTCAACTCCGGCGAGACAAAACTGTAGTAACGCTGAAGAATGTCTGGATCAATACATTGTAGCTCCTCTTTTGTAACCCAAGTGTTGTCGGAATGTGGTCTGTTTTCCACTTGATCAAGAATTTCTGGTATCTGCCTTGCCTTGTTGAAACACCCTATTCATCCACAATATCTTCAACAATATCTTTGCTAGTCTGCTTAAGAGGTAAATGTGGGGTTGGTGGGGAAAATATAGAAGTAGAAAAAGGAAATGAAGGTTCAATAGGGTTGGGATTATTTTTAGTAGGATGGGTTGCACTAGAAGGTGACAACACAGATCCTCTATATGAAATTAAGTCCTCAACATTAAAAGTTGAACTTATTCGCATATCCATAGGAAGTTCTAACACATACGCATTAGATCCTACCTGTTCTAAAATCTTAAAAGGTCCAATACTTCGGGCTTGTAGTTTCTTGGCAATTCCTTGAGGGGATCGCTCGAGTCTTACTCGAACTATGACATAATCATCTACTGAAAATTCCCTAAATGTGCGATGTGCATCAGTAGCCCTTTTGTAATTTCATTGCTTTCATTGATTCTACGATTAATCTAAACATGCAATTCATTTATATGACGCTCAAATGCATTGGCTGACTCGGATGGTCTATGTGAAACTGACATGGGTATGAGATCTATAGGTGCCCTAGGTTTATGACCGTAAACTACTTCGAATGGACTCATACTTGTTGACCTATTGACTGAATTATTATATGAAAATTCGGCAGTAGGTAAAATAGAATACCATGACCTGACATGCTCACCAACAAGACACAACAACATATTACCCAAACTTCGATTTACCACTTCTGTTTGTCCATCTGTCTGGGGATGGTAGGTTGTAGAAAACTTGAGCTTGGTACCTATCATGTGCCAAAGTGTCTTCCAAAAAGAACTCCTCGTACATCACGATCAGACACAATAGTCTTAGGCAAACCATGCAAACAAACAATCTTGTAAGACGAACTCCCAGCTTCTTGTTTGTCTGTCTAAGAGGTCAGCATATGTGTTACCAAAATCAGGGCTTGTTGGGTAATCTTCTTTCAGCCTTTCAAATCCAATTACTTCTACATTCATTGTGTGCAAAAGTAAGACTCTACGGCTGAGAGCATCTGCTGGTTTGTTCTCCACACCTGATTTATGCTTCAATACAAAAGTATATTCTTGAAGAAACTCAACCCATTTCACATGACGTGGATTCAACTTCTTCTGTGAGCTGAGGTATCACAGAGCTTAGTGGTCAGAAAATAAAACAAATTCTTGTGGAAATAGATAATGTGTCCAATATCTTAATGCTTGAACCACTAAATAAAATTCTTTGTTGTAGGCAGAGTACTTTAGCTTGGCTCCATTCAACTTCTCGCTGAAATATGCTACTGAATGCCCTTCTTGACTTAAAACTTAACCTATTCCCATTCCCGATGCATCACACGCAACTTCAAAAGGTTTGGTGAAATCTGGAAGGCGTATGACATGAGCCTCAATCATTCAAGTCTTAATCTCTGTGAATGCTTTTGAAGCAGCTTTATTCCACTCAAAGTCTCTTTTCTTCATGCAATCAATGATTGGAGCCATGATAAAACTAAATCCTCGAATGAAACAAAGGTAGAATGTAGTTAGCCCATGGAAATTTTGAACTTCGTGAATGTTCTTCGGCTTTGGCCAATCAATTATTGGCTTTACCTTCGTTGAATCTGGTTTCATTGTCTTCGAGGACACAACAAATCCCAAAAAGTTGACCTGATCAGACATGAATAAGCACTTATTTAGGTTGGCATACAATTTTTCTCTCCTCAGAACCATGCAAACCTGTCTCAAGTGAGAGATGGGCTCCTCCGGAGAATTGATGTAAATTAAAATGTCATCGAAGTAGGCAACTAGGAATTTATCGATAAATGGCCTCAAGACTTGTGTCATAACTCTCATGAAGGTGCTTGGTGCATTAGTTAGTCTGAAGAGCATGACTAACCATTCATATAAGCCATCATTTGTTTTAAAGGCTGTTTTCCACTCATCTTTTGGTTGAATTCTGATTTGGTGATAACCACTTTTGAGATCGATCGTGGAAGATATGATAGCACCTGTAATCATATTGAGTATGTCATCAAGTCTCGGAATTGGAAACCGATACTTGATCGTGATCTTGTTTATGGCTCTACTATCAGTACACATCCTCCATGTCTTATCACTCTTTGGGGCGAGGAGGGCTGGAATGGCACATGCACTAAGACTTTCTCGAATAAATCCTTTTGCGAGAAGCTCATCAACCTGTCTCTTCAATTCTGCATGCTCTTTTGGATTCATTCTGTAGTGTGGAAGATTTGGCAAAGTTGCTCGGAGAACAAGATCGATTGCATGTTAAACATCTTGAAGAGAGGGGAAGTTCATTCGAAAGATCTTCAGGAAACACTTCATAGTACTCTTCAAGGACTGATTTCACCTCCAAAGGTACTTTAACATTATCCAAAGAATGAGATTCTTTTTGCCATCACAAGAAAAATGATAGGATCATCTCTTACCTCTTTCAAGAACTCTTTAAAACCAATGATATGGATAGATTTTGTTTGGATGAGTTTCTGTTCTCCCTGGTTAGATGCTGATTTTTTCTTCGACTTCCGTCGGAGAGGATTCAACTTAATCTTCTTTCCATTATGCATAAACGAACATGTGTTCGATCGACCAAAGATAGTGACATCATGGTCATATATCCACAGTCTACTTAAAAGAATATGGCCATCATTCATTGGCACCACGGCACACTAAACATTATCTTTGTAGGATAGGAACTGAATTGGAACTTTGCAATGCCGAGTGACGGGAATAGATGATGTTTCGATCCATGCCACCCTATATGGTTGAGGATGGTTGACAAGGGTTAACTCTAGAAGAGAGATGGTGTGAGTTGACACCACGTTAATGCAGCTCCCATTGTCAATGATGACTTTGCAATTCTTGTCACCACTTTACATAAGTATGGAAAATAGATGACCTGTGCCAATCTTCGGCACTGGTAGGTTGCGCCAATGTACATCTGACCACTCCCATCCTTGGAACAACATATTCTTCGATTTCATCTTCAATCTCCTCATCACTAGCTGCAAAATCAGGTTCGTATACCTCTTCTTCATAGTCACCTTGCTGTTCTTCAGTGCTTACTGCAAATAAATTTCGAGATGGCTCTTTTGTGGGACATTGGACAACAAAATGGCCAAAACCTTGACATTTATAGTATTTCTGAGATCCATCTCTTTGAGTATCACTAGGCCCACCCTTTCCCTTGTTGTTCTTTGTTGGATAAGTAGCGTTAAGACCCTTGGGGGCGGAATTGAACTTTGATCCAGATACAGAAGTCTGTGATTCCCCATTGTGAGAATAAGATTTCTTGAGAAAATTGGTTGGCTTCAAGTTTAGGTACCTCTCCAATTTCGGTACTAACTGGTAGACTCGTTCCAAAGAATCCATATCATGGGGAATTAACTCCCTTTGATGTTCTGGATGAAGACCGGTTCTAAAACAAGAAAGAGTCACTGATGCATCCTCTGACATTGCAACTCAACATTAATTCTTCAAATTTGGAGATGTACTCGGTAACCGACATGCTTCCTTGGCGAAGAGATTGCTATTGATCTAGAAGTCGCTGATGATAAGACAATAGTAGATATTTCTCCCGAAGTCTCGCTTTCATTTCAGCCCATAGAACAATTGGTTCTTCTCCGACTTTCTCTTTTTGTCTTTCAACATTTCTCCATAAAAGTTTCGCTTGCCCTACCAACTTCATCTTTGCAAATTTGACTTTCCGTGCTTCCGACATGTGATGCCATGCGAAGAAATGATCCATTTCTGCTAACCAATCCAGGAAAGCTTTCATATTCAGCTGTCCATTGAAACTTGGGGCATCCACTTTAACAGACTTCAACACTCTTTCTTCCAGATCATTCGGATCATTGTTGGGTGGATTATTTGGTCTTCTTATATTTCTTCTTGCCTGCATCCTCGATCCCCCAGCCATACCTTCATCATCATTCTAAATAGCAGCTTCCAATTTTGCCAAACGATAGTCAGAAGTTGAAGGCTGCACTTGAATTTGGGTCTCAATTTGAGCCATTTGATTGGACAAACGTTCAAGGGCTTGAGTAATCTGTGCTGGGTCCATGGTGTAATATACTTGCGACTTCTGGGTATGCAAAAGGAACTAGACAGACTAGTAAATGACAACTAGATGCAAAAAATTATATTGATGCAATGAACTCTAAAAGTACGAATAAAATGCAAGATATTGAATAAGAAAACTAAATCATGCTGACAGATGCAAAGTACATGCAAAATCCTAAACTAAACTTGGCTCTGATGCCAAAATTGATGCAGCATGATAGTAATTAGGGCCAAGATTAATAGTAAAATTAATTTAACAATGAAAACTTAAAGAAACTACAAACACCCACAACACACTAGGAAATTAAAAGTAGGAAACTAGCATGAAACAAGCAGATTTTGGATACCCATTGTACGTCCTTTGAAAGTTTCAGAAACAAAGTAGTTGCTATGCCCGCGTCGATTCCTCTAGTTTAGGGTTGCTCACTTCTAATGTTAGACTTAATTCACATAAAAAGAGACTGGATTCACACTAGGGGCTTCACACTAATATTTGGCTTCACATCAAAATTCCTTTCGCAGGAAGATAATCAAAATATTTTCTAAAAAAAACTGAATTTATTCATCAACATCATTGCCTTGCCTAAAGGCACTTACATAGCTTTATAGTCCAGATAACTCTTAATGACAAAAGACTTTTCCATTCCTAGAGACTCTAGATGCATTAACTTATTAATTTCTAGTAAATGATGTGGAGAGTAATTCCAAAGCTTATTGAAACTGAAATTAAAACAACTCCAACTTTCTGAATGTGGAGAATCTAGAAAGACACTTGCTAGAAGATTCCAAAAACCTGAAGGAAAAATCTAGTCCAGCAATAAAGAAAGGGCTGAGCTCTGTGACCTCTTCCTCCATCTCTTTCGGTGATGCACTTTAAATGATTTGACATTGATGTCCTCATCAGCACATGGATATTTTTTATGCAACATAAATTTGAAACTCAACACTTTTTAAAATCCTTTGTTACTTTTGCTCGTACTCAATTTATGCCAAAATCAAAGCAATAAGGGTTGACAATGGGTCTGAGTTTTTATCCATGAAAGATTCTTTTTCAAACCAATGACATTTAATATCAACGCACATGCGTTTACACTCCACAACAAAAGGGCGTTGTTGAACGTAAGCATCTGCACATTCTCACCGTCATATGTAGCTTACGATTCCAATCCCAATTACCTTTTTCCTTTTGGGGAAAATGTGTCTCCATCGTTGTCTACCCTAAACCCTACCAACACCAACAATGGGCCTCTTCCCTCTCTATTTTCCACTCATCCCGTCCCTTCCTTTCCATCACATCGCCACCCCTCACTCGACCCCACAACACCCATTCCCACACCAATCCCACCCCAACCCATGCCACCAGACCAACCCCACCAGACCACAATACCCACCTGACCAACCTTCCTCCCTTTTAGCCTCACCTGTCAGTCTTTCATCTCCTACCCCATCATTAATTCACATGCTAGCTCCATCCACTGAGCATTCCCACATCTTGGTCTCATCCCCCTCAATTAACTCACCTTCTCTTTCTTCATCATCTTCAGATCCCACTATTGTTTCCACACCATCTATTCCACCTCGACATCAGTCTTTCTTTCCTAAGCAACCTCTAGTTTGGCATAAAGATTATCACGAGACCAACCAAGTCAGTCACTCTCCCTCGCAACCTTGTCCTTCCTCAGGTACTCGATATCCTCTTTCTCATTTTCTTTCCTACTCACGTCTTTCTTCTACCTATTGTGCTTTTCTAGCTAACATTACAAGTCCCACCGAACCCACATCTTATGCTCAGACTATCCTTGATCCCCATTCGTGACAGGCCATGCATATTGAATTAGAGGCTTTGCAGCAAAATAATACATGGAGCATGGTTCCCTTGCCTGTTGGTCACAAACCCATTGGTTGCAAATGGGTCTTTAAAATCAAATACAAATCCGATGGCACCATTGAGCGGTATAAGGCTCGTCTTGTTACTAGATGATACACTCAGATTGAGGACATCGATTATTAGGAAACCTTTTCTCCTACTGCCAAACTCACCACTCTCCGTTATCTCCTTATTGTTGATGCTGCATGTTATTGGTTCATCCATCAATTGGACGTACATAACGCTTTTGTCCATGGTGATTTACATGAGATTGTTTACATGGAGCCTCCTCCTGGTCTTCACCAACAGGGGGAAAACATTGTATGTCAGCTTAACAGATCTCTCTATGAACTCAAATAGGCTTCTAGAAACTAGTTTTCCACCTACCATTTAGAAAGCTGGTTATCAACAATCAAAACTTGATTATTCTCTTTTTACCAAGGCTCAAGGTACTTCGTTCACTGCAGTCCTTATCTATGTAGACGACATACTTCTTACAGGAAATGATCTTCAAGAAATGGAATGTCTCAAAACATTTTGACACACCCCACCCTCGATACCCACATGGATACCGAGTTTGGGCGTGCTGGCCGACACTCATAAGTGACAAAGCCATTAAATGCATGACAACACTTAGTTTAAGTAAATTACATTGACATAAAGTTTGCGGAATTTAATGCCAATATGCACAAGGTTCAGAGCGTACTAATTTGAATCAACGGAAACAAAATAATAAATCAAGTTCCTAGAATCTCTATCCATAACAGGGATGGATATTATTAAAGAAACTGAACAAGAATAATAAATCCCTACATGGTCGGGAAATAGAATCAGAGCTGCCACTCGGATGCCTCGACTTCAGCAGATGCGTTATCACTAGGTCCTGAACGGGGCGCAAAAACAAAGGTGTGAGTGGACGAAAAATAAAAGTTTTCGAAATACCTTTCTCTTTTCAACATAGTAACCCCCTATTTGAAAACCAGTATATTGGTAAACTCATACTATCGTAGTATAATTCAAAACGTACTTTATAGGTATAGCTGGAAACATATATCAACATAAAATCCGTAGATAACAAAACATATTTCCATAACTTGTTTCGCCATATATTTCGATAGTACAATAATAGGAAAACCAACACAGGGTATATGAGCAATCACCCATGTACGTGTTGAGGAACAACCTCTCAATCCCCGTACGAGCACTTTACGTTATCAATTAATTTGTACTCCTAGTACCACACACATGTAAGCACTTGCGCATTAGCGCGTCACACCCGAGTCCTTACGTAATGGGGCCTTTTCCCCAAAAATAAACATAAACGTAAGACAAGCTTGCACTGAGGTATTTACCGGACAATACCTCTGGAGTACAGTGCATGTGACCCAAACATGTGAGACTTGTCCTACGGCTGTGAGACGGTACTACAACGTAGTGAAAGCATACCAAGTGTGTTTGAAATCATACATATATACATCATGTGTAGAAGTGAAGCATATCATATACTTCATAATTTCTCAAATAATTAAACCTTGTATAATCAAACATATTCATGCTTAGAAGCCACAAATTAAATACTAATATATCCATATAAATATAATCAACCCTCAAAACCATTTCATAATATATAACCATAATTAAATACTATATGGTTGCATAATCAAATACCAACATATATATATATATATATAAACATGCCCCAAAAACATTTAAATTCTTGTAAGAAAACCATTTCATAAATATTTTCAAGCATATAAACCAAGTACGAAAACAAAAGTCCACTCACTGGTGCTCGGGAGTGAAATCTCCCTCGATGTTGCCTTCCTCGAAGTGTTGGGTCGAAGGATTACCTATTTGTTATTAGGGGAAAAATATTAAAACCTCCCTAATATAAAATAATATAGCCCTTATAGAAAAATAACCCAAAAATAATACTATTTTAGCGAAAACGGGCTCGAAAAACGATTTCCGGAGCCCGAAAACCTTGCCATCCACCGTACGCCGCCGTGCGCCGCCACCACGCGCCGGGAAACGACCGGACGCGCCGCCACGCTCCGGGAGAAGCATTCACGCGCCGGCCACTCGCTGGCACGCGCTGGCACTTGTCGCCACACGCTGGCACGCGCTCCATGTGCCTGATGACGTCACCCCCACGCGCAGCTGACGTCAGCCACGCGCCTGCTGACGTCAGCACCGTTAGAATTAACGGCGTCAGTTAAAGTTAATGGAATATACCTTTTCTGACGGAATATTCTGACGCCGTCAGGAATATTCCGTTACCGTTGACGGAATATTACTTCTTCTTCTTCCTCTCGCCGGTCGCCGAAGCCGGCGCCGGCGCCGCCGTCCTCCGCCGCCTGGTTCGCCGGAATTTCTGGAAAAATACCGATTTAATCCCAAAACTTCAAAAATTCATAACTCCTTCATTCCTTGGCCAAATTCAACGTTCCATATATCAAAATGAAGGTATTGACGAGCAGAATATTTTCATACCAATTTGGGGCCAGAAAAATGGCTGGAGATGGCCTGAAATTGGCCGGAAAGCTTTGGGAAACCCTAATTCCGTTCTCCTTCAAAACCGCACCAAATTCCACGTTCTTTATATTGATTTCAACCTACTCAACATAATAGAACCAATGGTAATGATTTCAAGGCTTACCTTGGTCGGGATTGTACAGAAAATTGAATGGCAGTTTGCCGATATCGTTTCGACGTCGGTTTGGCCAATTGGGCTCGATTTTGGGGATTCTGAAATCACAGTCTCATCAAGAATGACGAGACGATCGTAGTGGTAATGCTCTTGAGCGACGGTTCGACGGTTTTGTGATTCGTCCAAAAACTAGGGTTTTGGTGGTTTTTGTGAAGTTGGCTGAAAGAGAGAGAGAGAGAGATAGGTCGGGGTGGGAGAGAATGAGGGGATTGGCTGCACAGCAGCCAACCAAAAACCCTAATTCACAAACGGGTGTGAAAATTACTAAAATGCCCCTACACTTTAAAGTTTCGTAAAACGTTTTTTTAACTCCGAATTGAGTTCCGCTTGCGTCCACGTGTTCGTATCGACGAGTACTATTTGAATATGTAAAGAAGGTAATTTTCACAAGTCGTCACGAAGAGTCAACAAAAGTCAACATTTGACCACTAGGGGTAATTTGGTAATTCCACATAAAATTTTTGGACGGGTTGTAACACATTTTTTCTCACACACTTCCGCATCAAAGATCTTGACGATTTGAAATACTTTTTGGGCATTGAATTCTCTCATTCCAAAAAAGGCATTTTCATGTCTAAGAGAAAGTATGCACTAGATGTTTTACAAGATTCTGGACTTACGGGGGCACGCCCAAACAAGTTTCCAATGGAACAAAATTTGAAACTCACTTCTATTGACGGAGCATTGTTAGATGATCCCACCAAGTACAGAAGACTAGTCGGACGATTGATTTATCTTACTGTCACCAGGCCTGACATAGTCTTTTCAGTTCGAACATTAAGTCAATTCATGCATGAGCCTCGCAAACCTCATTAGGATGCAGCTTTATGAATTATCAAGTACATCAAAGGTACTCCTGGTCAAGGTTTGTTATTCTCTGTCTCCGACAATCTTGAATTAAAAGCCTTTTGTGATTCCGATTGAGGAGGTTGTCGTGCCACAACAAGGTCAGTTATGGGATATTGTATTTTTCTTGGAAATTATCTGGAAATCTAAGAAACAAGACAATGTTTCTTGATCATCCACCAAAGTTGAATGTCAAGCTATGGCCAACACATGTTTAGAGCTGACTTGGTTGCACTATATATTGCAAGATTTAAAGGTTCCGTAGAAAGTTCCCACACTATTATTTTGTGACAACTAGGCCGCCGTGTACATTGCAACTAATCCTGTTTTTCATGAGCATACGAAGCATATTAAAATTGATTGTCACATTGTTTGGGAAAAACTGCAAGCTGGAATGATTAGTAGTCCTTCACATGTACCTACATGCTTCCAGTTAGCAGATGTATTTACGAAGGCCTTGGGGAAAGCAATTTTTGACACTGCGTGACAAGTTGGGACTTCATAATATTCACTCTCCAACTTGAAGAGGAGTATTAAGAAATATTATATGTAATATATATTTGTAATATATTTACCTAAAATAGTCTAGGTCAAATCCCATGAAAAGTGGATCACGGTTTCCTAGCCTTAGAGATAGGCTTGATTTGTTAACATAATTGTATATATCTTGTATTGTACCTTTGACAGGCTTGATTTGTTAACATAGTTGTATAAGCAATTTTCAGAGACCATGATGTATTAGCAATCCAATTTATTAAGAAAAACCAAGAGCTACAAATCCTTAGAATGCAGGAAAAGGTTAGTAATACCCTAAAGCAAGAACTCAAAATTGGCAGAGTATAATCAACATAAGAATAAGGAATAAGAGGTTATTGAACCCACTAATGAAGGGCAAGAGACTAATGAAGCACAAGAGGTTAATAAGCCCATAGAAAATAGAGAAATTACTATTGATCTTATAGAAGATACTGATATGGAGCAGCATCAGACGGAAGAAGTTAGAATTGGCTCAATACAAGAACACTTTAAAAATTTCATCAATACTGTACCATTGGACATAATAACTGATGAAATCTTGTTAGAAGAAATTTTAAGTGTCACATCCCGGATCGGCTCTGCCGTAGCACGATATTGTCCGCTTTGGGTCACGCCCTCACGGTTTTGTTTATGGGAACTCACGAGCAACTTCCCAGTGGGTCACTCATCTTGGGATTGCTCTAGCCCAAACTCGCTTAACTTCAGAGTTTCGATGGAATCCGATGCTAGTGAGCTCTCAAAAGGCCTTGCGCTAAATGGAGGTAGGCATGTACATATAAGGCACATCACCCCCTCTCCGTTGGCCTCCATTTAGCACGAGGCCTTTTTAGAGCTCACTGGCTTCGGATTCCATCTCTGAAGTTAAGTGAGTTTGGGCTAGAGCAATCCCAAGATGGGTGACCCACTGAGAAGTTGCTCGTGAGTTCCCAGAAACAAAACTGTGAGGGCGTGGCCCAAAGCGGACAATATCTTGCTACGGCGGAGCCGGTCTGGAATGTGATATTAAGAGCCAAACTAAAAGTGCTACCTACATTTATGCACTATGAGATCCTAAGAAGAGCTTCGCAATCCATACAAGGATTACAATTCCAGTTACAAGTTGCTTTGTATCAGTCCATCTTTGACCCAAAACTAAGAATGAATATTATTATGAAGATATATCTTGTATGTCTTTGTAATAATACAAAGAGTTGTAACTGTGAGTCAGAAGTCAGCATAGCCTTAGCTAGGATCAATACGAGAGATTTTCAAAATTGGCATTTTAGTTATGAGCATAAGAGAAAGCATTATGAAGTAGAAGTCACTCCCACATTATTACTAGATTTTGGCTATGTTGATAAACTTTTCATTAACCACGGTTCACAGTTAGAAATTGTCACGCCCCGGACTCGGGGTTAATTTTCACCAACCCCGCACCTGGTGCGCGAGTAAAAATAAAAATAAAAATAAAAACAAACTTCTCTTATATAAATAACCCCAAAAATCCTTACAGGTGTACAAAAATAAATCAAATCCTTAAATTTCTTGTCTAACACAAACTCAGCTTGTCTAGCCCTAGTCTTGCCAAATAAAAAGGTGAGGGGTGAGCAACAACCACCGTCATCCAGTGAGTAGAATATGTAGTGTGCCAGTTAAGCGTGCTGTTTTACACACAGTATAAAGTATGATAATAATATCAAAGCTTTAGCCACGTAATTTCACATCACATCATCCCTTCATGTGTTGGTTATCCTTCATAATATGTAGCTCACCATGTGACCCTAAATTGGCCATTATGTCCTAATGTCCCCGTGTGCCTTACATTTATCCCTCGGATAACCCAACACTGAAGTTTTCATGCTCCATGAACAATCTCAACAATCCACACAGACTGTATATATACACATCGAAAGCAATTACACGAAATCAAACATGTTTGACTTGAACACATTACATAAACCACTCACCCTAAAAGCCAAAACCTCGATCGGCAAGACAAGCCTACTAAAAATCTCCACAGTTCAAACTCACTAATCCCAAAGTCTCTTTCTTTTCTCTCTCTTTCTCTACGTGTAGCATGCATGGTATGCTGCTTCAAGGCATAAAAATAAAGATGGAGCATTGCTCCTATTTATGGTGGAGAAGAGGCGGCACCTAAAGAGGCAAAAGAGATAACAACTGAATGTAAAACGTAAGGACCAAGTTCTTGCATGCAAGTGGTGTCAATTGCATGATAAATACATTGACACCGCACTGCCACCTCTAGCTACAAGGCTGCTAACAAGCACCTCTAATTTAATTCCTAATAATCACTGTATAGAAACACATAGAACCATTTCATGACACGCCTAGGTTATAACTCCCAACAGTCAATAGCTAGAAGTGCGCTTCTAGCACATTCTAATGAAAGATAGGAATAAGGTTAAAGGAAACTATACGTCTAAAATATGTAGGATATAAATACACATATATCTAAAGTATATTATGTATAATATATATATATATATATATATATTAAGTTGAAACAAAACAAAACGTAGAGTTGGAACAAAATATATAATTGAAATCCAAAACTAATCTTTTATAATAATAGTAGTAAAATATATTTTCAAAATACGAATCCTCACAGAAATGTTTTCAGCTAAGCAGTCCTCCAGAATGGTATATGCATATGCATAAGGAAGGAACCAGATATAACCACGATAAATGAAGAATCTTTCAAGTTATCACCTATATCACACTACAGATGGACACTTACACAACAACACATTTTGAGATACTGTGGGAGCCAGATTTTAGCATTAAAAGGGTTTGAAGATTTTAATTATAGTATGTCGTTAGTAGCATAAGACAATGAGATGTATATTTACAGCAAAATAAATATCCGCCATCAATCTTATTGGAAATCAGAGAATCCCATAGGAGAAACTGTAACAACTTATTACAAAATAGAGAAAGACAAGCAGAACTTGAAGACGAAGATGACCAGTATTGGAATAATATGACAGAAGAAGAGCTGCACAACATTGAAAACATGATGGAAGCCTAGAGTAGCTGGCGGCAGATAAGCAAAAGATGAAAAATAGCACAATAATGTGGTAAGAAGAGAATATTTCACAGTGCACAATGCAAAACTATGTACAATAATTTAAACATCAAACAAAAATGTAAGCATTATTGTAGGATCCGCCATTATGGAAGGAATATTAGCAGAAGAATAAATAAAAAAAAACTTTGACCATTAAAATATTTTTACATTGAAAATGTCCTTACGGGTAATAAAACCTATTTTGGTTCTAACGGGGAATCCTCCCAAATTTAAAAGAGAAAAAAATGGCTGTAAAATTTCGAGTCGTTTTATCATTCCGCGTGTCGTCTGTAATTGTTGATTCCCATCCTATCCCGCTCCAACTCCAATGGGCTTTAATAAAGCTGGCGAAAGACCAGGGGTAATTAAGTCATTTAGCATTACATGCAAATAATTAAGTCAGTTTGGGGTTGCTGTATTTTAAAAAAAAACTGCTTATAAAAACAGCTTTTAAAAGCAACGTCCATGCTGCTTTTAAAAGTTGCTGTTTTAATACTATAACTTTTAAAATAAGCTGTATATTTCATTTTTACCAAACACTTTTTATCTGTTTAACTTTAAAGTGAAGCCGTTTTTAGTGAAAAAAACAATACCAAACGGGGCCTTACATAAGCAAATAGCAGAGAAACAGAAAGAACTGAAAACGCACACCATTTTTTTTTCTATATTTTTCGCTAATATTGGTTTTTGTTTTTATTTTATGATAACACAGGTATCATTTTCTTTACCCATAAATTATATTTATTTATGTTTATTTTTAAGTTTTTGAAAATTTTGGTTTTGATTTTTGACACATTGAATCTTGGTTTCTTGGGTTTCAGGTGAAAGGAATTTCCTATGTTTTGGACATCAATGGTGGATCGTTTGCGTCCCCCTGCGAGCTTCTGGACTTAGTCCAATGCTTTGCTCAGAAAAAAACTTAACCTTTCAGCTCTCCTCTCAAGTCTCACCAATTGGTTTTTCCTTTTTTTCATTTTGCTCTTTGGAAAGAAAACTTCCACTCATAAGCACTTTCACTGAAAGTTGAAGCACTTCAAAAACTTTAATAAAATTTTTTTCCTTAAAAAGCGAAAAAGTACTTTAACAACCTCTAAGCACTCTTGTCTAGAATTACTTTTAAAATAATTAAAAGCTTTATGGGTTAAAAATAGTAATTGAAGTGTCTTTTGGAAGAAGAACAGGAAAATTCTTCAGTGGTACGTACCATTTAATGGTACGGCCATTGAATGATCCAGATTAATTTGCAGCGGGTCCCAAATGAATCTTAGACCATTCAACAGTACGTATCATTCAATGGTACGTACCACTGAAGTTAAACCCAGAAGAACATGCTCTGTGCTTCTTTTAGACAACACTTGAATTTTTATTAAAAATTTCGATGTGCTTCTAATAGAAGCGCTTCTAAGAAGAACATAAGTGTTTTTTAAAGAAGCATTTCCAAACAGGCCCTAAGCTTTTTTTTCCAAACATGGTAAGAAAAACTTTTGGTTATCTGAAAACACTTTTAACTATTTTAAAAACACTTCCAAACAAGTCATACTTCCCTTTTGTCTTCACATTTTTCATTGATTTGCTTTATGGGTTTTGTTCAATTGAGCCATCCTGGGTTTCACATAGGCGCAATTTTCATTGTTTTTTTCCTTGATTTTTTTTTACATGTATATAAGTTGATTGTTCTGCAGAAAAAAATGTGTGCTCCAATGTTGGGCTGGTTTTAATACCAGCTTTCTTCTGCTTGTTCATTGGCGGTCTGCAATTTTTCATAGATAAACATTTGGGTGAACTTGGTAATGCCAGTGATAAGTGCGGGTCAGGTTTAGGTAGCACAAGTATTAGTGAGGGCAAAATTATTTCTTGTGCCATCCCCAAGCCTGCAGACTGGCCTCCATTGTTGCAGATTCCAGCTCCTCATCATCATGCCATGAGAAGCGCTTTCGTTCCATTTACAGAGACTTGCCAAATGAGTCATGCAGGATGAAAGGGTCATGCCCTGTGACACTACTTCTCACTGGAAATAATCAATCTTTTGGAGAAAGTATCCCCCTCTCTCTCTCTCTCTCTACATTTATTTTGGTTTTGATCGTTTCATCTGATGGATAAGCATGTCCCACATGGAAACCTAATGAAGTTAATTAAATCTAATGGCTCCACACTAATTGCTTCAAGGTCTTTTGTATAGAGCTCCAAACCTTATTGGGTTGAACAAGTGATTAAGTTATTGATGTTTATTAGTAGTGGGCCACTAGACCAACTATGAAACTTTAACAATATAATGAAGATCAGAGATTTACCTGTTGTTTTTGGTGAACTGACCAAAATGTTACTTTAGTTGCTGAATCTGTTCATTTTGATAGTTGTGGCTGGGAATTTCTTCTCGAATTCGTTCTCACTGAGTTCCTCGCGTGTCATGGATTATTTGGCCAGTAATGTCATGGTAAGTTGTTACTTCTCTTTCTTTCTCGGCTTTTGTTCTTGTCTTCTAATTTTCATGTAGTACTACGTTTTCGAGTAATGTTCCTATTCGAATTTTCCAGGGTACGGAATCCACACTTGACAATTCCAATTTTTTTGATCCTGCATTCATGTCAGATGCTCCAATCTATAATGTGCAGCGTCAATGCTCGCCCAACTCTACATTCTCTGCTCTAGTCCCGGTACCATTAGTTGGTGAAGTTTAATCTTCCCCAATACTTAAGGATGCAACTCTTCGTCTATGTGTATGGATGGGAATTCAGAGAAGAAGATTAATGAAATACTTGCAGGTTAATCTAGTTTATATATTTATGGCTTTATTGTGTGATATGTTGGATATATAATCATCCGGGGAAAAGTTGATAGTGTGTATATCCTTGCAGCCTACGATTTCTCAAACTCAAATACGAGTAATGTCAATGTGACCATATGGTACAATTCAACCTTTAAGGAGGACAACGACTTGTTGCGGATTCCGAGTTCAG
Organism: Gillenia trifoliata; assembly: GCA_018257905.1. Taxonomy (NCBI): domain Eukaryota; kingdom Viridiplantae; phylum Streptophyta; class Magnoliopsida; order Rosales; family Rosaceae; genus Gillenia; species Gillenia trifoliata. The sequence goes on from CM031086.1 coordinate 10,623,063, forward strand.
TGAATCTGGTACGTGTGTGTGCAGCTATGAATTTCCCAAATGGAATTTGCCTGCATGAACTTGTAAGAATGCTTATGCCATGCTTGTTCTTAGCCGCCTTTCAATGAGTATGCAGCCGCAACAGAGTTTGTGACAAAAACACGATACTACTACCCATGAAATGTCTGACTTTCTTTAAACATATAAGATAATAACTCTAACACTTACGACCTGTATATTAACAGGTATCGAACACTCGCGTTCAGTTTTTGAAAGGATGTGGAACAGAAATGCTGTTTCATTTCATAATTTATATTTTTATTCTCTGTTTATTTCGTTTTTGGATTCTGTAAAGTAAGGTTAATATCTAAAATCCCTGTTTGTTAACTGTGAACCCATCTGACATGGAAGTTAAATGTGCATGTAGCAACACATGGCTTCTAAACTGAACTAAATCTTTTACTTAACAATTACATGATTTTTCTTCGGTGAGGCTAGACCGTTAAGCAAATACAATTGATCGGATCACATCATTCATTTATTCAATTTTGACCTATGTACAACATACAACCTGTTAATTTGTTTTTATCCATACTTATGATTTAATTCACTTTCAGTTAAAAGTTTTTATGGTTTCTCTTTCTTGCTCAATTCTGATGTAGGTTGTGTTGGAGTCACTTGTTTACGAGAAACTCAAACAACAAAGTTTGAGTTGCTCTAAAGAAGTTGACTTTCTTACAGGGTTAAGTTCTTCACACTAACTGACTACAAAATCCAGTTAATGTTGTAGTTCACTTACATAAACTTGCAAATAGCGATGGCTTTTCTAGTTGCTACAATGTTTTCGAACACTAAGACTGCTACAGGATCGATGTTCACTGTTTGTATCTGTTTGAAGTACGTTTTGGTGTATTTTGAACTTTTATCTTATCAGATGAGTTCATTGACATGATTGTCATAATTAATTGATTTGATGATAACAGTTATAGGTTACATTTTTGTCTTTGCAACTGGGCTATGTGGAGGTTCGGTGTTTCAATTCTTTGTCCAAGATGCCACGCTCCCTAGTAAGTGAAAGTATTTATGGAAAAAGAAGTACCTGACGTCACTTTGGTTTTGATTCCGCAAGAACTGTTTAAAATCGGTGGAGTTGAGAGTAAAAAGTTTGGTTAAGCTTTGCTCCCTCTTTTGATTCATACTTCCCTTGAACTGATTTTATCATAAAATTGTATTGCATTGTTGTAGGAGTCTGGATCTTTGCTCTAGAGCTGTATCCTGGCTTCTCTCTACATCGTGGGTTATATGAGTTCGGACAATATTGCATCGAAGGGAAGGATATGCAATGGGAAAATTTGAGTGATGGCTATAATGGGATGAGAGAGGTCTTGACTATCATGGCTGGAGGCATTGAAGCATGGGCCATTAAAGTAAGCCCGGCATCAATAATGTGAAAGTGTTTACGCTCTGCCAAGCCATTTTGCTCAGGATGGTGGGGACAAGAGATACAATGGTGAATACCATGTTTAATTAAAAAATCTTTAAATTGATTACTAGTATTTTTGCCACCCCCATCAGATTGAAACATCTTGATTTTAGTGGAAAATTGATTTTCTATGAGAGTCTTAATGCACAAAAGAAATTGAAGACTTCAGATTTATGTTGCATAGGGTAAATCCAAGAATAATAAGAAAAATTTACGTTGCATAAGTTCAAGCGATGCATAAGTAACAGAAGAAGACGAAGAAAAAGGTAACTTAATACTTTTGCCCAGTGGACAAGAATGACACAAAATTATCAATAGTTTGTTTGCCAGAAGCGGAAAATTTATTTTTAAACCTAGAAAAAAGTAACTTCAAGACTTGAGGATAGGGATGTCCTAAACGAAAATGCCAAACATCACTACCAACACGAACACCAACAAAAGCAAGGAAGAAGATGAAGACGGAAAAGGATAGAAGCCATTTCTACTCTTGCCTGAAAAGAGAATCATCCCCGTCTCCATATCCTGTATATAGAAAGAATCCGGAAATAATGTGATAAAACAATCTATCATAAAACGATTAGTAGACAACATCGAAGTAGAGGCATCTGGGCAATGTAGAACATCATTAAGCTTGAAAGAAATATTATTAGGACAAAGAGTAGATGAACCTATATGGTTAATGGGTAAACCTACACCTCTAACGATATCGTCAACAGAATCACCACCGCACTACTCAGGAGACAGAGACAAGGCATTCAGATCATTAGTAATATGAGAATTGGCACCAAAATCAAGAAGCCACGGCTGAGAGTGTTGAACAGTTAGGGCAGTGAGCCGATGAGTCCTTCATAAGCCAAATTTAGGCGATGTGGGCATTCAAGGGCCAAGTGACCAAAGCTGCTACAAATCTGGTAGCAGGGGCGAGCAACAGTAGAGGATGGGCTTGGGCCCAAAAGTCCAGGAGACCTATTGCTGCGAGGAACACCAGGAGCACAAACATCACGATAAGAGCGATCGCGATTACCACCACCACGATAACCACGAGCATCATCAACGCCATTGCGAGGACGGTCAAAAGGAGAGAGACCACCACGATCACCCCCACGAAAGAAGCGCCCATCACCGCGATCAGAAGATGAGCGGCCGCGGAAGGAACCAGAATTCCGAGAGACGACCAGTGCAGTGGGAGAGGAACCAGAGGGAACATAGGAGTTAGCAAGATGAGACTCTGCAGCCAGTAAGAGGGCCTCAAGATCAGTGAAAGAGATGGAGTTGTCACGAGCCTGGGCAGCGGGTACAGTATTCTCGAACTTAGTGCCGACGTTTGACCTGACGACAGGCACAAGATCGGTATCGGAGATAGAAGAACCACCAAGAGCTAATTGATCAGCAATAAAATGAATCTTGTCAAGAACTTCAGAAGTAGAAGAGTCACTTCGCTTGGTTTGAAAGAAGGAGGTGTGAAGTTGAATGATACGACTTTGATTCGTCGAAGCATACCGCTGTTGAAGAGCAACCTAAGAGGTATGAGAGGTGCGTTGGCGAGCGGTGACATCAAAAGCTTGGGGGTTGAGGGAACCATTGATCCAAGAGAGGACAAGCTGATCCTTTTTGACCCAGTCAATGTAGGGAGGATTAGTCTTGTCAGTGGTCTTGCCCTTGTCGTCAAGAACATATTCAGAAGAGGATGCAAAGGATCCGTCGATGAACTTCATGAGTTGGTGGCTCTTGAGAACAAGAGTGAGTTGAGCAAGCCAAAGAGGATAGTTGGAAGAGTCAAGTTTGATAGTGATGGAGTGAGAAACAGAGGGGAAGACATTGGTGGCAGCGGGAGAGGCCATGGGAAAAAGATCGGAAAAAAAAAAAGAAGACGTAAGTCAAAGGCTCTAGTATACCATAAAAGAGTATGGCACAACAACAAACAGAAGGTAGAAGGTATGTGGTTGAATTCCTCGATAATTTGAGGATTGATTCTCATTCATTAAATAGGATTACAAAGCCTTGATTTACACGTATACTTCCTATACAAGCAATACATAAAAGGTAGGCTAATCTAAGAGAATTGATTTACACAAGAAAATCAATTAGAGATCACAATAAATCAGAAAGCATAATTATCGTCTATCAAACCTTACATATAGAGACAAAACATATAATATATTTTAAGGAACTCCACTAGTTTTTAAACATTTCAAGGAGAGAAAAAAAATATTAAACCAACTAAAGCCAAGCCCAAAAACATACAAACAATTTTGTAAAATACCATTCATACCCCTAACAGTTCTGTTAGTTAACATAGCCCATCCCACACAACTTCAACAAAACTACATACATGCCATTAGCCCGACCCTTCTCGACCATTTTTTGCATCAGTTTTAAATATATGTAGAATAATTTTTGTATACTTTTTAGTAGAAACAGTTTGTATAGTTTTAATAAAATCAATTTGTATGCTTTCAACAAAACTACGTACATGCGATCAGTCCAACCGCTCCATGACTATTTTTATAGAATCAGTTTCAAATATATGTTGAATTAGTTTTGTATACATTTTAGTAGAAGCATTTTGTATAGTTTTAGTAGAATTAGTTTGTATATTTTCAATAAAACTACATACATGCCATCAGCCTAACCGCTCATCGACCATTTTTGCAGAATTAGTTTTGTATGTGTTTTTGTAGAACCCGTTTGTATAGTTTTTAGTAGAATCAGTTTGTATAATTTCAACAAAATTACATACATGCTATTAGCCCAACTCCTCATCGACCATTTTTGCAGAAGCAGTTTCAAATATATGTAGAATCAATTTTGCATATTTTTTTGTAGAACTAGTTTGTATATTTTTTTTGTAGAATCAGTTTAGGTTAAGGCTTTCTCATCACATCACTGATCACTCAGTAGCTTGGGATTTTAGATTAAGGTCAAACATAGGAAAAGAACTTAGATAGAACGGATTTATTGCCGCGTAGCGTTCTAATCCAATAACGCATTGCCATGTGAAGAAAAACTTGCACATGACATTACATTATTGAAAAAAAAATGCCATGTGACGGTGAACTCGTTCTATGTACCCTAAGTCATTCTCCAAACATAGAGGCCGTCGCTCAGCTTCGTTGTTCTGGTATAGCTAGAAACCACTCCACTCCCTTCGCTGACAGTCGCCGCTTCTCTGCCAACCCTAATTCCTCAATCTCCTTCCCCTACTTCAAAATCCAGAATCACCCTCTCTCTGTTGTCCCCAAACCAAAATAAATAAAAAAAAGGAACTTGCATGATGTATCAGATTCCATCTAACCCTATGTCCCAATTCCACTACCCTGCACCACCGCCCTTCCCTCTCTGTCTCTGTTTACTATTATCACCTATTATTCAAAACAATAATAAAAAACCTTAGGAAGCCATTATTAGCCTAAAACAAAAACAATTTGGAAGCCATTATTAGGCTACAACAAAAGCAATTTCTAGAAGCCAGATGGATGAATTTTAAAAGAAGAGAGACGGATGGCTTTCATAATTGCAACAATGGCCTTTCAATTTCTAGAAGCCATGCCGGTGCCACAAACACCGAATTACTTATAACTAATGCAACCCAGAACAACAAAAAAAATTGGACGAGCCTTGAATCAACATCACCGATTCCGTCGTCGTCTGCAGAAGAAGAATCTTCAGCTTCGAATCATCTTTGACTCACTTGATCCCGGGTCGCCCCCGATCCGCAGTCCCCTTTCAAGGTTCTGATGGAGGAGGTGGTCGGCGTCAACTCGACATGGCTTCCCGCCTCAATTTCGGCCTCAACGAGCTCGACTTCATCTTCTTGACCTCATCGTTGGCTGACGCCGAAGCTTCAACGTCAAAAATCCTCGTCCAAAAATAGGAGGGGTAGTTTAGTAACTTTAGCTTCAACGAAAACAACGTCATATACCACGTGTATAATTGTTTCTCTCATTAAAATAAATTGAAAATTTTGTCTCAATTCAAAATTAAAGCCTATAAGTATACCTTATGTGTAATTTCCTTTTATTAAACTACGAAATGTAATTTTAAACTCAAGTGCAGTCGTTATTAAACTACTATATAGAGATCACAAAGCAATCGGGCTCAAACTGCAGGAACGAAATTTTTTATCCTGTCCAGGTGTGTTTGCATAGTAAATTCTAAATAGATGAAACCGGCATAACACTTGAAGTTGGTTTGACAGCTGAAGGCCAGATATGGAGGATCGTATGTCTTAACGAACGCAACAACTTGTGATCATGAGCAAGAAGTGGAGAACTTGGTCCGAACCCTCTGCCCAAATGCGAACAAGGTATACCTAGTTCCTGTATTTTTCATCCATTCTTGTTTTATTTTCCTTTTTTTTCTTTATTGTGTTTTTTCCATGTTTCTCTTATCCACCCTAGTTAGAAAGACAAACGATTTAAGTTTTTTCTCTTTTCTTTTTGCTTTTGATATTTTCATTAAAGCTCAATGTTAACACCAATCATCATTTTTGACTATCTTTTTTGTCCACAGGGATAAGGAACAAGAAAAGACGTACACATGACTAAGAACAGAAGAACATAACTTATAACGAAAAGAAAAGAAAAGAAAATATCCCACAAGACAAAATCAAGTAACTGCTGGGCTTTCTCACGAATAAAAGTGACTGTTGATGTCAGTTGTCACCACTAAGCTGCTCCAGTAGAACGTGACCTTTTGCCATTTTTTGTACAGTCGGGCCTCACTGCCTTGCGACCTATAGTTTGCTTTTCTGTGGTGAAGCTGCCTATGACAACCTGGTACGTTCAGGGATAAAAAGGTAAGATCAAAGCAATCTTTGTTCGGCCGAACTTTTGGTTAATTTTACAATCTACTCGGACAAGGACATGCTGGTTAACTCGTGTGCTGTCTTAAAGACCTTTAAATCTTCAGAAGTGATTTTTACATACCATTTTCTTTCTTTTACATATATGCTTCGGATTATTTATGTCGTTTGGTTCTTCTTTGATTTATTTAATTCAAAGATTATAAATAAATAAAAAAAGGTGGTGTAAAAGGAGACAAAGAGTGCGAAAATAACTTCCCGATACCAAAAGCAGATTATGACATAAACCTTAGCGGTAAAAACACATGCAAGCAAATTAAAAAAGGGTAGTGACTTTCACAGACCCTTTTTAGTTTCTTACACACCCATGTTAAATCTTGGCTGTTGATTCTGTTTGATTTATTCAATCCGATGACCATAAATAAATAGGTGTGTTTGAGAAGTTAAAAAAGGTATGTGAAAATCACTTCACATTAAAAAAATATCATATGTCCGAGAAGAGAGAAAAAAAGAAGAAGAAGAGAAATGCTATAAGAGAAAAGCCTCACATGCACAGGAGTGGCAGCTATCAGAGCTCCTCCAACATCTCCCTCTATGATACGATCATCAGAATCTTCCAAAGTAATAGACATGCCACCACTGCTAGTTCCTTCCTTGTCATGCATCATAAACGACCCAGACATTTGAATTATATTAAATTGACCCTGCAAGAAAATTAGCAATATGTGTTAGGAAAACAGAAGTCTAAGCACATTTGCAGTACCGCATCAAGATATCGATATCCACATATATATACATCTTGAAGTGGAATGAGTATGGCAGACCTCTTGTTTTATAACACCGATACCATGAGCTGGGTTAATCAGTGCAACTTCTTTAAGCATTCCGTTTGCGGACATAATGATAATACCTCGACGTCCTTGTTGAGTAGCTTGTACAATCTTCCATGCAACATCCTTAAACCCAAAAAACAAAAAGGAAGGGGTATATACACCATTAACAAAGTTGTAGATAGAGAGAAAAACAGCCAAAGAAAACAACATATCAAGGAAAAAAATTTGAGTTGCATATTGACCAAACACGCAGAAGAAGTAATATTGTAAAACATATCTTGTAAGTATTTTTTTTAAATGTTTTTCATAAGCAACCTCTTCTCATTTAGATTAGAAGAGATCGAAGCACTGTTTGAACTATCATCAATTTAAGTAAAGCCACTAAATGTTTCTAATAAATTTTTATGTAAATCTTGTGATATTTTTCTACATTCAGTAAGGGTATGTATGGGTGAGGAACCTCCAAATTTCAAGGGATTTAGGCATAGTGTTGAAGAAATAGATCACAAAAAGTAAGATAGGATGAATTAGACATGCACCACATGAGCGTACGTTACAAAAGAAAGAGAGTGATTTGCAAATTAGTATTTGGAATGAGTCATTTACAAATCCATGCCTTTGTAATGCTCATGTAGTGCATTTCCTAATTCCTCCTATTTAAACTTTTGTGATCCATTTTTTCTTCATTTTGCCTAAATGCTTTGGAATTTAGAAGTCCCTCACCCAAACAGATTGTACATTTTTATGTAACAACCAGGGTGAAATTCATTTCAAGGGCAGACAACAACCATAAGAGAAGTACAAATTAGGAAGAAACTACACTCAGCAAATGATGCTATATTTTACCTCACCAGGACTGACAGTGATCATATTGGGTATAAAATTGTTCAAAGTAGTATCGATTGAACTCCTGTCCTCCCCTGGAAAATAACAATATAGAAAGGGTAATTAGTCTACGGTACCCTTTATAAAATCCAATTTCAATATTCAGCGCCATAATGTTTGAACTAAAATATAAAGGAAGTTGCTTTCCATGATAGGTGAGCTCAAAATTCCTTAGAAATAAATATGCATGCATATATATTCACTCTCTTAATCCCGAATAGAAGCACTCAAGGTAATATTTCAGCAAGACAAAATGGAAATATAAGAGCATCGTATTTTCAGCAAAGATCAAATAAAGCCACAAACATGCACGGTACCAATTTCTAAGTCCATTGATATCAGTTAAATTGATTTTCTTGATTTTCTGAGTCCAACAATATTGAACAGCAAACTAATAGCACTAGAAATCTAATTAAACACCAAAAAGAACCCCTTCGATTTTTAATTTTCCACACAATAAACATGTGCACAAGAATAAAAAAGTGAGCCTAATTCATAAACTACATTATTAAATTGTCAAATAAGAAATGAAGCCTAAGCCAAAACTGTACAATGTCAAAAACTAATTCAGCTAAGAATTGTCTCTTCACAGAATTCATGACAAACTAATAAAAAATGGACAGACCAATTTGAAATTACAATTTAAAAAGAGAAAAGGATTGATCAAGAATGAAACGTATAGTTCCAAGCAATCTATGAATCTTAGCCACATATGATATGGACTCATTTGACTCCTAGCGCATTTTTACCAGCTTCTCGTCGATATTAAACCATAATTTAATCTCTCTTTGTCTAATTCGTCCTTAAAACAAAAAATTTGAAGTCAAAAGAAACAGTTTGTATCTTCTGAGTATGTAGAGAGAACCAAGAGGGAAGATGATAAAGCGGAACAATAGGAACTGGGACATGAAGATCTCTCTTTAGATTTGCAAAAAAAATGTACAAAAATGAAAGCATCCGTATACAAAAGGAAAGCATTATTATACACAAAGTCAGCGGGTTCAGGATTGATCATTCCTTAAAATGAACATGAATTTGACAAGAGCTGCTAACACTAATAATAACAGGTTCGAGGTAGTGTCAAACACCTTGACATGATAAACTCATTTAGCTAGTAATATATGAATTAAAATGAGTAAGTTTTTCTCATTTCATATTATGTATTATACGAGTCATCTTATATTTTGTTAAAATTGATCAAGACCAGTGGATTTTTTATTCATAAAGTAATCTATAACTAATATATTTGGTTTAGAATACAAGGAACGATCGGGTTAGTATTGCGTCATTTGACACAATTACTTAAAAAATATCATGTTAGGGTTAGTATAGGAGTGAACTCGAATTGCCAACCCAAGCTTAATGACAGGTGAAAGGATTAACCCTAGCTTAATGACGGGTGAAGGGGTTACCCTTGCTAAATGATGGCTGAAAGGGTTTGGAGCATTGAGGAGGGGTTAAGACTTGATGTTTGAGGGAAGTGGATCCATATAACAACTAAAAATTGATGAGGATATGAGTTTAGATTGATGAGGATCATTGTGCGAGAACTGAGAGAGAAGAAGAAATGGAACAGCTAAGACCGGGACAAGAAGATCCTTCCTTAATATTTTGCTGGAAAAAAATTCAAAAGGAAAGGACCAAATACAAAAGGAAGATAATGATTTCGCTTTATAGCAGGGGCTGAATGATCAGTGATCGGGCAGAGGTAAAGGCGGGCGCTGTAGATATGAGACAAGGGGGTATAATGAGTAAAAACTGATAAGGTTTACGGGTTTATGTTGATGAAAAGGCCTTCGTAATATCTTGGTGGGTATATTAAGCAAAGCATGATTAGCTGCTAAATCTCAGAGTTTTTGTAAAACAAACTTAGAAATCCAAATCCTATGACTTGTTTATAGAATCAATGAAAACCTGTATTCTAACCGAAACTTCTCATACCCTGACTCAGGATCAGCATCATCTTTCAAAATTTATGGCACCTTGTTAAGAATGTTTTGTTCAATTTCTATCATCATAAGGTATCTTGTATACATCCTACACATGAGAGATTCTACTGTGTAACCCCATCTCTCTCTCTCTCATCATGTGAGGTTACGCCTAAGAAAGGAAAAGAAAGAACGACAAATTTTACCTAAAAACATTCTCTAACTTTTAAACCTATTCTTAGGATCAGCATTACACTTCCAAATTTGAACAAAGAGTATCTATCCTAAAACTGAGATCAAGTTCAAAATCCAAGTATTAACTCATAATCTTCCAAGTCTGAAAGCAGTTCCACTATAAAATAAACAGAAACAAACTATTAATGCTGACAAAAACCGAACTGAAACCATCAAAATTTCCTATCGATAGCACATTTATACCTTTTTTTTGTTACAAGAACACATATCATTCTCAAACCCTAACTGCATGCTATAAAATAGCAAATGAGTAAATACTAAAATGGTTATAATATACGCACCAATTGTTTCGGCCGTTGGTGCCTTACGCTGATTCTGCTCTGAAGAGCAGTTTCCAGTGGCCGGTGGCGCTGTCTCATTGGGTGAAGGTTTTGTTGCCGCAGGCGCTGTCCCATCGGGCCCATACTTCCTTGGCCTGCCCCTCTTCTTCTTCCCTGAAGTGCTAGCACCATTAACTCCACCACTCGCCGGTGGTGGGGCCATTGCAGGCGATGTTCCAGCCTGGGCGTTGTTCGAGAACGCCTGATACCCCAATGGAACTTCAAACATTCCTGCCGTTCCTGCTGCAGGTAACCCTGATGGAATTTCACTCGTTCCTTGCCTTTCAGATGCCATGCGTAAAAACCTGCAATCACACTAAACCTCCAAAATCTATCAGCAACTGCAACAAAAGAAGCCATGACAAAGAAAAATAAAAACAATAAAACAAATAGAAACCAGATAAAAGAGGCCAAGATGATAATTAACTCAAATCTTTTATTCTTTCCTTTAACCCGTACAGATCAAAACCAATCAAAACAGAAACCCTAACTAACTCGAAAGTATTAAGAAAGAACTGAGTAAAAAAAAATACAATTTCATCAACGGACTAGAAAATAAATTCTGGCCCTCCATTTTTCTCAATAAAAATTATAAATCAGAACCCAGGAAGAAAAGATTTATGCTTTAAACTCAAAAAAATATTATCTTTCCCAACATCTAAAACATTGAGGTTCGAACGTCCCACAAGGGACACAACTAACAAGTTATCGTTACTCTTTAAATACAAACTGTGGAAGAAGAGTTTGGGTTGTTTTTTTGAAGCATTCAAATATCAAGGCTTCTAAGCAACCCAAAGTTCCAATAAACCGTTTCAAAAATATATATCATTTCAATAAAATAAAATAAAATAAAAGAGAGAGAAAATAGAGTGAAAAATATATATCGTTTCAATGAGAAAAGAGAAGAGGGAAATAGAGTGAATCTGAAACTTTTAAACATTATTTTTTAATTTTTTTATGTTTATTACTCTTTTGTGGCTAAGCCAATTTTCGAGGAGAAAGTACGATATGCAACTCAAAGATTGATAAGCAGAGATATACAACAAAAAGATGAAAACATTTTCTCGGTCGAACAAAAGATAAAAAACAACAAAATCAAAACATTAAGCGCAATATATATGTATGTATATATGAAATTTTCACACTTCACTCACTCGATGAACAAAAAAAAAATGTTGAAAAATAATAAATATGATTATAAGGGAATTACCCGTTTGTTTCACGAGAAAATAAAAATATGAAAACAGCGGCGATGGTTTTGAGGAAACTGTCTGAATTGTGAGGGCGACTGTGAGGGTAGATGTAATTTATAACCCAAAATAGCCAGAAAGGGCAAAACATCCAGCGCAAAAATGTCCGTTATTTTATTTTTGGAAATAAGTTTGCTATTTTTCTATGTCCGATACAATAAATTAGAGTTTAAGGAAATTTCTACCGGACCAATTAGAAATTGAAAAAATGAAACAGAAAATCGGATAAAAATTGGCTAATATGGTAATAAATAAATGGCTTTTATAATTATTCTTTTCTCATTTTCATTGATTTGTTTTCCATTTAAACCTGCAAAGGTGGCCTAAGCAAACACAATTTTTCGTTGGAGGGTTAAAGCTGGCGGGGGTTGGTGGCGCTACGTCACCTAAAAAGTGGTTGGTTAACTTAATGGGGAAATGACTGTTGTCCTCACACGTGGAAATATGCATGTTCTCCCCTTCCTCACCTGATTTGCCAACGTCGACGACTCCACCTCCATGAACACAAGATGGGAAAAGGCTAACTAATGCGTACAAGTCAAATGGCACCTGCAGGAGATATTGAAGCAATGTGTGTGTAGCAGAAAGTTATCATTAGTAGCAGAATGTTGGAAATAATGCACACTTATTTCCAAGAATTTTAACGTTAAAGACAGCAGTCGATACATTTCTAGCAGCAGTTGTGCTACAATTATTATATTAGAGTTCGTAGGCTATGTCTCTTTATTTTGTCTAGATAGAAGTTTCTGAGTCTTTTTGTATTCTCTTTATAATTTATAAAGCATGCACGTAGCTTATGAGTTATAATCAATCAGGAATCAAGAAGTAATACAAATAAGAGCTCCGTACGTATTAGCAACTCAAATTTCCAACAATACGTTAATTCTTCCTGCACCAAAATACCCTTTCCAACAACTAAATATAATTTTATGCACCAACAATATTTCATCGTTTATCCAACAAATTGGTATCAGAGCTTTGTTCATTCATATCTGGGCATTCAAAACATCTGTAGCATAGGCTTTTGGTGGAAAAGAAGGTCTATTAGTTTCTTACTCTGTTCTTCCAATTTTTGGAAGAGAGAATTATGATTTTTGGAAGATGAAGATGAGAACTTTGCTTCTGTCAGAAGGACTACTTTAAGCATAGTCGACAGATGCCTTCAAGAGCCAGTTGCCGACACAAAACTTACAACAGCACAAAGAGAAAAGTTTGAAGTAGATGTAATGAAAGATGCCAAGGCTCTCTCAAAAATTCAAAATGGAGTCACTACCAACATTTTCCCAAGAATTACAAGAGCCTAAACAGCAAAAGAAGCTTGGGAGACATTAGAAGAGGAGTTCCAAGGTGACAGGCTGGCAAGAACCATTAAGCTCCAAATGTTGAGCATGAAGTTTCACAATTTGAAGATGAAGGAATTTGAATGCATCCAAGATTACTCTTCTAGAGTAGCTGAAGTGGTGAATCAAATTAGAACACTTAGAGAAGAGATGTCTGACCAGCAACATCAGCGGCTTTAATTTCTCAATGTTTTGACAAGCTTATGGTGGATGTCACTATAAGCTTGGACTCAAAGGAAATTTACCCAAAACTTGACTGTATTCAGACAAATTTACACAAAACATTTTTTTTTTGTGGTGGCGGTATCATTATTAATGTACTTAAAGAGGAATGATGCTAAGGTTTTCTTTACTGATGGTTTGTAGAAGATATTGGTGTAGTAGAAAATGGTCAGTTCTAAATATTAAGAGCTATTTGATAACCATTTCATTTTTAATTTTTAATTTTCAGTTTCTTTTTTTTTTACTTTTCTTTGAAAACTGAAAAATTTGTTTGGTATCTACTACTACTTTCTTGAGTTTTCAAAATGACTTTGAAAACTAAAAACTGGAAGTAGTTACCAAATAAGTTAATTTTCAGTTTAAAACAAAAATGAAAACTAAACACTGAAAACGAAATGATTATCAAACGACCTTTTTTTTTTTTGAAGAATAGAAGAATTTCATTAACTTGAAGCATTAGGAGATTCATCAATATCATTATGAAAAAAAGGCTCCAACCAAGTAGCGGCCTCTTCAACCCATACTGTAACATTATCACACGACAATGCAAATTTAGCAAGTTCATGGCCAATTTGATTACAACTCCTAGGAACATAAGAAATTGACGCCTCACGAAACTGAAATGAGCTTCTCCTAATGTCTTCCACCGGATATATATATGGAGCCAGCAACTCTTCAACCTTAGCCTTCGCATCATTAACCACTGTCTGTGTATCAGATTCCACCAAGATAGAAGAGAAACAACATCTTTCGATAAAGGCATGAAGGAAAAACTAGAGATTTGTGTTGGGATTTCCCTAGATTAATATTAGCATGCATATACTTTCAATTAAAGCATGGCAATGTAAGCAATTAACAAATAACTGATCAAATTATATCCCCCTTCAAGATTGCATAGGCCTAATGGTTGATGTATCTAATTTAAATCACATTTAACTAAGAGGAAAGGGATGGAGTTGTATACCATTTGGAGGCAATGCTATGGCCTGTCCAAGATGCTCCTATGCTCCTTATAACCTTGTCTTCTCCTCGAATCTCCATGGATCTTCTCTTTAGCTTTCTCCATAGATCTCCCTCCATAGCTTCTCCAAAACTTACCCAAACAGCAACCTCTAAATTCACCACACCTCTAGTAGATTGAGATGGATGATGGACCCTAGAAGAGAGATAGAGACTAGTAATCTCTCCTCTAGGGACTAGCCTTTCATGTTAGAGAGGGAGAAATGTTCTCCTCTTTTGTTCTTGAAAGGAACCACCAAAAACCCTAAGGAATGAAAGGTTAAGTGTTGCCTTATATAAAGAGATGAGTCAAGTGAGTGACTCACTCTCTCCTTCCCTTAGTAAAACTGGCCATGCATACAGGGATGGGCCTTTTGTCATTTAAGTCATCTCATGTCTTAAGCGAAGCCCAATGGGTTTGGGCTCAATGGGCCTGGAGACTCTCTAATTAATCATATGTCTATTTAGTTAATCTAATTAATTATTTCCATCATTCCGTACTTATCTCAATGCACTAGTGTATCGGTGTCCAATCCTTTAAGTTCCCATCGGCGAGGCAGCGGGGTGATTAGTATTGATACAATTACTTAGCGAATTAAAACATAATTTTAATTCTCCCGATTGTCAACAACTACGCGGTTAGTTATTAAGGAGACCCATAAATCATGATTGACATCTAGCCATGTGTCATGACTACCCGAGCCAATGTAGAATAATTTGGAGAACCTATTCGGTTGCAATTACAATGCAATTCAATCATTCTCTAATTTAGTGCTCTTAATCACATCATTAAGAAATAGATAGTTTATGTCAAACCCCTAATGTGATTTTCCCTATGTTATATGATTCAATTGAAACGTATAAGGAATGCCTTCCTTAATCACGCTTGATACTTTGGCTAAAGATTCCCAAATCACATCTTAGAGTATTTTCCTTCTCTTACTAAAGGTTAGAGATCCCTTATTGTGCACTAGTATACCTCTATGAATAAGTCAAGGATCCCAACTATACATAGAAACACACCCAAGATAAGGTATTGTCATGTTGCATCATCAAATGATCAATGGCTTATCCAAGACAACCATGGTGTCTTAAGTCAGGATTACTTGCATTATTGCAACTCTTAAGAGTTTCTTTGCGTGACATGTATGTAGAACTCCATACAAGTACTCTTGTTTGATCATGTTTAGTGAACTCACTATCTATTGAGCACCTACATACTTGTCTCAATGTCTCCACATGAATGGCTTGAGATTAGTAGTGTTCAGTGTCTATTGAGCACCTACACACTTGTCTGAGTGTTTAGTGTACCGGTCTTTCTGGATTATCAGTGTCCATTTGATAATCCTATGACTAGGAACAATTTCGGATAAGATAGATGAACGGAAGAAGATCTCAACAATCCAACTTCTTTGAATTACTTCTTCCTCTATAAATTATCCATGGATTCACTATTTAGACGTATAAAGATTAATGATGTAGTCTTAGTTAGTGATCTTGTCCTATGACTAGTCAAAGTTGACTAATTATTGTGTATTATCCTGAAGCATTTATCTTATTATTGACTTTCAGAGCATACTTTCAACAAAGCAACCCATCAAAAATATCCAAATTTTCGGCATGTCTTGGGGACTATGCGAAGGGGAAATACCATTGCCATCATAACTTACCCTTTGTCGTTTCTTACAACAACACCAACACCACCCACACCATTTATGGGCAAAAGAGCGCATCAACATTTAGCTTAAACTTTCCACTTGGAGGTAACCAACTCACAACATTACTACCCTATCTCATGGACTAAGGCTTTAAATTCATCAGCAAGGTAAAATGATTTATTCAGAATCGCATCAGCCTCCTGAACAAAAACTCACATAACTCCATTTTCGATAAAATACTTTAAGTCTTGTCAAATAATTCACCATAATCAGCAAATTGCACTCCATCCAAACTTATCTTTAAAGCATGTGTTCTTCCAGACCCTCTTTGCCTCTAAACAACTCTCTACACCGCATGAAGAACACTTTTAGAATAAACTTTGCACATAGAACAACATGCATCATTCACAATTTTTAACTGCCCTTCCTTTCGTTATCAAACGGCCCTTAGTAATCGATTCTTTTAGAAAAAAAAGGTGTACATCTCCTCAGGTTTATGTTTAGGCATGGTTGGATCAGTTGTAAGTTGATCTCCTGTACATTAACCTTTACATATTCTTTGTATTTGTTGATAATAGGGGGAAAAAAAGAAAACAGGTTTAAAGGATTGTTCTTGTCTCTTGGCTTTCTGTTTTTTTGCTCTTTTCGGTTTCACGTGAAATTCATATCTAGTGCATTAAGTGTTGGCATGAGTCAACGGTTTACAATTCTTGTAAATATTGTGAGATTAGGATCTCCTAAATGTACTCTTTCTGACACAACGGAAGTTATAGATAAAAGGAATCACGAACGGTCACACTTGGATAGGTTTTTGAAACACCAGAGAATTGAGAAAAGCTCTCGTTTAATTGATAATATGATGAAAGTTCCATCAAATACAATCATAAAAGTTGTTTAAATAGTCTTAACAAACCCTAGCTCCAAATAGGAAAGAAAATAAACAAATAACAAAATATCAAAAAGATCTTAAAATATTAAAACCTGAATTACACATTAAACGATATAATTTGCCCAAATTCCGACTAGTCTCGTTGCTTTACAACGAGTCTTCTAGATCTCATAGTTTTTTTCAAATCCATGGGCCCAAAACGAACACGCCAAACAAAAGTTGCGTTAATCCGAACAACCTGAAAAGTCCAAAACATCCATTTTTGAGATATGACAGCAGCAAATAATCTTTTAACCCGTAAATTACCAATTCTCCAATAACTTTTCTTAATTAAATGGCGCTTCCTTCTTTTAACTTTCCCACATCTAAAATAGAGAGTTTCTTTGGACACCCAAAATTTGTCTCTGAACACCCTATTTCTTTGGACATCCTTGTTGAATTTTTTAAAATCTTTGGACACCCAACTTAGATTTTGTAATTTCCAAAATTAACCTTCAAAATATATTTGGGTTAATTCAAAACAAAATACATGAAAAAAAATAATCAAAACATTATGGGACTAGAGAGTGGGACTGGGTTCTTCCTCATCATTGTCGGCGGTGACAACGAGGGGAGTAAATACGGGAAGAGAGCGCGGTGTTGGGTTCGATGAAGGAGAGAGGGAGGAGGAGGGGATGGAGTTGGGTCGCTAGAGGCAGAGGTGGGTGGAGGGGACGATCAGTCGATATTATATTATATTTTATGATATTCCAAGTTAGCTTTTATGTTTGTTTTTGAGAGAATTTTGATGGAAAATTCTTCAGTGGTACGTACCATTTAATGGTACGCCCATTGAATGGTCCAGATTAATTTGCAGCGGGTCCCAAATGAATCTTAGACCATTCAACAGTACGTACCATTCAATGATACGTACCACTGAAGTTAAACCCAATTTTGATACTTCTTTATATGTTTTTATTATAGGATGGATCGAATCGGCTTTGCACATTAAATGGAAAAATTGTGGAGTTTTGGAGCTAAGAAGATTATGTCAACGTTTCAAGCCTTAATTCTATGCTGTTTGATCGTGAAAAATAATTGAAGATGAATTGTGTAATTCGGACAGATTCACGTCTTCGGCTTATTTGGCATATGAGTGATCCAAGATGACGTTTTTGGGCTGAGGTTTCTTCTACAAAGTTGTAGAGGACGTTTTTAGCTTTCCAACGACATATTATGGACCTAATTAGGAGCTGATTTGGTTAATCAGAAAGAAGATTTTCTGTCGCAGTCCAAATCCTTGTTGGAAAAGGATTCTGTAATTTAATTTATTTTTATTTTTGTTTCCTGATTCTTTGGGAAACCTATTTTTAGTAGGATTTGGTTTTTCTAGTAGTATATATAGTCGAGTCTCTAGGGTTGCATGGTTTTTCAAAAGGTTTTCATAAAACTTAATGAGTCTTGCATGTTCATATTTGATCTGAATATCACAGACGAGTTGCATGTTAGATATATGTTCTAGCTAGAATATCACTAGTAGAATATGCAATAGGAAAACCTAACCTTCAAAGTGCATGTGTAATTCATAAGTAATTGGTAGAACTATATAGGATTGTTATTGGTGATGGTTGAACTCTGGAGTTTCTTATCTTTGATTTTTTATAATTCTTAACAAGTTTTATTTTTAATTATTTAAATTCCTGCGAATTTTTACACATCCCGATCCCGGACAAGCCAGGTGTCGGAAGGTGATGGCATGATTTGGTTTGGTTTCGGTGTGGTTTTGAAAACCCAAAACCGAAACCGAAACCGTTTTCTTCCTCGCGGTTCGGTTTCAAAACCGAAACCGTTTCAAAACCGCAAAACCAAACCGTTCGGTGCGGTCCGATTCGATTCGTGTTTCGGTTTCGGTTTTCACTGACTTGATTTTCGGTTTTCAGTCGATTAGGAAATTTGTTGTCTGGAATGGAAGCTCATGCCTATGCTACTAAAAATAGATTCGATTCTGATTTGCAGCTCGGAAATACACTGATAGACATGTATGCTAAGTGTGGTTGTGTGAACTTCAAAACCTTTTCCTTAATTAATTCCCAATTCCCAATTAATTAATTAATGGCTAGCTAGCTCATGAATTCGATCTGCAAATTCGGTGGGTAACTTAGCAGACTCATAGTTTGGAACCGTTTGAAACCGAAACCGTTTGAAATCGCACGGAATCAAACCGAACGGTTTGGTTTCATTTCGGTTTTGGCTTCAAAACCGCACCGAACCGCACCGCAAAATATTTTGGTTTCGGTTGCGGTTTCATTCGAAACCGCACCGAACTGCACCGCGCCCACCCCTAGACACGCGTTAGCGTGACGAAAGCCAAATAGAAAGTTTAAGAATGAATAGTAAGAACAGAGTGCGGAAGAATTGTTAGAATACACAGTGTGAGTAGAGTAAGGGATACAAATTAAATACAACGTAGAAACAACCCTACATTGTCATACCACCGCGCCAACGACGTCGCAAGCTCCCAGCCAACTAACCTGGAGGGGTGCAAAACATAAAACGGTGAGTGGGTCAAAAAGTAAAGTTTGATAAAAACCGTTGTTTTCAAAGTCTAGTAACCCCTCGTTTGAAAACAAGTATAGTTTGAGAAAATACGTCATGCCCGTAGGCATGAACCTCAAAATACTATCATTTAAAACATTCGGGTACTCCCCGAAAAATCTTGTACTGACATGCTCACCCATATGTAAACACACAAGTCCAAGTGGCTAAACCACAAGGAACAGGCTAGGTATAAAAGTAATACGCTGAGTACTACAATGACGCGAGTCTAACGCTAAGCGCTGGTTCACAAAGTGCAGTCACACAAGTTTGAGTTGCCTAGTGCAACCTAGAACAGGCTAGTACCTACAATGGATCCAAGGCTGCGTAACGGTACTGGTAGTGACTACTCCAAACGTCAAGGCTAGTCCTGGCCACAAG
Source organism: Gillenia trifoliata (assembly GCA_018257905.1). Taxonomy (NCBI): domain Eukaryota; kingdom Viridiplantae; phylum Streptophyta; class Magnoliopsida; order Rosales; family Rosaceae; genus Gillenia; species Gillenia trifoliata. The sequence continues at coordinate 10,642,863 of CM031086.1, forward strand.
ACTGAGTACTAATACCTGGGGTGTATACATCTACTGATGAGCAACAGTATAAAACATGCATGGCAATATAATACGAATGTTCTACCTCCAACAAACGTAATGATATGCAACTACGCTAACAGTTAAAGAAAGCGTTGAAAAACCATACGTATATATATACATTTATCAAACAAAGACCCACTCACTCACCTGTAGGTAGCCGGGTCGAAGTACCCCGTCCTGGGTAGCCCCGGTAGTCCTCTGGATAGGCCCCACCTATATGAGATATCACCGGTACAATGATTAAACTCATAAAGGTAACGAATTAACGAATAATTAATCCTATCCCTTGCTTTCTCAAATTGGAGGTCCAAAACACCTCAAAATTTATCGTGCGTACTACCCCGAGGTAGTACACGTCGTCACGAGTCGCCCCGTGAAAACAGATTCGAAAAAGAACCTCCCACGCGCCCTCACGCGCGGCTGGAAGGTGCGGAGCTCGGCTCCACGCGCGGCTCCACGCGCAGCTCACGAGTGAGCCGGTCAACGCAAGCCGGCCAACCGGTCAACCGGTTCGGTCAATGCTGACGTCAGCAGGTCGGTCTGAACCGGTTTGCTGACGTCAGCAAGGTCGGTCCAACCCGGTCCGATGACGTCAGCGCTGGTCATCCCGGCCAGAATTTCGGTCGCCGGCGCCAGCCGCCGCCAGCGCCGAAATCTGGAAAAAGTGGCCGGATTTCTGGGAAAACTTCAGAGCTTCATAACTTCTTCGTTTTAAGTCCAAATTGGACGATTCAAGTACCAAAATGAAGCTAGAGATGAGGAGAACAAGATTGTACCATTTTGGGGACCAAAAACTGGCCAGAAGTGGCCTGAAAATGGGGAAGAAGAATCGGCCAAAAACAAGCTTCTCTGTTCACGGTGCCATTTCGAGTTCCAGGCCTTGGGTTGGGTTCCCAAGGTCTCCAGAGGTGAAATGGTGATGGGTTTGAGCTCCCTCGAGCTCCAAATCGTGGGTTTTAAGGTCGGAGAAAAATCAAACTTCGACGGTGGGATTTCCAGAAATCTGGGAAATGCAGTGCAGGGCCTTCAAGGTTCAAAGTCACCTCCAGTGACTGGGTTTGAGTACAAGGAAGCAAGTTAGTGAAGTTTGTACAAAGAAAACCCAAGAAGAAAGCAAAGAGAAAGCCACGGGGTGGCTTGATCCAAACTCACCAAAATCTAGGTTTTGTCCAGTTTCTGGACACCCACGTTGCAGAGCTGCCTGAAGAAGAAGCACAAGGTTTTGTGCTGAGTTTGGTGGAGAATGGTGATGCCAAAATCAAAGGGAAAGGCCACGGCTTGGCCTTGGATGGTTGCAGAAGAAACAAAGAGGAAGGGAGGTCGGGACAAAACAGAGACAAGAATCCCAGATTTTCTGGGATAGGCCCACGTGGCCTGCAGACAATTGGGCCCTAGCCCAAACAAGACAAAACTGCCCAATTTGAAATACGGGAAACGCCGAGAATCGACGTCCGTAAAATACACGTTCAGAGTCCGAATGACGTCCCGCTCGCGTCTACGAATTCGTATCGACGAGCACGTCAAGAAAATACAAGTGAATGCGTCGTACGAGTTACGACGCAAAAGTCAACCGAAAGGTCAACCAAGGGCAAAATCGTCATTTCCCACTTCCGGGAATAAAATAATTTAAATTTTGAACGGGATGTTACAAATTTTCATTTATTTTTATTTTTTTTGTTATTCTAAATTCATGATCACAAATGTAACATCCCGTTCAAAATTTAACTTATTTTATTCCCGGAGGTGCAAAATGACGTTTTTGCCCCTGGGTTGACTTTTTGGTTGACTTTTGCGTCGTAACTCGTACGACGCATCCACTTGTATTTTCTTGACGTGCTCGTCGATACGAATTCGTAGACGCGAGCCGTACGTCGTTCGGACTCCGAACGAATATTTTACGGGCGTGGATTTTCGACGTTTCCCGTAATTCACTTTTGGACTGTTTTGAATTATGTGGGCTGGGGCCCAATTGGCTGCAGGCCATGTGACCAATCCCTGGAAACCTGGGATTTGGTCTGGCTTTGGCTCCTTGTGGCCGAGCCTCTCCTCCCTTTCTTCTTGTTCTGCAAACTTCATCACCAAGCCGTGGCCTTCTTGGCCACCTTGTTGACAGAAATCATCATCACCATCTTCAGTTCACTCAAATCAAACCCCGTCGAGGATGTTGAACCCAGAAACCCGAGCAAGCTTTCAAACCCAGTGAGCACCAAAATTGATCAAGGCACCCGTGCCTTTCCAGTCGAAGTTCCTCGACGACTTCAACCTCGATGGCCCTGATTCATGCACCAATCGACTCCCCAAGGTCCCAGGGACCTTGCTCGAGCCCTGCCTGGCCGAGTTTGGCCGAGAAATGACGAACTGGAGATCGGCTCATTTGAACCCGTGGACCTTTCTTCAAATTCCAACCATCTCAGGCCAGTTTTTGGCCTCCCCGTGGGTAAATTCTGATTCTACTCATCTCTAGCTTCATTTTGGTACTTGAATCGTCCAATTTGGACTTAAAACGAAGAAGTTATGAAGCTTTGAAGTTTTACCCAGAATCCGGCCATTTTTCCCAGATTCCGGCGACGGCGACGGCGGCCGGCACGGCGGCCGGCGGCGGCGGCGGCGACCGGAATCCTGGCAGGGATGACCGGCGCTGACGTCATCGGACCGGGTTGGACCGGCATGCTGACGTCAGCAGACCGGTTCAGACCGGATTTGCTGACGTCAGCATGACGTCATCAGCTTGGACCGGCTTGAGCCGAGCCGCGTTGACCGGCTCAGCCGAGCCGCGTTGACCGGCTCACCGGCTCGAGTTGACCGGCTCGCGCGTGAGCCGCGCGTGGAGCTGCGCGTGGAGCCGAGCTCCCGACCTTCAAGCCGCGCGTGAGGGCGCGTGGGAGGTCCAAATGGAGTTCTGTTTTCACGTGTCGACTCGTGACGACGTGTACTACCTCGGGGTAGTATGCATTTTAATTTTTGAGGTGTTTTGGACCTCCAATTTGCAAAAGCAAGGGATAGGTGTAATTAATTCGTTAATTCGTTACCTTTTTGAGTTAATCATTGTACCGGTGATTTCTCATATAGGTGGGGCCTATCCAGAGGACTACCGGGGCTACCCAGGACGGGGTACTTCGACCCGGCTACCTACAGGTGAGTGAGTGGGTCTTTGTTTGATAAATGTATATATATACGTATGGTTTTCAACGCTTTCTTTAATTGTTAGCGTAGATGCATATTCATTACGTGTGTTGGAGGTAGAACACTCGTACTATATTGCCATGCATGTTTTCATACTGTTGCTCATCATTAGATGTATACACCCCAGGTATTAGTACTCAGTCTTGTGGCCAGGACTAGCCTTGACGTTAGGAGTAGTCACTATCAGTACCGCTACGCAGCTTTGGATCCATTGTAGGTACTAGCCTGTCTTAGGTTGCACTAGGCAACTCGGACTTGTGTGACTGCACTTTGTGCACCAGCGCTTAGCGCTAGACTCGCGTCATTGTAGTACTCAGCGTATTACTTTTATACCTAGCTTGTTCCTTGTGGGATTTAGCCCCTTGGGCATGTGTGTTTACATATGGGTGAGCAAATGTCAGTAAAGTATTAGCGGGGAGTACCTGCATGTTTTCACGACAGTATTTTGAGGTTCATGCCTACGGGTATGACGTATTTTCTCAAATTATACTTGTTTTCAAACGAGGGGTTACTAAACTTTTGAAAACAACGGTTTTATCAAACTTTGCTTTTTGACCCACTCACCGTTTTATGTTTTGCGCCCCTCCAGGTTAGTTGGCTGGGAACCTTGCGACGTCGATGGCGCGGTGGTATGACGATGTAGGGATTCTTATACGTTTGTATAAATTTGTATCCCTTACCCTACTCTTACTGTGTATTCTTTTAATTCTTCCGCCTGCACGTTCCGTGCACTCTGACTTTATTGTTTTAGTTCAATATTCAATTCTTTATTCTCTAATTTTCTTTTTGGCTTTCGTCACGCTAACGCGTGTCGGCCAGCACTTCCGACACCTGGCTCGTCCGGGATCGGGATGTGTCAACAAATATTTTCTTTTTGTATTAAATAATTAATTAAGAATTGGTTCTAAATACAAGTTATATACATCAGTCTCTGTGGAAACGACATTGCTTGAGTTGCTATACTACGATAACCTTGTACTCTTGCAAGTATTTTTAAGTGATTTTTGCCTAAAATTTGAGTGTGGTAAAATTGCTCAACGGGGTTGGGTTGCCAGAGAAGAGAGTTTGGAAGAGGAGACGACAGTGGGGTTGATGGAGGGAGACACTGAAGTTGACTAAGATCTACAATTGGATGGAGGGGAGGGGCGAGTGAGATCACACACTTGCAGGCCTCTACCTTGGTGTGCGGCCAAACGGTCCACGTCATCGAATTCTGTCGATCTCTTCTGGGTCTGTGTTCGCCATCTTCGACATCTTTCAAATTCTCATCTCCCTGAATGTGAATTGGGGTTTTGGGGTTTGATCAAATTGAAATTAGAAGCCTCTTTTTTTGTTTCAAATTTTTTTTTTCTGGGTACAGCCCAGTAGTCCTTTTTGATAATTTAACAAGAGGATAAAATTGTGTTTAAACTTTTTGCAAATTTATGGGTGTCCAGAGATCATTTTTGGGTGTACAAAGAAGGTCCCCTAAAATAACACAAATTCCGTCCTCCGTTACTTTTCTTGTACATTCAATCATTGTATATATATCCATTGAGCCTTCTAGTGAGATGAATATACAAAAAGTTTAAACCCTAAAACGTTTTATCTTGGCATCAGAGCAGGTTTAGGCCTGTCTCTTCCCAAACCCTAACGTCGACATGTGTTCTCTAGTCTGCGCCAAAACCAAACATTCTTGCTGATCTTGGAATTGTGAGATCTGCATCAGAAAACCAAAACCTAATCTTATGCTATTCTTATTATTTGAGAATAGCATAAATCCAAACAAAAAAACAAAACAAAAAAGGCTTGCTGATCGTCGTTTGACCAGCACCAATCCCAATAAATAAAAGGAATTATTCCATCGCCTTATAATCTTTAGGCACCATCAAACCCTACGACCAACCCACACAAACAATTTCAAAAATATCCACCGTTCCCTTTCAATGGCCGAGGAGCAGAAGCTTGGAGATCTGATTTCCGCAACCACTCAAAGCTTTTCCTTCCCCAAGCCAACCGACCAACATCATGTTGGAACTTGTGGGGACTTTAGTCCCACATCGCCCAAAACAAAATTCAAGGTCCCTTTATAAGTAGGTGCACTCACTTATAGTTTGAGTGGGCCCAAGCCATGGACCATGGACTTTGGACTTGGAAGTTGGTGCATATATTAAATGTCAAAAGATAACCTTGGGCGTTTCTTTACAATTTCTTTAATTGTTGGCTTGATTGGCGTGGCTTATAGTGATTAATCAGTCGGTGATTTGTGTTTCTTTACAATTTCTTTAATTGTTGGGTTGAGATTGGCCTTAAGCATGAACGGTTAATCAGAGTCCGGTGATTTGTGTTTCTTTACAATTTCTTTAATTTGGGTTGAGATTGACGCAAGCATGAGCAGTTGTATGTTTGTTGAAGTATGCCCACAAAAACCCTCTCATTTGATGTAATAGCTTTTGGAACACTTTTTTTTTTATTAAACTATTATTTGTTTAATAAAGGGCAAAGCTTATTGTTAATCACTATTTATTGTATCATGTGTTTAAACAATAAGAGATCCAAGGAATGTATTTGATCTAAGAGAGAATGAGACCTCTCTCTTATGTTCATTCTAAAACGTTCTAGCCATAGGATTGTCAATTGGGCATTGACAATCCGCTAGGTTAGTGTATGTGTTATGTTGACTCAATCGTTAGTATGACTAGTCTCAAGTCATTTAGTGTTGGACGCACTAAGATAAACACATAGGTGCTCAAAGGTAATTGAGTACGAACCGACGATCAATAGGGTTGTTGTACATGTCATGTAAGAACTTCTAGGTTGCAATATGCAAAGTAGTCCTTTGACACCGGGGCACCATCGATGTCTAATGATTGGGTCCTTGATCTTTGATCATGTCAAAGGCATTCCATTGCGGGTGTCCACGGCATTGTTGGGGTCCAAGCTATCTAGTCATGTAGGCTATGAATGCCTGACAAAGGGATCTCTAACCTTCCATGGTGGAAGGAGAATACTACGAGATATGATTCGAAAGTCTTTGGCCAAAGCATATGAATATGATTTTGGAAGTTTGTTTCAAATCATATTCCAATTGAATCATATAGAAGAGAATCACATTGGATAGTAGACATAAAAAATAACTATCACTCAAACAATGTGATTAGGAGTATTGTATTGAAGGACCGTATTGCATTGTAATTATGCTTGGATAGGTTCTCCAACCAATTCTACTGCTTTTGGGTAGCCATGACATGCGCTGGGGTGTCACTCATGGTTTTGTGGAAGCCCACAAGTTAGCCAACACCAATCTTAAAAGGGAGAATTGAAATGTGGTTTCAATTCACAATCGATCGTTAAGAGTAACAATCGCCCTTCCTCGCTAATTGAAACCTAATGGATCGTACTTAGAGTAAGGATGAAAGTGAAGAAATAAAGGAATGGATAAGCAATTAAATTGTTTAATTGAGAATGATCATGATTAATTAATTAGTTAATTAATTATACGAAAGGTTCGTATTTGGGCTTTTAAGTTGGTTTGGGTTTCGGGGCCCAAAGGGTTAGTCCACAAGGCCCATTGAGTTTAGGTTGTATGACAACTAAAACTAAATGGAAATTAACCCAAAAACAATGCCAAAACCGGCCTATGAGTGGAGGCAAACTTGGCTTATTTACAAGTTTGCCACTCTCACATACTGATGAGCATAAGTGAACTTTATGGCCATAATCACTTAAGGGTTTTTCTTGGAAGAAAATGAGGTGAACTTTTTCTCTCTTTTTTTCTTTAAGGGAGGCCCGGCCATTTAGTGAGCATATAGCTAGCAATCTTTTGCTCTAAATCATCCATTTCATCTTCACACCTCATCCTTGGTGTGGGGCCCAGAACACTAAGCTTTTTGGTGTTTTGGAGTTTGCTTATCCTCACATCCTCATTGAGCAAACAAGGAGATTACATGGAGCAAGGAGGTGACTTGAGAAGGCCTCCACATGGGTGAATCTCTTGTGCAAACAAGAGATGAGCTTCAAGGGTAATGAATCTCAAAATCTCCCTTTACTTTAATTTTGTTAAAGAGTACTTATGGTTCACCATATTCTAGGCTTTGAGAAAGTCATGGGTTTTATGAATGTTTTGAATGCATGCTTGCTTTAAATTGTTATTAGTTGGCATATGTATTCAAATGTTCATCTATTGTTCTTAGCTAGGACAACATTTTCCTTCCAAGTGGTATCGAGCCTAGGTCTAGAGTATGGTGAATCCTTTTGGGTTTTTGTGTTGTTCATGATTTGTGATTTAAATGTTGTAAATGTTACAAGCTTTGTTCTTGCTATTTATGAATGAAAATTTTGCTTGAAAATTTAGCATCTCCAAATGTTGTAGATGTGGTTCATTTAAGCATGAATATTGGAACTAAAATTTGGTGCCATGTTTGTGGGAAATTCGGCCAAATCCAAAGGGTGGATTTTGGGTTCTTTGTTTGACTTGTTAAAAGTGTTTTAAAGTGACTTTTGGAACCCCTAAGTACCCTAGGATGTTAACCCTATTTTTGTGAAGTGTTAAAATCGGTTTTGAGTAAGATTGTTCTTGGTGTTTTTTGCCAAGAACAAAATGGAGTTTAGTGTTTGTTGTTTACACAAATTGTTTTTGTTTTGTTTGATTGGTGATGGATGATTTATGTTGTGATTCAAAGGTTTTCAACCCATACCAATCATCCCAACTCCATACCAATCAACCTTACAAACCTTACCCTTTACTATTTGAGCCATACCTTTGTCTCCCACTAATGTTTTTCCTCCAATCTTCCCTCCAAAACCGGCCACCCTCTAAAGAGTAGGGTACTTTTGGGGGCTTTTGTGCAATTACATAAAGTTTTGATACTTTTGTGTATTTGCACTTTGACCCAAAAGTTTGCCCGTTTTTTTACGTATAGGCCCAAAATCACTGGACAGAATTGTTTGCTCCTTTAATGAAGTTTTGTTTTGTTAAATGACCTAATTGTTATGTGGTCATTGTTTTCGGCCAAATTATGAAAGAGCACAAAATGGTTTTGTCTCTTTAAATGAGAATTGGATTTTCATTTCATTTAGTTCCATTTAAATCAATTCTATGAATCCGAAAAAACCAATTGTTTAAATTGCTTTCTTAATTAATGCGATTAATTGAGTCAAAGGGTGATTATGAACCATAGGCCACGATAATTGAGCTATGTGATTGGCCGATTTACATTATGAATGTTTGGGTTAAGTAGGTGGAATTTGAATGTAATTTGATTAGTTCAAATGTGTTGTAAAGGGCATAAGCCCTTCTCTTTATATCAAGTATTCCTTTTGTTTAATTGTATGCAAATTGGAATAGTTGGGTCCAACGCCCAATAGGAAATAACGGTTTAATTGGATTAAACGCGTAATTAAAATCAACAACTATCTGCTTAAACCCCAGGTCCAACACAAGGCTCGTGTTGGATCAAATTAAACGGTTCATAATCATCCTAGAGTCCTTTTAATATGATTAAAATGAAATTGATGTAGCCAACACTACTCCCTCAACAAAATGAATATTAAGTTGATAGCGAGAGATGCTTTGAACATCTCTACGTAGGCCTTCCCACCGTGATGGGCTCCAAGCGTTTGTGACTCATACACCGCTTCACCCTATCATGGGGAAGTTCAAAGTATGTGCTTGCCTAAAGGAGGAGTCCATTTGAACATACATGATGTGGTGAGGGAGGTAGGCAACGAGGATGGCCAGCATCATATCATTGTGAGGCTATTCTTGAAACCCTACCTGTAGACTAGCATGGTGGGAATAACTTAACTAAGTGCAATGGTGCCAACATCATATCATTGTGAGGCATCATTCTCTAGAGGCCAAAAGCATGTGGGTAATTACAAAAGTTGTAAAGAATAAATTGTTATTCTCTCATCACTATTGTTGCTAACCAACATCATATCATTGTGGTGGGCTTGGTAATTGGTGAGTCTCCCATGCCTCACTAAGGTTCAAGATAACTCTCGGATTCCATTGAGGGATGTGGAATTTGCCAAAAATAGTGAGGCACTATTTGATTTAAGAGCCAATCAAGTAGTTTCTTAAAATCAACAATCTAATACGATTTACTGTTTTGTTATGTATTAACGACATTACACCTACCTTTGTACTTGACAAAAATGGCCCACAAGGGCCAACGTTTCCTTGCTTGGTATCGCCACGTGAGAATGTCTCAAGGTGAATGACATATTGTATGTGCTCAAGCAATCCACTCTTTCATGTACCTCTACGAAATTAGCTTCAAAGGAGGAGTGTAAAAGTTATACTAGACACTATGTGAGGGATGACTTACAAGCCAAATGTATCCTCACTTCACTTAGTGAGGAGCTTGAAAGCTACATAAGCACATGGACACTTCATGTGCCATGGTTGAAGCTTGCATAAGATGCATGACATTGAGACAAGTAACGTACGATTCTCGAAATGTTTGTAGTCTAATGAATGCCAAAATGGCAAAGGGGGCATCGGTCCAAAAACATGGACAAAAGTCGGGAAAGGATCTTCCAAGATCTTGAAAGTTTAGGAACTTCCATCGATGGGAAAATGGCCCAAGACTTTTTTCCTTGCATCTCTCTCGGATGATTTCACTAAGTTTATAGTAAACTATAAAGTGAATAGATTCGATCATACTTTAACCAAGATGATTGACATGTCTTTGTAAATTTGAACAAGGTTTCAAAAAGGACGAGTGGGAGTGAGAATGCAATCACAAGGAAAAGGTTGCTTAAGAAGAAGGCAAAGAAAATCCAAGGAACATGCTTTCATTGTGGAAAAGATGAGCGTTGGAAGAAAGAAATACGGGGTGCGCATTGCGGGCCTTGCTTGACCACGAACTTTTGAAGGGACTATTTCGGTCATGAGAGTGCCTTTACAGTGAGCTCCAATTCTGGATATTTGATTCGGGTGCTAGTCAACATATGCATTCGTTGCAAGGACTAGCAGTGAGCAAAACCTTTGCGCTGGTGGGAGAGATAAGGTATTAACGCGTTGGGAGGCGGCACTAAGATCTACGCAAGAAACAATAAACACCCTACATGTCGCAAACTACCCTCACAGGGAAGTCTTGGAACTTAAAAATTGTTTATATTTTCCTTCATGTATAAAAATTTGATTTCCATCTATGCTTTTACGAGATGGGCACTCGATTTTGTTTGACGATTGAGTTGCACTTTATATACTTGAACGGTCGTATTATCTCTCATGGTAATATGATAAGAGGGGACTTTTTCACCTAGAGACAAGTAGTGGAATGCAGCATGACCGAAGCGGAAATACCTCAAAACCCAAAAGGGCTAGAGAAGAAGTTAACCAAGAAAGATGTGGCATTAAGCTTGGACATGTGAACCTTGATAAGATTCGCAAGATGTCGAAAGACGGATATTTCCACCCATTTAGGTAATGACCAAATGGGTAGATGTTGTTTGAAAGGGAAAATGACCAAATATCCATTCTACGGTAAGGGAGACGTGCCACGCGAGATTCTAGGGTTAATCCACAACGACGTGTGTGGACCTATGTCTACTCGTCGAGGAGGCTTCTCCTACTATATCACATTCATAGACGATCACTCTCGGTTTGGCTATGTGTATCTTATGAAGTACAAGTCAGAATCTTTTGAAAAGTTCAAGAATTCAAGAATGAAGTAGAGAAGCAAGCGGGGGAAGCAGAGATAAAGATCTAAGATCGAGATCGAGGGGAGGGGGGGAAATAACTATCTAAGTAATGAGTTCCTAGATTACCTCAAGAGTGTGGAATAATATCCACCGAGTGGACTCCACCCCGGGGAACTCCACAACTCAATGGAGTTTACGAAAGGAAAACCGAACCTTGATGAACATGGTTCGTTCTATGATGAAGTTGCGGGCTGATTTACCGGTAACATTACGGGGATCGCTCACATGTACGGCCGGCTTACTTGCTTAATAGAGGTACCTTCCAAATCGGTTTTTCACAAACGCCCTATGAGATATGGCATGGAAGAAAGCCAAGAGTCTTAATCACGTTAAGATTTGGGGTTGTGAAGCATATGTCAAAGAAGCTTGAAGCTACTAAGCTTGAAGCTAGATAACGTGAGTGCTATTTTGTGGGATATCCCAAAGAAACTATGGGATATGAGTTCTACCATCTGACGACCCGAGAGAGAGAAAGTCTTTGTCGCCCGAAGCTGCTAAGTTTCTAGAGGACGATTTTGTTCTCAAAGGAGCTACAAGTAGAACGTGGAGATTAATGAGATTAATGATGAACCCTGAAATGAGCACTCGACAAGGCGACAACCTGGTTTCTGAACCCCGAAGCTCCAAGTAGATACGAGCAGTGCGACAAGCAACCTAGGAGGTATGGCTTGGATAATGACTTTGGGGAATTGCACTTGCTAGGTGACAATGACTCGGACCCCCAAAGACTGCGAAGCAATGTCAGACATTGATTCAAAGAGATGGCAAGAGGCCATGAAATCGAGATGGATTCCGTGTATCAAAATCGGTACGGACTCTAGTAGACCTCGAGAAGGTATAGTACCTATTGGAAATAAATGGGTCTTCAAAGAGAGAGGAAGATAGAGCGGCGATGGGAACGTGGAGACTTATAAGGCTAGATTAGTAGCCAAGGTTACGAGGCAAAGAGAAGGGATTGGCCCCATGAAGAAACCCAGCCTTCTCTCACGTAGCCATGATTAAGTCCATTCGGATTTTGCTTGCAACCAAGCTATGATACCATGATTATGAGATATGGCAAATGGACGTGAAGACGGCACTTTCGAATAGCTACCTTGAGAAGGAAGCTCTATATGACTCAACTTTGGAAGGTTTCATGTCCAAGTACGAAAAGACCAAGGTATGCAAGCTTCAAAGGTCCATTTATGGACTTAAGCAAGCCTCCAGGAGTTTGGAATATCCGTTTGCACGATACTTGAAATCAAAACGTTTGGTTTTACTCAAAACGAAGACGACAATTGTGTTTATCAAAGGTCGTTGGGGAAAGCGATTGTATTCCTAGTGTTATATGTAGATGACATATTACTTTTGGGAATGACCTTTGCGGTACTCTTACGTAAAAGTGTGGTTGTCCAAAACCTTCCACATGAAGATTTGGGGAGATGCATCTTATGTACTTGGGATAGCTCCTATAAATGAATGGAGTCGAGAAAATTAATTGGATTATCCCAATCTATGTGCATTGATAAGGTGCTAAGTAGGTTCAGATGGAACAATCTAGAAAAGGTTTTTCTTCACAGCCAAGACATGGAATTCATCTTTCTAAGTCCATGGGACCTAAGACTCTGAGAAGTGCGGCAAATGAGTTCTATTCCTTATGCTTACGCCATAGGAAGTCTCATGTATGCCATGATATGCACAAGGCACGATGTGCATATCTTTGTGAGCATTCTTAGTCGATATCAATCTAACCCGAGGATCGAGAACAGCGGGCGAGTTTGTCAAGGCAGTCACTTAAGTACTTAAGAAGAACTAAGGACATGTTCCTCGTTTATGGAGGAGCAACGAGTTCTTGAGTGAGGAGCCTATCACAGGAGCAGTTTCCAATCGCGTCGATGATAGAAGTTCCAACTCCCGGATATGTATTCACTCTGAATGGTGGTGTTGGAAAAGCAAGAAACAAGATGTATTGCTGATTCCACTGACGGAAGTGATATGTCGCTGCCCATTTGGCCGGCAAAGAAGCGTTACGGATGAAGTTCATTGCGAACTTGGAGTGGTTTAGCCATTACATCACCCGGTAACTTTGTGCGTGATAATAGTGGGCGATAGCTCAATAAGGAGCAGGGCACATCAAAAGAACAAGCATTTTGACGGAACGCTTTAATATCATTAGAAAGATATCTTCTTGGGAAAGTAAACATCCTCGAATTGCTTGATTGATAACATAAGCCGAGATCCCGAAGCCAATGTCTCAAAACCAACGGCCCAGCGCATATGGAAAAGATGGGTATTAGATACATGGAAGATGGCTTTGAGTGCAAGTGGGAATTGTTGGAAGTATGCCCACAAGCCACTCATTTGATGTAATAGCTTTTGGAATACTTTTGTATTAAACTATTATTTGTTTAATAAAAAGGGCAAAGCTTATTGTTAATCACTATTTATTGTATCATGTGTTTAAACAATAAGAGAATCCAGGAATGTATTTGATCTAAGAGAGAATGAGACCTCTCTCTTATGTTCATTCCTAAACGTTCCTAGCCATAGGATTGTCAATTGGGCATTGACAATCCGCTAAGGTATAGTATGTGTTATGTTGACTCAATCGTTGAGTATGACTAGTCTCGAAACATGAACGGTTTTATCAAGTCGATGATTTGTGTTTCTTTACAATTTCTTTAATTGTTGGGTTCGGATTGACGCAAGCATGAACGGTTTATCAAGTCGGTGATTTGTGTTTCTTTACAATTTCTTTAATTCTTGGGTTCAAATTGACGCAAGCATGAATGGTTAATCAAGTCGGTGATTTGTGTTTCTTTACAATTTCTTCAATTGTTGGGTTAGTTGACGTGGCATGAATGGTTAATCAAGTCGGTGATTCGTGTTTCTTTACAATTTCTTTAATTGTTGGGTTCAGATTGACGTAAGCATGAAACGGTTAATCAGAGTCGGTGATTCGTGTTTCTTTACAATTTCTTTAATTGTTGGGTTCGAGATTGACGTAAGCATGAACGGTTAATCAAGTCGGTGATTTGTGTTTCTTTACAATTTCTTTAATTGTTGGGTTCAGATTGACGTAAGCATGAACGGTTAATCAAGTGTAATTGATTTGTGTTTCTTTACAATTTCTTTAATTGTTGAGTTGATTGACGTAAGCATGGCTTAGTTTAATCAAGTCGGTGATTTGTGTTTCTTATTATTTGAGAATAGCATAAATCCAAACAAAAAAACAAAACAAAAAACGCTTGCTGATCGTCGTTGACCAGCACCAATCCCAATAAATAAACGAATTATTCCATCGCCTTATAATCTTTTAGGCACCATCAAACCCTACGACCAACCCACACAAACAATTTCAAAAATATCCACCGTTCCCTTTCAATGGCCGAGGAGCAGAAGCTTCGAGATCTGATTTCCGCAACCACTCAAGCTTTTCCTTCCCCAAGCGAACCGACCAACATCATGTTGGAACTTGTGGGGACTTTAGTCCCACATCGCCCAAAACAAAATTCAAGGTCCTCTTTACAAGTTACGTTTTTATTATTTTTCTTTTTGGATTCAGTTTTTTCCGAAAGGATAAAACTGATCAAAAAGTTACAACCGTTTTGGATAAGCATGAACGGTTATGTCCCTTTTCTGATTCGCCATTATATATATGGCAGTAAGATCAGATAGTTGTATCAGAAAGAGTTCAACAAACCAATTCACAGAGAAAAACACCATTCAATTCGCCAAGCATTCAAGTTCGAGTGCAAGAACTTGGATTAGATAGTTGTATCCTGCAAGATAGACGTCCTCTAAACTACTGCACAAGTGTAGGGACGTATTTCTGTCTTAGGAGATTGCATCTGCAAGCCTCTATCTTCATAATCAAGTCAGTGATTTGTGTTTCTTTACAATTTCTTTAATTGTTCATATATATATATATTTACATATATTGTATTTGTTTTCATATATTTTCTCATTAGACATAAACTGTGCAAATAATTATATATTGTTTATACGACATTTATTGATTGGTTCTAACACATCAGTGGCCTACCATTTGGGTTCAAGTTAAATGACACAAACTTCAAGGTCTGGTCGGGAATGATGGAAGTGCACGTTGCTGGATTGGGAAAACTGGGTTATTTGATAGGAAAAATTCTTGAGGTTGATGACTCTGATCATGGATACACCAATTGGGTGACATATGATGCAATTATGAGGGGTTGGCTGTTGAAAACAATGGAGCCCCATCTCCTTGGGCTCTTTGTCGAGTTACCTACTGCCAAATATATTATTGGAATAAAAGTCTAATGTTGAGGTGACAACCTCAACACCAAATCAGAAAGTTGCAGGCGTAGCCATCAGTGCAGCAGGTAACCCGATGGATACAAGACTAACCCGATGAGTGTGCAGGAGGTAACCAAAAGGCGCTGCCATCTGTCTTGTCCAATCTTGTCCAATCTTGTCCTAGTTTCATCAGTCTCGTTCTAGTTCCTTAGTTTAAGGCTTAATTCAACGATTGTTGTTGTCAAGGCATGAGGTGTTTTACTCACCAGTTTTTAGGGTTATCTCACCTTTATTTCAACTTTATATATTTGCTTGTAATCTGTAAACATCTTTTATGAATGAAATATACAACTACACTAAAAATTCAACAGATATTTGGGATATTGTATCTCAAATGTTTTACGATGGGTAAGATGAGTCGCAATACTATGAACTGTGGTGTAGGGCTATACACAAGACAGAACGACCAACCAATCAATGTGTATTTTGCGAAGTTGAAGAACGTCTGGCAGGAGATGGACAAGCAGCTCCCCAGCAGGATGGTGTGTATCACTGATCTTGAGAGTCGAGAGGAAGACATGATGAAAGATCGAGTGTATGATTTTCTTGTTGGGTTTGATGATGCGTTCGATCTTGTTCGAAGTGATCTTCTCCGAATGAAACCAGTCCCTAGAATTGAGGAGTGCTTCAACACGGTTCAACATGAAGCCCACCGACAAGTGACTATGCTAATTGGAAAAAAATCTAGTGTGGAGTCTTCAATGGCGATGGTTACCAGAACACTCTCTGCTGATCCACCTCGCTCTTCTCATACTGTGGAAGATGTTGACAAGGTTAACCTCAAGTGCACACACTACAATGGAACACGACACACTGGGGAAACATTTTTTTACAAACCGGTGTGGAGTCTTCAACGGTGAAATGAAATCGCTGCTTCAGTCGAGCGAAAGTTGCAGATGTAGAACCGGGTATAGCAGCATCCTTGGCCCAACAAGTGGCGGCCCATGAAGAAGGTGTCACATCTCGGACCGACTCTGCCGTAGCACGATATTGTCCGCTTTGGGCCACGTCCTAACGGTTTTGTTTCTGGGAACTCACGAGCAACTTCTTAGTGGGTCATCTATCATGAGATTGCTCTAGCCCAAACTCGCTTAACTTCAGAGTTCCGATGGAATCCGAAGCAACCCAAAAGGCCTCGTGCTAAATAGAGGTAGGCATGTACATATAAGGCACATCACCCCCTCTCCGTTGATCGATGTGGGATGTCACAATCCACCCCACTTAAGGGGAACCCCGCGTCCTTGCCGGCACATTCGTATCGAACGGCAGAGTGGCTCTGATACCATTATGTCACATCCCGAACTGACTCCACCATAGCACGATATTGTCCGTTTTAGGCCACGCCCTCACTATTTTATTTCTGGGAACTCACGGGCAACTTCCTAGTAGGTCACCCATCATGAGATTGCTCTAGTCCAAACTCATTTAACTTCAGAGTTTCAATGGAATCCGAAGCCAGTGAGCTCCTAAAATGCCTTGTGCTAAATGGAGGTGGGCATGTACATATAAGACACATCACCCCTTCTCCGTTGCTCGATGTGAGATGTCACAATTGTTATATCACCCCTTCTCCGTTGCTCGATGTGAGATGTCACAATTGTTACAACCCATCCCTAATTTTTTCATGTAAATTTTTGCGCATAGTTGTGAAATTACCAAAATACCCCTAGAGGGTAAGTGTTGACTTTTGTTGAGTTTTTTGTCATGACAAGTATCAATAATTCTTTCAGCTTATCCTTATAATACTCGTGGATACGAACGTGTGGGCACAAGTGGAGCTGATTTTGGAGCTAAAATGATTAATCTACGAGACTTCAAAGTTTAAAGGCATTTTAGTAATTTCACGTCAGTATTTTACTAGGGTTTTTCTTAGTGGGCTTTTGACCCAGTTATTTTTCCTTAAGCTGTCACTCTCTCTCCCTTTCCCGCAGCCTTTCTCTTCGACCGTAATCTCTCTTCCTCGGCACCATTGCACTTAGTTAAGTCATTCCCACCATGCAAGTTCGGGTAGGTGTTCAAGAACAACCTCACAATGATATGATGTTGGCTATTCTCGTTGCCTACCTTCACAACATCATGTATGCATATAGACTCCTCCTGAGTGTAAGCATGCACTTTGTACTCCCCCATGATAGGGTGAAGTCGGTGTACAAGTCACAAACGATTGGAGCCTACCACGGTGGAAGGCCACGAAAGAGTGTTCAAAGCACTCCCGCGCTTGTCAACTTAATAATGATTTGAGGGTTTTTAGGTCTCATCACATACAAATAATCATTTTAATCTAATTAAAACAATTTGGTCCTATTGCAACTATTGGTCTATTTGATTGATTTAGTAGTATATGATACTCCCACTAAGCTTGTAAAACGGTTTTTAAAGCAAGAGTATATGGTACTACTAACATAAGATTTGCATTCATTTAAGGACTATATAGTTGCCTTAAGGCCTTAGGATGACTATGAACCTTTGATTTGATCCAACACGAGCCTAGTGTTGGATCACGGACTAGGGACGGTGATTGATTTTAGTTATAGGTTTAATCACATTAACGTGTGTTGTCTTATTGGGCGTTGGACCCCAACTACTCCAATTTCATGCATATCAAATAAAGCAAGAAAGGAGTACAATTAAATTAAAGAAGAGCTTATGCTCTTTTACAACATTTGATCAAATCAAATTACAACCAAAATCTAATCTACACATTCCCATGGTTCAAACAATTTTGAAACGGCCTTTCACATAGCTCAATTATCGTAGGCTTAGGTTCATAATCACCCTTTCTTTAATTAATTAACGCTTTAATTAATTAAATACGAATGCAACATTTTCTTTTGGTTTTTGTATCCATAGAATTGATTTTATATGGAGCTAAATGAAATGAAAATCCAATTCTCATTTAATGAGACAAAACCATTTTGTTCTCATCCAATTTGGGCCAAAATGCAATAACCTCAACTATTGGGCCATATTGCAAAAACATAAACTTTTGGGGTCACTTTGTAAAAACATAAAAGTCCATTACTTCATGTTATTACAACTAGAACCCAAAATTTCAACATTTACAAAAACTTCATTAAAGGAACAAAACAATTTGCCCTTTAGTGATTTTGGGCCTATACGTAAAAACGTAAACTTTTGGGTCAAAGTGCAAATACACAAAAGTATCAAAACTTTATGTAATTGCATAAAAGCCCCAAAAGTACTCCACTTGGTGGAGTGGCCGGTTGTGGAGAGGAAATAAGGAGTGAAAAATTTTGGGTGGAAGACAAGGTATGGGTTTGAATAGTGAAAGGAATGGTTTGACAATTGATTGGTATGGTGGTGTAAAAAGAGGTAAGGTGTTCCAATTTTTAAAACAAAATTTCCATCACCAATCAACCACAAACCAAAACTTTTTGATAAACAACAAACATTTTGAATCAAACACCAAACCTTTTTTGTTCTTGCCAAGAACAATGAAGAACATCCATGAAAATCCATAAGAACTCCATGAACATTTTTCATCCAAAAACACTTCCAAAAATTGTCAAACTTAAGGGAAATACCATATTACCATAATAGGGCACTTAGGGGTTCCTAATGTCACTTTAAAACACTTTTAACATGACAAACATGAACCCAAAAATCCAACCTTTGGATTTGGCCGAATTTCCCCAAAAATATGGCACCGAATTTTAGTTCCAAAATTCATGCTCATATGAACTACATCTACAACATTTGAGATGGCAAATTTTCCAACAAAATTTACATTCAAAGATGCAAGAATAAATCTTGTAACAATTACAACATTTAAATCACAAACTATGAAATCACAAAATCCAAAAGGATTCACCAATCTACTAGACCTAGGCTCTGATACCACTTGAAGGAAAAATTGTGGATTAACCGAGTTCATTAAGCAACATCATTAAGCATGCATTTAACAATTAAAGGCGGAAACATGCTTCTATGCACTTAAAACGAAACTTTACCCAAGAAAATTCAAAGCCTAGTAGATATGGTGAACCAAGACTCAAATCAAAACAAATTTTGAGTTGAGAAAACAAATACCTTTGTTGATTCCTCTTTGCATAAGCAAAGGCTAATCACCCATGGAGAGGGTCTTCATTCCAAGCTTCTTTGCTCCATGAACAATTTCGAAGGATGATCAAAGAATTGGTTTCTCCAAGTTCCCAAAGTAGGGAACCTCTAAGTCTCTTCACCAAGGAGAGCCTTGATGAGAAGATGAGTGCCCTAGAGGAAGAGAGATTGCTAGCTATTTTCCTCTAGGGAGCCGGCCCCTTTGAGAGAAGAGAGAGCTTTCACTCTCTCAATTCTCCAAAAGAAAACCTCTATCTTTGAAATGTTATAAACTTGTTTTATATCATTTCACAATGTAGTGGCAAACTTGCAATTAAAGCAAGTTCACTACATTGCCCTAAATGGCCGGCCATGTTGGGTTCATTGGGCTATTGGGCCCTAATCTATTATTAGTCATTAAGTTGTCATACAACTTAAGTCAATGGGCTTGACGTTCGAAGCCCATTGGGCCTTGAAGCCCAAAACCAACCCGAGGTCTTTAACGAACTTATTCGTTTGATTAATTAACATATTAATTAATCCTTGCCACAAATAATTAAACCATTTAATTATTCTTACTCATCTCCATTCTACGCATCAAACTCTACCTTACATGGTGTGCGATCCATTAGGTTCCTTTTAGCGAGGCAGTGGAGGATTAGAACTCTTTCAAATCATTTGTGAATTGAAACTTACTTTCAATTCTCCCTTTAGTGATCATACACCTTTAGGGCTACCACAAACCATGAGTGACACCTAGCAGTATGTCATGGCTACCCAAGCTAATCAGAAGAGGTGGAGAAACCTATTCAGTTAGGATTGCAATGCAATACGGTCCTTCTCTAATACAATACTCTCGACCACATTGTTTGGTTTGATAGTTTATTCATGTCTACTATCCAATGTGATTCCATTACTTATATGATTACCTTGAATATGATTTGGAACGACTTCCTAAATCTCATTCATACTCTGGCCAGAGATTCTTAATCATATCATAGAGTATTCTCCCTCAAACCGTTTGAAGGTTAGAGATCCCTTGTTGCGCATTCACTTGCCTCCATGGCTAAGTAGCTTAACCCCAACGATGCCGTGGACACCCTCGGATGGGGTGCCTTTGACATAATCAAAGATTAAGGACCTCACCACAAGACAACTGTGATGCCTCAGGTCAAAGGACTAATTTGCATTATCCCAACTATGAGTTCTCATGTGACATGATCATGAAAACTCATCGTTGATCGCGTTCAGTGAACTCATTCCATATTGAGCACCTACATGCTTATCCTGGTGTCAATTACACCAATGACTCGAGACTAGTCACTCTCCCTGAGAGAAGACATAACATGTACTGATCTTAACGGACTGTCAATGCCCAATTGGCAATCCTATTCATCAGGAACGTTTAGGATATGTCTATGATCGAGAATGGTCTCATGAACCTAACTTGTTTAGATTACATTCTACTAAGCACATATTCCTTGGACTTATTGTTTAAGCATATAACATTTATATGAGACTACTATAAACAATAATCTATGCCCTTTATATTAAACTAAATTAGTTTAACATTTGAAATGTCCGTAAAGTATCATCATATGATTGGTTTTAGGGCACATTTCCAACATATTGGTATTAGTGTAATCTCCTTAATTTAAGAATTAGATTGAAGCGTACGTTTACCCGGTCAGTAGAAGTCATTCTGGTAACTGGGTTGTCTCTTTCTTTTCTATATGTAAAGCATACTTGTGTAAATTGAAACTCAAGAAATACAAAACAATTCATTGTGAAGATTTCTTCAGATGGATTCTCCAAAGCTTCCAAAGTTGCAAGCTTCTAAGTCTCTACACCAAAGATGAAGTGTAAAGAGTTGATGGATGATATAGGAGATGAATTGGTGCTAGCAAAAAACCTCCAATATGGCAGGCCTCTTTGGAGAGAAAGTGAATAATGTTTTTCAGTTTTTCTCCTCAAAGAACCCCTTAATGATGTTTAGGCTATAAACCAAAATTTATACTTAAAATTCATTTGAGTGGCAAATATGTAAATTTTCCCCACTCAACCTAGCATGGTCGGCCATCCTTAATTAGATGGATTGGGCTTGGTGCTCATTTGATTTAGTTGTCATACAACTTAATATAATGGGTCTTTTGAACCAAAGTCCATTGTGCCTTATAGACTCGAAACTTATTTCAAGCCCAATACAAAGTTGTTTGTTAGATCAATTAACAATTTAATCAATCTAGACCACACTCAATTAAACTCGTTAATCAATTATATCCATCTCTTTTATGTTTCTTTACACTTATCCTTTAACGGTGTACGAATTAGGTTCTAGTTAGCGAGGTAGTGAGCGATTGTAACTCTTACAAATCGATTGTGAATCAAACTTACTTTTGATTCTCCCCATGATGGAGATTAGTTATTTTTAATCTTCAGGGCTTCTACAAACCATGAGTGACACCTAACAGTATATCATGGTTACCACATTGTTTGGTTTATAACCTGATTGATATCTACTATCCAATTTGATTCTCATTTTCTATATGATTCCTGTGAATATGATTTGGAACATATTTCCTAAAATCATATTCACTGCTTTGGCCAAAAACTATTAAATCGTATCTCAGAGTATTCCCCTTCCACTATGGAAGGTTAGAGATTCCTTGTTGTGCACCACTTGTCTTCATGACTGGGTAGCTTAATCCTAATTATGTCGTGGATACCCTCTTACTCTTGAGTGCTTTTGACACAATTAAAGATAAGTACCCAACCACAAGACAATTATGGTGTCTCAAGTCAAAGGACTACTTTGCATTATTGTAACATAAGAGTTCTTTTATGACATGAAAATAAGAACTCTCTTTTGATCGTGTTCAGTGTACTTAACAACTTTTTTGAGCACCTATGTATTTGGTTAGTATCTCACAAATAAATGACTTGAGACAAGTCATACCCCCGCTTGAGTAGTCATAACACATACTAGCCTTAGTGGATTGTCAATGCCCAATTGATAATCCTATGGCTAGGAATATTTTGGGAATGAACGTAAGAGGAAGGTCTCAATTATCTATCACACTTAGATCACTTATCTCTCAAGTTTAGTACCTTGGATTCCATTATTGAATATACACTTAATACATGAAAAAGGTGAATAATAACAATCTTTGCCCTTTAATTAAACAATATAAGAGTTTAATAATACAAGTATTCCAAAAAGCTATTACATCAAAAGAGCGGCTTTAAGGGTATACTACTAAGAGGCCTTCCTTAGCTCTCCTAAACAATTTATCACCTATATATGATAATGTAGCTGGTGGTAGAGTAACCTATCTTTGCAGTCGGATGGGTTTTCAATCCATTCCTATAGTCCTCCAATTTGACAGTTCCAGGTCCTCTAAATTTTTATTGATCTATTTTTTTGCCTGTTTGTTGTTCAACGTCTCACTGTAATAAACTAGCTGACCACCTTGAATTTTCTCTAAAGACCTAACGAATGATAGAGTTATATGTTATCCATGACTTATCAAGGATTGGATTAGATTGAATCGGATTGCACAAAACTTGGAAGTTATTGTTCATCTAAAGATCAAAATTAATGTTTGGAGGCATACGTGGGCTTATTCAAATTGACTATGCTCCCCCTTTATACCCGTGTTCGAATATCTCTCTCTGTAGTTAAATTAATTTAAAGTATAATATCATTTGTATAAAAATAACACAATTTAATTTGAGAAAACATGTCAAACAAATAATGATAGTTTTGGTTTGAGAATCACAAAATTAGTGATTTTATAAACAAATTAATTCCCTTCAGACATTATATTTGTGAAAATAACCATCGCCACGAGCCTCTCGGAATTCCAATAATAATCTAATTCAAAGAGTGATAGATTCTCTTAGTCTAGACTGTCTAGTAATATTTTTCTCTTACCATCAGACACAATTATATTTTTAAAGTGCCAATAACACCTCAAAAAAAAAGTGATGGATTCTACCTGACTATATTGTATTGGGTTGAATACATTGCACATAAATTGACATATCAAGTTGCAGTGTGAAAAATCCACTTCTCTATTTTATGGGGCCGATACACAAGAGTTGGACTGTTGGAGAGACCCCATTTTCCACTATCTACCAATGGAAAACCAAATTATTGATGATCTTTCCACGCAAATTGAAATTGCAAAGATGAAATTTATTTCGAATTAATATGTTGTTGCATGTCTTAGTCTTTATTGATCAAGACTTCTTGACTTGACTTTAGAAGACAGGATAGTCAATCCGGAGTTTTTAACACCAGGCCACAAGTCTTGGAGCTCTCCAAACCATCGATCTTCATTTTATGGACGGTACTATATGTTTCAGAACATGATGCCTTGCATGTACGAGTGACATTGGGAGGAGGGGTGGAATGAATCTTGAATCTCGAGTGCATGAGTGAATGCTCTTGACTACTTGAGTTATAAACCTTTAGTAAAATTGTCTTTGGACGAATGTTTACTTATGCGAGCTCGTGTATCCTTATATGAAATTATATTCTTAATCCGATATACAATTAAACACATAGATTTAAGTGTAGAAGAATCGTGTCAACCAAGTAAGACTAGTGGATGGCGTTTCTCTCCTACTTGACGTCAACAAGAATCACCTACACTTCCTAGAGACATATGTAGTTGGAGGAGGTTTCCCCATGGTTGGGGCCTCAACTCCCTCTTGAGTTAATGAGCTAATGAGAGATATTTCTTTTCTGACGAGAAAAGAACTTTGAAAAATCCAACATAGACCAAAACCAAAGCACAAGTTCCGCACAGATGGGCCAGTATCTACTTCACCGGTCGAATTAAAACCAAATTATTATCGATGGTTTTTTCCTTGCAAGTCGCAAAAAGATGAGAAAATGAGAATTTTTCTGATGAGAAAAGAACTTGCAGTTTGAAAAATCCAATATAGACAAAAACCAAAGCACAAGTTCCACAAGGATAGGCCAGTATTTGTTCTTTCCTTGCAAGTTACAAAAAGATAAAAGCCACAACGATGATTAATTGAGATTTGGTTGCATTCATTATTTCTTCAGTCTTGCGACTTTAAGAAAAGAAAGAGTACTAGTCAGTCAATCTGCATTAGTTTTAAATCCTTCTGTGCTACACGATCTTAGATTACTTTCCTATTATTTAGGGGGGTTTACGATTGCTTTAATGTTCGTTAAGAATTGGGTCTTTATAAATACACCATGTAACTTGGCTGGAGTTAA
Source organism: Gillenia trifoliata (assembly GCA_018257905.1). Classification (NCBI taxonomy): domain Eukaryota; kingdom Viridiplantae; phylum Streptophyta; class Magnoliopsida; order Rosales; family Rosaceae; genus Gillenia; species Gillenia trifoliata. The sequence goes on from CM031086.1 coordinate 10,667,410, forward strand.
GTTTGGTAAGATGTGTTGGAGAACAATTCACAAAAAGATAAAAATAACATAATCTTGAAATACTTTATTGATAAAAAATATTTGGTTACACAGAATGAAATAACAAAAACAAATACAGAAAATTAAATTGATACTAACTTGATTGATCACAGGTAGAGGCTAGCGTAAAAGCTATGTCCTTCGAACAGTATTTCTGTCCCACTCTTGTGCTTATGGTTCTACAACGTCTGCTTGACCAAGATACACAACTACCTAATTCTACAACCCGCACTAGATTATAGAATTCTAGCGAATTGTGTTTGTGTGTTTACTCTCTGGGAATTTCGTACAAAAGATAAGGAGGAAGAAAAAAGATGATCTCTAGATGGAACTGAGGACTCCAATTATATAGGCTCTTTCATATCTCTTCAAACACCTTTTGGATGTATCTAAAGCTATACAACTCTCCAAAGAGTTGTGTCTATTAATCAAAATGTTTTTAATTAATATTAATTAAAAAACTTAATTCGAAAATTAAAACTAATTGATCAGATTAATTTTAATTCTTAGGCCCCAAGGCCCTTGTCTTGATTAATTAATATTATTATTATGGTATAATCATCAAGCCTAATCCACATAATTTGAGACCCAAACCTCAATTCTCATTCTAAATAGCTCAAGTCCTAACTACTACTGTAGAAGACAAAAGATATATAAAGGGTATTGATGGTTTTTCCCAATGTGGGACAAAGTCTCAAAACTCCAACAAGATGTAGTATTTCCGCGTTACGTAGGCGTCTTGGCAAAGTTTGTAATTGGTTTGCACTTCTTTTTCTCGTCCTTTTGACTTGTCCCCGTTACACCCGTCTCTATCACGTTTTTGAAATTATATTGCTGAAGAATTTTATACTGATGCCAGCCTATAAATAGTTGTGTCACTTTGCACTTCCATACATAGCTAAGAGTGCAAAAAAGAAATTCAAAAGATTGTTGTTATGGGGTTACTTGATATCTCCATCATTCGCATGGTTTCAAAACTAGTACTAGTTTTGTTGTTGTTTCATCATGTGGTTATTGCTGACACTTCGTCCTCTTTGCAGAAGCAGTATCCATCTTGCTCTGATGAGGAGAGGTCCGCCCTGATACAATTCAAAGACAGCTTTATTATTGACAAATCTGCTTCTTTTCCCGGTGCTTATCCAAAAGTTTCATCATGGAAACCAGCTGAAGGAGAAAATAGCACATGCTGCTCATGGGAAGGTGTCAAGTGTGATGAGAAGACAGGTCATGTGATTGGCCTTGATCTTGGTAGCAGTTGTCTCCACGGCTCTATCAACACCAATAGCAGCCTCTTCCGCCTTGTTCATCTTCAAAGGTTAAACCTCTCTGACAATAACTTCAATTACTCTCAAATTCCTACTAGCATTAGGAATTTTCCACTCCTTACTCATCTTGATCTCTCTATCTCTGTCTTTTCTGGTCAAGTCCCTTCTGAAGTTTCACTATTATCCAAGTTGACATACCTTGATCTATCTGGCAATGTCGATATATTGTCCCAAGATGAGAATCATCCCTTGTTGAAACTTGAAGCATCAGATCTTGGAAGCCTAGTTCAAAACTTAACTAGTCTAGAAGTACTTTCTCTTGGTTTCGTAAACGTATCTTCGGCATTTCCTCATTCAATAGCTAATTTGTCATCTTTGACAACTCTAGCCCTCAGGAACTGTCACCTGTTCGGGGAATTTCCGGTGAGAATTTTCCAACTACGAAACTTAGAATTTCTTAGCGTGAGATACAACCGAGAATTGACGGGATATTTTCCTGAATTTAATCGAAGTAGTCCTCTTTTCTATCTGAAAGTTGCCTTTACTAGATTTTTTGGAACCATACCTTCTTCAATTCAAAACCTTGAATCCTTGCAAGAATTTGATGTGGCTCAATGCAATTTTTCGGAAGGGTTGGTTCCATCTTCACTTGGGAATCTTAGGCAGCTCACTTATCTAGACATTTCTGCCAATAAATTTGGAGGTCCAATTCCTAATTCCTTGGCAAACCTTACCCAATTGACTACTTTTAGGATTAGTACGAGTCATTTAACCGGTCCAATCCCATCTTGGCTGGGTAACTTTAGTCAACTAACTTACCTAGATTTTGCTTATAATGGACTGAATGGTTCAATTCCTGCGTCATTTTCCAATCTCACAAACCTTGAGATCCTTTACCTACATTCGAATAGTCTGAGTGGTGCAGTGGAGTTTCAAATGTTTCAAAATCTACGATTTCTTTATCAACTCAGTATGAATTGGAACAGTTTAGAATTTATCACTGAATCCAGAATTGTGAATTCAACAGTTCAACAGTTCACCATTCTAGGATTGAGTTCTTGCAACACAAGAGAGTTTCCATCTTTCTTACAATATCAGAAAAGCTTGGAGCGTTTGGACCTTTCTACAAACAAAATCCGGGGCCAAGTACCAAAATGGATGTGGAACATAAGCATTGAAACTCTGCTATTGTTAGACATTTCTCAAAACTTCATTTCAGACCAACCTCCACTTGTCCTTCCTTGGGTGAACCTGCTATGCTTAAGGTTTTCGTCCAACATGTTTCATGGATCACTACCGATACCTCCACCAACCATGCGAGAATATGCAGCTACAGACAACAACTTTACTGGAGAAATCTCACCGTTGCTTTGTAATATGAAAATTCTTCGGTACCTTGACTTGTCGAAAAATAACTTGAGTGGCATGCTTCCTCAATGTCTCGGAAACTTTAGTGATCATCTGATTCTTTTACTTCTTGGAAACAACTCTTTTCACGGAATTATTCCTCAGACATACAACAACGGAAGCATATTGAGGATGATTGATGTCAGTCATAACAAATTGCAGGGGCAGTTGCCGAGGTCATTGGTCAATTGTGTGATGCTCGAGTATCTTGTTTTGTCAAACAATCAATTCAATGATGTTTTTCCCATTTGGTTGGGTACTCTTCTAGAGTTGAAACTTTTGGCAATGCGCCATAATGGATTCTACGGTGTGATTGGAAAATCTAGAAAGAATGTCGATTTCCCCAAGTTACGCATTCTTGATTTGTCTTACAATAATTTTACTGGTGCGGTTCCATCTGTGTTTCCAGATATTGCTATAAACAAGTCAGCATATATGTACACAGACGTAGTTTATGATGTCAATGGATTAACGATTGTTAACAGTGTTGATTACTCACTCACAATAGCAACCAAAGGTTTGGAGCAATACTATCCAAAGATTCGAGAAGAATTTGCATCCTTTGATATCTCAAGCAACAAATTTGAAGGGAAGATTCCAGAATTCATTGGGAATCTTAAGGAGCTTCGTTCTCTCAATCTTTCCCACAACATTCTCACTGGTTCTATCCCATCATCCTTCGGAAACTTGATGAAGCTTGAATCGTTGGACCTTTCACAAAACAAGCTCTCAGGACAGATCCCCCAACAACTGAAGCAACTTAATTTTCTTGGCAATTTCAATGTGTCTCACAACAATCTCACAGGTCCTATACCACAAGGAACCCAACTTACTTCATTCAATATCACTTCATACGAGGGAAACCCAGGGTTGTGTGGAGATCCATTGCCAAAGAAATGTGGAAATCCTATGGCCCCTCAATTTCCACCAACCGTAGACGAAGGTGATTCTAGCTCAGCAGGAATATTTGAATTTGATTGGAAAATTGTTTTGGCCGGATGTGGAAGTGGGTTGGTAGTGGGAGTAGTTCTTGCAGATGTTGTGATCACAAGGAGGCCCGACTTGTTTCTTAAGATTGTTGGAATGATCAGACAAATGATAATGAAAATTTAGAGTACTAACGGGGGGCGTAGAAATTGAGTTTGTTACAATGTTATGCATTTGTTGTTGTCGTTTGTTTTCTCCGTTGTGGTTTCTTTCCTTCTCTTGCTATATGTTTAGTTATGAGTTTGTTTCTTTTTCCCCCTCTATTTTCTTGTATTTTCACTTTCTTTTCTTTCTTCTCTCTTTATTTTGAGGGTAAGGTTTATGTCCCCCCTGACTAGGTGTAACTTCTTTTTTTTATTCAATAAAATTTTCCCTCGTACCGTCGAGGTTTCTTAAAAAAATAATAATAATGTACTTGTGCTTTTTAGCTTTTAGTTGATTGTGTTGTTGAGGTTCTAGACTTTGCCCCATATATCGTACTGTTTAAGTTATATCAACGTTTGCTCGTACCGTCGAGTTTCTTTTAACAAAAAAAAAATGGCGATGAAAGTAATGTAAATAGTAGAGTGATGCATGTTTTCATGGATTTTCTGAAAATTATAATGAAAACAGCTATGGTCATTTAAAATGACTCTTATTCATTCGATTAATCGGAGACACTCTTTTTAGTCAAATGAAACCGAAACTTTCCTATGCCTCAGTAATTAAGAATACTTCTACAACAATTGCTGCTAATCACAAGTACATATTTAAGTGTAATGAGTATGGCAAGAGTTGTCTAAATTTCTAAAACCAGAGCTACGAAATTTGTACAACATATCGTTCCAATCATTGGAGCAAATGAATGAGGATCATAGATTACAAGGGAACTGATTTATTAGGAACTGCGTAAACTGAATATTAACATCCATCAGAAGTTGTGCAATAACATAGGCAACAAATGCAAAAGGGCTGGCGGACTTGAAGTTGAGTTTACACTGCAGAAACAGAAAACATCAATGTCGTTCACCCTAAAACTTGTGTTATCATTGATGAAATAATAGTGTAGGGAACATCTTCTGCCATAAATATCTATCTTATTAACTCTCCTCATTAGTTTCCATGCTCATTGTGGCTTAATTTCTCATTGATTGTATGTGGACAATACACCTTTTATTCTTGCAGAAAACATTTTCATGTGAGGGATATTATAAGAGTACTTTTATATGCCATTTTTCAAAATTATTGACTTAATTTAACAAGAAATTTAATGGGAAAAAAACAAGTTATTTTAACATGTGAAGATGCGAATGCCAAAGCCCCACATCTCAAAATAACAAAACCTTGCAATGACTTATAAGAAGTTGAGTCACTTTTCATATTGCTTCGTTTTATGATACATATTTCTTCGTGGTATATATCAAGTCAGATTGACTTACATGTAAAGCCCAACGGCTACCATGTGCTCCACATCACACACAATTGTGTTGTCCATCTAATAGTGCTCCCAGTTCCTGATTATTGCCTCTTGGTGGCTTCCATCTGATCGCGTTGTTTCGTATGCTAGTTGTACTTAAACCAAGTTTTCAAGAATGCTTTCGATGACTGAAGGAGGAATTACGTGTGTGATGCCAACCAAATTAACCAATCCCTCTCTCCAGAGACACATCTGGATAATGGGGCCTGCTTCAAGGTACGTACGTATTTTTCTGTGTTTGTATATATTTTGCCTCGGCATTTGGCAAACCTCTTTCATTTGATTATATGACTAATTTTCTATATAAAATTTTACAAAAACTAATGAAAAGGGTTTTAAAATTTTAACTAAAAACATTCTAATAACTTTATTTCATGATAAAGACAAAAAGAATAAAACCAACATTTTTACACACCACACGCCACACACACTCACGCGCAGGCCCACGTAGTCTGTTTGTCTTTTTATTTTCTCTCTCTATCTTTCTCTCTCTCTCCTCTCTCCTCTCTCCTCTTTCACGATTCATCCATCCCACCCATGCACCTGGAAAATTCTTCAGTGGTACGTACCATTCAATGGTACGGCCATTGAATGGTCCAAATTAATTTGCAGCGGGTCCCAAATGAATCTTAAACCATTCAACAATACGTACCATTCAATGGTATGTACCACTGAAGTTAAACCCCATGCACCTCTCTCTTCTTTCTCCCTTTTTTAACCCGTCCACATATATATATATATATATATATATATATAATTCATTTTAAATTTCTATAAGCAAGATGAACATATCTTCACAATTTTACTGGACAAAATGCATGTCAAATGGAAGAACGGTTCATAACCCTTAAAATCTCAATTTAAGAAAAACACTTAATTCAACAAAATTGTTATCAACAAATTTTTAATGAAAAATACTTCATAAAATTTTATTCATGAAAAACACATAATTGTTTATTAATTTTTTTAAAATAGTACTATTTCTTAAATTGTTTTTCTAAAAATAGTGTCACTATTGTTTTAGAAGTAGTTACTATTATTTTGAAAATAGTATTATTTCTTAAATTGTTTTTCTAAAAGTAGTGTCACTATTATTTCCATTGAGAACTATATCTTCCTTAAGGAATGTAGCATTCTTGACGACAAAGACCTTCTGATCGTCAGGATGATAGAATTCATATCCCAAAGTCTATTTGGAATAACCCACAAAATAGCACTTAACCAACTTCGCTTCAAGCTTGTCAGATTCAAGCTTCTTTATGTCAGCTGGACAATCCTAAATCCTAATATGATTAAGACTTGGCTTTTTTTCATGCCATATTTCATAAGGCGTTTGTGGAATAGATTTGGAATGCACTCTATTAAGCAAATAAGCTTATGTATATAGTGCATACCCCTAAAATGGAACTGTTAGATCAGTGAAACTCATCATAGAACAAACCATGTTCACCAAGGTTCGGTTTCGCCTTTCTTTGAGGTAATCCAGGAATTCTATACTCAGATATTCACCCCCTCGATCGAATTTACGAATCTATGTGTTTCCCAGTTTGCTTCTCTACTTCATTCTTGAACTCTTTGAACTTTTCAAAGAATTCTGACTTGTATTTCATTAAATACACAGCCATACCGTGAAAAGATCATCGATGAATGTAATATAGTAGGAGAAGTCTCCTCTCGATGTAGTGGACACTGGTCCACAAACATTAGTGTGGCTCATTTGGTCATCACCTAATGAGCTGAAATATCCGTCTTTCGACATCTTGCGAATCTTATTTTGGTTCACATGTCTAAGTTTAAGGTGCCAACACTACTACAAAAACAGACATCCATGACACCCAACTAAAGACTTCAATGACGCTTATTAAAAAAACGTCATTAACCTTAAATAAAGACGTTTGGCGAAAGGCGGACCAATTGCCAAACTTAAATGAAACGTGCTTAAATTAAAAAACATATAATCTTGTTACCGAAAAAGAAAAAAAAAACACATTATTTTTCCAAATTTTCCTAATCTCGGACGGTCAGAGCCCTTGGGCTCTAGAGTTCCGACCTGGCTCCCTTCATCTCCAGTCCCACCCTACGACCAACACCCATCCCCATCCTCTCCTGCCAAGCTTCTCTCACCTATAATTATCAGTAAGAATGATATGCCATTTACTCTGGCGCATAGCCCTCGCGACGTCAGCTCATCACCATCGTCCTCGCGTTCGTCGCTTAGTACATTTAGAGCACTTCCACCCGTTGGTGGAAGGCAAGGGCAATGGCAACAATTGCCTTCCGTGAACAGTGCTTGCCCTTGTGCAACTCCACCCGTTCGTGGAAGGCAAGGGCAAGGGCAAGGTTTTTTTTTTTTTAAATTTTTTTTTTTGGTTGGCCTTAAATATCACACCGACAATTTTGACCGACACTTTCCACCGACACACTCCACCGACACCGTCCACCGACACTTTCCACTTAAATTTTTTTTTTTTGGTTGGCCTTAAATATCCCCGACGTTTATTGTCTAATAAATGAAGTTTTGACTTTGTTTAAATTTGATCTTCAAATTATTTATTAAAAATAAACAAAGAAAACCTTATTTATAAATAATTTTAAAAAGAAAGCATTACATGATAATAATTAAATAAAAATAACAACACCAATTAATTTAAAAAAAAAAAAACAAACATTATTCGTCATCCCTTGGAATCCAATCAGTGATGCTTGGTCCGTCATCCCTTGGAATGTATGGCACTTGCTCATCTTGCTCGGGAAAATGTCTTCTCATGACGGCATCGCGTTGTTTTGTCCAAAAACGCTTTGAATTAGGAGTCATTTGCTCCGGGCGTCGGGACATGATTTCCCGATCCAACTCCTCTTGTCTTTCTCGCCTTTTCAATTGGGCTTCTTGCCGCTAGAACTCCCTATCTCTTTCAAGTGCTTCATCTCTGGCCCTGAATAACTCAAGCTGTTGTAGTTCGAGGTCACGATTATGTTCATGTTGCCAAGCCATTTCTTCAACTATCTTGCCATATTCATGATTCGAAGAACTACCTCTTGCGGCTCTTTTCTTAGCAGCTTTCCTACCAATAGGCCTCTCGGCTGGCTCGGTAGGTGGTACCAGTTCACTTGGGGTCCCCGATCCTTCCTCCAAGGGCAATTCTTGCGTAGTTGATTCGTGTAAGGGAGTGTATTGAAGACAACTTCTGGAGCACCATGAACAATTTTGTATTTCGGAGTATGCTTGACAAGGTCCCATAACTCATGCCTTGTGAATGATTTGTTGTTGTTAGCTTCATTGTACCACCTTTGTGCTTGTAGTTGCTAAAAAAATTGTATGTAAAAACATATAATAATTTACATATTGAAATGCTTATTTTTAATTAGCTTAAGGAATTGTTAAACAACAAAATAAATTGCAATTACCTGGTTGGCTAGATTTTCGCCACTTCGAAATATGGTTTCCGCTTTTATGAGGGCTTCTTTCCAAGATTTCAATTCTTTATGTAAATGTCGGTACCTACTCGCCAAGGCTTGCTCGGTCCGGCTCGTGCCTTGCATTTTCTCAACGAACAATGCATGAATCTTCTTCCACATTTTGTCGACCCTCATCTCATTTCCGTTGATCGGATCATGAGTGACAATCATCCAACCCTCCAGCAATGCAAGATCTTCGGCAATCGACCAATTTGCCTTCTCACTCATAATTTTTTTTTTGATGTAAAATACTAAGGATTTGGAAGAGAGAAAACTAAGGATTTGGAAGAGAAAAAACCAAAATAATTGATGTAGAAAAAAATATATTGAGTTGTTGTGTGGAATGAAGAAGAGAATTGGAGGTATTATAAAAATAAAAAATAAAAAAAAATTTAAAAAAAAACAAATTTTAAAATGTCGTATCAATCTCGGCCGTTGATTTAAAAAAATTTGACGACGGTTACCGTTGCGCCACGTGGCCAACCAGAATTATTTTTTTTTTTTTTTTTTTTTTATCAGTGGAAATCCAACGGTCTAGATTAAAGAGCCGTTGGAGATCCAACGCCAAGTAAGCTTGGCCACGCTATCTAGCCGTTGGTGGATCGGGCGCTACCGCAGCCGGTGGGGGCCCACCCCATTTTCCTCTCTCGCCGCCACTCTTCTCCCACTCGTGCGTGATTTCCACGCGCCTGACTTAAAAAAAATTAAAACCGGTTGCTGACGTTAGCATGACGTCAGCAACCGAGCGTGGGCTGGTAGGGCAATTTTTGCTCGGGCTGCTGCTTGGGCATGCTGTGGCCCACCAATTGCCTTTTGAAAAAAGGCCCGCTGGAGGAAGAAAAGGGGCTTGGTAGGGCAATTCAATCCAATTGCAAGGGCAATTGGCCTATGGGTGGAAATGCCCTTAGCATTGTGAAATCGCCTTCAAATCATGAATCTGGTGTGTGTGGTTGAAATCTCTGGGTTACATTGTACTCTAAGAGATTTGGATTGAAATCCCAAAGAGATTTGGGGAATTTTCAAACCCTAACCCTAATCTACCCCCTTTGCACTTGCCAAGCTCTAACTATGCTATCAGGTAATTCATCTCTCTTTCTCACTCTTCTTTTTTTTGTCCTTCCTTCAATCCGTATAAAACCTGGTGAACTTTGTGTGTTGAGGCTGTGAATCTGTGGTTTCTAATGAATTTTTAGATCTAAGTTTATAGTCGAAAGATTGGCCTTTTTTTCCCCTCTTGCGGCAGTATTAGAAAACTATTGGAATCCGAAGATTGGGGTTTTCTTTTTTCGTGGAGTTAAAAGAAAAAAAGTGGGTTTCTAAGCCATTTTATACTCGTGTTCATTTCTATTTGGTAAGGCTTTGTCAGCGTTTCTTAATATTTGATTTTACTTTTTATGATTTATGTGTACAATATAATGACTTAATTGAGTATCACTTTTATAGTTGATGTGTTGGAACTACTGATTATGTAAGGATGAGAATACTATTAGGTTTTCCATAAAGATTGAACCTTTATTATTTTGATCTTTTAGATGTTAGTGTTCCCTTGATGATTCTGATTATATTGGCAGGAGTAAGTGTAGCAGTTTATGCTATCAAGTTTGGGTCAGAGGTCTTTTTGGAAAGATGTCTACCTGCAGTCGTGGAAATTATTAAACATTGTATGCCTGCTGCAAGCTCGGCAGAGCGTTGTTGGGTTTTTTTTTTTGGTTTCAAAATTTGTTTGATCTCATTTTAAAAGATGATAGAGGTAGTCATCTTGCTGCTGTAAATGTACATAAACATCAAAACATTAACAGGTACCTTTAAGCAGCTCGTGCATTACCAATTTAGTAATTTATTATTTTTTGTTAACATCAGTATATGCACTACTTGTAACATTTCTCTTATCATATTATATTATCTGATTTGTTTTGGTTGGTGATAGTGTAAGTTGCATTATCAAAAAGAACTTAGAGTGGTCTCTCCTACTATTAGTAAAATTGAAACTTAGGTTGCCAAGTCATTTTGGTTTTATTGTTTCAGTTCTTATATTTCTTTTGTTTGACATTTCTTCTTGTTTTGTAGCCCAAAGATGGAAGACCAAGACTAGTGATCCTCCTACCCGGCCAGCCATTTATCTTGGGTAAACTATTTGCTCTGTTTTTTTTTCCTTATGTGAATATATAATTCATTTTCATCTTATGTTCATTGTATATTTCTTTGTGATCTTTATTTTTTTTTTGTGTTCGGTTTGTGTGACCTTTTACAGATTTCTTGTTAACATAAAATCAAGTTCAGGTTAGCATTCCTGTTGGATTTGGGTTTATGTATATGTTTTCATTTACTTGTACTTGGGGGCTTTTTATTTGATTCGATTCTTGATGATTTAGGGTGTTGCTGCATTAAGTTTGTGGTTTGATTTTGTTGCCTTGTATGCAGCAAAGTCATGTTATATATGATAGCAAGGCTTACCGTTGTACAGGAATCCATATGGATAACATAACCTTCAAGGTGAGTTCCCTTTTCCTTTGTCCTCTCTTCTTCATGCCTTGATGTTTTTTTGTGTCATTTACTTTATCTTTTTATGGTTAAATTAAATATATGGAGAAAAAAGTTATCAAGTAGCTTGTTCATGTAATGTTAAGTACAGACAAGACTATTTCCAAGTTCAATATTATGGTTCTGATGCATATCTTGATCATGCACTTAATCTCTTCTAATTTGTTTTGGAATAAGCAGTTGTGTATTTCAAGTTCAATATTATGCATGGTTTATTTTTTAATTCAACCTTTCCTTTTGTCATTTTGCAGATTGTATATATGATAAATGAACTTAATGCAGTAGAAATCAAAGTGAGCTGAACTCTTGCGAAGTAATATCCAAGATAGTGTGGTATAGGTAAATGTTGGTAACTATTTATTAATTTATTTCAATTATGAAATAGACTTTTTGTTGTACTGGTAGTTTAGTGAACTTGTGAAATGTAATTGTAATTTGGAAACATATTCGGTGGTTGTATTTTGTGGTGCAACTTTAGTTTAAACTTTAATTGTATGAAATTTCATATGAGTGTTATGAGGGCTTTAAAATTTTTTTTTAGCCATTTTTATACATCAATGACGCTCTTTATGCGTCGTCTTTATTTAATAAGGACACCTATTTTAGTGATTTATGACGCTTTTTTTGTGTCATGGTACTTGGACTATGACGTTTTTTTTGGTCATTTATGACGCGTTTTCTGCATTATGATACTTCAACTATGACGCTGTTTTCAGTCAGCGTTTTTTGGGTCATGAAACTTTAACTATGACGCTTTTTATGCGTCATAAATATTATTTTTAATGACACCCTTATCTATGACGCAATTAACAAACGTCATGGATGACCATAAATGACGAATAAAACGCTTTTGTAGTAGTGCAAAACTAACTTCTTCTTTAGTCCTTTTTGGTTTGAGGTATTCCCGCTTTCAATACAATGCGTGTTATCACTTGTCTCTAGGTGAAAAAGTCTCTCGATCATATCACCTTAAGAGATAGTACGCCCGTTTAAGTATGAAGTACAACTTATTTTGTCAAACAAAATTGAGTGTCCATCTCGTAAAAGCATAAAGATAGAAATTAAGTTCTTGGGTTAACTACATCTTACACTCTCAAAAGGTGTAAATTGATACAATTTCAAAACCTTAAGGGGCAATGTGAAAAAATTGAAATCTCGTGGCCTATTTTGAAAATCACCCCAAACCTTGAGGTTATAAAATGTAGTTAACCCTAAGTTCTTCATACATGATGAAAAATACAAACAAATTTTAAGTTCTAAGACTTCCCCAGAGGTAATTTAAGCACATAAGTGCCTGTTGTCAGACAATCATTTCAAGGATGATTTTTCCATTTGGTTGGGGACTCTTTCAGAATTAAAATAGTTGGCAATGCGCCATAATGAGTTCAACGGTACGATTGGAAAATCTAGAAAGAATGTTGATTTTCCTAAGTTGCGCATTCTTGATTTGTCGTACAACGAATTCACTAGTGAGATTCCACGGTTTCCACCTGTATTTCCAGATATTGTTGTAAACAAGTCAACATATATGGTCACCGACATTGTTTATGCGGTCAACGGATTTTATATTGTCCTGAGTGTTTCTCACACAATCACACTAGCAATTAAATGTCTGGAGCTGTACTACCCAAAGATTTAACAAATTTGAAGGGAAGATCCCAGAATTTATTGGTACCCCTAAGGAGCTTCACTCGCTTAATGTTTCCAATAACATCCTCACTGGTTCCATCCCATCATCCTTGGGAAACTTGACGAATCTTGAATCGTTGGACATTTCACAGAACAAGTTGTCTGGACAGATCCCTGTACAAATGATACAACTTCATTTTCTTAGCATGTTAGATGTGTCTCACAACAATCTCACAGGTCCTATACCACAAGGAACCCAACTATTACTTCATTCAATACCACTTCATACGAGGGAAATCCAGGATCGTGTGGAGATCCGTTACCAAAGAAATGTGGGAACGTTAAGGCCCCCACACTGCCACTTGCAACCAAAGAAGAATTTGACACCGCTGGAATATTTGAATTTGATTGGAAATTCGTTTTGGCGAGATGTGGAAGTAGTTTCGTAGTGGGACTGGTTCTTGCGGATGTTGTCATCACAAGGAGGGAGGAGTTGTTTCTTAAGATTGTTGGAGTTATCAGACAAATGATAAGCAAAAAGTAGTGTGTGGGGGTTAGAGAAACGATAAGCACATGGTATTGTTTTCTTGATTTTCTTCTCTTCTTCGTCCATGTACCCTTGCTCGATCTGTCTTTTGATACTTTTTCGCATAATGTTAATGGTTAACGGATGTATCAGTTATATATATGATGAAGTGTTACAAATAAAGATATTAGAATGTTGCAAGTATTTTTGGATTTGATGCATTTAGGAGTAAAATTCAGAATTAGTCCCTGAATTCTCACCCGAGTTTAGAATTCATCTTTAAACTATTTTTTCGTTAATTTAAGTCCCCGAATTTAACAAAATGTGCACCGTCCGTCTTTTTGGAGGACGCCGTCAGGCCTTCCCTTCCAAAAAGACCACGTGCCACGCACGCGAGGTATTTTTCAGGGGTATATAAGGCTACAAAGAGGAAAAATCAGACCACGACGTCCAGCCGTCTGAGCAGCCCCCCATCCTTAACTAGATGCCTCACCTCTGAATTTTACTCTTTTTCTGCATGTAAAAGGATTTTAATCATTCAATTAAGTAGATAATTCTTTTAAAAAAAAGAATTGAACATTTGGAATCCCTCAAAAAAAGAAACCTATGATTATATATTGCAGCTAAACCCTAGATGTGTGACTCCAGAATTTTAAACCCTAGAACTGTTTATAATCTCTGAATATATAAAAAAAAGATTGAAAATTTAATATAAACCCAAATAACAACCACCTTTATTGGGCTACTGTGACAATTATATCCCTAGAATCAACTGTATAAAACAAAATCAAATAACAACATTACGAGCTCCATTCAAATTTTCAAATTTCTATATGAATAACAACCCAAGTTTGATCATTCCATTAATCCTATTGTAATGAACTCTCTCCAATCTTGTCAATAATTGACATTACTGCCACCATCTCACCATGACCACCACCACTTGCACTTCCGTTGCCACCATTGCCACCACCACTAACACAACCACCATCATATTATTTACCGCCATCACCCCTGCCACCATGGCCATCACAACCTTCAACATCTCACTGTTGCGCCCACCACCACCACCACCACCACCACCTCCCACCACCACCATCGCCAAATTCTCCACCCCATTACCCTCACCATGACTACCACCATCTTTGCCACCATCGTCCCCACCTCTCAACTACCATTTTCACAACCAACCTTCACAACCATTGTTAACACAATCATCCTCTGCCACCATCACAGTCGCTGCTGCCACTACCACCACCTCACCACTCCTTCCACCTTTGCCATCTACCGTGCTATTTCCACTACCTATGTCCCACCACTACTAATTCTTTTATTGTCACCACTACTAACTCCTCTATCATCTCAACCACAATCCCTACCGCCACCGCCACCATTACTACGAAACACATTTTTTTTTTTACATTTAGTACCAGACGTGTTTTCAATGTTTTCATTCAAAAAATCATTCTCGAATTAAACTACTAGACCCGTTCTCAAATCATAAAAATACAAAATTCTATTTATCATTTTTGTTTTACAAAATAGTTCTTCAAAAATCATTTTGTTCATTAAAAATAATTGTATCACTTGCTGATGATGTTTTACCATAGTGGCAAAAAATAATAATGTTCATGCACCTAGTGCGGGTTTGATCTCCACCGATTCTCCTTTTCACTAACAATTAACTATCTAACCGACTAACAATGTCGTCATACTAATAAAATAAAATCACTCGTAAAAATATTAACGAAAAAGTGCTAGTATCATTGGGCCTGATGTGTTTTAAGCCGTTGATCAGCTGGGCCCTACAGTCGTTCCCACTATCTTCCACGCTGAGAATACATCATGCTACAGTTCTAGGACTACTACTCTTGGGTTCAAATAGAATCAGACTATGCATCTTTTTACTCTGAGATCCTCACTCCGAAAACCCTCTACTTTCTCCTCAATCTCTGCCCCCAAATTCAAACCCACCCAATCCCTAGCTTTCCACTGCTGAACTTTTCACCGTTTCGTCTCGATTTTTCGTCGCTGCAATTCATAGTTTTGTTGTTTTGAGAGATGGAGATTGAGCAAAAGCAAGAGGAGGTCATCGATCACTTCGTGAAGCAAGCCTCGTCTCTCGACGGCTCCGCCCTCGGCCCCCTCGTCGCGGAAGCCACCTCCCACCCTGCCCTTTTCGCCTTTTCGGAGATTATCGCTGTTCCTAAAGTTCTTCAGGTTCCCATAATTGTTTTTATTTTTTTGTGAATTTTCCTTTTTCTGTGTACTTTTTGGTGTTGTAGTTTCTGGGTTTGAGCAAAGAATGTATAATCAGAATATTGTTGCAGCCAAAGGGAAAATAAATTTTATTGTTCGATTTTTCAATTTTTTTATCCTATTTATTTTTATATGCATTTGTTTTGACTGTGGAATATGTGCAGCTTGAAGGAACAGAAAATTCTGTGTACCTCGATGTGCTTCGATTGTTTGCACACGGCACATGGAGTGATTACAAGAGTAAGCTCGCTTTGTCTTTTGGTCGATTTTCTAATGGGTTTGTTATTCTCTAGCTGTTGATTTGATTGCTTTGGTCATCTTGCACCAAATCGATTAATGTTTGTATTCCGCTTCCATGTCTGTGATAAAGAAATCGAATAATAACGCCCTAAAATTTAAAAGTCAACAAGCCCTGTTGCAACATGGAAACAAAACTCAGAAGGAGAAAAACCCAAAATTTGAGCCACCATTGGAACCGTCTGTGTATGAAACATTGTGCAGCCTCATTTCTCTAGCACTTGTGGCAGGGTTTTGGGTGCCAATACGGTTGGCGCTTTTGTCTTATTAATGTAGCTTCAGGATGTAACCTACCCATGTATACTTCTATCAAGTTGTGTCGCAGAGTCATCACTTTAGCACCATTTTTTGTTTCTTACTGTTTCTTTGGAGATGTCAAATGAAGATACTTTCTTATACTTTTTCACTGATAAGATGAATAAATGGAGGCAGCAACATATTTCCGTAAGAAGAAGTATAAACTGCTGCATCTGTTTTAAAGCTACTGCTGTATCTCTTTTTTTAAATCTATTACTGTTCTTTTTAATATTCCCTCTATAACATTTAAGCTTTTCCTTTCTACTTCAATAATTTTTAAAATTTGGGAGATATTGTCAATTACCAGGAGAATTACTTCCTATAAAGTTTCTGAGTATATTTTCTTTGAAAAAAGAAATTTAAGCATCTCTTTGGCATTGTGATGGAATTTAAGAAACTGAAATGTAGTTAAATTGTAGGTGATGCCAGTTGTCTTCCACAATTGGTCCCTGATCAAGTCTTAAAGCTGAAGCAGCTCACTGTTCTTACACTGGCTGAGACAAACAAGGTATGTTTCCTTAAATGCATAATCCTCTTATTTTGAAAAGAAGTTGGTGATATACATCTCTGATTGCATAGTAATGGTTATGGTTGCATGGTTTTTTCAATGTGATTATATGGAGATTGTCAATTTTGGTACTTGATGTCCTCCATGCTTCAAAAAATATGTTATCACTTTTAGACGAGTCTTATGGACAGATATTTGTTTTAGTTGGACTTGGAGCAAAGCCTGCAGTTACCAATTGAATTCTGAATGTAATAGATTATTGTGCCTTTTACTGCAAACGATGATATGAAAAGTTATATGGAATACCAGAAGCTTATTAGGTCCAATCAAAATTCAAAACAATAGTGGACTACAGGTCTTAGTATCTGATGCCTTTGATTGATCATATCATGAGATTGTTATTTTTAGGCTAAAAGACTATGGAGAAAGTCTTGTACAACCTTTTTAAGTATTTGTAAAGTAGTGATTATGATTTTGTTATGCTGAAGGCCTATGGGGATAGTCTTCTAGAACCTTTTAAGTATTCAGCTACATTTTTTATTTTGGTGGGGGGTGTTCTAGATCATGATTGTGTGGATATCAGGTTTTGATATACACAGATGTCCCATATTGTGTTGTGCATTCAGTTTCTCATATATTCTTGAAATATTTTCCAGGTACTACCGTATGATCAACTTATGCAGGAGTTAGATGTTATTAATGTACGTGAGCTCGAGGATTTTCTCATTAATGAGTGCATGTATGCGGTAATAATTCTTTTATTGGTCTACCTCTATTTTTTCCAGCTACATTGAAACATTCATGTTTTACTGGACAAAAAAGTTTCTTTAGTGAAGGCTGTGGAATGAATGCTCATAACTATAACCAATTATTATTCAAATACAGTACAAATAAACACTTCTCCCTTCCGTCTGTCTGCCAATTTGACTCGGTGTGTGCATGGGCAGCAGGGCTCTGCTATGATTATTTCATTATTTCTACATATTATTTTTGAATATCGGACAGTACCTGAAAATTGTTACTGTTAGTTTGGTCTATGAAGCACAGATATTCCAAATATTGCAGGTGTGGAGTATCCTGTAAGGATATGGCCCTGGTGCCCCCCGATAACACCCCAACAGTTATCGGATACGGATTTGCAGTATTCGTTGACATTTTGTAAGTTTGACTTTTGGATAAAGTGCGACATGCGTTGTGTACGTACACATCCAGATGCACAAGGGGTTTTTATGTGAATTTTTTCCTTAAAAATGGGGGGTATCCATGGGTATTTTTAAATTATGAACTCACTTCTGACTTTCTTATGTAGATAACTTTTGCACGTATATATCCCATCCTTGTTGTATAGTACTGTATCCTGTATTTGTTTCTGTGTAACATAGGTTTAAGTGGATAGAGAAAACATGAAGGAGATGTCTGATTGTTACTTTATATGTTTTCTTAGGGCATAATAAGAGGAAAGCTGGACCAGTTGCGAAAATGCTTTGAGGTTTGTGTTTATTACTGCTGCCTTTGCTTCAAATTATTTTTATTATTTGTGTTGTTTTACTTGTTTTCGCTTGCCTTTTTTTTCTCTTTGGTCTTTGTTTATTTCCTTTTAAGAAGTATTGAATCTATTATTTCTTGTGAAATGCAGGTCCAGTTTGCTGCAGGGAGAGATCCGAGACCTGGACAACTTGGGAGTATGATTCAAACACTGGCAAACTGGTAATGTCTCTGATTTTGATGCAGTTTCTCTGTTGGGTTGTACGTTGAGTATGCATATCTAGAACTTCTTATTTAGAATGTGGTTCCTAAGCATGTGCATTATGATCTTAATTCATGTTTGACCTTGATGATTGCATAAAAGTTTCCTGACTCTTCATAGTGTACAATCTCATGGTTTGGGGCATCTTTTACTAATTTGATAACACTGTTTCATGTGGTATTGAATTTATTAACTACTACCAAATTAAAAAAAGCGGTTCCATGTTTATCATAGTAATGCATTCTCGTGTTTAATCCAGTATGCTGATTTTCTGATATTTTGCTGCAAAGCTAATGATTTCTCAGAGTTTCTTTTTGAGATATAAATCTGATGGTATTTTGCCTAAACTTTCCGTCATTGAAAACCTAGGTTGGATACCTCAAACAATCTTCTTATCTCAATTCAAGAAAAGATGAAGTGGGCTGATACTCTGACTGAAGTGGCTAAGGAACACAAAAAAGAAGTTGAAAATAGGGTGGAGGAAGTAAAGAAGTCGATTTCCATGAAGGTCAGTTTAATCCAGTTTTATTTTTTGTATTGCTGCTGCAAGTAACCCTTTCCTATTAGAGTGGACGAGTTCCATTTTGATGATTTGGACATATGGCATGGCATAGTAAAAAGAAGATTTTATGATTTCGTTTTCATAGATGAACCAGTGCATTATTCCCACTCACACACAAATCACTTCCTAATTTTTTATTAGTCTTTTGTTTAGTTATTGGGATTTGTTGGTCGATGTGTCTTACTTACGTTGTGGCAGAAGTTCCCCACTGTAAGCAGGCCGACATTGACTTCCGGGGGCACGAGGAGATCTACTCTGAACCTGGTGGAGTGATGGACTATGAGGAAGACCGTAGTCGACCAAAGAGGTAATGCAACAACCTCATTTTCTTAGTTATGATTTTTATTTGCAAATACATGGCCATTCATTCCACTGTTTGACTTGGAATTGCAGGAGACGGCATCCGATATATAGATAAGAGGTGAGAGGTGGAGACGATGAGTGTTTAGGCAAGTTCAAGTAGCCTTGATTTTTTGTTCATGTCATTCCCAGATCTGTTGATATCTCCTTTTTGGAGATCACAATCTCGCTGATGTTTTTTTTATTTTTCGCCTTAGGCTCATAGTTCATATATATAATTTAGGTCGTCTTAAATACAATGTTATTCCAATTGAATGAAATATTGAAACCACATTTGTTGGTGCGGCAAACATGCTTTATGGATGGATATTCAGATACTACAGCTCTGCTTCTTCTTTCTTTAATGGTGTACTTGGTATTACGCTCGCTCTGTAGGACTTGAATGCAATCACTGAAACCGATTAAACGGATGTTAAGAGCATCCAACAATGCTTGTTATAATTTATAAATTTGTAAATGCAATGCGGTGCCCAAAAAATATACGAGCACATTATCCCCAAAATTCCAAGGCACTCCACTGCGGTCCCCAAAATTCCAAGGCACTCCACTGCGGTGCCAATTTTACGTTCACAACGTATAAATTACCATTCAAATTACATTGCTTTGCTATATGTAATTTTTCTTTTTCTGCTATGAATAAAATTGTTAGACATGTGAAAGAATTCTTAACTCATGAACGTTATATTTTATTTCAAATTCTTGTAAGTCGTGTGTTTCTAATGTGGTGTTGGGGTGGTGTAGGAGTGGGGGTTTGGGTGGGGGTGACGGGCAAGGTAAGACGGGAGTAAAGGTGGCGATCATGATGATGGTGGTGTTAGTAATGGTCATGGGTGGCCGTGGCGGAGGTAATTAAGGTGGATGTATGAGGTTATGGTGATGATGACCGTGACAAGGCTGTGGTAGTAAAGGTAGTAGTGGGACTGGTGGTGGCAGGCAAGGTAACATGGTGGTACTATAGGTAGCGGTCATGGTGGTCGTGTCGATGGTGGCATAAAGATGGTTGTAGGAGGTTGTGATATGGTGATGATGAGTATGACAAGGTGGTGGTAAAAGAAGTGATATGATAGTGGTGGTGGCGGAAGCAGTGGTGATAATGGTGGCAATGATGGTGGTGATGTTGATGGTGGTGATGTCGACAATAGGGTACATAGTAGGGACGGTCATGGTTAGGCGGTGGTGACAACATGGTGTGGTGGAAGTGGAAATAGTGATCATGGTGATTGGTAGAGTATCAAAGTCTATGAAAGTCCATCAAATTCTTATGGGGAAATGTTGGATTTGCTATGACAAAAATTATACCATAAAAAGCCTTAAAGTCTATTAAAGTCCATTCATTTTTAAAATCTTTTAAAATCAATGAACTTTTGAATACATCTAGACTTTTGTAGACTTGCAAAAAGTCATAATTAAATACCAAGAGATTTTTATAGATTTTTTAGAAGTCATAAAAAGTTTGTATTCAATACAGTATTAAATACACTTGAATTTGAGAGTCAAGCAAAGTCCATCAAACTTCATACACAATACACCCATTAATTTTAGGATAATGCTAGGAAGACCAAACTTTTTAATTTAAATTTGTAAACCAAATGATGTAGCAGTTGACGGTTGATTTTTTTTTTTTTTTTTAAAGATTAAATCATGAAGTCTTACTTTATTACCACATCATTCGGTTTACAAATTTGGTTTCCCTAACATTACCCTTAATTTTATCTTTGAAATTTAAGAGATTTAGACATAAAGCATATCTCAAAAGTCATGCAATCCATGCTTTCAAGTTTGAAAAGCCGCCAATGCATGGAATAACATGCCAGACACATATAAACATATGATCACCTAAACAAACTGCTCATCCCTTTTCGTCAAATGATGCAGAAACAGTTGCCCAGATATCTTCATTTTCCTTTCGTTTTTTGAATGAACCAAATCGGTTGCATGTACACCGCTGCCGAAACATCATCTAACCCAATCATCATTAACTAAAATCACAAAGATTGAAGCCTTAATTGCATTAACTGTATACAATTCTTCTTCACAGAAGGGGCTAGGCTACGCAGCAAATATACGACATCTTATGTTGGAGCAATATCAGAAAATGTGAATTTTAATATAAATTTCAATCATGATAAGAATTACAATCATATAAACTACAACAAGAAGTGTGTCTATGATCAATGTTAACAATAGAGAAAGTATGAAACACTGACAAACATGCCGATTGAGACTTGCATGAATGCAATGTCGACAAAATTTCGCTCATGCCCTTTTGCTTTGCAGCTAGTAGGCCGTCTCCCATAAATTCAACAATCGACAATTTGTAGTCGAAGTACCCAAATCTTCAGACTCTAGCAAACCATTTATATATTTGTACTCTCAAAGATGAGACTTGGAAAGAGAATGACATACATAGGGTTTTCGAAAAAGGTTAAGGTTCCACCATAAAACCAGTTGGCAATATGGGGAGTAGCCCAACTTACTTATAAGCCCATGCAAGATCTCTCCTCCCATCAATGTGGGATTCATTCTCAACACGCCCCCTCATGTGTGACAAATTTTCAAGCCTGACACGTGGGCAACACAAACGGGGTAACGTGGAGCACATGTGGTCATTAGGCTCCATACGTGGGACAACCTGCTCTGATACCATGAAGAAAGTTGAGGTTCTATCTTAAAATCAATAGGCAATATGTGGAATAGCCCAACTTACATGTAAGGCCATGTAAAGTCCCTCCTCTAATCAATGTAGGATTCATTCTCAACAGTTTTGTAGACCCCAAGTTTCATTTGACAGAGGTTGCAACTCATTATCAATGAAGCATCAGACATATTCCTATAGAATATACACAACCAACTGCCAAAGGAAGCAATGTTTAGCCTCTATATAATGCACACCAATGCCCTTTCGCACTAACCAGTTTACAAATGAAGTGGGGTGCAGTACTGAAGTCTATCAAAAACTGAATTGAAGAAGTTTTTCATTCAAATACTGAAATTGAATATTATAATATAAAACTTCTAACAACTATGGTAACCATAAGACTTGAAATGATTTCACAACAATCTTAAAAAAATGTAACTTTCGTACGTACGGAAGTTTGTCAGGAGTGAAACCCGATATTAAATTTTATATTTTCAATATATACATGTGCCATATTCGTTTTTAGAATCATGTAAAATTTTTACTTGTGAGAAAGAAAATTCTTAAAAGGTTATACACGTGCAAACTGAGCAAGATTGTGTTTAGACAACTATATATATTGGGAGGGGGTTAAGGTACGAGTTAATAATAATAATTTGGTAATTAATTTGTCATTTATATAAGTTAAATTTAAAATTTTCCACACAAGTGAAGAATAAATAATCTGCGTCTTAGATGTCTTAGATGGCGAAAAGATCGTCAAATGTACACAACTCGTTAAGCAATAGGTTGCTGCCAAGTGAGAAAGATTCCAGTTGGAACACTTGAAATGGTTCATCTCCTTCTTCCAACTTGGCTTTTGCCGCCGAGCAAACTACATTCCTTCTCCGCTTAAACATCGGTGAGCCTCCACCATCCGAGGACAAGACCGATGAAGATGATGGCTCCGGTGAGCAACGTTTAGGAGCGACACGAACCGGCTCCGAATCATGCGTGCCAATGAGGTGAGGAAAATTAAGCTTAGCCTTGGAGCCACGCATATTTTTAAAAGCGGCTCGGTCATAAGCCGTTGGCATCCTTCAGCTGTCGCATAGGTTCCGAGCCAGATTCTCGCCCCGTTCTTCTTTTGGTTCCCTTTATCTCCGCTTTCTGCGGTATTTACCCCAGGTCAGCGCCTCACTCCCTAAATGCCGGGTCTGGCTCTGTGGCGCCTGGAACAAACACGCGCCGCCAACTGAAGTTATTTGATGATCCAAAGCATGGTTTGTGTCACCCCAAAACCTCCACAAGAAAATGAGCATTGCTAGAGCTTGAAGCACGGACAATTATGCAATGGCATATCAAGCTCAGGTACATTGGACAAAAATTTCTGGTTTCGAAATCATCGTGCAGTAGATGCTGACGAATCGACTCCAAGAGAGCCCGGCTGGAACTTGACATGCTTTCTGTGGACATTTCTGATGATCTGATGATTTTATCAGCACAACATGAGGTTCAGGGATATATAAAGAGTTGGTGGTTGGGTTTGGATTTGTAAATCTGAAGGCTTTGGAAGCGTTGTGAGATATCGCCTTGTGAGGATTTCTATATATACATGGAGGTGTGGGGAGAGGCTTATTGTCATGCTCGTAAAGTATGTTACATTATTGAATGGGTTATTTCGAAACCCCACTCTGTTTTTCTTTTTCGATCACATGTTTTGAATGCTTCAAATTACGTATATTTATTCTGTTTATTTGTCTCGATGCTTCTTTCATTGGTTGTTGATTTTAAAAATTTATAAAAAATTGCGACCGTCCATATAATTCTCTCTTACATGCAAAACTAATTAATAAATAATGATGCTACACAATTACGATACAATAAAACAAATTGTCTTACTTCATGCCATAAACACAAAGCATCATATCTATACCATTATCTGTTAAGAATAGATGACGCTGCCTCGATATCACTGGTTCTAGACTGAAACACTGCCAAAAAATAATGTAAGGCCTATAGTAGAAAAGGCTCATAATAGAAAGAGCTTAAAATGCCAGGTGTCAGATCTTAGTTTACTGATATAATATGAAAGGTTGAGATGGTTTTTGATGCAAGAGAACACACTCTCTCCTTCCTTATGTAATGGTAACCAACTCATTTGAGTTGTATGAAGAATAGAAGAAACTTCAACTAAAAACTTTGTGTGATATTCTTCCTTCCTTGTCTGTGAATCCATCTTCTTCTTCATTTTTCATCTACATATACAAAAATATACCAATACAAACACTAACATGGCCTCAGAACCAGGCTGTGTCACTCAAATCTGGACGTAATATGTGAAATCGACTGGCCGTCGAAATTTGGGTTTAATCGAGCTAAATCGAGCTCACCAAGTTGAATCGAAAGTCGTCGGAGTCCAACTGAGGTCAGAAATAGCTCGTTTTTGATAGATCGGAGCTCGTGGATGGCAAGATCTGGAAGTTTCAAAGTTCAAACCTGATCTTCCTCGGAGAGAACTACGAGTTCTTAAAAATCAAAATGGTGAACATATATTCAAGTCTCATGGATTATGGAAACTAGTGGAAAAGGGATTACGCTCCCCCTCTGATTCGTAGAAGAAAAAGAAGGTTGAAGAAGAGAAAGAGGATTATGAAGAAGATGATGATGAACAGGACAGAGTTGTACATGAAGGATGCAAAGGCCCTAGGTATCATTCAGAGGCCTTTTCGACCAAATCTTCCCTTGCATTGCCAACGCAGACTCAGTAAAGATGGCTTGGAGCTATTGTACAGAGAATACCACAGTGGTGATTATGTACGGTCTGTAAAACTTCAAAACTCAAGCTGGAATTTGAGTACACTAGAATGCATGAGGATGAGTCTCTATCTGTAATAACTTCACATTTAAATGACCTGGATTAACCAAATGAAGACCTATGGTGAGGAACTTACAAATGAAAGGCTAGTGCATAAGTATTGGATTAGTCTCACTAGAGCTTAGATCCTATATGCTTAGTGACAGAAAAATACTAAGAAATTACACTCTGTTGAATTACAAGAAGTGATAGCCATTTTGAAAGTGAAGAGCTAAAGACGAATGCATACAGCTAATGTTGCTGTGAAGGCATTTGCTTCACTCTCTGTGAATCCAAAACACGAATAGGATAATGTCAAATCAGTACATTCAAGGCCTCGAAGAACTGGAATTCAAAAGGCAAGAAATGGGAGCCTAGAATAAAATTCCAATAGCACTCATTTGCTAGTCCTGCACCAAGCCAGAATCCAATACAATCCATGGGTCAAGAGGATGGGAAAACCACATTGTAATGTGTGCACCATATATCACTTTGGTGAATGTAGATATATGTCTAAGTGCCATAATTGTGATAAATTTTAGGCATTGGGTCAAATCGATTGTCCCGTTACAAAACTATCTTAAGGCTGATTGTGCAAATCAAATGAGGTGTCTGGAATCTATTTTATGCTAACGCCATAGCTGAGACAAAATTCAATGGTGATTAGCATTGATAGTAGCCGTAGCAACCACATGACATGGAATGTTGAATCTCTTTATTGATGGAGTACCAAAGATTACATGAAAGGTACAAAATGCCTACCGGTGTACTAGTGAGTGTAGCTAGAAAGGGCCATTTGTCACATTCAGACAGCCCGCCGCAGCATGATATTGTTCGCTTTGGGCCACTCCTCACGCTTGTTTCCGGAACTCACGAGCAACTTCCCTAGTGGTCACCCATCCTGGATTGCTCTAGCCCAACTCTAACTTCGCTCTAATGGAACTGCCAAAGAGCTTCCAAAAGGCCTTGTGCTAAATGGAGGTGGGCATGTATATAAAGCACATCACCCCTCTCCGCTGGTCGATGTAGGATGTCACAATCCACCCCACTTAAGGGGAACTCCGGCTCCTTGATTGACACCCCACCCTCGATACCCACGTGGATACCGAGTGCGAAAGGTGTCGGGCTGACACTGTGAAGTGACGGGGCTTACTAAATGCATGACGACACTTGATGGAGAAGAAAATAATTTGCAATAAATGTAAAATAATTTGCATGGTGGTTCGCAGAGCGACTAATTTGAACAAATGTGGAAAATAAAAGTGTCCAGTTCCTACAATCTCTATCCATAACAGGAATGGATATTATTATAGAAAACTCAAGATAAAGAAAGATCCCTGCCACGTTGGGATGAACGATCGTGAGCTGCCACGTATCCTCGACCTCGCCTGCATGCTGTCACCATGACCCGAAGGGGGCGCAAAACAAAAGGTGTGGGAGGACAAAAATCAAAGTTTTCGCAAAACCTTCTTCAATGTACTAACCCCCCGCTTGAAAATCCAAGATAATCGTAAAACGTACTATCATAGTATAGTTCAAAGGTATTTTATGAATATACTCGAAACATATCCAAGGTGTAATAATCATAAATCGCCATTTCATAATTCCAATAATATATAATAATCGAAAACCAACACAAAGGTATATACATCACCCATGTAATGTTGAGGAATGCTCCCTCTCAATCAATTAAGCACTTTTACGTTATCCACTAATTTGTACTCCTAGTACCACACACATAAGCACCCAGCCAGCCGCGCCACAATCTTGGTCCTTGCAGGGGTCTTTTCCATAAACAATAAACGTAAGACAAGCTTGCACTAAGGCATTTACCTGACAATACCCCCGGAGTACAGTTAAGGGTGTGACCCAAACATGTGAGATTTGTCCTATGGCCATGAGAACGGTACTCACAACGTAGTGAAAGCATACCTAGTGTGTTTGAAAACATACATACATACTCATGTGTGTAGATATAAGGAGTAATATCCATTACATAATCAAATATTTACTATCGCATAAATAAATATTTCCATCGGAAATCATATGTCCAAAACCAACATATAAGCATACCGAAATCGTAGTCCAAAACCATTTACAAATATAACCATAAATAACCAAACCTTATATAATCGAAATATTTATGCATAGAAGCCAATAACTAAATATCAATTTATCCATAGAAATATCATATCTCAAAATAGTTTCATAATATATATATATACCCATATATATATATAAAATCATATCTCAAACCATTTTATATTATGTAAGGTCACGTGAATCAAAATCATGCTTCAAAACCATTTAGAATCATATAAATATCCTAATTATAAATATTTCAAAGCATAGAAATCATTTATTTAAAATAAAAGTCCACTCACCTTGGAAAATATCTAGACGCTGATCAAAGTCGACATACGTGCTAGTTGAAACTCTACCTGGAGGCTAATTCAAGGTCAACAAGAGGTAGTGCTTTCCTCCACTAAACTTGACTTACTACCTGGAGGTGCAAAACTCAAGTATGCTTTAGCTCTAATCACTTGGTCTTTCATCTCATTTATCTTCTCTGTACTTTTTGAAATTTTGTAATGATATAGCTATTATACAATAAACCTTCCAAACTTTGGGGATTCTTAATACCTAAATGTACAAAACTTGACCAAAACTACGTAATTTTCATACTTGCAACAACAACCTTCTACTGGATTATAAAGACTACATTTCTCCTTCCATTTTTTTATTTTATTTTCTTCTAAATCTGCTGGTGACATAATCGAGGAGCAAAATATACCTTTTCCCCGACATGGTTGATATTTCTCTGCTAAAGTTGTTTATCTCCTTTGTTGCCCTCATAATTGATTCCATTGGGTCGTTAAACTGTGCCCAGTTACCTGCACACGAAATTTCAGAAGCAACTAATCTAAAACTTTGAACTGCCGATGCTTCCCTTTCCATAATTTCATGGACCTCCGGGTCTGCAACCGAGAGGGGTCATTCATCATACTTTACATAGATGGGAGAGGCAACGGCTGTTCCCAGCTTGAGTTTGCTATCGCTTTCCTTGTCGTCGACGTCGCTGTAGAAGAGATCGGCCTGAGGTTCTCGTAGTACAAGTCCAGTTTCTGGTTGGGGTTTATAGCGAGCAGCCTCCCAAGTCCCATGGCGGTTAAGTACTTGTTGCAGGAAGTGGCGGCGGGAGGGGCATGGCGACAAGGCCACCGAGTCGACCAGAACTCGGGAAACTCCTGTTGAGATCGGCGTCTCGCAAAGCTGCCCACGAGAAGGCTGTTGCGGACCATGATTGCCAATAGCGCAGCGAAGCAGAAGAAAACAATTTGCATAAAGCCGTCTGTCAGAGGAAGACTTTGCCATTCCTATTTGATTTGTTAATCACTATATATCCCCTTTATTTGACAGAATCGATCAGGAGTTCGAAATTGTACGATTAATCGAAGGAGAGGAGAGAGAGAGAGAGAGAGAGAGCTCGGGGTAGGGATAGCAGAAAAATGGGAATTTCTGCACAACCTTAATCCCAAACCCTAATTAACAAATAGACATGGAAATTAATGGGTGCCCATACTTTATAATTTCAGAATTTGTTCGTTAACTCCGGGTCTGAGTTCCGGGCTTGCGCCACGCGTCGTGTCCACGAGTACATCAAGAATATGTAAAGAAATAAATTTTTACGAGTCACATTTAAAAGTCAACAATAAAGCCAACATTGACCACTAGGGGTATTTTGCAATTTCACATAAATTTTGGGACGGGTTGTAACATCCTTGCTAGCACATCCATACTGAACGGCAGAGTAGCTCTGATACTCATTATGTCATTATCCAGATCGGGTTTCCGCCGTAGCACGTTATTGTTTGCTTTGGGCCACGCCCCCACGGTTTTGTTTCTGGGAACTCACGAGCAACTTCCCAGTGGGTCACCCATCCTGGGATTGCTCTAGCCCAAACTCGCTTAACTTCGGAGTTCCGATGGAATCTGAAGCCAGTGAGCTCCCAAAAAGCCTCGTGCTAAATGGAAGTGAGCATGTACATATAAGACACATCACCTTCTCTCCGTTGGTCGATGTGGGATGTCACATCATTGGTGATTGAGTCCAATAGAGGCAGGAAGTACATTAAAGAAGTGATGTATTTGCTTGGATTGAAAGAGAATTTGTTGAGTGTTGGGCAAATGGATGAGCATGGCTACTACCTATTGTTTGGAGGTGGAAGGTGTAGTGTTTTTGATGTTGGAAGTATACCCACAAAGCCACTCATTTGATGTAATAGCTTTTGGAATACTTGTTGTATTAAACTATTATTTGTTTAATGAAAGGGCAAATCTTATTGTTAATCACTATTTATTGTATCATGTGTTTAAGCAATGAGGGAATCCAAGGAATGTATTTAATCTAAGAGAGAAGTGATCTAAGTAAGTTAGATTAACGAGACCTCTCTCTTATGTTCATTCCTAAAACGTTCCTAGCCATAGGATTGCCAATTGGGCATTGACAATCCGCTAAGGTTAGTATGTGTTATGTTAACTCAAGCTTGAGTATGACTAGTCTCAAGTCATTTAGTGTTAGACACTAAGACAAACACATAGGTGCTCAAAAGGGTAATTGAGTACACTGAACAATGATCAAAAGAGAGTTCGTACATACATGTCATGTAAGAACTTGTAAGTTGCAATATGCAAAGTAGTCCTTTGACCTGAGGCATCATAGATGTCTAATGATTGGGTCCTTGATCTTTGATCATGTCAAAGGCATTCCATTGAAAGTGTCCACGGCATTGTTGGGGTCAAGCTATCTAGTCATGTAGGCATATGAATGCACAACAAGGGATCTCTAACCTTCCATGGTGGAAGGAGAATACTCTGAGATATGATTCGAGAGTCTTTGGCCAAAGCATATGAATATGACTTAGGAAGTTTGTTTCAAATCATATTCAATTGAATCATATAGAAAAGTATCACATAGGATAGTAGACATGAAAATAACTATCACTCAAACAATGTGATTAGGAGTATTGTATTAGAGAAGGACCGTATTGCATTGTAATTGTAACTGGATAGGTTCTCCAACCACTTCTACTTAGCTTGGATAGCCATGACATACTGCTAGGTGTCACTCATGGTTTGTGGAAGCCCTAAGGATTAGCAAACACTAATCTTCATCAAAGGGAGAATTGAAATGTGGTTTCAATTCACAATCGATCGTTAAGAGTAACAATCGCCCACTACCTCGCTAATTGGAACCTAATGGATCGTACACCGAGTAAGGATGAAAGTGAAGATATAAAGGAATGGATAAGCAATTAAATTGTTTAACTGAGAATGATCAAGATTAATTAATTATACGAAATGTTTGTATTGGGCTTTTAAGTTGGTTTTGGGTTTCAGGGCCCAAAAGGGTTTTTGGTCCACAAGGCCCATTAAGTTTAGGTTGTATGACAACTAAAAACTAAATGGAAATTAACCCAATAACAAAGTCAAAACCGGCCTAGAGTGAGTGGAGGCAAACTTGGGTTATTTGCAAGTTTGCCACTCACATGTGAAGTGGTATAAAGGAAACTTTATAGCCATTTTTCATTAAGGGGTTTTTCTTGAGGAAATTGAGTTGAACTCTTCTCTCATTTTCTTCAAGGGAGGCTGGCCACTTAGAGAGCATATAGCTAGCAATCTTTTGCTTCTAAGTCATCAATTTCATCTTCACACCTCATCCTTGGTAGGAGACTTAGAGACACCAAGCTTTTGGTGTTTAGGAGTTCCTTTCCTCACATCCACAAGGAGCAAAGGAGCATCAAAAGGGAAGGAAATCACAAGGAGCTAGGAGGTGACTTGAAGGCCCTCCACTTGGGTGAATCTCTTGTGTAAACAAGAATGAGCTTCAAGGGTAATGAATCTCAAAAACCTCCCTCTCTTTAATATTGTTAACGAGTCTATGGTTCACCATTCTCTAGGCTTTGAAAGTCATGGGTTTTATGAATTGTTTTTGAATGCATGCTTACTTTAAAGTGTTATTAGTTTGCATATGTGTTCAAGTGTTCTTCAATTGTTCTTAGCTAGGACAAAATTTTTCCTTCATTTGATGGTCCCTCACTAGACAATCTTGCAATCAATGTGAAGATAAAAGGAAATATATGATATCCCTTGTCTCTAATGCTAAATGATCATATTGCATTGAAGGCAATTGTTACTCACTGTACCTAGACTTGGCATAAGAAGCTCGACCATTTAAATTTCAAGGGTCTCAAGCAACTTAGAGAGCAGGATATGGTGCATGGACTTCCGCATTTGGAAGATTCTGATGGAGTATGTGAAGGATGTCAGTTTTGGAAGCAGCACAAGGAATTATTTCCAAGAGAACAAGCTTGAAGAGCTAAACATCCCCTAGGATTGATACATGTTGATCTATGTGGTCCTATGCAGAATGAGTCCATTGCAGGCAATAAGTATTTTATGCTACTCATTGATGACTGTACCAGAACGATATGGGTTTACTTCCTCAGATATAAATCAGATGCTCTAAGTTATTTCAAGAAGTTTAGGGCATGGTGGAGCTGCAAAGTGGTTTTAAGGTGAAGGGCTTGAGAAGTGACAGAAGAGGAGAGTTTCTATGTACTGAATTTAACAAGTTTTTTGAAACAGGAGGTATCCAAAGGCAACTCACCATGGCCTATACTCCTCAAATGAATAGGGTGGTTGAGATAAATAATAGAACAATTGTAGAGTTGGCAAATGCAATGTTGCATGATAAAGGCATGCCATATTATCTCTAGGCAGAAGTGGTGCATACAACTGTATATCTCCTCAATCAATACTCCACAAATGCTCTTGACAACATCACACCTTCGAAGCATAGAGTGGCAGAAAACTAGGTATAGCTTACTTGAGAGTATTTGGTTCATTGTGCTATGTTCATATTCCATCACAATTGAGGCAGAAGCTAGATGCAAAAATGTGTATTTGTGGGATATGGGACATGTGAAAAAGGGTACAGATTCCTTGATTCAGTTACTAAGAAGTTGATTTTGTCAAGGGATGTAGTTTTTGATGAAAACAACTTGGGACTAGAAAACAAACTCAGAGAAACAAGTGTCTGTGTCCTATATTGAAGAAGAAGTTGCACTTGAACCAAGAATGGCTGAGGTTGGAGGTGAATTTATGACAACAAGAAATTTGGTACAACTTACGCAAAGGAGAAGCTTTAATCAGCATGGTGTAACTTCTTACTTGCCAAGCTCAAGGGAGTTATCTACTAGCACACATAGGGGTATAGAGCTCACTCAAACTTATGATCATACTTCTCTGAAATGGAGAAATCCGAATGAAGTTCTTGCTCAGTGTAACCTGTGTATTATGGAGCCTGAGAAGTATGAGAAAGCTGCTCAGGATGAGTCATGGATGAAAGCTATGAAGGATGAGCTGTCAATGATAAAGAAGAATGAAACTTGGAAGTTGATAAACAAACCAACAAATAAACCAGTAATTGGTTTAAAATGGGTGTTCAAAACCAAACTGAATCTGGATGGATCAGTGCAAAAGAACAAAGCAAGACTAGTGGCAAAGGGTTATGCTCATAAACCAGGGGTGGATTGCAATGAAACATTTGCTCCAGTGGCTAGACTGGACACGATCATGTCTCTTATTGCCTTAGCTGCACAGAAAAGTTGAAAATTGTACCAACTTGATGTAAAATTTGCCTTCCTAAATGGTGTGTTGCAGAAAGAGGTCTATGTAGACCAGCAAAAAGGATTTGTGGTTAAAGGTGCATAAGACAAAGTGTATAAGTTACACAAGGCTCTTTATGGTTTGAAACAGGCACCTAGAGCTTGGTATGGTGAAGTAGACTCTTACTTTGCTCAGTGTGGTTTTGAAAAGTGTCAAATTGAAGCCACTTTGTATACCAAGACAAAGGGAGAAAGTGAGATCCTAATTGCATCCACTTATGTGGACGACATTTTGTACACTGGGAGTAGCCAGAAAATGTTGGAAGTATTCAGAGAAGACATGAAACTGAAGTATGAGATGACAAATTTGGGTCTGCTTCATCATTTTCTTGGTATGGGAATTATTCAGACCAACTCAAGCATCTTTATTCATCAGAAAAAAGTATGCTATTTCTCTGTTAGATAAATTTGGCTTAAAAGAGTGTAAGTCTATAACCACTACAACACAATATATTATTAATAGCGTTGAACAATAGCATTTTTGCACAAGTGCTATCAAATGTACCTGAATGGTTTCAAAAAATTTAAAAAAAAAGGAAAACAAAACTAAGAAACGCTATAAGAAAAAAAAGGCGGACACTATGCGCGGGTTTTAAAAATTGGAGTGGTACTTCAAAAAATTTCAAGGCATGACAGGGAAACATGTTCTCTCTTCTCTCTCTCATCTGATAGCAGTCGTTGGTTCCAATCGAAGTTGAAGACGAAGAGCATGATTCCAGAACAGCTGCATTGGACAAGCACCACCCTCCGCGAGCCGAAGCCCAGGTTCTCTCTCGTCAGTTCCTTTATTCCCCATAACATTACATTCTCAACCCCTTTGTGACAGGTGAATAGCTCTCTTCTCTTACTCTTTCTGTTTGCGCATGTCACAATTTGAAATTTTGGATGATTCAACACAAGGCTGAAGTATTACAACCAAGGATTATAGTTTAGGGTTTTGACAAATTTGATTTCTAATTTATATTTCCCTAATTTGGTTTTAATTTTAGGGTTAAATTATTTGGGTATTGTATTGCTAAGTTCTTATAGAGTATTAGATTGATAGGGTTTATTGAATTTGGGTTAGGACTAAGGCTTTCTCTGAATCAATTGTATTGCTTATGTTTGGCTTAGTGGGGGGTTTTTAAATATTATTTTAATTTTAGGTTTAAGGAAAATTTATGTGCAAATATTGATGTTTGTTGTTCGATTGCAAAAATTGACCATGGAAAGTTTATATGCAAAATATTATTCTCGATATACTTCATTTTTCTTCTATGATTTTCTTCTTCGTCCTCTTTATTACTCTTTTTATGTGTAAAGCAATTTCAATTTTTGTAAATCAATTAGTGTGTTTTTTATTATTTTAAATTAGTTTTTCGTAAATTAATCCACTTTCTGCAGAGGATTTGAGACTACTTCAGCTTGGGTAAGAATTTCTTCCTTGGCCTGTGACTAACAATAATGCGCAAGACAAATATGTGTCTTATGAATTAGTTATGCTTATGAATTAGAATTATCATTTACCATGTAGTGGTGAAGTATTAGCTGTGCTTACAAAGGCATTTGAAATGCTACTTTCATATGATTCCCATATGTACTTGGCCAACATACTCATATTGATTCTCAATTTCTCATTCTTGTAGGCTGCAATTACTTGGTATAACAGCTTGTCATGTTTCTGATATACATAACTCTTTTGTGTAAGTGCTTAGTTCT
Source organism: Gillenia trifoliata (assembly GCA_018257905.1). Lineage (NCBI taxonomy): Eukaryota > Viridiplantae > Streptophyta > Magnoliopsida > Rosales > Rosaceae > Gillenia > Gillenia trifoliata. Next base: position 10,701,648 of record CM031086.1, read on the forward strand.
GGTTGGGGTTGATTATATATACTTGTTTCTATTTGTTATTGGTTGTTTACTTATGCTTGTGTTAGTCTTTCCTTGTACATGACTGCGGGTTTTCTTTTTTGGGTATATAGGGATTAGTAATTTAGGTACTTCATTGATCATACATGTTGTGAGATAATTGAAATCGAAGACAATTGTGCTTTACAAACAGCTTTCATCTTCGTTTCTTTTGGATGATTGGTAATTTTTGTCTCCATCCACTCTTCTTCTTCTCTCCAGCAGAAATTAACTTATATATTTTGAACGTGGCAGGGGACTACTGCTTGTTGAATACTGAAAAAGATGTAGTTGATATAGTAGGCTGACTTGCAACAATGCACACATGGTAAGACATGCTCTTCCATTATGGTTTTTACATGTTTCATTGCATAGTTTTACAGGTTGCTTTGAAAACAAAGAAAGGTTATTATTAAATGGCAAGAGCAAGAAAATGGTTTTATTTTTGTCCTCTTTAAGTTTTCTACTGTGTTATATATTGATAATTATCTTATTAATTTCTTCTTTTGGCGTACAATGTACTATGTAGATATATGATTATCTTCTTCTTTATTGTTTTACTCATGGTACATGATTATCTTTTTCTTACTTGGTGTTGTCCAAGGATAAGTAATCCAACTATGAAACTGATCATATTTGGTGGAATTAATGGGAAGGGAAGAAGATTGTACTAATAACCTTACTCCAAATCAACAACACTGTGTTGAGTGTTTTTGGTTAATCGGTCATTAGCAATTTAGCAAGGAATGTTATAGTTAGTCATAGGCTAATTGTATATGTTTATCTTCAAGTATGCAACTTTACCTGTCTTCTGTTTGAATTAATTTAGTTGAATGAGGTGAGTTGTGATTTACTGTTCAGATTATTGAATGTTAGCATGACTTGGAGACAAAGTTGTGCTACAATAGCCTGTAGGTAAGTATTTACACATCAGTAAGTGGCTCTCCATTTGAAGGCAAATATTGGTATTTTTAGGTTATGTTTTACATTATGGTATGTGCAGCAATGAGGTGCCTATGTTATGCTTTTATATCTTGCATTTGGCATGCTTGTCTACCCTATGTTCAGTAACGACATGTAAATTTTTGCCTCATACTTATAAATGCTTAAGTTCTTCTCCTTTTTTTTCTTTTCCTTTTTTTTTTCTGCAGGTGATGCCATAATATACAAGGTGTGTGTATGATTGCCTTTCTTCAATTTTATATTCTTTATCTTTTTATAGTCAATACAATAGCTATGTTTTAAGTACATAAGTTTAGATGTCTTCTATTGTAATTAGTTTAGATGTCTTCTTTGATTCTATGTGAAACACTGCTAGAAATGTGATTTACTACTTGTGATCAGGTGTTACTTGTGTTCTTGTTTTTATCTATGCAGACTTTTGATTATATGGTAGCATGGCTTGCAGACAAAGTGGTTATGCCATAATAGCCTGCAGGTAATTACTTACACATCAGGAAGTGCTCACCTGTGTACCATTTTTTAGGTTAATATACTTTTTGGTATGTGCAAAAGTGAGGTGTGATTTTAGGCCTTACATTTGGCATGCCCGTGTACCATTTTTTTGTCCAACAAGGATATATAAATCTTTGTTTCACTATTATATATGCTGAAATTCTTTTGTTGATGAATATTTCTTTAATGTGGATTTTTGCTAATATGAAATTATATCAAATTAATTTCAGAAGCCTATTTCTAGTTTATAATAGTTTTTGTTGGAATTTTTCTAGATGATCAGCTGAGATTATGAATTGTTTCGGTTGTACTAAATATTGTGAAATTTGGTTCTAGACCTCATATTAGTGTTCTTAATTATTTATGTGTTAAGAATTTGGTTTGGATTACTCATTTTTGCCTGCATTGTAGTCTACATGGCAAAATTACAGAGACAATTGAACAAGTGTATTTTTATGTGTATTTTTTCTTTTCTTTTGGACAGATTAGAGACTCAATTGTTGGCCAGGAATTCAATGTTTTCATTCTAAGGAGCACCAAGAAACTTATGCATTTGAGTTCATTAGTAGTAGTACGAGGACTTGAACTTATGTATTGGAAAATGAGCTACTTTTTAGACTTACGTCAATTTTATGTTATTTATATGTGGTCAAGTACTTAGATGCTTGTTTTGCTGGAACACACTTGATATTTTGTATGTTACTCTTTTGAAAATTTATAAAATGGTTTACAATTAATTTAGCAGTGTTTATTCTATAACAGTCCCACTATGAAATAAAATGGAACAAAGACATTTATGGTACAAAAAACCTATAATTGCAGCGTTTTATAGCATTCCCAAATGCTATGATCTATTCATTCATAGCACTTTTGAAACGCTATGATCTCCATCTAGAATTATATCATCTATTTAATCACAACACTTTCGAAACGCTATAAAAAGAAAATCATAGCAATTTAGAAATGCTATGCTTTCTATCTATTATAGCGTTTCTGAAACGCTATTATAGAAAAGTTTTTTATAGCGTTCCAAAAACGCTATGAAAAGGCCCCGAACTATTATAGCATCGGCTGAGATAGCGCTTTCTAAAATGCTATGGTAGCCTAATATAGCGTTTTTGGCACGCTATAGATGACGATTTGTGGTGTAGTGACCACTCCTCTAGTAGCAATTGATAAGTTGAGTAAGGAAGATGGAAGTGGATTAGCTAATGAAGAACAGTATAAAAAAAATTGTTGGCAGCTTGTTAAATCTCACTGCAACAAGACCATACATTATGTATGCAACTAGCTTACTTGCAAGGTTCATGCATTGTCCTACAAACAAGCACTATAGAATTGCAAAAAGGGTGCTCAGATATGTTCAGAGAACACTAGACTATGGATTAGAATATGTGGAAGGGAAGAGTGCAGTTCTAATTGGTTACTGTGATAGTGATTGGAGCGTATCTGTTGATGATATGAAAGGTACTTCAGGTTATGCATTTACTTTTGGCATTGGAGTTTTTTCTTGGGCATTTGTCAAACAGAATTGTGTAGCACTCTCAGCAACTAAAGCAGAATACATCAGTGCCTCTGAAGCTAATGCATAGGCTATATGGCTCAGATTTGTTTTGGAGGATTTTGGGAAACTTCAAATTGAAGCCAAATCATTGCAATGTGACAACACCTCTGTAATTGCTATTACAAAGAATCCTGTGTTTCATTAGACGAGAAACACATTGATCGCATGTACCATTTCATCAAGGATGCTCTACAGTAAGGTATCATTGACTTGGTGTATTGTCCAACAAATGAACTGGTGGCAGATATATTTACCAAAGCTCTACTTAAGGATCGTTTCAACTACCTCAGAGACAAGCTTGGAGTGATATCAGCTCAGAGTTTAAAGTGGTATGTTGAATTATAAACTGATTTGAAATTTCAGTGTTAAGCCTTGTTGTTAATGGTGTATTCACTTTAGTTAGAAATACCAAGTGTAAGGCTCATAGTAGAAAAGGCTAAATGTCATGTCTCATGATCTTAGTCTAGTGGTAGAATGAAACGCTGAGATGGTTTTTGATGTAAGAGAGAGAATACTCTCTCCTTCCTTAGGTAACGGTAACCAATTCATTTGAGTGGTATCAAGAAATAGAAGAAAAGTTCAACTAAAACTCTGTGCAATATTCTTCCTTCCTTCCTTGTGAATCCTATCTTCCTCTTCGTCGTTTTTCATCCACATATACAGAAAGTATACCAATACAAACACTAACACAACACCCATAAATCACTCCCACCCTGTTTTTTGAACGATTGTACCCTGGAGAAGACCTCTATGGTCTCCGCCGATTGAAAGAATGAACGCATTAATTGTTATTTTTGTAATTAGTTCGCGCTATGTAATTTGTTTAGGTATAACAGGATTATATAAGCTCATTAGTTTTCCTATCCTTAGATTAATCCAAGGGCTCACAAGAAAGACGTCCTCACAGGTCCTCATTTTGAGGACAGGAGAGCATCTCTGTAACATATCATTCTAAAAGCCCCACTATGACAAATGATTAATGATGAGGAAACGTACGTTACATACATCCTGTTCCAGTTGCCTTAACGAAGTGGACATGTATCTACATGCAGTGTATATATATCTATGGAAATTTACATATGGATTAATTAAAAAAACTAGAAAAATCGCTTAGTACTTCTTTGAAATTTTACGTTGGTGAATGTATATATGTGCATACATCAAAATGTCAAGATATCTCTCTCTAGCCTGCCTTTTTATTGGTTACGTAAGACGTGACAAGCCTAAAACAGCCACACAACTTTCCTCTAGGAAACTTCTGCATTCATTAATTAATCAAATCATCGGATATGAGTTTGATAAGCAAAAGGATGAGCACGGAAGCCACCTCGATTAGAAGCAATCTATCTGTGACAACATTAATACCATGTAAAAGAGCCCCAAGGTGTTTACACTGAAAAATACCCGTTGGATTTATCAAGCTTAATTGGGATTACAAATTAATGAAATTTGAGCCTAAAGTGAGCCCGGCCCAGTCCGAAGAAAGCGAAGGAAAAGGAAATATCTGCTCCGCTGGAGTGCTCAAGTGCCTATACCTACCCCGATAAAGAGCATTCAATGCAAGATATTGGCGGCATGGGAAAAAGAGCATTCGAAGGATGACTAAATCCCGAGATGACGATGACCAGGTGGGCGACGGCGGCCACGCTGAAGCATCCAGTTTGTCCATATACACTGGTCATGACTTATAGCGAGTAGTTGGGCTGACCCAAGGCCCAACCCAAACTAGTAAAACAAAAGCAGAAAGTCGAACAACATTTAATGCAAATCACTGGGCAAATTGGAGGGAAACGGACTACGAATAAAGAACTCTTTCTCGGTGGGTGGTGATCCAGACCAAGTGTTGTTCTCCTTCCCAACAAAGGCGTCTGGCAATGACGTGGACATAACGGCCTATATAAACAAGGAAAATCACGAGAAATATGGACCTCAAACCAAGCAAAACGAACTCTGCACGTTCAAACCTCCGGAAGAAACCTCGAGGAAACCCACTCAAGCTTTTCACGGATAAAGATCTTTATCTTTATCTAAAACTCTCGTTCGCACTACTTGTGTAGATCGCGACTGCGAGGAAGTTCAAAGACCGGTTACCCAGGATCATACATCCAAAACTCCCGAGGAGTAGTGTTTTGCTGCTATCCAACCAACTTGGTGATAGTATCGATTAGAATCTTGGACGGAAGGGTCTTTGATTTGTTTCCTTAGGAACAGGTATCCTAAGCCCTTCTGGAGTAGACCCAATAGACCATCGATGGAACAATACCCATCCCGACGGAGGCTATTACTCGAGCTTTGATGAGCGTGAAATGTAATAAGAATTGATATTACCTTCATTTAATGTCTTTTACATTGATTACGATTAAGCGCCTTCAATTACAAGTCTTTATATTGAATCTTTGTGGTCTTTGGACTTTTACTTTCGGTCTTTACATACTGACTTTACTTGCTTGTCTTTACTTTTATGTCGTTTGAGCGTGGGAGGTTCTTGGCTATAACAAGTTATGCGAAATCCCATCTCAAACTATCTACAAATATAACATCAGAAATAAAGTCCTTAACGAGCAAGGCAAACCGAACCTAACGGTTCATATATATATATATATATATAAGACGCCAATCCGATGAACGGAAGTCATATTACTTGTGGCGCAAGTATCTAATAAACACTACATCTTTCTATTGGCAGAGCCAATAGTAGCACGCTGACAAATACAAAAACAACAAGGCCTCGCGAACATCCCTCCGAAGGGATAGGAGCTGAGCCTGTTGGATCAGTCGCCAAAATAGAAAGGTTCGGGACCAGCGACCGGGCCGACTCGATATATTCCGAGCCTGCACTCCCGCAAAAGGCTTCGCAAACACAAGGTACTAGAGTAAAAATGTCAAAATATTTCGCTCTTGTAGCGAATCGCTCTCAACAATAACATTTTGAAAACCCCAATTCTTTTCTATATATATATATATATTAGTGTGAACATGATTATTAAATTTTACTTCCAGGGCAAATGATAATATGCGTTTCCATCTCCATGGGGATGGGCCTCGTTCGATTCTTTTTTGTGGTGTTGGAGATGTTGATATTTTTTCTTATTTTATTTTTTTTCATTTTTTTAAGTTGAAAACAAATCAAAGTTTAAGCTGAATAGGTTCAAACAAAAATAGAACCCAAGAGGATACAAGTGGGCAAAAATCAACTGTACAACTTAACTTTTATCGAAATGCCAACTCGTAAGTATTGTATTAATAATATTATCTTTGGTAAATAAAAAAATTAAATAGAGAAAGCCTAGCAACCAAAAACGTTAAAACAAAAAACAAAAAATTTCTACCTAATTCCTAATTGTTTACTAATATGTCATGCTCCTCCTTTGAAAAGAAAAAAACAATGTAACATCCCATAAAAAGTTTGTTATAACATAATTTCTGGGGAATATTTTGGACACGTGCGTGATTATTTTGTACACGAAACCGTGTAATTTTTCTGTTTTGGTGGGTGCACAATACCCCTAAAACCCAAAATATTTTTTTCCTTCTCTTCTTCCCTGTCACTTTTCCTTATTTTCCTCATTTTCATTTTTTCTCTTTTTCTCTCTCTCTCTCTTCTCACTGTATGTGCACAGTGCACGTCGACGAAAACCCGTCGAACCGAGGGGAACTAAAATCACCACCATCTTCGTCTCGACGCCTTGGACTCAACGGTGCAAACCGTTCGTCCAAACTCCCGACCGTTTGAAGGGAAAAGCAAGCAGAAGAACCGGACCTTCTCGGAGATTTTCTTGCCATTGTAGACCGAGGTGAGGTTTCTAACTACCACCATTGGATTCCTCTCGTTGAACATATGAATTTTCATGTCGTTTGCTTGATTTGGTTGAGTTTTGACGTAGATCGACGAAGCTACAGTAGCCGCGGCCTTTCGAGGAAATTACGGGCTATTTCTCGAGCTTGTACGGCCAAACCAAAGGTACGCCGTCATTCTACTCCTCTCTAGCTTCATTTTGGTATAAAGAACGTGAAATTTGGCAAAGAAATGAAGAAGTTATGGAGATTTGAAAATTCTCCAGAAACATGCCAAAATTCCGGCGACGGCAACGGTGGCGATCGACAACAGTCGGCGGCGATCGGCTTGAACCCTATCCAGACTGGCCGGTTATGTTAGCGATGACGTCAGCAACCGGTCTAAACCAGGAATATTCTTGGAACATTCCTTTTAACGCCGTTAGGAATATTCTGTTAGGTTTAACGGAGATGCTGAAATATTCCGTTGACCCAGCGCGTGAGCCGCGAGTAGGCCGCGCGTGAGCCACGCGTGGGGTGCGTGGGACATTATTTTCGACCTCCGTCGACGCGAGGCGACTCTTGACGATGTGTACTACCTAGGGTTAGTACGTATGGTATTTTTCGGAGTGTTTAGGACCTTCGTGCTAATATTTTCAGGAACGGGATGTAACAATTGGAGTGGATTTTGGTTTTGTTTTTGGTCTAATTCTATATCAAATTCTAAAAAATAAAGTAAATTCAACAAGTGCACATAACTATTTTTATATATATATATATATATGCCGATTATTTATTAATATATATCGACTGTTTCTAGCATTTTCAAATCAAAACCACAAATGAAAATGATTGTGTATTAGCATTGGAGTGGATTTTGGTTTTGTTTTGGGTCTAATTCCATACCAAATTCCAAAATCTCAAGTAAATTCAACAAATACACAACTATTTATTAATATATTTCGAGTGTTTCTACAATCTTTATATCAAAACTACAAATTCAAATGATTGTGTATTAGCATTGGAGTGGATTTTGGTTTTGTTTTGGGTTTAGTTTCATACCAAATTCTAAAAACTCAAGTAAATTCGACAAACACACATAAGTATTTATTAATATATATATATATATATATATATACGCCAACTATTTATTAATATATATGCCGACTATTTCTAAAATCTTTATATCAAAATCACAAATCTAAATGATTGTGTATTAGCATTTGAATGAATTTTAGTTTTGTTTTGGGTCTAGTTCCATACAAAATTCCAAAAATCAAATAAATTCAATAAGTACACATAACTATTTATTAATATATATATATATATATATGCCGACTATTTCTAAAATGTTCATATCAAAATAATTTGTAACATTTGATCGTACACCAAATAATTACGTGATTATACAGAGCTTATTAGTGACTAATAAAGTGAGTAAAACGCATATCAGCAGATCAATGTCACTCAATTTTTATGGAAGATGCAAATCAAACTGAAGAAAAATTGAGAAATCAAAACCACAAATACAAAAGAAAAAATGTTACTTTTTCTCTTGGCTTTGCGAATGGGCGTGCAATCAAAAATCCAAAAGATGTTTCATTTTTGTTACAAACTCACCATCGGTACTACTATTCTGTCATGGCCTATTCGTGCCAAGAATGTATGAGAGAGGAGACTATTGCTTTGAGTCAATGTCATGTTCAAACGAAGTAAGAAAACAACCACATCAACTTAACGCACAAGTATACTAAAGCTGGATGGAATAACTGCATCAGATATGCAGGATGCATTGACTTTCAAAAAGGAGGGAGGAACATTGTAGATTAATCCAACTTGTCATAGAGATTTCCTATACCACATTCAGAACTCTTTAGTTACATTTAGAAATGCAACTAATACATTTAGTGGTGGTTCACTTTAACAAAAATTACTCAAACAAGTCCAGTAGCAGAGAGTAAAAATAAAGATTAAATTAACAAACAACATAGCAAAATAATCAGAAAACAAGCATAACAAAAGACATCCATGCGAAACAAAAAATTGTATGAACTAAGACATTTCCCAATTTATTTACACTCAAATGGCACTCATGGCCTACAAAAATTTATAGATCACAAAAAAAAAAGATCTTTGAATGTTTCAATAGTCATTTTAATGATCCTCTTAACATTGTCCTCTAGCCCCTCCTCTGGAAATAGAAAAAGAGAATCAATACTAGTGCAAAATTTCAGAAAAATTGCTTCTTTCTTTAACATACAATGGAAAGTACACATGTCCAAACACTCTTTTAGATCACCATACGACGAATATTTGTATTTGAGACTAAAAAATGATAGATTTTATGAAAACACTAATAATATAACTATTGGGATCAAACCTTGTATCCTGGTGGCGACTGAACACAATAACATCCACGCCAAGTCTCATAGTAATGGTCTTGAAGCCATTTCCATCTGGAAAGCTACAAGTCAACCAATAAATGCCAACGAAGATAGTAAAACAGAATTTAGAGTGAATGGTAAAATTTATACATTGTCCAATGACTAATTTTGATTTCTTATCTGAAAAGCCGAAACTCATACAACGCCGCATAGCTTTAGGGTCCATCCCACTACCATCATCTAGACATAAAGTATCAAATTCTGGAACCAACAATCAGGTAAATACACTTGAATATTAAAATTTTTAACAAAAATAAAAACTCGTGTGCATATAGACAATACATACCTTGAATTAACAGTACTGGACTTCCATCCATTATATTCAAGATTTTATATACAATGACAAAAGTGGCCCCATTTTGTATCTATCCAAAATAACAATGAAAGAGAGATTGAGACTATTTCTGCTTATTATTCAAGAATTCAATGTACCTCAACTTGGACTTGCTCGGCTTCAAGCAAGCACTCCAATTTCACATGCGAAACGGACCGAGAAACGTATCGTGAAACTGGCTGCAAAACAAAAATTAGAAAACCAAATTTCAATAGAACTTGAAGATTAAGAGCAAATGTCGAAGTGAGCGACGAACAAAATTTGAATAGAAATTGAAAATTTATGGAGAAAGAACTCTAGAAGTGGAGGTAGAAAAGACGACCTCAATGGTCCAGTCGAGGGCGTCCCAGCTGCCGATGGCCTCCATCTTCTCAAACTCGGAAGAGTCCTTGAGAGGCATTAAGGAACCGCCATTGTTGCAGAGGTGAGCTCGAGAGGTGGCGGAGGCAAGCGGGAGTTGCAGTGAGAAAGCTCTTGGAAGATTTGAGATTGCAAAAATGGAATTGAATTGGAAAAAAAAACGAAAACAGAGAAAAATATCAAGAAAGGGAGATAAAATAAACGGCGAAAGCTTGCCGTTAGGGTAAAATGGAAAACTAGACCTATTATTTTGGTTGGGCTAGCTTTATTTGGGCTAGTTTGATATTGGGCTTGACTTAACCATTAAATCAAAGTTATTAGGGTGTTTTTGGTTAAGATTGAAAGTTTTTATATCCTTTTCATTAGTTTTCCTTTATTTTTAATGAGGAAAATTGTTAATTCCTAATATGAAGATATCGGAAAATAGCAGCGAAAAATAATTATTCCTAATATGACGACACACGCTCATGAACTATTGCTAAAACTAAATCCAATCAATTACAAAAAAAAAATGGAAATAAAAACGTTAAATAAAACAATTAAAGATTGGAATTAATACATACTAGCCTCTCTACACGCGTTGACTCGTGCACAAGAGACCTTTTTTTATTCACATGCACTACGTGCCCCTAAAGATGTGTTACGTTAGCCTCTTTGCACTTGCGAGAGACCTCTTTTTAATCACAGGCGCTACGTGCCGCTTAAGTGATTTTGTATATATGAACACCACAAATGACAACATGCAACAATAGATAACATAGTATAAGATAGAAATAAGGAACCATCCTTTGTTTTGAGCTTGAAGAGTGTTGTTCTTCTTTTTATCCTTTTCTTACATCAAGATGCACTACGCTGCCGCACATAGTTCTTTTTTTCTTTTTATATTTACACATACAGAAAACATTTTTATAATTAGACGATGTACAAATTTTAATTCTAATTTTTACATTTGTACTTGTCAAGACATTCATTTTATACTTTTATCTAGGAAAGTTTTTCATATTTTCATGAGATAGACAAACTATTAAAGAAAAGATCACAAATATAAATTATATTGCAGAATAATGAGTACAGTAAACAATATTTGAAAAATGAGAATCTGATATTTACTAAAACTCTGATTGTGTATTATGAGTCCATATTTATGAAGGACTTGTAACAAATATATCATCATTAACTATAAAATGAAGATAAAATAAAAAGAAATAGACAAAATAAAAATACGACAAAGAGAGCTTTTTTCTTCACCCTTAACGCCTTGCAATTGAGAGCCTTCATATCTGCAATCATAGATTCCTAAATGTCAGCCTTTGCTGGTCTAGGGGAATACCCTCCTTGTCTTGGATCTTAGCTTTGACATTATCAATGGTGTCAGAGCTTTCAACCTCGAGGGTGATGGTCTTGCCGGTGAGGGTTTTCACATAAACCTGTATCTGTTTATAATTCAAACAATCCTAGATCAACATTCTGTCCTTGCAATTCAAACAAACAAAATCGGATCATAGCAAACTATTTCATTAAACTGATTAAATCAGACAACGTAAATAATATGTCAATCAATTTCTTTCATACAGTTCCTAAAGAGATAGTCAATCTATTCTAGAGGACCAGGTGCTTCAATTAAATCTCAAACCGGCATAAATAAAAACCAGTCTCCAATCTCAACCTCGACACTATGAACACTCAGACGCAATTCTCTCTTATTATGCTTCTACTCAATATCGTGTCCTTTCCTCTAGCAATTTCTGTTTACATTAAACTACAACGCTAACTTGAGTAATCAAACATCACAAAGCTACTCCTCACTTTCTGCATATGAACACTATCCATATGTCACTTATATGTGTGTTCTTGCTTACTAAAATGCACATTTCACTACAACATACAACAACAAAAGTTATCAAACTATCCCTTAATTACGCAGATACCGCACCAAATCACATATATCTGTACATCTGTGCCAATCTCATTTAGGGCAATGGAAAATCCACACACGCAAACACACACATCTGCAATAAAGAATTAATCTGTACCTTATCAGCACTTTCTTTCGCTTTCTCGACCTTTTCTTTTTCAGCCTTCTGCTTCTCCAATTTCTCCCTCTTCTTTTTCTTCACAAATTTAAAAAAAATAACAAAACAAAACAAATTGATTCGATTACAGAAAATCATTAAAATCCTAAGCACTGTTAACAAAATAATAACTGAAATCAGAAAACACTTGACTACAAAACACAATTGGTGGTACTGTATATACTCGCCCAATAACCTTGATGCAATTCTTTCTTTTCTCCCAAGATCTTTTCTGCTTAAGCCATAAATAATGATATGGGATATCTCTATATAAAACACTTTCTTTCACTTTCTTGGCCTTTTCTTTTGATTCTTGCAAGATACAAAACACAATTTCATGCATTTGAAGCCTCTTTTAATTGCTTCCTCTACATCTACCTGGAATTCTAGATTAGACTACAAACATCAATTACAAAATTAAATGAACAAAAGAAAACATTGTGTCAGTGACAATGCTTAAAATAATAAAATTAAAAAACAACATTAATGTTTCTTCGCAGGAAAGCCTTCTACCTTTTGTCCATAATCCTACAAACAATAGAAGAAAAACAACTAACATTTAAAAACAACTCAATTCTAAATGTGCTATAAGGCAATTATAGACGAAGTTATGGTCATAATAATTGAAAAAAAAATAATAACCTTCACTGATAAAGAAAGTAAGGAATATATGTACACATAAATTCATAAAACTTGTTGACATCAACATAGCATTTGACACCCACTTGTTTGCACTTTCAAAATTGAGTGAGTACCGATTAAAGATCTTAAACAATCACTATTAAAACAAATAAGATAAAGATGCAGAATTTATTTTCAGAACATACCGAATGGAATTACCGAGAAATTTTGCAAAGCCTAAAGTGATTCTCCAAACCTTAATCTTTCTATGTGAGTTTTCAGAGAATGAAAAAATAATAATAACAAAACAGAACAAATTGGTTCAATTACAGAAAATCGCTAAAATTCTAAGCACTGTTAACAAAATAATAACCGAAATCAGAAAACACTTGACTACAACAAATATTCAAAATTCGAAGCAATTTTAGACATATCGTAATTAATACTGGGTAATAACTGAAATTAATAAAAAACCTATCAAATGCTCTAAAAAACAATCAAAACCATAGAAAAAATCACTAAAAAAAATCTGCCAAATACCGAAATAAATTCAAGTTTTTTCAAGATCTATTGTTGTAGTATGTACCCGAGTTCAATAGAAATCGATTGGCGGTGATCTCAATGCACGTCGTGCCCAAATTTGACTGGAAATTCGATGGAAAACCCGATGTCAGTGGCGAAGAGAGAGAGTTGGGAGAGAATGAGATGAACAGATGGAAAATTCAAACCCTAAAACTCACCAGGAAACCCAACCTTTTCTGGGTTTAAAATGTGCAAGCAAAGCTCCAATGTTACCCGAAATGATAGTGATTTTTGGGTGAGAAGAATGGTGGAGGTGGAGAATGAGGATGAACCGATAGAGATAGTTGGGAGAGAATGAGATGAACAGATGGAGAAGAATGGTTTTGCCATCTGTTTAAAGATAATTATCAGTTTTCTAGATAATTATGTCCTCTCTTTCCCACTCATTTTAATGTTTTTTACTATTATGTCTCCATTTTTTTATTTTTTGTTTTTTTTTATAATCGGTAACAATGGGTGTTTTAGATATTTTGTAGAAAATTTAAACTTAAGGCTTTCTGCCTTAATAATATAGATAATATAGATTACTATAAATAATGAACTAGATGTGTGATTGCTCGTCATGTGGGGTAAAAAAGTTATGAGAAAGAAGGTCAAATTTTTTACTGAGCCCTAATCTAATTCATCACCTTAAAAAAAAGAAAGCGTGCTTACGTGAAATGTTGGTCAAAGAGTTTAATTTGAAGATTTACAAATTTTGGAGCTTTCCTAAAATACGCTAGAAAATTTGAGTTACAATCAAACTTTTTTATTTTTGATTTACAAAAAAAAGAGTATAGAATGTGACTGCATAGAATAAGTTGGGTATATACAAAATATGAGTTTGGATGCACTTCGGATATTGATTTCCAAAGTAATGTCTGATGCCTTCTTATAGGCACGTGGCTTTGATGACATACATGTAAAATTCATGACAAACGAAATGCATGTTTTCTCGGCTTTCAAAAATTTCTGCACCGCCCTATTTCAGAGCCCTTCATTGCATTTGATTTTCACTAACCTAATTTCTTCTAATTTTTCTTTCAACAATTGCTGCTCCATCTTTTCATTATGTCGAATTCTCTTACTGCATGGTTAACTCTCCTCCGTCAACTGTAACGTATATACTAGCATATATATATATATATATACACACACACACACATATATGTGTATATATACACGTTTCCATACTGTTGAATGACAGTATATTTCTACAAGTTTGAGTTTTCGAACTGTTTCAATACGAAACTGAAACGAAACAAACAACTGCAACTCAAATTTGGCAATCATATGAGTAACAATACTCCCAGTTAAATGAGATGCATCGTACTCACGTGAATATATCAATCCACATATTTCATGCAAACATTTGTTCGTAAGGGAACGAATGCCCAGGCAACCATGTGGGAAATAACCTCCAGTGCATAGAAAATATTAATCTTTATCTTTAATATTTAAAGAGATTTAGATAATCTTTATCTTTATCATTAATCTTTATCTTTAATATTAATCTTTATCTTTAATATCTCAAAAGTCATGCAGTTCATGCTTTCAAGTTTGAAAAGACGCCAACACATGGAATAGCATGCCGACACATATAAACATAGGGTAAACTGTCGTTTGACCACCTGAACTATTACTTCAATTGAAATTGACCACCTGAACTATTTTTTTGGTAAATTGACCCCCTGAACTATTTGAAATTAGCCAATTAACCCCTCACCGTCAGATTCAACGAAATTTCATCTACTTTGCTGTCAAATACTAACACGTGTCGTATTTTAATTGATAGATCTAGCTGACATTCTAACGAATTAACAGCAAATTGAATGGAATCTAGCAGTAGGGGGTAAATCTACTAATTTAGGAAAGTTTAAGGGGTTATCATGCCTAGACACACTGTTCATCCCTTTTCGTCAAATAATGCAGAAACAGTTCCCCAGATATCTTCATTTTCTTTTTTTTATTTAAATGAACCAAATCCGCTTCTGAAACATCATATAGGATATAACCCAATCATCAACTAAAATCACAAAGATTGAAGTTAATGCAAGATATCCAGCATCCGATGTTCGTACAGCAGTATCCACAACCCCTTTTCGGGCTCTTAATTGCATTAACTGTATGCAATTCTTCTTAACAGAAAGGGCTAGGCTACACGTCAAATACAACACCTTATGTTGGAGCACTATCAGAAAATTTGAATTATAATATAGATTTCAATGATGATAAACCATATAAACTACAACAAGAAGTGTGTCTACCATCAAGGTAAACAATAGAGTAAGAAACACTAACAAACATCCCGATTGAGGCTTGCATGAATACAATGTTGACATAATTTTGCTCATGCCCTTTTGTTAGTCGTCTTGCCAAAAACGCAATTCATAATTTGAAGTAGAAATACCAAAATCTTCAAATCGAAAACGCAATCGGTCGTAACACAAAACCTAGAGGAGGGGATGGGGTGGTGAATAGGCTTAATCCAATTTACAAATTTATTAATCATGTTGATCAGGTATGCAGCAGGATAGAAAACAAGTTGTGATCAATGATCAGTCGATATTATATTATATTTTATGGTATTCTAGGTTAGCTTTTATGTTTGTTTTTGAGGGAATTTTGATACTTCTTTATATGTTTTTATCATAGGATGAATTGAATTAGCTTTGAGCATTAAATGGACAAATTGTGGAGTTTTGGAGCTAAGAAAATTATGTCAAAGTTTCAAGCCTTAATTCTATGCCGTTTGATCGTGACGAATAATTGAAGATGAATTGCATAATTTGGACAGATTCACGTTTCAGGCTTATTTGGCATATAAGTGATCCAAGATTATGTTTTTGGGCCAAGGTTTCTTCAACAAAATTGTAGATGACGTTTTTAGCTTTCCAACGACATTTTATGGGCCTAATTCAGAGCTGATTTGGTCAATCAAAAATAGGATTTTCTGCAGCAGTCCAAGTCCTTGTTAGAAAAGGATTCTGTAATTTAATTTATTTTTATTTTTGGAGAAGCCTATTTTAAGTAGGATTTGGTTTTTCTAGTAGTATATATAGCCGAATCTCTAGGGTTAAAGGTGGAGAACGAATTTGAAGATTAAATTGTGGAGAACTCGGCTCAACTTTTCTACAACGGTGCTTTCTAAACTTTTATCAATTTATTTTATGATTTCAATTATGATTATGCGTAACTAATTCTTTTTCTAGGGTGAGGCCTTGAGCCTTTAGCATGAATATGTAGTTTCTTTTCAATTGCTTATGATATTATGCATGCTACTTTGAATTGTCAATAACCGGTTTAAACTATCTATTTATCTTAATGCTTGATCACCATTAGGATGTAGACAAGTAATTGGATGCAATTTATGTTGGAATATCACCCTTAAATTGGCTAGGGCTTCTTGTGATTGATAATTGTAAGTTCAATTAAGGCAAATATCACGCTCTTAAGGCTTGCATGGTTTTTCAAAAGGTTTTCACAAAACTTAATGAGTCTTGTATGTTCATATTTGATCTGAATATCACAGACAAGTTGCATGTTAGATATATGTTCTAGCTAGAGTATCACCAGTAGAATATGCAATAGGAAAACCTAACCTTCAAAGTACATGTGTAATTCATAAGTAATTGGTAGAACTATATAGAATTGTTATTGGTGATGGCTGAGCTCTAGAGTTTCTTATCTTTGTTTTCTGATAATTCTTGACGAGCTTTCTTTTAATTATTTAAATTTCTGCGAATTTTCATTATTTTTATTTGTGCTGTTTTTTTTCATTCATGATCACAAATCTCTACTTTTTGTATTAAATAATTAATTAAGAATTGGTTCTAAATACAAGTTATTTACATCAATCCCTGTGGAAACAACCTTGCTTGAGTTATCTATACTACAACAACCTCGTACTCTTGCAAGTATTTTTTGTAATTTTTGCCTAAAATTTGAGTGTGGTAAAATTGCTATCAATCAACAAGTGCAATGAGCGAATGTAATAATAATCAGACAACAGGATTGAAAGCTGATATCAATCTTGTTACGTTGATAAATAAAGTGCCAAAAACTAAACCACAGAACACAACGATTTACCGAGATAAAACTAACACATGGAGAAACATCCTCGGACACACAACCAGTGAAATAAATCCACTACGAGAAAAATAACTTTACAAGACTCACCCAATAGATTGCACAAGCACCAAGACTCTTAGGACTTACACAACCGCTACGCCTTTTGCCACGATTACAATCTCGCTTCACAACTCTTCTCTACAAGATTTTCCACACACAATCTCAAGATATCGAATTGTGATGAACACTAGAAAGATCTCAGACCAGATATTCTAGGAACATAATTAGCACATGAACTCACTCAAAACCTGTATATCATTGTATTTGTGCATGTACTCTACATCAACACAAGCCAACATATATATAATAAATCATAACAAAACCCTATCACCTAAATTCAAGAATGATTAGCTTAATTTTCAAAGCCTTACAATTAAACAAATAAGGATTGGTTTTTTTTTTTAGCTAAATGGAGAAAGATTAGTTGAGATTAGCTCTTTAGCAATGGTCGCATGTGAGACACCAACCCTCCCCCGAAGGGATGAGGACCATGACACCTAGAAAACCCTCCGCTCATCCCTCCTCCACTATTTTTATTGATGATAAATAAAAGAAAACTAAAAATATTCAAGCAGGGGACTATGCCAAGACCCGCAAAGACAAAACAATCAACGAAAACGTTAATAAGGACGAAACGAAATGTCATGAGCATGGGTAAAGGCTACAAAATCTAGAACCGTAGACCACTAGGAATAAGCATAACTATCTGCCCCAAATGAAGCTAAAACATCTGCAACGTGATTTCATTCTCTATAAATATGTGTACACATAAATCACATTTGACGAAGTCGTCAAAGACAGTTCTTCCAATCCACCATAAGAAACCAAAGGACCGCATTAGGAGCCTTAAAAAGGTAGTGAATAACCAACATGGAATCTGTTTTAATCCACAAATGTTTCCAACCTCTGACCTAAACTATACGCACAACCTCAATAAAAGCAAGAATTTTTGCAGCGACTGAATTTACAAATTTTGTGTTTGATGCAAAAGCACCAGGCAACCCACCCTCCGATGAGCAAAAAGTCCCCCCAAATCCAGCACGTTCATTAACACAAGACCCATCGATATTAACCTTGAGCCACCCAACCATTGGCAACCTCCAAAGGACTGGAATAAAAGATGAAGCCACAATAGAAAGCGGCGAGATACCCAATACTGAGAAAATAGAAAACATTGAAGCGGAGGAGATACAACTCAAAAAACACACTAGAGCCGAGTCACGAAACCGTGCCGCTAGCCAACACTTAGCATAATCCAGGGAAGCAGACTACTAAATACCCCAAATAAAAGCACAAGGCACTATAATCCAAAGTTTTCGAGTAGAACCAGAAAAAGTTGTAAGAAAAGTTTCCGAAAAAACCTGTAATCTTGAACCACTAGAGAGGGATGATGAAAAAGCTCTAACAACCAAGACCAAAGACCCACAATCCATGGACATTCCAAAAAGATGCGAGAGAGTGTAACATCCCGTAAAAAGTTTGTTATAAAATAATTTCTGGGGAATATTTTCTACACATGCGTGTTTATTTCGTACACGTGAGCGTGTAAGTTTACTGTTTTGGTGGGTGCAAAATACCCCCAAAACCCCACTTTTCCTTTTCTTTCCTTCCCCTTCCTTCTCCCCGTCACTTTCTAATTATTTTCTCAATTTTGACTTTTCTCCCTTTTTCTCTCCGTGTGTGCACAGTGCACATCGACGAAAACCCGTCGAATTGAGGCGAACGAAAATCACCACCTTCTTCGTCTCGACGCCGTGGACTCAACGGTGCAAACCGTTTGACGGGAAACGCAACCGGAAGAATCAGACCTTTCCGACCATTTTTCGGCCAATCTAGACCGAGGTGAGGTTTCTAACTACCACCATTGTATTCCTCTCGTTGAGTAGATGAATTTTCATAGGTCGTTTGCCTGATTTGGTTGAGTTTTGATGTAGATGAATTTTCTCGTTGAGTAGATGAATTTCGAGGCAATTACAGGCCATTTCCCAAGCTTGTACGACCAATCCAAAGGTACACCGTGATTCTACTCTTCTCCAGCTTCATTTTGATATATAGCACGTAAAATTTGGCCAAGAAATGAAGAAGATATGGACCTTTAAAAATTTTCCAGAAACCGGCCAAAATTCCGGCGACGGTGGCCGGCGGCTGTTGGCAGCGGTGCCGGCGACCAGAAAAAGACTAAAGGTGACTGGCGTTGATGTCAGCAAACCGGTCTAGACCGATCCGGGTGGCGTCAATGTTGACGTCAGCAACCGGTCCAGGCCGGCGCTGACGTCAGCATTGACCAGCGTTGACCGGCTCGGCTGACTCGCGCGTGAGCCGCGCGTAATGGCGGGTGGAGCATCCTTTTTCGATTCCGTCTTCGCGAGGCGACTCGTGACAACGCGTACTACCTAGGGGCAGTACGTATGATATTTTTCGAGGTGTTTTGGACCTCCTGGTTGAGCAAACAAGGGATAGGTGTAATTAATTAGTTATTTAATAACCTTTATGAGTTTAATCATTATTACAGTGATATCTCATATAGGTGAGACTTATCCAGAGGATTACCGGGGTTACCCAGGACAGGGGGGCTACGACCCGGCTACCTACAGGTGAGTGAGTGGGTCTTTGTTTTGATAAATGTATATGTACGTATGGTTTTTCAATGCTTTCTTCAAACTGTTAGCATAACTCATATCATATACGTTTGTTGGAGGTAGAACATTCGTATTATATTGCCATACATGTTTTATACTGTTGCTCATCAGTAGATGTATAACACCCTAGGTATTAGTACTCAGTCTTGTGGCCAGGACTAGCCTTGACGTTTGGAGTAGTCACTACCAGTACCGCTACGCAACTTTGGATCCATTGTAGGTACTAGCCTGTTCTAGGTTGCACTAGGCAACTCGAA
This sequence comes from Gillenia trifoliata, assembly GCA_018257905.1. Taxonomy (NCBI): domain Eukaryota; kingdom Viridiplantae; phylum Streptophyta; class Magnoliopsida; order Rosales; family Rosaceae; genus Gillenia; species Gillenia trifoliata. The sequence continues at coordinate 10,721,896 of CM031086.1, forward strand.
CTTGTGTGACGCACTTTGTGCACAGCACTTAGCGTTAGACTCGCGTCAATGTAGTACTCAGAGTGTTACTTTTATACCTAGCCTGTTCCTCGTAGTTTAGCTACTTGGACTTGTGTGTTTACATATGGGTGAGCATGTCAGTAATCATTATCGGGGAGTACCCGTATATTTTTATTATAGTATTTTGAGGTTCATGCCAGAGGGTATGACATGTTTTCAATTATACTTGTTTTCTAGTGAGGGGTTAGTATACTCTTGAAAACAAAGGTTTTATCAAACTTTGCTTTTTGACCCACTCATCGTTTTATGTTTTGCGCCCCTCCAGGACCTAGAGGCGGGTTCTCTTATCGGTGACACGAGGACTTCCTTGGCAGTGGTCGACGGTTCTGACATTGCTTCAGTTTATGTAGGATTCACTCTTACTTGTAGTTAACTTTTATTTATCCATCCTCACGGGGATGTGAATAATTTATACTCGTGCACTATTTACTTTGCTCTGACTGTTATGCATCCTGTATTATGGGTTTTTAACCCTCACCACACTTCTACTTCCGCACTCAACTCTTTTTATTCTTACTCTTTCACTTATTCATGCATAATTGGCTTTCGTCACCTAACACGTGTCGGCCAGCACTTCCTGACACCCGGCATGTCCGGGATCGGAATGTGTCAGAGAGAGACTCAGTAGCTGAATTAAAAAATGAGCAACGAGAAACTATCAAAAATCCCATATGTTGGAGCACCGTATTAGTCAAGAGACGACCTTGTAAGACTTTCCAAACAGTTAGGTTTTGCCTTGGTTGAATCCGATGAGACCAAATGATTTTCCTCAAGCCACTTGGATATCAAAGTTAAGCAGGTGAGCCTCTTTAGCTGTAAGGATACAAGAGAGAGAGCCAGACCAACATAAAAAGTCTGAATATGCCTGTAACAGAAGAGGAGTAGTTGTAATTAAAGAAGCAACTTCAGGAAAAATAGAAATGAAATTCAGCGGCAATTCCCAATGAGAACCATATTGTCACGCCCCGAATTTGGCTCAAACTAAAGCCGAGAAGGTGACACTTCACGTTACTTTTAAGAGCAAAAATTAGCTACTTCAAAGTCTCCAAAACTAAACATAAGCAATTTCATTACCATTTCTTAATTTATGCCTCAAAATGTACTACAAAGGGTCCAAAATCCAGAAAAAAATGTACAAAACATCTAATGTACAAGTGTTGTCAAAACTTGCAAAACTTGCAAAACGCACACTGAAACCCTAGAATTGGTTTAATCACAAAACCATCGAACCACCACACGAAACCATAGCCGATACTTTCGTCTCGTCATTCTCGACGAGACTGTGATTTCAAAATCCTCAAATTCGAACCAAATCAGCCAAACCGATACCAAAACAAAAATGACAAACTGTTCATCGAAGTTCGTGACAATCTCGGCCTAGGTAAGCCTCGAAACCATTCCCATTGGTTTTATCACATTGAGTAGGTTCAATTCCATATAATGAACGTGAATTTTGGTGCAGTTTTGGAGTAGAACGGATTTAGGGTTTGTCCGAAGGTTTTCGGCCAATTTCAGGCCATCTCTGGCCATTTTTCCAGCCCCAATTTGGTATGAAAATATTCTACTCTTCAATACCTTCATTTTGATATATGGATCATTGAATTTGGCTAAGGAATGGAGAAGATATGAATTTTTGAAGTTTTGGACAATTCGGAAAATTTTTCTAGATTCCGGCGAACCAGAGGGTGGCCGGCGGCGGCTCTAGCGACCGGCGAGAGGTTGAAGGAGACAGAATATTCTGTCACGGTAACGGAATATTCCTGACGGCATCAGCATATTCTGTCAGAAAAGGTATATTCCGCTAACTTTGACTGACGTCGTTGACTTTAACGGCGATGACGTCAGCAGGCACGTGCTCGCGCGTGCCAGCGCGTGGCGACACGTGCCAGCGCGTGGCGATTGTTTACCGGTGTGTGTGACAGTGAACGGCGGCATTGGCGGCGGTGCACGGCGGCGGAAAAGTTTTCGGGTCCTGGAAATCATTTTTCGAGCCCGTTTTAGCTAAAAATAGTGTTATTTTTAGATTCTTTTTATGAAAGGGTTATTATTATTTATTTTAGGGATGTTTTTAATATTATTCCTTAATATTAAATAGGTAATCCTACGACTGGGCGCTCCGAGGAATGCAACACTGAGGAGGAATATATTCCCGAGTGCTAGTGAGTGGACTTTTGTTTTAACAAATGATTTCTATGCTTTGCAATATTTATGATGTTGATATATATATGTTTTTAAATGATTGAGGCATGAATATATATTTATATATATTATGAAATGGTTTTAGATTATGGTTTTGGTTATGCATAAAGGTATTGGTATTTGATATTGATTTTAATGAATATACCTATTTATGCAACGCCTGAACATTTGTGAAATTATGAAGTTAATGTTATCCTTTATTTAAACACATGATGTATATATGTATGTTTTCAAACACACTTGGTATGCTTTCATTGTGTTGTAGTACTGTCTCACTGCCATAGGACAAGTCTCACATGTTTGGGTGACATGCACTGTAGTCCAGGGGTATTGTCCTGTAAATACCTTAGTGCAAGCTTGTCTTACGTTCATGTTTATTTTTGGGGGAAGGCCCCACAACGTAAGGACTCGGGTGTGACGGGCTATTGCGCAAGTGCTTACATGTGTGTGGTACTAGGAGTACAAATGGATTGATAACGTAAAGTGCTTGTACGGGGATTGGGATGAGGTTCCTCAACACGTACATGGGTGATTGCACATATACCACTGTGTTGGTTTTCTTTATTATAATTATTAATATCTGTTGTGGTACAACTTTTGGAAACACAAATGGTCATTTACGGATTATACTTTGAGATTTACTTTTCAGTTATACTTATACAGTATGTTTTGACATATACTATGGAAGTATGATTTTACACCTATACTGATTTTCAAACAGGGGGTTACTATGTTGAAAAGAGAAAAGGGTTTAGAAAACTTTATTTTTCGTCCACTCACACTTTTGTTTTGCGCCCCTTTCAGGACTTAGTAGCAGTGCATCTGGTGAAGTCGAGGCATTTGACTGGCAACTCTTATTCCTTCCCGACAACGTAGGGATTTATTTTTCATTCAGTTCTTTAATAATATCTATCCCTGTTATGGATAGAAATTTTAGGAGCTTGACTCTATCTTTTATTCCGTTGCTTTATATTAGTTACGCTCTGAACCTTGTGCATATTTGTAATGATTTCCGCAAACTATTTGACGGTTGAATTGTTTAAATTAAGTGTTGGCATGCATACAATGGCTTCGTCACTTATGAGTGTCGGCCAGCACGCCCCAAACTCGGTGTCCATGTGGATTTCGAGGGCGGGGTGTGTCACAAAGTGATTCAAATGCACAGTCAAAGGAGTTGAATTCGAAGGCTGCAATACAATGAACACAAGAATTCAATGAATCAATAACAATACAAATAACTTCTGTGATTCCTCATTAGTGAATCCAATGAGACCTTATTCCCGTGGTGGTCACATGAGCCTTATTACCACCTGATCAGAGATCTAGACTCCTTCACAATGAAGGCACAAATATTATGATTCAGACGAATTGAATCAGCCACAAGTTCAGATGCTATTCGATGTTTGAATACAAACACTTTGAGTAATGAAACGAAGGCAATTGTATCTGAATCAATAATCAAATGAGGTTCAAATATCAAAGGAGCCAAGTGAAGACTGAAACAAAACTGAATAACAAAGTAGTTCAAAAATTCAAAAACATAGAAGCAAAGCAAAGCAAAGCTAACAACACAAGGATACTTACTGATTCAGAACATTACAGGAATACTTACCAAATACTTACTAAATACTTACATAACACTTACTAGGATACTGACAGATTCACTAAACTTGAAACCATGAAATCCAGCAAATAATAATTACTCCATGTATTTCTTAGCTTAGACAAGTTTCTCTCAAACTCCAATCTTTTAATTTTTTGGTTTTGAAACAAGTGATAATGGGCTAAGAGAAGCAAAAGTTGTCAATAACAAGGAGACAACTTTCTTTAAGCAAGTGGTGAATGTTACTTCAGTAGTGCATTTGCTTGTTAATAGGTGGGAGCTTACTTCACATGAGGGTTTGCTTTAAGTAAGCAGGCAGCTTAACTTTACAGATGGTGTCTAGTTTGAAGTGCTAAAATCTGTTATTTTTCATCCAAACAGTTAGGCAAATTACACTAGGGCCTCAAAAGAGTTGGAGTGTCACAATCTTCCCGCCTTAAAGAAAATTTAGTCCCCTAAATTTCACGTATCTTGAACTGATTGGTTTACTCTAGCTTGGGTACTAACCAAACAAGCCAACTTCAAAACTAACAAATTTGAACTTATGAGGCACACTAACCAAACAATGTTGAACAAACAAATCTTTCTTTTGAAGGTTACAAGAGAGGGTAACCCGAGGTTATTTTATTCCGCCGACCCTGGGTCCGGAGCGTGACACATATATAATTCATGCCTAAATTCTAAGCCAAAAAGGAAAACATATATAATTATATAAATTAACCTAATTAGCTTAAACCAAATCAGACCCAATACTTTGCAGACATCGTGGGATTGAAATGATACTTCAATCCTGCACACGCAGAATAACATTTATATAAATTTAAACCACCTAAGAATGCATGTAGGTCTCTAAGTCTCACTTACGGTCCTAAACTTGAGATTGTGATTTAGTTACCGTAAGGCAGCGATCATCAGTTGGACTTGATCTTCGATAGCTTGAGTAGAACTAATCCTAACATTTAAGACTCAACTTACACACAAAGGTTTAGACTAGGAAATGCCAATTACAACAGATATGCACTAACACAAACTCTTGCAACCCATTTATATTTTTGTACTCTCAAAGACGAGACTTGGAAAGACAGAATGCCATACAGAGGGTTTTATATCTATAGACCCAAAGTGTCGTTTGACAGAGGTTGCAACTCATTATCAATAAAGCAACATATCCCTATAGAATATACACAACCAATTGCCAAAAGATGCAATGTTTAGCCTCTATATAATGAACACCAATGCCCTTTCGCACTAACCAGTTTACAAATGAAGTGGGGTGCAGTACCGAATTCTATCAAAACTGAATTGAAGAATTTTTCATTCAAATACTGAAATTGAATATTATAATATAAAATTTCTAACAACTATGGTAACCATAAGACTTGAAATGATTTCACAATCTTCAAAAAATTGAAATTCCATAGAACATGTTACGAAGGTACGGAAGTTTCTCAGGAGTGAAACCCGATATTGAATTTTATGTTTTCAATATATTTTCAATTTGCTTCTTGTGAGAAAGAAAAATTCTTAAAAGGTTATACACGTGCAACTGTGCAAGATTGTGTTTTTGAGACAACTATATATAGGGAGGGGTAGTTAATAATAATTTGGTAGCAAAATTGTTACATCCCGTTCCGGAAATAATATTACTTTATTCCCGGAGGTGCAAAATGACGATTTTGCCCTTGGTTGACTTTTTGGTTGACTTTTACGTCGTAACTTGTACGACGTTTCCAATTGTATTTTCTTGACGTGCTCGTCGATACGAACTCGTAGACGCGAGCGGGACGTCGTTCGGACTCCGAACGAATATTTTACGGGCGTTCGATTTCCGACATTCCCGTATTTTCAAATTTGGACAGTTTGGTGGTTGGGCTGGGGCCCAATACCCTATTGGCCCATGTGGCCTTGTTCCCTGTCAGTTTGACCCTTGTTTCTGGGTCTTTGTCCTTGTCCCGTGCCCTCTCTCCCTTTCCTCTGCAATCCACACAAAACCTCACAATCTCTCAGCACACCCGTGCCCAAATTCCATCTCACTGAGCCAATCTTTGGCCAGATGAGATCACAGACATCTTCATCTCTTTGTTGCCTTGATTCACGGCCTGGACACCACAACCCGGGAAAATGCGAGAACCGAGAAATCGTGGGATTTCTCGGCGAGCTTTGTCTTGGCCAACAAGGCCATCCAGGCCTTGATTCAAACCCAGCTTCACCTTTGGACTTACGGAGGCAGTAGGATCACAACCCGGGGCTTGCGTGTGAAGGAGACCTCGAGATCACACAAGTTTCGAGTTTTGGCGAAACTATCGAGCCCAATTCCGGCCACCTCAGGCCGGAGGGCCGGCCCGAAATGGTAAATTCACGAATCTTCTCACTTCTAGCTTCATTTGGTACTTGAATCGTCAATTGGCCTTGAAATGAAGGAGTTATGGCTAGAAATTTCGAAATTAGAGCCAAATTTCCCGGTTCCGTGATCGGCGGCGGCGCCGCTGTTGGAAAAAGGTCGAGGTGGCCGTGGCGTCGACAAGCGGTCGGACATCTGCTGGCGTCAACAAGCGGTTCAACACGGTCGGATCGAATATTGAGGAATATTGATCCGTTAGTTTGCGCCGTTAACGGAATATTCTAACGCCGTTAGAATCTTACCATTAACGCTAACGAAACGATAGCAGCGCGTGCAGCGCGTGGCGCGTGGTGGACTTCCGCCGGCGCGTGAAACGCGTGTGACCTCGCAGCCCCGCGCGTGGCGCGTGAGCCAAATGGCAGCGTGTGGAGGCTGCGTGCGGCAGCGCTGCAGCGGCCACGGCGGTTTTGGAGTTTTCGACCTGAAACTCCGTTTTCGGGTTTCGAGCAGCCGAGTTTTCTTGATTTTTGAATACTTTATTAATCTTGAGTGTTCTAAAATAGGTTTTGGCGACCCGTGGCGTTCGGAGGGCGTGCGTTTGGACTTCCGGCTTTGGTATTTGTGAGTGGGCCCTTTCCACTATATTATTTAAATGTGTTTAAGTTTGGGAAATTATATTTGGTTTATGTACATTATATTGTGGTTTAAATGGATATTTATATCGTGCTATTGGTAAGAACCTTGTTATATTATTTTATTACTTTCGGTTTACTAGCTTGGCTCTCGTATTTTAGTAGACACTTGTGCTTAGTGGTATTTACTCGGTTTACTAGTTTCGGCTCGGTATTTGATGAGCCATGGAAATTAGTGGGCTTGGGCCTATATCTCCATTTGGGAATTATACCATTAAATTGGTGATTTCGCATTATTTATCACGCGTGTGCTAGTGCTCGAACGGCACTATTTTAGGAGGTTTTTATACTCGTTTGTGGGCCTTGGGCGTATTTACCCAGTGAACCTTGGAATTGATGAAAACTTCTACCGTATTTGGGTTCACCTAGTTTACCATTAAGTTGGTATTTCTATACCTTGGTACCCGTGTGGCGTACGCTTGGTATCTCACGTATTATAGTTATACGCTTGGTATTTCGGAGTGCGGCCCGAGAATATCATATATATTGATTAGTTTGAGGCATCACAAGGAGTTTACCCCTTTGTTTTATTCAAAATTATTTCCGTAGTATGTTTCATACGCTCAACTAGGTTGCTTACAGTGTTAGGTGTACCGTCGGGCGGAGACGGCTTCCGTGATTGTTCTGCGCACCTATCACGCTCGCTATGGATCCATGCGCCCGAGTGCAGCTGTTCTAGTCGCTGGCGGCTTCGAACTTCGTTAGCGATGCGCGTCTGGCGCGGCTTCACGTTGATTGTGTACGGCGTGCATTATTTATACACCGGCTGTTCATGGCCGAATATATCTGTATGAACTTGTGTATTTGCTATACCTAAGCGGCCGGTTTATCTTATAGTTTAGTATTGTGATTGTACCAGTCTTCAGCGATGCCACGGAGGCATTTATTTGATTCTGGGTTTCAGTATATCCCTTATTTACGAACTACAGTCAAGCTTTTTATGCGAGCGGTGGCTTTACGCCGTTTCGGACGATAAGTATATTTCGTGCCCCACCTCGTTTCTCACCTACTATTATTGTAGTGCGTTTTAAAAAGCGATTTTCCGACTGACTATTTGATTTTTGGCGGCGATGGGTTACTACTTTGAAAAACAAAGGTTTTAAAAATGACTATTATTGGCCCTCACCCATACATTTTTGCACCCCCTCCCGAGGTTTAGTGGGTGGAGAGTTTGTCGCGTCAGTAGCGGTGGAGAGGTATGGCAGGGCTTTAAATTTCTTGGTATTGTAATTATACCTTGTACTCATTCTTTGTATGACTCGTATTCTTACGCCGTTTGACGTGCTGGGCGTAAATTCATTCAATTACGTTTTCAAATTAATTCTTGTTTCTTTCAATTTGACTGGTCACCTACGTGGTATTAAAGCCGGCCACGAAACTTTTAGGTGTCACGTGTACATCCGGGTTGGGATGTGTCAAAAATTATTATTTATGTAAATTAAATTTAAATTTTTTCACTTACAAATAATGTCACATCCGTTCAAAATTTAAATTATTTTATTCCGGAGTGGGAAATAGCGATTTTACCCCTGTGTTGACTTTTTGGTTGACTTTTGCGTAAGTAACTTTCATGGCTTCCATATATTTTCTCTTGGCGTTATACTGTTGAATACGAATTCGTGAAGGCGCGAGCCGTCGTCGTTGGCCTCGAAGCGAATATTTACGAAGGCGTTAGTTAGTGTTCCGTGTCAAATTAGGCGATTTTGTCTTGTTTGAGAGTGGGCCCAATTACTCTGAGCTGTGGCAAATCCTGAATTTCTAAGGATTTTATCTGTCTTGTCAGTCTACCTCTCCCTCTCTTCTTCTTCTGCAGAAAACAAAAACCTCCCGAATCTCTCAAGGCACCCGTGCCTATCATCCCCCTCCCCTCGAGCCATTTTCGACTGCCGAGCTTTGCGTGTTCATTAAGCGAGCTTGTATTTCCGAACCATGAACGAAGCTTTGTGAGATTGAAAGCCGAAGCTGTGAAATTGTTCGCCGAGGTTCAACTTTTCCGACGAGCTTTCTGCGTCGATTTCGAACAGCTTCATCAAACAAATCACCCCTTTGTGTTCTGGATGTCCATTGTACCTTTCTCGAGCCTTGGATAGCGTTGGTTGGCCAGAGAATCGAAACCGTGATCGGCTTTTGCCTGATGAACTTCTTCCCATTTTCAGGCCACTTCTAGCCAGTTTTGGTCCCAAAATGGTAAAATCTTGTTCTCCTCATCTCTAGCTTCATTTTTGGTACTTGAATCGTCCAATTTGGACTTAAAGCGAAGAAGTTATGAAGCTGCGGTTTTACCCACAAGCGGCCAAATTTCCATGTTCCGTGACCGTAGAAGATGCAGCGAGATAGCCGGCGGTAGCGTCATCGGACCGGGTTGGACGTATATGGTGGCGTCAGCAGCCATTCGAGCGGAAACCTGGCGGCGTCAGCAGAACCCGGTCAGCAGCGTCGGCGTTGACTTCAGCCGACTGCCAGGCCTGCGTGGAAGCGAGCTCATACCTTGAGCGCGTGGCGCGTCGACGTCCTTTGAATCTGTTTTCCACGGGCGACTCGTGGCAGCGTGTACTACCTCGGGGTAGTACGCACGATAATTTTGAGTGTTTTGGACCTCCAGTTGCAAAAGCAAGGGATAGGTTTAATTAATTCGTTATTAGTGACCTTTATGAGTTTAATCATTGTGCGGTGATATCTCATATAGGTAGGGCCTATCGAGGAGAGGACTATTTGGGGCTACCAGGACGGGGGTACTTGACTAGGCTACCTACGGAGGTGAGTGAGTGGGTCTTTGTTTGATAAATGTATATATACGTATGGTTTTTCAACGCTTTCTTTAGCTGTTAGCGTAGTTCATATCACATATGTTTGTTGGAGGTAGAACATTCGTATTATATTGCCATACATGTTTTATCTTTTGTTGCTCATCGGTAAGTCTTATACACAGTATTAGTACTCGATCTTGTGGCAGGACTAGCCTTGGCGTTTGAGTAGTCACTATCGGTACGGCTATAGCGGCCTGGATCCATTGTAGGTACTAACTGTTCTAGGTTGCACTAGGCAACTCGAACTTGTGTGGTACTTTGTGCACAGGCGCTTAAGCGTTGGGCTACGCGTCATTGTAGTGCGTCGTATTACATTTATACCTAGCACTGTTCTTTGTGGTTTAGCCACTTGGGCTTGTGTGTGTTTTACATATGGGTGAGCATGTCGATGCACTTTATCGGGGAGTGCGAATGTTTTAAATGGTAATATTTTTGAGAGTTCATGCCTACGGGTATGACGTATTTTCTCAATTATACTTGTTTTCAAGCGAGGGTTACTATACTTTTTTGAAAACAACGGTTTTATCAAACTTTACTTTTGACCCACTCATAGTTTTATGTTTTGCGCCTACAGGTTAGTTGGTGGGGAGCTTGCAGCAGCGTCGAGCCGCGGTGGTATGACAATGTAGGGATGTTTCTACGTTTGTGTAAATTTGTATCACCAGCCTTTGTTTCTTGTGTATTCTTTTAATTCTTAGCACTCTGTTCTTACTATTCATTCTTAAACTTTCTTTTTGGCCGTCCGGCTAACGTGTGTCGGCTGGCCACCTCCCGCCACTGGCAATAGGGATCGGGATGTGTCAAATAAAAAAATATCCAGTTGACACAAATTACATTTAAGTATCTCACAACTACAGAAAAATATAAACAAGAAAAATAATCTGGCTTAGATGGCCAAAGATGGTCAAGTGTACAACTCGTTATGCAATAGTTGGCTGCCAAGTGAGAAGATTCCAGTTGGAACAATTGAAATGGTTCATCTCCTTCTTCCAACTTGGCTTTCCCGCCGAGCAACTTCCATTCCTTCTCCGTTTTAAGCGTCGGTGACCCTCCACCATCCGACAACAAGACCGACGAAGATAATGGCTGCGGTGAGCACCGCTTAAGCCATACGATCCGGCTCGAATCATGTGTGCCAATGAGGTGAGGAAAATTAAGCTTAGCCTTGGAGCCACGCATTTTAAAAGCGGCTCGGTCATAAGCCAAGCCGGCATCCTCAGCTGTCTCATAGGTTCCGAGCCAGATTCTCGCCCCGTTCTTCATTGGTTCCCTTATCTCCGCTGCGTACTTACCCCAGGGTCGTCCGCCTCACTCCCCTAAAATGCCGTCGCTCTGTGGCGCCTGAACAACACGCGCCGCCAACTGGAAGTTATTTGATGCATCAAAGCATGGTTTGTGTCACCCAAACCCTCCACAACAAAATGAGCATTGCTAGAGCTTGAAGTACTTGGACAATTATGCAATGGTACATCAAGCTCAGGTACATTGGCCAAAAATTTCTCCTGGGTTTCGAAATCATCGTGCAGTAGATGCTGACGAATCGACTCAGAAGAGCCCAGTTGGAACTTGACATGCTTTTCTGTGGACATTTCTGATGATCTGATGATTTTATCAGTACGTTGTTAGTGTTCAGGGATATATAAAGAGTTGGTGGTTGGGTTTGATTTGTAAATCTGAAGGCTTTTTGAAGTTGTGAGATATCGCCTTGTGAGGATTTCTATATATACATGGAGGTGTGGGGAGAGAGGCTTATTGTCATGCTCGTAAGTATGTTACTATTATATTGAATGGGGTTATTTCCTTGAAACCCCACTTGTTTTTTCTTTTCGATCACATGTTTTGAATGCTTCAAATTACGTATATTTTATTCTTTTTATTTGTCTCGATGCTTCTTTCATTGGTTGTTGATTTTAAAAATTTATTAAAAAATTGCAACCGTCCATAATTTTCTTACATGCAAAACTAATTAATAAATAATGATGCTACAATTACGATACAATAAAACAAATTGTCTTACTTCATGCCATAAACACACAGCATTATCTATACCATTATCTGTTATGAATGGATGACGTGCTGCCTCGATATCATTGGTTCTAGACTGAAACACTGCCCACTAAATAATGTCCTTTCTGCATGGTTCTTCTTTGGTTGAATTTAAGATCAAGCTGCTTTTTGTGACTTTTTTTTCCTTAAAAAAAGAGAAGAAATCTTTTGATTCATTTTTATGATTCGTGGCTTTTTGGGTTGCAAAAACTTTGGGGAGGAAGGTTACCCCCATTTAGAGCCATGACATATCACAAGCTTGTTGAGGACTTATATAGTGGGTTTAGTCCTCTTTTTGATTTTATTACAACTTATTTGTGGCTTTTTATTTGTTATGATTTGTTGCAGGAAATAATATAGGCAAGGGGATGAAATAAAAGACAACATAGAAATATTGGGAGGAAATGCTATATGAGTGTCTTTTTTTCTTCTCGGTAGACTTCTTTATGTAGTGTTTACTTGGAGGCTAAGCTCAAGTTTTCATATTTAAATCAGAGGAATTAAATAAGATATTATATCACATTACAAGTGGCGTCGCCTTAATTAATAATATTTACAACACTCCCGTTTTTATGTTTGATCATATATTGGGAGAGTACTAGTTATCTCTAAGCGCTGGCGAAAAATTGATGGGGACAAAACCTAATAAACGAATAAAAAAAGTACAACTTTTGTGAGTCGATGATAATGTATTGGAGCGTGCTTAATGATGTCTACTACAATCTTGCCACAAAAAGAATCGAATAGAATAAAAAGGCGCTTGAAGAAAAAGAGCACAACACGCTCATGTCAACTATAACATATCGTCGAAAATTCTCCCTGATGATAGTAAGTTTTATCTAGTTATAAGCTAGTAAGACTTGAGATTCACAACAATCTTCAAGAAATTGAACTTCAATAGAACTTGTTTAGAAAGTATAGAAGTTTCTTAGGAGACAATACTCATTTAGATTCCTCATAGATTAGCATGAAAGGTGTTTAATTTGGTGATACGATGTCGGATTGATATGCCTTGACGCGGTTGGCAAGGATTATTTTGAAGGATTTAAATTGTACGAATTGTCCCATAAGCTAAGGGCATGTTTCGCATAACTAAGAATAAAAGTATAAGCGAAAAAATTGGAGTAGGCACGAAATTGAGTCAAGCATTATTCTGTTGAAAAATACGCTTTGGATTTAAAAGGAGCTTAGTTAAGATTACCAACTAATGGTCTAGGCCTGAAAAGGCTGACCCAAATCACGAAGAGACTAGGGAGGAAAAGAAAATGTCTGCTCCATTAGAGTGCTCAAATACCTATGCCTATCTTTGATAAAACATTAAATGCAAAGATATTGGCGACATGGAAAAAGCGTTCGAGATGGGCGAATCCGGATAGCGATAATGGTGAGTTGGCAATGACCCGCGTGGGGCGTCGGCTATCCATATTTTTTTGAGCCATGACTTACTTGACCGAGTATTGGACTAAGCCTAACCCAAGAGCCCGGCCCAAATTAATAAAGTAAAGCAGAAAGGAGTCTGAATAGCATTTAATGCAAATCAACGGGCAAATGGGAGAGAGCGGACTACGAATAAAGGAACCCTTTCTCGGTGGGAGTAGGTTGGTCGAGACCCAGTGATACTATTAACTACTTCCCAACGAGAGGGCAGTGGCGAGAGATGGCGTAGATCCCTCACGGGCCTATATAAGCGAGGAGAATGCGAGAAATAAGGACACTCAAACAAAATCAAAAGCAGAACTCATACGTTCAACTTAACGGAAGAAACACTAGGAAACCTCGAAGCTAACTCACGAATAAAAGTCTTCATCTTTATACGAAACCCTCGTCGCCTTACTTGTGTAGCTCGCGACTTTGAGAAGATCAAGGCGGTCACCCGAGGATAATATATCCAAACTCCCCACGAGGAGTAGTGTTTTGCTACGCTATCAACCTGCTTGGCGATAGTATTGATTTGAATCTTGGACGAAGGAGTCTTTGATTTGTTTTTCTCCTTAGGAACCAATATCCTAAACCCATCGATAAGCTTAATAGACCATCGATGGAATTTGCAGGAAACCATCGACGAGGGAATTTTATTTATTCAAACTCGTGAACAAATGTAATAAAATGGATATTACCTTTAATTAATGTCTTTTACATTCGATCTTTTAATTACAAGTCTTTATATTCGAGTTTTTACTTAAGTCTTTACTTACGGTATTTACTTACAGTGTTTACATACAGCTTTACTTATCTGTCTTTATTTTTATGTGCGTTTGAGCGTGGGGAGGTTCTTGGTTATATTAACAAGTTATACCTAAGTCCCATCTCAAACTATCTACTAGTATAACATCAAGAAGTATAAAGTCACTTAACAAGCTTAAGGCAAATGTCACGAACCTAACGGTTTATATATGTATATATATATATGGCGCCAATCCGGCGAGCGGAAGTCATATTACTTGTGGCGCAAGTATCTAATAAATAACATCTTTCTATTGGCGAGCCAATAGTGGCCGCCTTGACAAATACAAAAACTGACAAAGGCCTCCACGAGCATCCTACGAGAAGGGATGGTGAGCTTTATTGGACCAGTGCCAAGTAGAAGGTTCGAGGACGTAGGGCCGACTTGATATATTCGAAACTGCACCTCCGCAAAGGCTGCGCGAACATATTTTTAGCACGCTAGGTGGGATACCTTTCTTGGCGTTTTATGCCCGAGCATAAAAGAAAGGACAAAAGCTTATTCTCTCAACTCGGCTTCGAATGGCCAGGAAAAAGCGCCCGTCTAACTTGCGGCAGACTTAGGTCGACTTCACACAGAGACCGAAGCCTCGGCAGTTTGCAAGTAGCATGGAGGAACTCCAGTCCTCCATGATCCGGATGATGGACCATGGAGAGAATTGCTTTGGATAGCGAGCGGTCTCGAGAAATCGTATGCTTCATCCCGACAATGTCGAGCAAGATTGATCGAGGGGTTTTTCGATCCTTTCTAATCAGGCGGGCGGATTGAAAGGATCGTGCGGGGAAAGCATTATTGAATATGGGTGGAATGGAGTCGTGAAGCCATTCATACTTCGGCCAGATGCCTCTCGAGGGGGCGAGGTTGGAAAAAGAAGGAAGCAAGGATTCGTCACCCCTAATCCGATGGCCTGAGACCTTTCATACGAGAAAGGTTGGAATTGCTGACACTTCGCTAATGCTTAGGAGAAGCACATTTACGAGATCTGTAGATGGCCTGACTAGCGAATTCGAAGGAAAGCAGGGAAATATATTCCTAAGAAGACGGAGCTTGAAAAATTTCTGGCGGTTTCCTCCCGGAGAAGGGAAGACACCTTTCACTTTCCGAGAGGAGGAAGCGAGGATGGGGAAGAAACCTTACGACCACAAAAGCCACATATGGTACGGAAAGGAAGCTTAACCCCAATATGTGGAGAAATCACGACATTGAAGCATAGTTCGGATGGAAGTCGGGGGAGTCTCCCCTTATGGACAGAAGATCCCGACACAGCGTTATTGCACGAAGAAGGCGAAATGCGGGGTTGGCTTGAGATAAGCTAGGGATTAAGAGCGGCTAATTCGAAGTCGAGGCCGGAGAAGTGGCCGCAACCAGAGCCGGTATTATATCGAAGCCGTATCCCAGAGGCCTATATAGGCAATTGAACCGCTTCCCGGAAGTGAATTTTAAAGTCCCTAACTTCCCTACTTACAATGGGGAAAGATTCACGCCGGCATCATCTTTGGAGCATTGGGAAGTACTCCTGACCAATGCGCGTGGCATTCGAGGACAATCCCAATTTCAAACTCCGTTTATTCGGAATTCATTAGTCGGGATAGTGGCATTGGTATTCCCATTTGGCACCGACTACATCAGTTGGGACCGGATGGAGACGACCTTCCATGATCAATTTTACGGGGATGGAGCCGAGAAGTCACAGTGTGGCTTTGGTGGAAGTCAAGCGATCGACCATGAAACCACGAGAAGACTTCGTCATGAGAGTTGAAAACAGAGACTAAGATGAAGTGTAAATTTCCCATCGGTAATGACCAATACGTAGTCATAGCTCAAGAAGCGTTGAAGATTTCCTTACGTAAAAGTTTGGGGGAATGTCAAATTCAATGACTGCGGGAAATTGTAGTGGGCGCTACTAAATATGAGAAATTTATTGGCGGAAGAATCAGCCTGTGACTCTCCAAAGTGCCGCTATTGAAACCTCTTTGTAAATCACACGGATTTTGAATTCATTGAGCATTAGATGGATTCGAGGTGATGTTTTTTGAAAGAAGTTGGAGATATCTGCCAGTCGAGATGGTTCCACCAACCGCGATGATCATCAAAGGGTTGGTGAAACCGATGAAGGACAAGGGGCACGCCTTAGAAAGCGGGAGGCTATATTCCCGACAAGCCCCACTAAGTTCGAGCTATCGTTTGACCTTACTAAAACGTAAATTTTCGGCCAATTAGTAAGCAGTGCATCGGTAGGATCCGGCAAAAAGGATACCCAGCTTTGAGGAACTAAAAAGGGAAAGAAATATTGCAAGCCCAATAGCTCTTGGAATCCACCGATCTGAGTGTTTGCGTGTGGATTAAGTGATTGGATCAAGAGATGATTAATAAAGGAAGTTGGTCTTGGAGAAGCCCCGAAACCCGCTATGATGGTAGAAAGCGAACCACTTTCGAGTTCGATAAATATGGTAAACCTAAATTGGCGAAGTGGCGAAAGAAGCTTTGGACTGGGGAAAGGGGAAGAGTTACGCAGCGGCTTGATCGGGGATGTGAGGTGAATCTCGGCTGACGGACTTCAAGCGTTCATCAAAGGGAGGTTGTCTTTGTGCGGTAAGTATGAAATGCGGAGTGTGAGCTCAGGATTCTACTGGCCTTGCAGGTGATAATAGATCGGGACACGGATTCAGCTTGAAGGGTTGAGACTCGAGGAGATGAAGAGTCGACTAGAAATTATGGTCCATATAGTCTGAAGGAGCACCTCCGGGCTTGACATCTTTGGCCAGTTGGGGGCATAAAAAGAAAGAGCTCAGCGAGGATGTTCCCGATCATCGAAAGACTACCGTCAATATCGAAACGGAAGATGGGTTCCCGAGACGATCCCGAAACGACTCACTGCAGCCTAAAGAAGTCCTAAGGGTGAAATCCCTGAGAGCGGTGAAAACTCCCGTCCAGAACTAAGGTAGAAAAAGCTAGTCGGTGGATGGAGAAGATAGTATAGAGTAGGAAAAGCGGCCAGTGAAAATTTGTCTAGAAGCGGCTAAGAGGAAGATCTGAAGAAGGTATGGAGCACATATGGTCGGACCGTGCCGAGAAGGCCTCCATGGCGGACGATGTTAAGCCAAAGCCAACGGTTAAAACTGACCAAGGCCAAACAGCCCAGGTGGATCGAGGCCAAGGCCAAGGTGGTGACTACCGGAAGAAGGCAAGAGTAGTACAAACTTATGTCCCTGTTAAGAGAGAGGCGAGTCAACCGATAGAGCATGAGAAACGGTAAATGGTGTCCGTAGCCGACACGATCGGATATGAAGCGGAATGGAAGTGGAGAATTTGGAGATGCTTCCACGATTGAGAAACGTGGATGTGGGGGGGATCCATTTTGGGTCGAGTGGATGATATGATTGATGAAGTCACCTCCCGAACACGAGCAATTATTAGATTATAGCTCCGATCAGAAGCGAGATGCTCGATGCAAGCTAATGAGGAAGCCTTTGAGAAGACTGCTCGAAGAAGAGGAATCGGAAACGTGGTGAGGAGTTTAGCTATGACAATGAGGCGGACAAGCGGATCGGGAAGGTAAGAAAGAATGTGAAACCAATGATGAGTCTCCTAATTTGGTCATCAATATGGTTTGTCTTTATTCGAGTTTTTCCATCTTACGAACTTGCGTCAGTGGGAACAACTTCGAGAGACTATATCTCGGTGATCGCCCATATCATTGATCGGCCATTTACGAAGGGCAAGAAAAGAAGATTTGATGGCGAGCCTCCAATCTTGGAAGAATGTAAACAAATCATGGCGGATTTATGACGATCGGATGATTTTTGCAGGCGAATCCAGCGAATAGGCACAGCAGCATGTGAGGCCCACGTAATATAGCGAATTTCATATGGAAGGAGTTCACTTTCCAAGGGTGATGATAGATGGAGGAGCCGGTCCAGCGTCACGCCGGTGAAAATGCGAAAATGCATCCGGCTCAAGCGGTTGATGCCTGAGAAAGCTCGGTGTGCAACCTGCAGGGGCGTACAAAACTGTGGTGTTGCACCCTTGGAGGTTGACTTGGGATCGAAAGAGATTATGGTGGTCTTCTTTGTTGTGGAAAGTATACATGTATAGTGCTTTACTAGGAAGAGACTGGATACATCCAGTCTTTATGTATACCTTCCACACTACACCAGCAGTTGCCATTTACTATGAAACCTTCGGAAGGTTCGGAAGAAGTTACAGAGGCTGATACGAGCCGACACGGCCGGTCTTCGGGCGACGGTATTTGAGGCAAACTTCTATGTCAGTACATGGGGGCATACGGGTGCACGGGAGGGTGATAAAACTGGCCGCCCTACAGTGGCGGCCAGCTCTTGGAATCGGGTGTATCAATGACCCGGGGAAGAATGGGACCCGACCATTCTTGATCCTAGCCTCCGATGCGGCCCATGATGAACGGCCAACAAAAATAGAATCGAAAGTGATGGCTGTCAGATCCTTTGATCCAAAAGAGGCTGGGGAAATCACGGAAAAGATGGCGGGCTGGCAAGAGATTTCATCCGGGGGAAAGAGGATGGAAATCACGCTATGTCTCGAGAAATCACGGAAGATGTCATGAAAGCCTTAGACATGCTCGGCTATCGACAACGGAAAGCGCGGCGGTGAGTATACTTATGATTTGGATTGGCGGATGACCTTGAGCCAAGCTTTGACATATCGATTTGTTTCAAGTGAACCCGAGATCAACCATTACTTGGGAAGTCCCGCAGGATCCTTTAGAAACCATAGAGTTGGGGACCAAAAAAAAAAAAGATGATCCAAGGCCAATTCCGAATCGATACCATTTCTTTGTCAGTGGTATCGGAGTAAGTGATCAAAGGCTATAAGAGAATTCAGGAGTGCATTTTTGCATGGCATTATGATGAGATGCCAGGGGTTAGATCCCGGCTTTGGTGGAGCACGAGAATGTAATCAAGAAAGGATACAAGCGATCCGGTAAGCGGCAAGGCGAATGTCTAAGGAAATAGAAAAAAGTCCAGGAAGAGATAAAGAAATTGTTAAAGGCAAAATTTTATTAGACCATTAAATATGTAGAATGGTGGCTAATATTATTTTTGTAATAAAGGTTTGACTAAGGCAATAAAGTTTGTGTCGAATTATGAAAATGATAACGATGCTACTCTAAAATTTTTATCCGATGCCTATGTCGGATATGCAATGATGCAACGACCAATCGCATGATTCTATCCTTCATGGATGGAAATCTTTGGTTATAATCAAATCGAGAATGTTTGACGGATATTAAGTAAGCTGCCTTTAGATGTCCTGGCCATATTGGAGCTTTTGAGTATGTAGTCATGCCGCCGGATTGAAAATGCCGGGGCTACATATCAAGAGCCATGAATGCTATCTTCCACGACCTCATCGGTCATAATTTAGAAGTCTATATCGATGATGTAGTAGTCAAATCTAAAGCGATATAGAACACCTAGCGGTTTGAAACAAGTGCTAGGAAGAGTGAGTCCACAAGTTAAGGATGAACTAGAAGAAATGTGCCTTTGGAGTAAGAGCGAGAGCCTTCTTAGGATTTTTGGTTCATCAAGAGGAATAGAGGTAGATAAGAATAAAGCCAAGGCAATCATAGATGCACCTCGCGAGGAATAAAAGGAGCTTGAATGTTGCTTGGAAAGATTAATTTCTTGAGAAGGTTTATTGCGAATTTGGTAGGAAGCTTAAGCCTCTATCTCATTGCTAAGCTCAAAAACGGAAAGTTGAGATGGGGAAGTCGGTCACGGAAGGCTTTTGATGAGATCAAGCGATACATGGGTAGCTTGGCACCATTTTGATACCCATAGAAGAAGAAACCTCTTAGTTTGTATATATCGGCCGGAGGAAGTCTATTGGCGATCTCTAGCCCAAGATAATGAGGAAGGCAGGAAGCGGCGGTTTACCTACTTAACGAGTACGGCGATGTGGAAACCGAGAGATACACCCCAATTGAAAGTTTGTAGCAGCTTTATATTTTACATCGGTCAAACTCGGACATTACATGTTGCCATACAGTCCACATAATTGCCAATACGGATGTAGTCAAATACATATTATCCAAGCGATGATAGGTGGTCGGATTGGAAAATGGATGTTGGCTCTGTGAGTGCTTCAATATGTGCCTCGAGAAGAAATTTGACAAGGGCAAAGCTATTGCGGACTTTTGGCATCCCATCCAAGCAATTCAATAGTATTGAAAAAGCATCCTCCTAAGATATCGGAAACGGCCGGTGTCGATCTGCTGGTGAAAGGAGAAGGATGCTTCTTTTGAGATTTCCAAAGAATATAGCGAGTTTATGGCTTACACCTTGGAAAAATTGTTCTTTGATGGATCTGCGAATAGAGCCTCGAAAGTGCGGGGAATAGTATTAGTTAGTCCCTAAAGGCGATCGTATAAATTTATTCATTTCACCTGGATTTGATGGTGACTAACCGTAGGAAGCCGAATATGAAGCACTCATAATCGGATTGGAAATATAATGGGTAGGGGGCACAGTGTGGATATATTCGGAGATTCCGAATTAGTCATCAACAACTTCTTTGGAGAATACAAGTGCAAAAATTTGGTGATGGCTAGTTATGTGAAATCTTAGTCAGTTCTTATTAAAAGCCTGGGAAGATTGCATTACGGCGAGAACATAAATCCACTGGGAGGAGAATTTGAGTGAGTAAGTATTTGAAGTGTACGAGTACAAGTTCGATTTGGCCAATCCAATGAATGGGTTGAGGTTCAAACAAGGTCACTTCATACGTATTCGATAGAGAATTTGAAATGGATGTTATGATTGCTCCCGAATCAGAAATTTGAAAGATTGGAGGGTTCCTTTATTGAAATATCTTAACAATCCATCAATACGGAGCGGAAAGAAGCTTAGGACTCAAGCTTCAAACTATTCAATATGGGACCAAGCTCTAATAAGAAAAACACCGAGGATGGGTTTCTATTCGATGTTTGGAAATATTGAGTCCATGAAAATAATGGCTGGAAGTCACGAAGGGTATGTGGTGCTCGTCGGTGCAGGTCGAATCGTTGGCTAATCTAGAAGGTATGGTATTTTGGCCAAGAATGGAAAAAGATTGCGAGTTATGCAAAAGGATGTGAAAAGTGCGGAAAGCATGGACCTCTTGGCATGTTCAGCCCGTCGGATGAATCATTAGTAAGGCCATGGCCCGTTAGTGGGCGTGGATTTCATTGGGTGATTTATCCTCCTTCGTCCAAGGACATACTTTCATTATAGTAGCTGCGGACTGTTTCACCAAGTGGGTAGAGGCGTATAGGCATCCCAAAGATCCCCTTGCGGAGAAATTAAATCAAGTTCATAAAAGCAAGATTTTGCCTGGATATGGGATACGAAGACTATAAATGGCGGTAAATTAAGTCGCTTCTTATCTAAGGAAGCGATGGAATTTGCGAGGAAGAATTCCCAAAAATTAAACTCATACAATCCGACCCTTACTATCCACAATCTAATGGCGGTAGAGGCAAGCAACAAAGTCTTGGTAAACATCGTCAAGAGAATGGCTGATGATAATCGAGAAGTGGCATGAGAAGTTGGGAGATACTTTGTGGGCTGCTCCGGACCTCTAAAAAGGTCGGTCACGGGGACTACACCGTTTGCTTTAACTTATGGCCAAGATGCGGTGCTCGATGGAGATTAATGTAATGTCTCACGAGAGTTCAAAACAATATGGTTTACACTCGAGATGAATATTCTGGTATGTGCCAGGAGGTGGAAAATTTAGATGAGAATGCAAATTTGGAGGCTTTGAATAAGATTTTAGCGAGGCAAGCGATCCGTGGCTAGAGCAGCACAATAAAGGTCAAAGGAAAAACTTTTTCCAACCCGATGAGTTGGTATGGAAGGCCATCCTACCATTTAGGAACCGAGTGAAAGGGTTTGGAAAGTGGGCAGGCACAGGAAGGACCTTTCTTGATTGACCAGAAGTAATGTCGGGAAAGGAGCATACAAAAATTTGGTCGGTAGAAGGAGTTAAATGACAACATTCCCATCAATGGAAAGTTTACGAAGAAGTATTTCTGACTACATGGGATGTTAGGATATTGTTGGAACAATCCGACTAACGAGTTTATTATGATTTAGTTTGAACAATGTCAAGATAAGAGAATAAATTCACGTTATAAAACGAGAATTGTTCTTCATATCTACAAACAAGCTACAAGGAAGGAAAGCCAAAATCTAGGAAGCGGCAAAAGTTTACATTGTTCAAGTGCCTTTTTTAATTCTAGCTTAATATCTTTGGCTTATGGGCTTCACTTCCTTTCCTTCGGCGGCAGTCATCTCTTGAAGTTGAACTTGAAGAGGAGTTATGGCTTCAAGTTTAACCCTCAGCGTTCCTCAATTCGATTGTTTGGCCTTCAAGCGATTAATTTATTATTGAGAGCCTCCCAGGCTAAATCACCCAGATTAGAGAACATTCTTCAGCGAGGAATGAAGGCGGGAAGATCTCTCACGAGTGAGAACGCGATGAAGGGCCAAGTGCCCTAGTGCCTTATTGGTTACTCCTCGAAGTCTCGATGTGCTTGACCAATAATGGTCAAGCAAGAAAGAAAGGCGTGATCGGACTTAGGAGGAAGCAAGCTAGGCTCGGGCCAATAAATCGATGGCATCTTGAATTCTTGGGTGACACAAATGCCCCATCCATGTCAAGTTTTGAATTAACTTGAAGACTTCAACGTATTCTTGGCATCTTGATATCTCTTTGAGAGTCTTGGGAGGAGGTCAGCAGCAACCTTTTAGCCAGGCTGGGCGGAAGGAGGCGGGGTTTAGACCCGAGGAAGGGCCTTCTTGAGTAACTGACCCCTTTGATAGCTTACCCAGCCTCGGCGAGTTGAGTTCCTCCAAAGGAAATCGGGGACCTCGGCGGCTTGCCAGAGAGGTTGAAGGTTCTGCGACAAGGGAGATCACGTATATCGGCATTAGAAAAGCCTTTCGAGATAGAAAATAGTAGGGAAGAGTAATTCAATATACCTCTTCAACTATTTGCTGCTGCGAGGAAGTTGACATATCCCAACCCTTTGATAGTCGGGATGGTATGATCCTTCCGGTCCTCGGGGAATTATGGCACGAACATCGGGTTGAACCATGGACTTGGAGGTGTAGCAACGCGATCAACGAGAAGATACTTGAGGACTTGAGGAAGAATTTGGAGGTTCTTCTCCCACAAGGACCATGGCCGGCTCGATTTTCGGGAGGAGAAGATGCGGCGAGATAAGTTCTGTAGTCTCTGGAATTGGTTCTCCTTTCACAGTTGGCTCAACGAGGACCTAAAGAACAAATAAAATATCAACCGAAGCTTGAGCTACAAGATTAATAACAAATGAAGATTATTCGGGTTAACGTTTACCTCGGCAAAGGAGGGCTAGCTTCCTATATTACGCTCTTATGTTTTTCTTTTTGAGAAGAAGCCGATCACAGGAAAATTCATTGAACCAACGGAACCAATGGTTCTCTAAGAAGCGAGCCTTATAGATTTCAGACGCCTTTCCATTTGGAGAAGGCCCCATTGCCGGAAAGGAAGGGAGCTGGCTCCGAGCGGGTGGCCTCTCTGACCAAAGGTGTAGGGACATTGGTGTCAATGCCCATGAAATTCTCCCGGATAGAGGGATCTCGAGGCACAGTGTAGGGAACCACAAATGGAGTCAGGAAGACTATCTTACTACATCAAATTAAACTAGTTAAATGTTTGATGCAGCCAGAAAAATAATCGGATTGGTATATCCTTTAAAGGATTAGGCCAATACACGAGATTGTTTCCTTGGGGGCAGCGATTGACCATGATGTATCCTCCTCTCAATAGTCGCCCGTTTAAAGTTTTGATGGCACATCTGCAAAGAGCGAGAATCAAAAAAGTTAGTAAAATTAAAGGAAACCATTGATGGTTTGTGCGAAAGAGGAAAGACTTCTTGGAGGGGAGGGAGATGCGCTGATTGCTTGACAATTGGACTTGCGGAAGCGAGGAGGAGGAGTTGAAGATGGAACACCGGGTTCCCGGTGAATGTTTTGTCGGATTGGGCGGAGGCGATCTTCACGTTTCTTAGTCCCCTTCTTGACCATCTTTTTCCTTACCCTTTTTGAGAGGTTGGGATGGACCAAGCGGGGCGAGGACTTACTTGTTGGACTTCCTCATCGCCATCATCACCCATTTTCCGGTGTCATTCTTGTCGTAAGGAGGAATGCCCGGCGGAAAAATGAAAAAGAAGATGAGTCGAGTTAACGAGAAAAGATGGAAATCGCGAGCAAAAGGGATGAAACCAATTTGATCATGGATTGGATCGAGAACTTACCAGCTAAGAACCTTCCGATTCTTGATGGCAAATCCGAGAGCTACTTAGCTTCCTTTGGTGGTCGGCCTCATTTCACCCCGATGTGGAAATGTTGAAAGAAGCGGCGGTTGGCCGGAGGATCATTCGGGAAACCGTTCGGCAAATTGGGCCTCCCAGCCAGTGTCAAAGGCACAGGTGCATTGAGCGTTGAAGATATCGGGTTTTGGTCAAGCCTTACGAATGATGAGCAGGTTCCTCTAACTCCAACTACTTGGGCATCGGATAGCTTCTTAACTCGGAAGGAGGTCGCCGAATTCGAGGCTGTCGAAAAATAGTCCGGGATGGTTTGAAGCAAACCAAGCGCCGGCGGAAGAGAGTGGGATGATAGACCTCCACTCCGTGGAGTGTCGGGATGCGCGACCCACTCCCGAGGAAAGGTCACAAAGGGGGAGTAGATGCAACTAAAGAAATTGCGGGCAAAGGTTTGAGTGGAGTTCCCGAGCCTTGAAAGGATCGTCTGCAAACCGAGATAGGTCACGGTAGCGAATCGCCCACTCGCTCATTGTCTCGTTCTACACTCGCCAAAATAAAACATGGCGGGTGATGGGAAATTCATTGCAGTGAAGCCTTGATTGAGTGCGGGGACAATGTCATCCCAAGTTGATGCCGGAGCCACTAAGATCGGGGAAAGTACCGCTGAGCCATGCTCTGCGGCATCCGGGTGGAGCGTTGAAATTCAAAAACAATGGCTTGGGGGCGGTCATCTTGTGCATCATGATATATATGAGCCAAGACAAAGGGACCCATGGCCGAGGTCGTTGAAAGAGTGGAGCGGACGCCAAGGAACCATTGGGCTTAAGCGCCCATTTGGATGCGTTTGGAATAAGAAACACCTTTCGAAATAGACCCGGGAAATGGACATGTTCCCGGCGAAGTCTTGTGCAAACCGATCTGACATAATACAGCAGATAAGCGCCAAAGCGTGTGATCGCCCAATCGGGTTGAGTTCAACCTTGAGAAGCTGTGAGCGGGTTGCTTAACTGGCAGGCGTCGGATGTAAGCATCTCCCGGTCTCTGTAATATCCACCACCCTTCCCGATGGCGAGGCAAATAAGTAGGCCATGTCAGCGTAGAACATAGGATACACCTGGGAAATCAAAGGTGTTGGTGGTGATGTTCGATTACATGGCCCGAGAAAACGGTAGAGATCACATTGCTGAGAATCTTGGTCATCACGAATCAAATATTAGATGCGTTGCCATGCATTGATCCCGAAGCGAGGAGCCAACATGCGACCATCGGACCATGTAAGGCCCATATTCGTCGATCGGATTCGGCTAAAACGAACATATGGGGGCGAAACCTTCCTTGTTTCCGGGAGAACAAATATAAAAGTGCGCCTCTCTGGGCGGGGGCCCGATCCAGGGCTTCATGTCAACCCGATCGGCGGGTGGAGAATACCAGGAGATAACCCGGCAAGGGCCGATGGTGTAGCATCGTGGAGTGGAGGTGAGCAGTTAGTATAAGTGTTTGAGGCGAGGCACGAAGGGCCGCCACCCATTTCTTCTTGAGATCGGCAAGGCGTTCGCCGGTGACATCTTGGGGTTCCTTAGAGGGCCATGGTTAGGTGCCGAGTGATTGAATTTGGAAGAAGAAGTGGATTTTGAAGGTTGGAGTTCGAGTTCTTTGGAGTTTAGTATTTTGAATATCGTCGAGTTTTTGAAAAAGGAAATAGATGTCGAGAAATGGAAAAGGGTACAATTTATGCGGCGTAGTTAAAGCCGATTGTGGGTCCCGTTACTTTTCTCGGAGATCGTGGGAAGAAGAAAGCGTTTTAAATATTTAATTAATGATAGTGTGCCAGAAATGGCGCTTGACATAAATGCCGCGAAGTCAGAAAAAGGTGAACGGTTTTGATTTGAGCTAGCCGACCTTAAGCAGCTAGTGTAAGTTAAAAGGGTAGATGCAGTATTTTCAACCCGATGGTGTGTTAGGGATGTTAATCAAAATCGGTGAATTAGTAAAACAATTAGATTATTTTTGGGAGATCTTGTTTGAACAAATAGGATAGAAAAATAAACTTGTTTTATTATAGGATAGAAATTGTTCTTACAACTGACAATAAACTAAGAAAGAAAGGATTCATTGATAAATATACAACCCTAAGTACAACATAGAGTAGAAGGCACACTTTGGGAAACTTTTACATCATTAGCCAGTGTAGACTTATGGGTCTTGATTTCTTCATCATCCTCTCCTCGATGAAGAGGCGGAGTTAATAGGAGAAGGCTGTGCAGATACGATCCTATTAACTCATATGAAAGAACTTTGGTGGATGCCATCTCGCTCTCCGCAAGCCTGCGGGAGTGTAGGAGAGGTAAGGGTGAAGCGGCTTGAGGCTGAGGATGTTGTTTCTCAGTCAGCTGGCAGGCATCACTTCTTGTGCGCCGGACGGAAGGTGGAGCGGAAGGGCTGGGTCTTGGAGAATCATCCCGACTCATCTCATTCTGAGATCAAAAAGGAAAGTGAAGGAGGGTGGAGGCTGGAAGGATAAATGGCCTTGGGGATCGAAGAAGAAGTCTACAAAGGATTTTGAGAGATACGCACAAACTCGAGACTTATGAGGCCGGGGCATGGTAGAAATCCCGTTAATATACGAGTCATTGGTAACAAGGTGTATGAGGATATGAAAGCATTCGATGAGAACAAGCCTTGAAGGCGTGTTCTCATTTTGTAGAGATTGTGCATGACTAATGGCGTGGGTGGAGGATTTCCTTCCATCCTTTGAGGATGAAGGAGGAAGAAAGATGGGATATTAAGTAATACCAAGAATGGTGTTCTTGATATTGATTCTATAACAAAGAAGATACAAAGTATAAATAGTGTATTACGAAGAGTCGAGAATACGAGAGGGGATTACCAAGGGATTTTGATTTGGCTGGGCCGGCTATGGAGTACCTTTATTTGTTGGTCATTTCCAAGATTTGGATAAGGATCACCCAGTTTGAGCTTGTGAGTTCTCGAGGAGTTAAACTTGACTAAGCGAGAATACAAGCGGCTTGATAGGGTTAAGGGGGCAACTGTTTACAACGAAAAGAAAATACTTTGGATTTAAAGGAGCTTAGTTAAGATTACCAGCTAATGGTCTAGGCCTAAAGAAAGGCCCGGCCCAAATGCGAAGAGACTAGGGGAGGGGAAAAGAAATATCTGCTCCATTAGAGTGCTCAAGTACCTATGCCTATCTTTGATAAGAACATTCAATGCAAAGATATTGGCGACATGGGAAAAGCTGATCGAGAGGATGGTGAATCCGGATAGCGATGACCAATTGAGTTGGCAATGACCCGCGTGGGACATCGATATCCATATATCTTTTGAGCCATGACTTATGTGAGTATTGGACTAGCCTAGCTTAAGAGCCCGGCCCAAATTAATAAAGAAGTAAAAGCAGAAAGAAGTGCGAATAGCATTTTAATGCAAATCAGCCCAGGCAAATGGGAGCGGACTACGAATAAAGAACCCTTTCTCGGTGGGAGTAGGTTGGTGGAGACCAAGTGATACTATTCTTCTTCCCAGAGGACGATGGCGAAATGGCGTGAATCCCTCACGGGCCTATATAAACGAGGAGAAGATGCGGAAATGAGACACTCAAACAAAATCAAAAACGAACTCATCGTTCAACCTTGAGGAAGAAACCTGCGAGGAAGCCCTCAGCTCTTTCTAGGATAAAAGATCTTCATCTTTATACGAAACCCTCGTCGCACTATACTTGTGTAGCTACGCGACTTTGAAGAAGATCAAGGCGATCCGCGAGGATAATATATCCAAACTCCCCACGGTAGTGTTTGCTCTGTTATCAACCTACTTGGCGATAGTATTGATTTGAATCTTGAATGAAGGGTCTTTGATTTATTTTTCTCCTTAGGAACCAATATCCTAAACCCATCTATGATAAGCTTAATGAGCCATCGATGGGTGAAAACCATCAAACAAATTTCATTATTCAAGCTCACGGCGAATATGAAATGTAATAAAAATGGATATTACCTTTAATTAATGTCTTTTTACATTCAGTCTTTTAATTACAAGTCTTTATATTGATTTTTACTTTAAGTCTTTACTTCACAGTATTTACTTACGAGTATTTACATCTGACTTTTACTTATCTGTCTTTATTTTTATATGCGTTTGAGCGTGGGAGGTTCTTGGTTATAACAAGTTATACCTAAGTCCCATCTCAAACTATCTACTGGTATAACATCAAGAGAGAGTATAAAGTCCTTAACAAGCAAGGCAAATAACGAACCTAGGATTTATATATGTATATATATATATATATATGGCGTAATCAGCGAAACGGAAGTCATATTACTTGTGGCGCAAGTATCTAATAAATAACACATCTTTCTATTGGCGAGGCCAATAGTGGCACGCTGACAAATACCGAGACAACAAAAGGCCTCACGAGCATCCCTACGAAGGGATAGGAGGCCCGAAAGGCCTATTGGACCAGTGCCAAGTAGAAAGGTTCGGGACGGCGGCCAGGGCCGACTTGATATATTCGAGCTTTGCACCTCACTTAAAGGCTGCTTGTGAGACACATTCTCCATTAAAGTGTTTTCCTAGCAGGTTAGGAATCGGAATGACCATAGAGCTAATTCCCATTAAAAGTGTTTACAATTGTCCAAAATCGAATCAAAATTAAGTTGATTACTAAAATACCCTTGTATATACAATTGTAAGTATAACATTTTTATATATAAAATAGGCTAATATTATTCAAACCAAAAAAATTTTGTTCAGGTTTTTCATTTCACTTTTATTTAAAAATTAAACTAATCATCAAAACCAAAATACTATTGAAAAAAATCAAAACCCAAATAGAATTAACAAAAAATCGTGAAATGGTTTTAAAAAAGCAAAACCTAGCACAATTTCTACATCTCGACACAGCCAATACCACCCCTCCTCTTTCTCTCTCTTTCTCTCATCTCCTCCTCTTTGTTAATCCGATTTAGCCTGTCGTACGTATACTTCTTAATTCATTTCCATACACATCAAAAGGAAAAACATGGATCTTTTATACAACCTCAGTCCATCTTACTTGCTAGCTAGCAACTTGGTGCTCAATCCACCACATAATTTCTATTCTAATATTAAAATAGAAAGATAACAACAATTTCTTTAGTGCTCTTAATAAAACACGTGGAGAGAGAAATGTATCAGGTCATACTTAGATCAGCCTGTCTCAGGGCTGCCAAAGTCTAAGCGGAGAGGATGGGTTGCATCTTCCCAGGTGGCATCCTGCTCAGAACCCTTCCCATGATCGGCCAACGCATGACCGCTTTGTTATCGCTTTTGAACATCCCGCATCATAGAATTTTTATGTTGCCTGAAAAGAGACCTCCAGAGAAGACAGTAAAGAGGCAGCGAGAGAAGGAACGATGTGAGAACCTACCTTTGACTTCAGGACAGAAACATGAAAAGTTGGATGAATCTTCGCCTTGGATGAGAATTTAGAGTATAGGCTACCTTCCCAACTCAAACGACCACTTGAAAAGGCCCATAGTAACGAGGAGCAAGATTAGGACAATGAGTCTTACTCACAGAGGTCTGACGATAAGGTTGTAGCTTAGCAAAACCCAATCACCAATCTGTAACTCTCGGTCAGACGATGTTTGTTCACTTGTTGGTGCATACGATTTTTGGCGAGTTGGTGGTTCACATGAAGGCGGCTTAATAGGCCATCTCTCGCTCGAATTATAAGATCCACTGTGGAAATAGAAGAGAAGTCTGGCAAGTAAGCCACTGGACCTAAGAGTTGTGGGAGGGAGGAGTAGCCATAAACGGCTTCAAAAGGAGTCATATGATCAGAGGCCTGGAGATGTTGTATTGTACCACCACTCAGCCCATGGAAGCCACTGGACCTAGAGTTATTTTGTCACTGACAAAACTACACAAATAATGCTCGAGTGCGATTGAGAACTTTTGATTGATCATCGATTTGTGGGTGATAGGCAGTACTTTGCATAACTTAGTATCCTGCTACTTAAAGAAAGAGTTCCAGAAGTTACTAATGAAAATAGGGTCACAGTGGCTGACAATGGATGAAGGCATGTTGTGGAGACAAAAAACTTCCTTAACAAATATCTCTGCGATCTTGTTGACCGAATAGAGATGCTTGATAGGAATAAAGTGGCCATACTATGAAAGTCGATCAACCACTACCAAGATTGCATTGTAGCCATGGACGGAGGAAGGTCTTTAATAGAAGTCCATCGCAATATCCGTCATACTTGCTGAGGAACAGGTAAGAGCTGCAGAAGACTAGGGGACTGAATCATCTCGTAGTTGGTCCTTTAGCAGAAATATCGTGAAATTAGCGACAAATTATTCACGACCATTTTTAACCCGGCCAGTAGCTAAGCGTGATACGACAGCAGTGAGAAAATACCTTGAATGACCAGCACTAGGAGATGAGTGAAATTTCTCAATGATACGACTACAGCAAGGAAAGGATGGAGCAACAAATATACCATCCTTACAGTATATGAGAATCTCCTTGTAAATGAAAAGAAGAATAGTTGTTCGGTTGCTGCTGCAGATCATGGAGCAGGATGAAACCATAGGAACATCGAATATTCACCAGATCTCAGAAACACAATAAAAAATGGCGAGACAAACCCATTATGTTAATAACTCATGGTGACGTGAAATGGCATACGACAACACCATTGAAGGAATCTGGACAACATTCCAATGTGTCATTGCTTAGCCAAGGAGTTTCAACAGCCACTTTGTTGCACCAGAGTAGTAATTCGCTGTAGAAAATGCTTGATTTTTTGGTGATCAGCAAGGGTTTTAAGGGAGTGTCGCAATAAGAAAATGTACGATAAGAAAATGCTCCATATCGTACGTTGCAAAACTGGTGCTTCGAAGCTAAGGAGGGCTTGCTAAGATAGGCAATTAGGTGATTGTTATGAATAACACTGCCCCAATGCTAGAAGTTGACGTCACACTCCACACACAAAGGGTTGTGTGAAGTCGGTAAAGGCAGAATTAGAGTCGTTACCAAAGCCTGCTTAAAAGCCGTAAAGGATGTTGGTGCCGCCTCTGTCCAATGAAAATTATCCTTTTTAAGGAGATCTGTCAAAGGCCCAGCAATGAGTCAAAATTACGCACAAACTTGCGGTAGTACCTAGCAAGACCCAGGAATTCATAGAAGGCCCTTAAGTGTTGCGGTCATTCGTCAATTGCTTGAATTTTCTTAGAGTCCACTGCCACACTCGCAATTAGTTAGATGGCCCAAATATTCCCACACTGAAGATTGGCCGAAATGTCATTTAGAGAATGTTTCAACTTCAAGCTTTACACACGTAAAATCTCAATACACAGTGGTAAGATGTGAGACATGATCTTTTAAAGACGACTGAAAATTAGAATATCAAAAAGACAAAGGACCGACTTACGCGGCTAAGGATGAAAAATCGAATTCATTAACGCTTGGAAGGTAGAGGGTGTATTAGTCAAGCCA
This sequence comes from Gillenia trifoliata, assembly GCA_018257905.1. Classification (NCBI taxonomy): domain Eukaryota; kingdom Viridiplantae; phylum Streptophyta; class Magnoliopsida; order Rosales; family Rosaceae; genus Gillenia; species Gillenia trifoliata. The sequence continues at coordinate 10,753,699 of CM031086.1, forward strand.
AACGGCATGACAGGAACTTGTAGTAGCCTTCATAGGTCCGAGAAGCCATCTTGATGTTCAGGGGTATACAAATCTAATTATATCCGGAGAAAGAATTCTTTGAAAAAATTGCAGCACCCTGTAATTCATCCTGAGCTCGTCAATAATAAGGGCTGGAAACCTATCGTTGATGGTAACATCATTTAAGCAGCAATAGCCCACAAAATCATCACATCTCTTCATCTTTGGAACCCAAACGTAGGAGAAGAAAATAGGCTCGAACTCCATGAATGATGCCGGCATCAACATTTCGTCACCAGCGTTCAAGTTCCGCTTCCGAGCATGGGAATAGTGATATGGCCTGATTGACGGGCCCAATACTTGGAAAAAGGAGAATTGTCTGATGATAAAGCGGTTCAATGTGGTGGCACGGTGGTCAGGAATCATAAAAAGATCAGAAGCATAGCAAGGAGAACTTCCAAGCAATCTGGTACAGGTTCCGCCTAGGAAAGCGGCTTTGACTTCTTTATGTTGTGTTAAGGGTTACAATATGGAAGCCAAGCTCAAGTTTTCTGTTTACATCAAGAAAGAATTAAATAATAAGATATTACATATTTGGTCGTAAAGTGAACGTTAATAATTAATAATATTTACAACACTCTTTCTTAGATATCCACTAGTTAATGATAGTTGTCTCTAAAACCTTGCTTGAAACCCGAGTAAAAGACAAAACCTAGCTATGCAAATGAAAAAAATACTGCAGCATTTCATTGATATTACAACGAAAAATTGAATGGGATAAAGCACGATCAGTGAAAAAAGCGCATAGCGCACTTATATTAATTGTTACATATTGTCGAAGACTCTCTGATGATAGTAAGTTTTTGTCTAATAAGACTCTAAATGATCTCACAACAATCTTCTACTTCTTGAGGTTCCACCACCATGCAATGTCTGAATTCACAATATGACGACTCAACTCGTTATAGCTGGCATCTGAGGTTCGTTTTTTTTTTTTTTCGATGTGTGATACTCTCCAACAAGTTAGATTGAGCCACATAATAAGTCAACAATAATTTGGTATTTGCTAGTGATGTGCAAGATTGTCCGTTATGTTTGACAAAAATTACTTCTATTATCACACAACTACAATGGGAAGAAGAGAAAAAAAAAAAAGAAAGAGAATAATCTGCGTTGTTAGATAGCAAAAATATCCTCAGCTGCCTAGTGAGAAAAGTCAGTTGGAACACTTGAGCTGTTCATCTACTTTACTTCAACTTGGCTTTAGCCGCCGAACCAACACATTCCTTCTGCTTAAGCGTTGGTGAGCCGCCGCCTCTGATGACAAGACCAATGAAGATGAGGGCTCCGGCGAGCAGCGTTTAGAAGCGACGCGACCCGGCTCCGAATCATGTGTGCCAATGAGGTGGCAGGAAAATTAAAAGCAGCCTTTGAGCCCACGCATTTAAAAACATCGGTCATAAGCCAAGCCTGCATCCTCAGCTGTCTGATAAGTTCCGAGCCAGATTCTCGCCCGTTCTTCTTTGGGTCCCTTATCTCCGCTGCGTACTTCCCCACGGCCGTCGCCTCACGCCCTAAAATGCGGACCACTTTCGCGCCGACACCTCGAACTTATTTGATGTGTCAAAGCATGGTTCATTATTCCCATTGTGTCACCCGAACCCTCCACAACAAAATGAGCACTTCTAGAGCTTGAGCTTGGACAATTATGCAATGGTGCATCAAGCTCCTTCTACATTGACAAAAATGTTTCCTGTGTTTCGAGATCATCGTGCAGTAGTGTTGACGAATCGATTCCAAGAGAGCCCAGTTGGAACTTGAGAAGCTTTTTGTTGACATGTCTGACCCAATGTCGATTAGAAATGATGGTGGTAGTATGATATGTAAATCTGAATGGCTTTGGAGTTGTGATATATCGCCTTATGAGGCTTTCTATATATATGCACATTAAGCTGTGGGAAGATAGACTTATCCTCGTGCTGGTAAAGTATGTTATTATGATGCTATTATATTGAATGGGCAATGAGGTTTCTTCCATGAAGCCTCACTGGTTTCTTATTTTTGCGATCACATGTTTTGAATGCTCCAAATAAGATTTATTTTATTCATTTGTTTGTCTTGATATTGCTTTGGTTGGTTGGTGGGTTTCAAAAATATAATTGAATAATGTTCGAGATGCCAAAGTGTTAGCGTAATAACAAGAACTGAAAGTGGATTTGACCATTGAAACTCATTTTTCTCTCGCTTAAAACCTATTTTATTTACTTTTAGGATTCTAATTTTACATTTATCATGTCAGTGCATTCTGGCGTATTTAGACTAATTTTAACCATTCAATTAATCAAATGAACTGAATGAGTCATGTCATATTATAACAAAATACACGTTTGCACTTTAGCACTAATCTCTTCCTCTCATAGTTCTTTCTCATTGTCTTTAACTGTTTGCCTGCCTAATATAATTGATCAAACTATTACTGCAATTGTATTGAATTCAATTTCAAAAATTATCAATTGCCTTTGGCTTGCGAAAGATCGATATTGAGAAAATGGTGTTCTTCATTGCATACATATAATTAAACAAGAAAATGGGTGCCTTTGTTCTTCAATTTTTTTAATCAATCTTGTTCTTCTATTGGATCCCAGAAAGACATGATTTGTAGGATTAACTGATATTAGTCACCCTATCCATCCAAAAACCGCACAGCATCCATGTGAAGTTCTTTTTTTTGTGTGATTTTACAGAAGGAGAAGACGGCAAGAGAGAGGGTAGGGGATGTTCGAAGCCTTTTGCGAATGGCAGAGAGACGTGAGGTGATATGGTGCGAAGCGATCTCAATCTAAGTCCACCGAAGTGTGGATGGATTAAATTACGGCAGATTAATCTAACGATCAATATTTGTCTAAATGTACGTAAATACACAAATGAAAAATGTCAGAATCCAATTTTCCATGGACATATAGAACTGCTCTCTTAGAGTCTGTTTGGATACAGGTTTTGGTGGATCTAAGGGTTTTGCTAATGATGGGAGTGAAAAGTGAAGGGATTAAAGATGATGAGATTTTAGGTTCCTTGTTTGGGAATAAATGGGATCCTATAATCATGGGATTAAAATAGGGGGTTTTGATATTAAATACTTAGTTTTTTTAAAATTTTTTTTATAGAAAATAAGAAAAAAAGATAAATTCAAATGAAAATAATAAAAATAGCATAAAAAGAACAAAGCATCGACTAAATCTGTTGGATCTCAAACTCCAATCGAATTCAATTGATTTCTCAGCAACCAAAGGCTTGGGATCTCAAAATCATCGTGTTGGAGATTGGGCTCTGCTTAATCGGCTAAAAATTGGATCTGTTATCCTTCTGAGAAGTAGAAGCCCCGATTGCTGGAGAAGACGACAGAGAAAATAGAACGACGCAGGAGAAGACGAATTAACCAATGGAGAAGAAAGAAGAGATGGATGCGTCAGAGAAGCTGAAGACGACGGCGAGAGATGGTAGAGGGCGATCGCAGAAGATAGAAACGAGAGGGGAATGGCAGAGACAGACGAAAAATGGGGAAAGAGACGAGAGAGAGGTTTCGCAAAACCCACCTGCGGAGAGTGGGTTTTGTCTACACCCTGGTAATATCACGCATGACAGTTAACCCAATATGAAATAACATGAAAAAATAAGGTTTTGAGTTGAAGTTTAGCGAGGTCGGGTTGTTGAGTAAGCAGATTAAGCGTCCAGATTAAGAAAGCGGGTTAGTCGATCTATCGCGGGTAATTCGTTTTCCAACTTTGTTAGAAGAAAGATTATATGGGTAAATTAAAACAGTAAAAAAGCCTAGGTTGCTCTCCCGCGTTCTCTCTCTGGCTTCTCGTAAACTCGTTTACCTCTACACATCGTTCACATCGCCCCTCTCACTTTGTTTCTGCGTAATGTTATCTGATTTTCTTGGATGATTGATGTCAAACAAACAATATGCAAGCTTTGAATATGATGGCAAAGTTCTTCTTTTGAACTTTTGAGAATCCACAAAATTTATTTTGTAGTAACATATTAATGTGTTTTCATTAAGAGCGCGTTTACGTAAAGATGTCGAAATCAAGAAGAATCGAATTGAATTCGATTACGGAATCTCCGGTGTTTACCAAATATTAGGAGGAATCAAAAGTTGGTAGGACCCACCCAAATTTTGGAATCAACTCCAAAATTTGGAGAATTGGACTCCACAATATGGTGGTAATTGAATTCCGAGGTTGTTGGGGGAATCGGAGATGAACTTTCCTCCCCATTATACCCTCGCTTATTTCCAAAATTCCAAACTTGTCTTTCATATTAACCCAACAAAACCTAGCCCTCTCACTTTCTCTTCCAATTATTGCATTTGCACGAGTTTCTCTTGATTCTTTGCCCATTGCTCACTTTCTCTTCAATTCTTTGCGCTTCAAACTTACAAAAGAGGTAAAAACCCTTTGTGTTTTGCATTTTTATCTCTATCATGAGCTGCCTTTTATTTATTTTGGGCACCTAATCTTCCATATTTGTGTTGAATTAGTACAAGGATTGCTCTCTTCCTTGGGAGCTTTCCAAGAAGCAAGAAGGGACCTATGTATTCTGCGTTTTCATCTATGCGTTTCATCACTTTCTCATTTTTATCATTGTTTTCTTTTATTTTTTAAGGACTAATAAATTGCAACACCATGAACTTCAAAAAGTTTTATTCAAGGCCTCAAAGTACTCTTGAGTATGTGTTATTAGTTCATTTCTTGTGGCGGCAATATTAAATTTCATTCGATGCAGCTATGCATCAATTTCGAATTGAAAACTTGACTTGAATTCAACAAAACTCAAGAGAGATTAGAGAAATTAGAGAGAGATGGTATTGTCTACTTTATAAGGGTATTTAGTTGCAGTGAACTTAACAACTAATCAAACTTATCCTTGTACTAAACATCTTCCAAAATTTGAGAACTGCCGACATCAAAGCAGTCTATGGAAGTGAGCAATGTTGTAGAAGTGGTATGGAGGGTACCCTCCAGGACCATTCCTCTGGTGTGAAAACATAAGATTGAAGTATAATTCTTTATCTTTGAAATGCTTATTAATGGAATTTTCTTCTGTTCATGAAAGTAGGAAGAGTGAAGAAAAGGTTGTGAATTGTGGCTCTCTTCCTTTGCTTACTTGAGTATATTATATGATTTATGTTTTTTTGTTCCATTATATTTTGAGACTAGTTATGGAAGGGGAAGAAAATAATTTAATTGATTTGGTGATATCTTTATTGCTCAAATGCTTGATTTGGTGATATTTTAATTGCACAAATGCTTATTATTGTATTTGATTGAGTTTTGTACACTTGGCTGTTAATTTAGTTTAGTTTGGTGATATCTTCATTGACTTATTAATTAAAGTCTTTCATGACATTTTTTTCTTTGTTATATCATGTAGACAAATGGCTGGAGTGGTTGTCCACAAGAAGGAAATACATCTTTAACGTTGAATGTGTTGATTGTCTATCTTGAACTATATTTGTTACATGTCTACTTCTTGTTTCTATGCTTGGTATTGTTACGGGGAAAGCGCCTTAGAAGTCCTTCACCGTCTCAAACAATTATAGAGTTTACAAGCAATTAGAATACTTACATGGTTTTTAATTTATGAGAGTGATGTGACATGTATTCTTGAACTACGAATGGATGAAGCGATCTTTCATAGCTTATGTCAAGTTCTTGACAGAGGACAGCTTCGAGCTACTCGAAATGTGTTTATAGAGGAGATGGTTGCATTGTTTCTATGCATTCTTGCACACCATCTTAAGAATCGCCGCGATTAAGCACCACTTTAGAAGGTGCGATCGAACAATTAGTAAATATTTCCATGAGTGTATGAAAGCAATGATTCGATGCCAAAATGATTTTGGAGAACACGAGCCTATCCTTGAGAACTCCGTGACCCAAAGTGGAAGTGGTTTTAAGGTATCTAGTATTTACATGCCTACACTATTGGTAATTGCTAGTTTTATATTTCATAGGTTATTTTGTTAATTTAGTTGCCTATTGTACTATAGAATTGCTTAGGGGCGCTAGATGGAACACCTATTAAGGGTGCGTATGCGGGAATCGAGATAAACCAAAGTACGAGAACAAGGAAAAATGAAATAGCAATGAATGTTTTAGAGATGCATACTAGGACATGCAGTTCATATATGTTTTACTTGGATGGGAGGGATCCGCACATGATAGTCAGTACTTAGAAATCTTGTGACTGAGACAAATGGATTAAAGTCACAATGGTAACATTCACAACTTTTTGAGTAATTTATCTTCTTAGTTTTTAATTGCAAGTGAGAGCTATAAAATTAGCCGATTTAATTTTTTTCCAACAATAGGTTGTTATTATTTAGTTGATGGTGGCTACACAACGGAAAAGGTTTCCTTGCACCTTATGAGACGAACTTGTTATCATACGAATGAATGGAGAGATGATTTATCGTCCTACAACAACGCTGAGTTTTAATGAAACACTCAAGTGCTAGGAATGTCATTGAAAGATGTTTTGGGATCTTGAAAATGCGTTGGGGAATTCTTAGGTGTCCATCCTTTTTTATAACACTGCCGTCGTATAATTTCGGTGTGGTATATGCTCCACAATTTTATAAGAAAGAGAGATGTATAGATCCTATGGAAGCTAGTAATGAATGAGAACTTTCAAGGCGAATTGAGATGTGAATGACTACATTACATTGTTAGTCTTAGATGATGGACCTACATGGAGGATAACCTTGCACAAGAAATGTGGAACACTAGGCCAGCTCATTAGAAGTCAGTGATTGAATGTGTCCTTTTGTTTAAGTTAATGAAGGCATTAGTATGTCTTTTACGCTATAATTTTTGTAATAACATTTGGAATGCTTCGTTTGTTTCAAGTTAAGAAAAGACATCGGTGTTTGTGTAATAACATTTGGAATGCTTATGATTTCTAATATTGTAATGTATGGTGTCTTTTACGCTTCCTTATGGTTTAAATTAATGTGTTTAATAACAAGTCGATTGCACTTGATATTTATGTTGATATTTTAAGGTGCTTCTATTTTGATAACAAGTAAATTGCACTTGTCATATTTCTATTTGTTGCTAATGTAGAATGGCGTCTGTTTCATCGCAAAAGCGAGGAAGGGGACAAACATTATTGAACAACTAGTGAGGATGCGATATTGGTTGAGTCATTGCTTGAGCGCATAATGATGTCATAGCGATGCGACCTTGGTTTCAAGAATGGTTATTTGGGGAAAGATAGAAGCTATGATGGCGGCCAAACTTCCGGGTGTGGATTAAAGGCGTCTCCCGCATTGAATCACGAATCAAGGCGTTGAAGGCAAAATATTTTGCCTTAAGCGAATGCTAGCTCTAAAGCGGTTGAGTGGAATGAAGAGAAAATGATGTTGGTTTGTGAAAAAGTGTGTATGACGAAGGAGTGAATGAAGGTATGCATATACATGTCCTTCCTAATTTAATGTATTATCATGATTCTTTGACATATATGTTGGATTTCTATTAGTATTAAGACATCGATAGCTATTACAAATATAAAACAAATGCAATATATCAAGTAAGTTAGTATAGTATAATTTTGTCTGTTTGATTTGCTTATTATTAAAGATGATATACCATAAGACAATGCGTGTTCTTCTTGCTTGCTTCTAACTATCATACGAGTATTTTATAAAGTGATTTGATGAAACAATTTGTTGCCTTTATTGTGTGTAATAGGATCAACCACCGAGAGGAAAATTGATTTGTTCCTAAGTCAACCTGTTGTATGAGAGAAACATTAGTGTAATCTGCATCTATTCTGCAGGAGCTAATAATTATGTGATAGCTATCACCACATAGTAGATACTCTATTTGATAAATTTGGTTATTTATAGAATGAGTTCAAACTTGCTAATACATTGCCCTCCATATTACTTTTGTTGGCTGGCACGTAAAAGGTTGTAGAATGAGTTGTGTAGCTATTTGAGGATTATATAGGCATGGTGCAATATCATGGGGCAGTATTGACAATTAAATGCATGTCTTGTTTCTCGCATCTACCTAACGCTCAGTATTCTGATCTACAGTGATTAAGTTTTCTACCTCGCGTGTGTGTGTGTTTCTGTCATAGGGAGGTTGAGCTTACAAAGATATTGGTGGTAAAAATATTTATGGTGCTAAAATCTTTTCTAAGTACTCTTTTCAAATTGATCTGGTATGTGGGCTTCATATCTATCACCTGGGCATGGGTAAGGATTTGGTTCTTTTTACAATCTTTTCTTTAAGGAAAACGGGAGATTTGAATTTGAGGATCTGGTTTTGTGTTTATAGGGTAAAAGGATGCAAGTGGACTGTATGATAAGGTCTTTCCGCTTTACCACACCTTAGAGATTTATGCAAAAGATCGTATTTGTGGGTTCAAATCTCTTGGTAATCTTTGATGACGATGAAGAAGAAGTTAGACTTGAAGATGCCAATGTCAATCGAGAATGAAGGTGAGATTATTTTGAAGATGAAAGGTGTAGATGATGTTGATACTTCTTCCACATTACCAACCCAACAACAAAAGGCATGCAGTAATACTTCAAACAATGGTCGCAAGAGGGCAGAGTCGAGGATGACATGGCTAAGCAATTTTCTCTTATGGCTAAAGCTATAGGCGATGTGGGACCTAAGCTTGATGGTCTAGTCCATGCACTCTCAACGAACATAAATCGTGAAATGCAACAAAAACTTGACGGTGAGTTGAGCAAAATGGAGTCTTTGTCTCCCTTGGAATTGTTTCAAGTCACCAGCTTCTGGCCAAAGAACATGACCTTTTTGAGGTCTTTTTCAACATAATACGACGAAAGGAAGAGTGCATATGTGACTACTTTGTTGCATGCGGGATGCATAATGGCATCTAAGTGACGGTCGAAAGATTGCTTTTGTTGGAGGGGGTGTTTGCTAATTTTTGATATGACACCTTCTTGCCATGATGACATATTTAGAATATTGTGAATGTTTTGTAAATTTAATGACTCATTAGATGATACTATGATGCGTGAGGATGACTATTTTGTTGATATTACGATGTTTAGGCGGGTTATAGATATTTTGTTTATAATATGATGTAAAAACTTAAAATGTAACTATTTTATTTAGAAGCGAGGAATTTATGATAGTTAAGCCCAGAACTAAAATTGCTCCAGAGATGATGTGTACTTTGATGTAAAATATTTTTAATATGAAGTTATTTGAGTTTCCTACTCCTTGCTTGTTTCTAATTCTTTTCTTCATTTATTTACTTATATACAAAATCTACATAGTGAAGAATCTCTTTAGTTCAAGGCCAATCAAGTTGTTTGGATTTGAAATTGTAAACATATTTCTTTCCACTTCCTTCTAGATGCATTTTGCATCGAAACCTCCTAAACTCATTCACATTGCGCACAACTCCACTTGCATATGCTAAAAGAAGAAACATTTTTAGTAAGCAGTTTTTATTCAAATGCGGATTTTGTTCTCCTCAATTCAATTCCTCCTCAATCCAATTCCTCAATTTTGATTATGGTTAAATAAACGTGCCCTAAGTTCTTTTGGGTATGTAGTATATGAGGAAATGTAATGTTTTTATTAATTTAGTATCAACTTTTTTTTATTTGATTATTTATTGAAAAAAATATATTCTTAATGGGTGAAGCAGGTGGTCGGAGTAACCCGTTATTTATAACGATGTCGGGTTTGTGTTTGAGTTTTTAAACCCGTTAAGATAATGGGTTTTGTATGGCCGCGTCGAATTAAGATAACGGTATGACACGAAAATGACACAAACCACGGCAAGCCACGACTTTGTTTGCCATGTCACGCCCGGACCCGGCTCGTCGGCCCAGCATTATATTATGCAGCAAACCCGCCTCCATGATTTTACGGGAACTCACAAAGGCTTCCCACGTTAAGGTTCTTATATCTTGGGATTGCTGCAGCCCCAGGCTTCGCAAGCAGGAGTTCCCGTGGAATCCGGGCCCAGAGTGAGCTCCAAGGCCTCATGCTAATGGAGATGGACGTGTATACGTATAAGGCGCAGCATGTCCCAGCACTCTCTGGTTAATTGATGTGGAATGTCACATGCCATGTCTAGTTTTGTCTACGTTTAACAAACCCCAGTTTAAACCCTTCCCTTACCCCAAGTTTTCTCAATCCAGCTTTCAATTTATCCAAACGAGGCATTCATGATGGGAAAACCATCTTCTTAAGGTCCTTATTTTGAGGACCTGTAAGGGACCTCTTTATGTGAGCACACTTGGATTAATCTATGGGGAAGAAAATTGATGAGGTTATATAATCTGTTATACCCAAACAAGTTGCATAGAGTTAACTAATTAAAAAACGATTTAGGGTTCAAGCGTTCATCCCCACCATAACAAATGATTAATGATGAGGAAACGTACGTTACATACATTCCAGTTGCCTTAACAGAAGTAGATGTAACTACATGCAGTGTATATATATAAATATATATCTATGAAATTTACATATGAATTAATTAAAAAAGAAACAAAATCGCTTAAGTACGTCTATGAAATTTTACATTGGTGAATGCATACATCAAAATGTCAAAATATCTCTCTATCTTTATTGGTTACGTAAGACGTGACAGGCCTAAAACAGCTACACAACTTTCTTCTGGCAAACTTCTGCACTCATTAATTAATCAAGCATCAGATATGAGTTTGATAAGCAAAAATGTCAAAATATTTCGCTGACAATAACATTAGCCATATTTGAGGATGACATCCTGGTGCTTTCGGGTTGAGTGAGCCAATTACCATAATCGTCTCGCGCAGTATATACGACGACTCCATTAGGTGTAGGCCCTGTTATATTGATATATTTTTTCTTATTAAAGTAATAAAAGATAATTTAATTCCACAATATTATTTATATGAAAAAAAAAAATAACACACAATATAATATTGTAGTAAACGTTAAATAACAAATTAACACTCTTCAATTTGAAAAACAAAAGAAATGTTGTAGATAATATAAGCAATGTGATAAATGTGATTGTGTAAATGCTTAGGTAGATATGGATTGGGATGTTACGAGATCACAAGATTACATTCTGTGTAATTGTACTTCTTTCACTATAAATAAAGGCACTTGGCATGAGGAATAATGTACTCACAATCTGGCCTTAATTCCTCGAAGCCTTTCTCTATTCTCTCCCTCTTTTCTTGTCGACGCCCTTCTCAGGAAAATAGGCCTAGCGTTATGTGTATTTCACGATCTTTGCGCTAAAGGTGAAGGATTTTTGCAAACAAATTGTTCAACCATCATCATCGGCAATCCAGTACTTAAGCAGCGTTACCGATTGCGGAAGTATTTTTGGACACGATGTGGCTTGACCCGTCCCTAAGTTTGTGTATTTTATTTTCCCGAAGTTGTAAATTGACAAAATTGCCCTTGGTTGGCTATGTGGAGATCCCCTCGTGGGCGTTTGAGTTCTTTTTCAATTTTGACTTCTCGCACGTATTCTCGTAGTATTCGTCTCTGACACGTGAGCTGCAAAACGGGACGAAAATCGCGTGTAATAGAGACGTTACGTACATTTAAATGTTGTTTCTGTTATGGAATTATAGTGAAATACGTGTACCATGCGGGATCTAGTTACCCGATTTATTTTGGAAAAATCTCTCTTCTTTTCCCCGCTTCTCTCTTTCCTCCTCACTCTCTTTCTTTTACGCCATTTTTCTTCTCCCCGTTGAAAAATGCCGCAGTCAAGCAGTGACCTTGCCAATTCTTTCAAACCGGAGCCAAACAAACACCACCATCTTGTTTGTTGTAACTCATTGAGTTCACGCGGTGCTAGTCGATTGCCCAAACTCCCCACCGTTTGTGGGGAATCGGACACAAAAGAACGAGACCTTTCCGGCAAGTTTCTCGAAAATCCCGACCAAGGTGAGGTTCCTAACCTACACCATTAGCTTCCTTTCATGAGTAGATGAATTTTCATACTAAGTGCGTGCAATTTGGTTGAGTTTTGAAGGAGATCGGACCTCGGGTTGTATCACAGTGGCTTTCGCCATTTCGACCAATTTTAGACTCCAAATAGGTGAAATCGTGTTCTCCTTCTCTGCAACCGTTTTGATATGTGGATCGTGTAAAATGGTTAAGTGAGAAGAAGTTAGGAAGTTTATAAAATTTTCCACTGTTCGGCGAGTTTTGGCCGGCGCGGTGGCCGGTGGCGGGCGCGGCCTTGATCGCCAGAAAAGTTCTTCTGGCAGCGGCCACGGTCCGGACGGTCGATAGCGTCGGCGGTGGTCGAGCGGAGAATATTGCAGAATATTCGCCGGCGCCGTTAAGAATATTCGTGAATCCTAGCGAGATCTTTGGAATATTCCGTTAGATCCGCGGCATCGATTGGCGCCATCGATTTGTGGCTTGGGTTGACAACGCATGAGCCGCGTGTGCGGCGCCCATGGTCAGCGCGTTAGCGAGCGGGCCTTTGTGAGAAGCGTGGAAACCCACTACCGACTTGCGTCACTTAAGCGACTTGTAACGATCATTACTACAGCGAGTATGTATGGTATTTTTAAGTGTTTCGGACTTCGATTTGGAAGCGAAACAAGAATAGGTGTTAATTATTAATTTAATTAGTAACCTTTATGAGTTTAATCATTATAATAATGATCGCCATGTCGTGAGGCTTACCACGAGAAGTACGAGTCGGGAACAAGAGGCGGCGTGCGACCCGGCCCTACGTATTTGAGTGGGTTTTTGTTTTGAATAACGAATATTATTTATATCTTTTTCCTTTGTTTTTATAATTGATTTTTTCTCCATCATGCCATGATTTTACTTATGATTTAAGTATGAAATATTATTATGTTGGGATTTGTGAAAGCGCAATGGCATGATTATGTATATTTATGTCACACTCGTCATACATGCATTCAGGGTGTCTAGTACTCGTCAGGCGAGACAAACCTTCACATGCTGTCTTCGCACCGCACACGTATGCTCTTGCCTTGGATCCATTGTAAGTGTCGGCTGTACTAATCTACATTAGACGCTAGGACTCGTATGTGATGCGCTGGCGCCCGACTTCACGTGATCGTAGTGCAGGCATATATTGGCCCCACCCGGCCTGTTCCATGTAGCTACCACTTTCTGCATGGGCTTATTATTGTGCATCGTTGATGAGCATATTATATATATGTTGTTGGGCATACTTTATGTTGAGATATTGGTATTACTCATATTTTGGCGGTGCCTTACTAGCGTTTTGGCGCTAAATATTATATGTTATTCGAGATAAGAATTATTTATCTATATTTTGAAAATTTCATACTATCGTATTATGAATTTGGGAAAACTATACTTGAATTTTCAAAGAGAGGTTACTATGTTTGGAAAAACAAGGTTTTTTCTAAATGTTTATTTTGCCCACTCATTTTGTTTTGCGCCCCCTCTGGGTTTAGAGGGCTGATCCGATGGCAAGTGAAGTTATCAACTGGTGGTTACGACACCTTCTCACAGTATTGTGCGGGTATGTTCCTAATAGTTGTATTATGTCCTATCATATGTAGTTGTGCTCACGGGGGCGATTATTGTTTATTGGGCCTGCACTTAAGATGCTATTTGGAAATAAGTTTCAAAATAGACTTTAGTTTTAATTTTTGTACTTTAACACTTACACTTTGGCTTTTCGTCATCCCTTCTAGGATGTCGGCCAACATATCTCGATCAATATTGACACGTGGATATCAGGTTCGAGTGTGTTAAATTGGTATCTGACATGGAAGTTTTGAGGCGGTCTGCATTCATCACACACGTGATGAAAGCACCTTTAATTGTTAGAGATGCGTATGTCGAACACGCCATCCCCACGTCAAACTACTTGAGGGCTTACGGCACTAGGCTGTCTTGCTCCTTACGAGCAACGTAGTGAGGCTTTTGCCAATGTCTTTGGACAATTGCACAAATGCGATGAGGAAATGCTTTGAATTACCTCTAACTAGCATATCAAACTTTTACAAGTACGGAGAGATGCACAGAAACTTTGTTACTAGCTTGAACTTATGCGACTTGACGGTCAATGTTGGATTGAAGGCGATATTGTGTGTAGCAGAGAAGAATCAATCTTCAATGGATACGATTTCGATTCGAAAAGGGTGGATTTAACTCCGATTACACCTTGTCTTGGGGATAAACTCACCATAGTTTTCAATCCGGACTTAAGGAAATCTAAATAGCCTCGAACTGCCAGTTCTGCCACCAATACAATTCTCACCACCTTGGTGATGCGGCGTTGGAACTATTGGCGGTGCACAATGAGTACGGCGGTGCACAATGAGTACGGCGGTGGATAATATTTGGTTCTTACGATGCTTAACGCTCGGCGAGTGGTGGATATGTTGAAAAATCGAGAATACGCAATAGTGAATCTAGGTTCCAAAATAGTTTGTTGTTTGGAAAGGCAGTAAACTCACGGCTAAGTGAACAACCTCACTCATTTGGATGTTCAAAATAATCCCAACTTGATCACGGGTGCATTATTTATTCTTGGCCATTGCTAGAGGATTAATTGGTCCGGTGACAACACTACATTAGCATTCCTATTTGTTACTTAAAACTACCCAACAGTACTTTGTTTCCTCTTGGGTATGTTTTAGAATTCAATGTCAAGAGGCGACATACGGTACTTCGGTGACATTATCAGAATATCTTGTTCTAATTTATTCTGAGATGATGGAATGATTTTAAATTGATTGGATTCTTTGGACTTTTAATTTTGACACTTTACGTACGTGATGGCTACGAAGCGAGCATTTACGCCAACTCACAGATGTTACTCTTTGGCAATTGGGAGGCGGAATTCTACATCCCAGGAAGTTATTGACCACGTGGAATCCCTAGCTGTTGCTTTTTTATAAGTGACTCAAGTTTTCTTTGAAGCGTTTGGGAAGAAAACCTTCTATACGTTGCGATGAAAGCGTTTTTCTATCACGACTTATTATCGACAAATACGATCATCTTTCACTGGAAGCATGCGATTATCTTCGATTATTCATTTGGCGACGAATGGAGTGCATGTCTGCCATTATTGTTGATCGACTACGGCATCAACTACGATTTTAACATCAATGTGTCAATATCCCAGTTGGGGCGGTATGACCTTTGTACTTAAACATTGTCGTGTTCGAAGATCGGCGTTCGGAAGGACTCGTTATAGTGGGTATGAGTTTTTGTGATTCCATTCGGGTTGACGAATGCTGACTATTTCATGGGCTTGTTGATTGGGTATTCCACCTATACCACGACAAGTTTGTAATAATTTTCGATATGACATTCTGGTGTATTTTAGGATGAAGTCGAGCGTGCCAAACACACTTGCAGGCAGTTTTGAAGAAGTCAAGGGAGAATCATATTTACGCTAAATTTTGGCAAATGCCAGTCGGGTTGAATCATGTGTCTTTCTCGAGATACGTGATCTCATCCGAACATTTTATCGATTCTCATAAAATAGTTGCGGTTAGGCCCAGGAGTGTCTGTGTTATTCTTGAGTTACGGAGTTTTCTTGGTCTTACAGAGACTATTATCAGCGCTTGTTAAGGAATTTGCAGCCTTAACTTTACCTCTCCCGAAAAGGTTGACCATGAAAAGAAAGAATCAAATTCGAGGCGGGAGGATGAGTGCGGTAGGCTTCCAATAGCTGAGTATCGTCTGCTCATGCACTGTCTTGTCATCCCCAATAGCTGTGGTAAATTGAAGTCTACGATAATGTCTCCTTTGTAGGATCGAGGTTGCATGTCTTTGCAACATGGATGGGTGATTGCTTATGCGTTTTGGCGGTTGAAATTGCATAAGATGAATTACTCTAACACGACCTAGAGTTGACATTGTTGTCTTTACTCTAAATCGTGACACTATCTCTTGTGAGGTACATGTCGAACTTTTCCAAATCCATGATCTTAAATATCTTCTTGCCATATAAGTTCTTAACTTAGAAACGGAAGGATTTGAGTTGGTCATTGACTTCTGATTGCACCATTGAATTTCATTTTGGTCATGCAAGCTGGAGCGGTAAAAAAAAAAAAAAATCATACCTTTCATATTTTCTCGTCGGATCTTAGGAAGTACAGTAGTCTTGATGTTTCATCAGTGAGCTATTTCTTTGGCCAATTTCCTCGGCTAATTATTTAAGACAAGCATTTGAACTTCAAATGTTAATATAATTACATTAATTGTAGTAAATTAACCCCATTATGCTCTATCTCAAAGCGACCAAGTATTCAATCCCAGCTTGCTTCGCTTTGGCATCGAATTTATAATCATCGCGATGTTGATGCACATTTAGGCATCCAAGTCTGTCGAGGATCAAGTACTCCGAGACCAATACGATCGGGGTTACTAGTCGAGGATCGTTTAGTATGAACTTTTTGGACCAATGCTTGTTGGTGATATTTTTGGGACCAACCTTGGTCCATTTCTCTACAAGAGTTAGTCCATCTCTGGACCAAGTTGGTCCATCTCTCGACGGATTAGTCCATCTCTCGACCCGAGGAGGTGGTGGGTCTAAACCAAAGTTGGTCCCGTCACAAAAAATGACTAGATTGGTCCATTTCTCGACCAAAGTTGGTCCATCTCCGCTGACCAGATTGGTGCATTTCTCGACAAAGTTGGTCCATCTTTTGACCAAAGAAGTTGGTCTATCTCTCGACTAGATTAGTCCATCTCACCGACTGATTGGTCCATCTACAGGCCAGTTGGTCCATCTCTTGACGATTGGTCCATCATTTTGGGACCAACGCTTTTATTGGTGTTTCGAGCTAATAAGATTTTTCTCTTGAGACGACCCGTGTCGAGTTTGGCATTTGCAAGCATAGACCAACTTCCGGGATTGATACCTGGTTTTGGTTGCTTTCGATTATTTGGGCCGAGGCGACCTTGGATAATAATGAGGACCCTTGATATTCATTATAATTTGAGCTCGTTTAGCAAGGAAGAACTCAGCAGCTATTCTAGTGATAATCTCCAAAACCAAAACAATAAAGTTTTCCCTGCAAAAATGGACCAAGGCTTAAATGTCCAAGTTTAATGCATGGAAAATTTGAATCAAGGTCAAGTGATAAATCCATGATCAAAAGTCGACCTTTCGACCCAAACGGAGATGGAATCACAATCAAATCATAAATTGTATGATTCCAATCCTATAAATCAAGGAGGCCCAATAAGGAAATTTAGAGGTAGCGAGCGAGTGAATGAAATTGAAGTGGTTTGCCCTATAAATTCCCCTGATAAGAGTGAGGGACGAACAAAAACACACAAGACTTTTTATATTACTACTGCACTTTTCATTCTCTAGCATAGGTTTTAAAGTTCTAGCAATTCACTTTCCGCTCATCCTTCATTCGAGCACTTTTAATTGTAAGTTTATTTTTCGAGTCATTTGATTCAAGTACTTTTTCAATTAAGTTGTTATTTTGATTCTAGTTTTAATCAAATTTATTTGTTTTAATCGTTTCATTAGTTTAATTTTGTTCTTCGTTCTTATTTCACTTATCTTTAGTGCTCGTCATTTACTTTCTCACACTTTAATTATCTTGCATATTTACATTCATTTATTATATCATATAAACCTAAAAACCCAAAAATAGAGATCCAAAAGCCTATGACCTTGAATCCAAGGTAGTGATCGGGACCTTGACCAAGAAAAGGTTCCTTGGCAGTCGCTCGGTCACTTGGTTAGAAGTCAAGCTCGAAGCAACATCTCAATTCATTTCCAACCCGTAATTTTTGGCTTGGTTGGTGGCATCTGCACGGATCATAAGAAGGACCAAAAAAATCCTTCTCTCGGCCCAGCTTTCGGCGAAAAGAGAAACATTTTTTGGCACGCAGGTGGAACACACTAGGCTTTGTTTGTAGGATCACTAAATGAGTGACCAAAAGGATAGTCTTATTCCTCACTACCATGGACCAATAGCTCTCACCTAAATATTGTTTTTATGGTCAATTTATCGACCAATATGATTACAATAGTCAATTTGGTTGCAATGACCAATATGGGTCCCATGACCAAAACAATCAAATTCCTTGGGGGCATTCCACTTATTCTTATGGCCAATATAACTCATCTAATATGTATAATGATGCGAGTTACGATTTTGGCTCAAATATTAATATATGGTTCATATGGCGAGAAAATCGGATAGCCTATGGGCAATCCACTTATCATACGGTCAATACAACCCATCTAATATGTATAATGATCTTAGTTATGGTTTTGGCCATACAAGTCATTTAATGGTCAGTCGACCAATACAATTTTGATGTGGATGAGAGTCCAACGTTGAGTCTCAGCAAATTTTAGAAAAGTATTGGAGTGAAACTAAGGAGGCATGAGAGAGAAAGTTGTACAAAAATACAAAAACAATTATTGCAATAAAATGGATGTTTGTTGCTCTTAAAAGTTTAAAGATGAATGCGGGTTTTTACTCAGGACTTTGCGTGAGATGTTGGAGACGCTGACTAGAGGCAAGATCTCAACTCGAACTTTGAATAAAGTTCCAACACAAGTCTAGCTTCCACTCCATCTTTTCATGAGAGAACTTGGGAGGCCAAGAATTATTGGGTGAGGAAATTAGGGCGAGTCGGCCTTAAAATCAAATAATCAGAATCAATCTACCTATTGAAAACCTCACATTGGTTAAGAAAATGAATCCACCCAAGAGGCTAAAAGCCATGAGATCGAGACTAGAGGCTTAGACTTGACTCAAATTGAGGAAACCATCTTAGGTGAAAAAGCCAGGTTGTGAATTATCAAGTGATCCAAGAGATGAAGTGCCAGAATTTATTTACTGCCGATGCAACCATAATAGACATTGTGAGTGGGGGAGACAAAGCCGACATAATCCAAACCACACTTGAAAATGGTCAAGTTTATTGAACCTGAGCCAAAAGCCAATATTAGCCAATCAAGTAGGCTTGGAAGAGCGTAAAAATACGGCGATATAAAGGCCAAAAGACACGTCGGCCGCAATAGTCATCCTAGTACATCGGTCTATCGCCACACGAATGACAAAAATTAATCTTGAAAACAAAAAAAGCTCTAAGCTTGGAGTGAAGCGTGAGTGGCCACCCCTTGGTCTCTATAAAAATTTAGGTTTTACGGCCATTAAGAGGTTGGCCCAAGTAATCCTACTCTCAACGTTAGGACATTCGAACTCAAATTGACAAGATGATTGATCAATCACGGGCTAAGTGTGGTGACTATGTTAGGCCAACAATTTGGTCTTAATAGAAACCCAACCGGAGAGCAGGAGCCATCAATGGCCTTAGATTGGAGATAGATGGTCATAGGGGCAGCAAGTGAATGGTGGCGAACCCACCAAGCCAACCCCATGCCAATAATAATCCCTTTGGTGGGAATCATCGGCACCCGATATGATGTCTTCGAGTGGTGTGGACCCATTCCGAAGTCTTCAACTACCTAATCAATTCAAACCCCAAGCTAACAGGAAATGGGGGCAACTTTGGTGGCCCTCACATAAACCAATTTCTTTGGCCTTAGCAGGGGGGAACAATCATAGGTTGAACAACAACAACAACAATGGGTTAGGTCGACCATTGAATAATCAGTATTTGATAGAGGGGGCGTCAGGAGCAGTGTCAGAAATGGTACCGATGGCCCGGAAGAACAACCAGGCCTACATATAATAGGCCATACCTAGAAGCTATTTTGACCAAGAGGAATTCCCAAGAGGGTTCCAAGCGGCCCAGGACTTCATGCTTTTTCTTGGCTTGGAAATCGGTCGGCCGGTGGAACACATTAGGCGGATTCACGGCTAAATGTGCGGTGCACATCGGGATGAGTGCAAAAGTGAGATTATTTCAAGTATGTTAATGGATGTAACTTTTACTTGGTATTTGAATTTGCCTCAAAATTCCGTCAGAATTGGCAAACTATGGGCGAAACTCTTCCATGGAAGCGATTTTATGTCGACACGAGCGAGAGGTCTCTATGGCTAACCTGGCCAAGATGAAGCAAACCTATAAGCGAATCTGCTCAAGGGTACCGACCAGATTCAGGTGGCTCGGACAAAGTGCAAAGTGAACATGCAGAGCATGAGTTCATAAAAATGGCCTAAGGGCTCTCCTTGACTTAAGAAAAAGGATTTGAAGGGATGGACTTAGGGACACTACGATCTCTTTTGGGTGGGCCAGTGAAGCCCTTTACTTAAGAGAATAGCAACAAAAGAATCGGCCGACTTCTCGGCCAACTTTCTATAGAGAACGCCCAAGACTGCGTCGAACCACAAGCGTCATGCGATGGACATTGAAGAACGAGAGAGGAAATGGAGCGAGGATGAAGAACTATCGTGGAGTATGATAAGGATCATGCGGAGTAAATGGTCATATGTGTGTCAAGCCTTGACCAAACCCTCCAAAGACTAACAGCATCAGCAGTCCAGGTCACTAAGTTTAATGGGAGTGTCCAAAAGGGGATTGGGACCAAGGCGTACACCTTTGACATATCAAAAGCCGAACAAATTTTTGACCAATTTTTAAAAAGAAAAATAATCAGATTACTAATGGTCATGATGTACCTCCGGCTAATGAACTTAAAAAATAGAATCTTATTGTAAATGGCATAACACATGAAACATAGGACTCACAATTGTGTTATTTTGAAGAGGAAACAATTTGTAGGATCTCACCACTAAAAATTCCCAAGTTCTCGAAATAAGCGGCTAAGGTGTTGACAACGGTACATTGCCTTCGGTTTAGGCCAATATAGTTAATGCCAACTTTCCAAAAGGCGGACGACCACGACCCGGAAGAGTGGACCTTGGAGGTTACGGCATAAGGCAGTAGATGTGAAGAAGAGCAAGGAAAGCCATTGAGCAAAAAAATAATAATAAATAGAAGAAGAAAGGTGGATCTGGAGTCGATTACCACTAAGGTAGGCTTTCCAAGCCCACGTGGGAAGGTTCTAAGGCCATTGTTTATGTAGGCGATGCCATTGTGAGGTCATAATGGAGGTGGCCAGGTGGAAAAGTTGAAGGTGGACTCCAAAGTAGAGGCGAATGGGAAAGTTAAAGCGTACGAGAAATAGAAGAAGAAAAGATCAAAGTGGGGAGACCCAAGAGTTTTCTAAAGACAATAGCAACTTTGTTATCCAAACCTGAGTCACTACGACCGAGTATAGCCCAAGGTAGGATAGATCTTATACGACCAAACAAGCGACCTTTCATGGAGTATACGTGGTAAAAAATGAGCCTTGAGATCTAACCCCAGGAAGAACTACCCACCATAACTAGAAATCACGATGATTACTTGGAAAACTCATACCAAAATTAATTCGAGGAATGAGAAAACTACGGTCTTGGTTGGAAGACAAGAGTATAAGTGGCCTATGTGTTAAGGCCTAACCTAATGAAAACAACTACCACCTTTAGGGTCCCAAATATTAAAGAGGGCGATGGTTTGAAGCGGGGAATGGAGATTTCACTAAAGCCAATGACCGGTTTCGAGGATCCAAAAGGCCCCAAGAGCGGTATGCAAGCGCATGTAGGCACGAAGACATATGGGCATCGGATCTTAAGGCTCGATTGAAAAGGTTACTGTATAAAGGAGCAATTGGCGAAGAACTTAAGATTGGCCTAACGAGTTTGGCCAACTTAGAAGCTACAACAACGGAGAACGCTAAAATACAAAGAAAATGGGTGGGCTGGTAGAGTTATAATTTTCGCTCCAAAGAGTAATTGTTGAGTTTAGTCTCGCATCTCCAAGAGCTTTTGAGGATGAGAATGCTGAGTGCAGGGAGCCTTTCTTTCAACACCACAAGTAGGAGTCGAGACCAATCTATGGTCAAACCAAACCTAGATAGCCATGATCGAAAAAAGAGGACCGGATGTTGGTCGGGGAAGAGATCAAATCATGGTCAAAAGAGAACTAGGTAGTGGTCAAGTCATGGTTGAGAAGCGGAGGCCAAGATGAGGTTGGAGTAGAAAACCGAAGTCATTGTCAATGACCAAACCGTGTAGTTGAAAGAAGGTGACCCATGACCAACATTAGAAGAGAATAAAGATGAGGAACTTAGGAAGATGAAGATATATATAGTGATGAGGATTATGGTGAGGAAGAATACGTCGGGGACTTTTTTCAAATGAAGAGTAATTGAGGAGGGTGAAGACCAGCGAGGTTAGTACGGGCTGAAGTGGAGAAGACATAGAAGGCAGTGACGGCTAGAAAAGATCAATTAGTCCATTGATGATGAGAGCATAAATCTTAGTCTCTTTATGTACGTGCGTGTTTGAAGCCCAACCAAGGAAAGCGATATGGAAGGTGATGTTTTTTTTTACGAAAAGTTGTCTAAGTTCCAAATTGAAGAACCAAATATGAGTGGGAGTAGTGAGTGAAGATGAGCTTGGCCTAAGTTTGAAAATCGCTCCTCGGCTGAACTAAAACAACCGAAAGGATTTGTGACATGCAAACAAAGTGGATGTCATCTCATCTCAGGAGCCATTGTATGTAATGCGCCCACTTTGATAGGATTCCAATTAGCAAAGTGCGAGGTGGATACGGGGGCAACTTTGAACATTCTCCGGCTTTGGTCTTGAGAAAGCTAAAGAAAGAGCAAATGAGCACAGTTCCCCATAACCAATAATCTTACTTAAAAGATATATATATATATATATATATATATATATATAATTGTTTGTAAGGCCAAATAGCCTAGAAAGCGTAGTAGTTTGAATGGTTCCAATCATAGCCTAGTTCAAGGCCCGACCTTGTAGTTCTACAAAATTATTTATAGCCTTCATTCAAGGAAATTGGTCTGGCTCTTCATTTTTGCTCTAGCCTTTTTTTGTTTCTAATGGTTTAACTTTTTATTTCTAGTCTTAGGTTTGATAAACCACTTTTAATTGACCAATTTGGTAGTTTTGTTTTTGGTCATATATAAGAATGGCTTAAAACCTCCTAATGCCTATCTAAACTCATGCGGCCATAAAATAGTTGATTGCCCACCTTTCTATAAGGTAGCGAACAAGGGAGCAATGTTTGGGCGCTCAAATTCGTCGAGGATCAAAGCAGAGTACTCCGAGACCAATACGATCGGGGTTACTAGTCAGTCTGGGTCGAGTATGAACTTTTTTTTTTGGACCAATGCTTGTTGGTCCATCTTTTTGGGACCAACGCTTATTGGTCTATTTCTCGACAAAAGTTGGTCCATCTCTGCGACAAGTTGGTCCATCTCATGACCAAAGTTGGTCTATCTCTGCGACAAAGGATTGGTCCGTCTCTCGACCAGTTGGTCATCTCGATAAAGATTGGTTCATCTCCATGACTAGGTGGTCCATTTTCTCAGCAAAGTTGGTCCCATCTCCATGACGATTGGTCATTCTACGACCAAAGTTGGTCGTCTCTCAACAAGAAGTTGGTCATCTCTCGACCAGTTAGTCCCGTCTGCCGACGATTGGTCCGTCTTACGGCTTGATTGGTCCATCTTTTTGGGACCAACGCTTTTATTCGGTGTTTTAGAGCTAATAAAGATTTTCTCTTGTGACCAACGTAATATGAGTTTGGCATGGCAAGCTTGCTAGACCAACTTCGGGATTGATAAAGTTTTGGTTGTTCCAGATTATTTAGGTCGGGGCGACCTTGGATAATGAAGTACCCGATATTCATTATAAGCGAGGCATTTCGTTTAGCAAGGAAGAACTCCCAACATTATTCAAAGGTGATAATCTCCAAAACCAAATTTGGTAGCACCTGACAGTTTTCCTACCTGCAAAAGAAATGGACCAAGGCTTAAATGTCAGAAGTTAATGCATGAAGCTAAATCAGGTCACGTGATGAATCCATGATCAAGTCGACCTTATTCGACCCAAAGCAGGATGGAATCACAATCAAATCATAAATTGTATGATTCAATCCATAAATCAAGAGGCCCAATAAGGGAAATTTGGAGGGTGCGGAAGGGAGGAGTGAATGGGGGTCGTGGTTTGCCACTATAAATTCTTGATACAAGAAGAAAGGGGCGAACAAAAACACACAAGACTTTTTATATTACTACGCACTTTTTCATTCTCGACATAGGTTTTAAAGTTCTAGCAATTCACTTTCCGCTCATCCTTCATTCGAGCACTTTTAATTGTAAGTTTATTTTTAGGTCATTTCGATTCAAGTACTTTTCAATTAAGTTGTTATTATGATTCTAGTTTTAATCAAATTTATTTGTTTTGTCGTTTTTCATTAATTTTAATTTTGTTCTTCGTTCTTATTTCACTTATCTTTAATTATAGTCATTTACTTTCTCACACTTTAATTATCTTGCATATTTCGTTCATTTATTACATCATATAAACCTAAAAACAAATAGTCAGCCTGCTTAGGCCTTGAATCCCGAGTAGTGATCGGGACCTAGACAAAGAAAAGGTTCCTTTGCTTGGTGGCTGAGTCACTTGGTTTAGAAGTCGGACTCAAGCGCAGCATCTCGATTCATTTTCAACTTCATGATTTTGGGCAGTTTGATGTGTGCCAACACCAAATCATAAGAGGACCAAAAATCCTTCTCTCGGCCCGACTCGGCGAAAAGAGAGAAAGCTGCGCCAACGAGAGAGGAGTAATTCGAGGTGAAGTAAGCGCTAGCTTAGGAGTCACATATGGCCGGCTCCACGGCTACTCGGCTTGATCAAGTGAGAAAATTCAGCTTTGCTTTTGAGCCGCGGCTCGGTCATAAGCAGCCCGCATCCTCGGGCGTCTCGCAAGTCCCAAGCCAAAGTCTCGCGCCATTCTTCGCGGATCTCTTATCTGCCAGCGTAAGCATCACGCACCACTTAGCTGCTTCATTCTTTACAGCGCCATGCAAACCTCAAAAGGCGACTGCTTGGCGTCGTGATCGCGACTACTAGCAATCGGAGAAGCTAGGCCCAATAGAGATTGAGGCCTAAGGCAAAAATAAAAAAATGGCGCTATTATAATTTTTTATTAAATAAAAAATTGATATATAATTTTTATGTTACATGTAAGCGGCAAGGGTGGCGCTTGCAGAAATGTGGCCGAGCTTGAAGTGGCAGTATAACAGGTTTTGGGCGTACGCTAACAATGACTCCCGCAATCTTCAGCCGTTAAAAGTGGAAACATGACTGGAACGTTATTTTTGGCTAAAAGTCATTGGCTGAGGTCCAAGTCATCAAAGATGTTGGCGAATGGATTCAAAAGGCAAAGTCGTCTGATTCTAGTTCTAGGGTTTCCTGTCCGTACATGTTTCTACATTATACAGTATACATGTACATAATGCACGTAATTAAACTGAATGGGTTAGAGTTGAAGATTATTATGAATTATTTATATGGAAAGTTTTTGTGATGAATTTTGGTTGTTTAAATTATTACAAAAGCTAGTATAAGCATCAGATATCAGAGGTGCGTGCAATAATTAAGAACTCTTTGTTGCATTTTGTCACGTGCAGTAATTATGATATACTTAATTAATTGCTAATTAAATCCAGAATCAAATAAGTTAATGGAATTATATATCATGAAGATTTTGAGAGCGTGGTATGATGGACTCCATGATTTAAAGTGACATCGCAGCCTAGCTAATAGGGTTAAAATTAAGCTGTCCATCATAAGCAACCCTTTGTTTGTCTGTGTAACATGACATGTATTTTTATATAAAAAAAGATTTCTTAATCAGATCGAATTTGGGATTAAGTTGGGTGATCGAGAGTTCCTTATTTTTATTTCACTTTTAACAGTTTATGGTTAGATCGAAGAATAAGACAAGCGTAATAGTAATCATTCAACGGTCAATCTAATAACACATCATGTGGGAATAAATTTTACATGGCGTAAAATAATTTTAATATCCCATGTTTCATAAATGACAGTTTTAAACCGTTTATGCAGCATGAAAAAAAAACTGTCGCATAAGTGAGTGTCTTAACATAGTAAAAGCGAATAGCGGTTTAAAGCGTCGCTAGTCACTAAAGCGTAAATGCAGTAGACTTGGGAGCCGATAGTTTCATTTTGAAACCGTCTCCATCATATAAATGTTGAAATGATAGTTTCCCTCGTCTCTAGTAGTACTGACGGCAGTTTATGTTTTAAACCGTCGTTTCTAGTATGTTACAAAACAACAATTTAAATAGGAAAACATCGTTCCTTATACTACCAGACAACAGCAGTTTTATAGTGTCTACCGTCGTGGTCGTGAGTAAGATCACCATACGACATTTTTATCTTGAAAACCGCCGTCCCAACACCTAATATTAACAAAAAAAAAAAAACAGGGTTTTTCCGTAGTCTCCTACATGTGGAAGACGAAAACCCACCTGTTGGAGAGTAGGATGGCGGGAGCTTTAAGTTTTATTGGACATCATATAAACCACAAACCATTGTATAAAAACAATAAACATCATTTTGTCATTAATCAAAGCCACAATGTTGATTCTAAACTATCCCCAAAACTTCATCAACAAATTGAAATGCATGTGTATTAGATCAATAAAAGAAGTACAAAACAACAAGTCTCCATTGCGCTTCTTTACCACTTGTCGCTGGTTGTTTTCGCTGCAGCTATTCTTCTGGCAAACAAAGAAGTGCAAAATGTACAAGTGTAGTGACACCCCGACCGAATATCGGTGGACGCCGGATATCGAGGCGTCTTCAGCCGTCATCGGAGGACCAGCGAAATCATGATGAAATAATTGAGAATTTAAATAGTGGAACAAAATGAATCTTTGAGATCATTTGAACAAAGAGTCTTGGAGTGCGTCTTGTGGGATAAGGCCGTTATTCTGCCAGGTCTCAATTTAGGATGCGGTGAATTACAAAATATTCCATTCCCGTAGGAAGGATAAAAACACGAAGTGCAAATACATACTTCCACGGGAGTAAAATGGTAATATAAAGCCCAGCGACCAAGACACAAATGCACTTAACTAAATCTAGGACCTGGAGGGGCGAAAAACAAAAGGTAGTGGGCCAAGTACGGTTTTATAAACCTTTTCAAAAGTGTGGATATAACCCCTGTTGTAAAACCGTAATTTGCCAAAATAAGTTTAAATAACAATAAACAACAATTATCAATACTTGGGGCCAGCGCCCACAAGGATACGGTGAGATATAAATCAGCAATTTGTAAAAACAACACGTATCGCATAAACATAGCACACAAGTCATGCGAAAGTAGCTACATGGCCAGTTTGGGTGTTTCACAAATAAGCGGCTCTAGCACTACATACGTGAAAGTAGCGCTAACGCATCTGCTTGAGGTCGAGTCGCCAAGCGACCTAGAACAACTTGCTTTTCTTGATGGATCCAAAGTGAGCGTGTCGGTGCGTGTGAACATACACGTGAAGAGCTTTGGTCTACTCTCGAACTCAGAGTGCTAACACCGTGCAATATCTTGCGTAATAAGGAAAGAATCTCAAATACGTATAGACATGCCAACATTTACAGCAAAATCGCTAAAAAGCATGATAGATACATCATAATATCATAAGTAAAGCATTTATGTCGAATTTCATAAACCATGGCATGCTATACAAGTTCATAAAACCATAATTGAACACATTTGAGAAATAATAATATTTTAATAAGAAAGGACCCCTACTTTGGTATGTCATCGGTGCGTAGCCGTAGTACCTAGCGACCACGAAGTTCCTCGGGATAAGTCTCACCTATATGGGGAAATTACTATACTAATCATTAACCAAGTCTAATCAAATTAATTAAGGAAAAACGAAATTCTCCACTTGTTTGCTCAAATTGGAGTCTAAAACACTAAAAATTACCAAGCGTACCACCCCCAGGTAGTAGCGATATCCCGCCTCGCGGCAGCGTCAAAAATAGTGGCTCACGCGCCCTCACCCAGCACGTGGGCTGGAAAGAAGCGAACCCGCTGACCTGTGTGGCAAGTCAAAATCCTTGATCAAAGTCATCGGTAGCGTCAACAAGCCGATTACGAACGGTTTCTTGCGCCATCGGCAGCGTCGGCAATCGATACGACGGTCTTCAGCGTCATCGGCCCGACGTCGGCGAGCGATACGAGCGGGTTCTTGTGTCGGCGCGGTCGTCTTACTCCAATTTTCGGTCGCGTATGTCATTCCTTAGGAATCTGGAGTTTTTAGTAGAAAATTCGGGTATTTTCAAGCTTCTAACTACTTCATTTCTAAGCCAAATTTTACGATCTATATACCAAAATGGGGCTAGAGGCGAGTAGAGTGCAAAAATGCTTACCAACACCTCAAGGTGAGGTCGAGGAAGTGGCCGGAGAAAATGGCTCAGAAAAGAGCCAGGCCAAGGATTGACCTCGTTCGTCGTTCTCCACTTCGGTTGTGGGTTGAGTTCCCAGGTCTCCACAAAGTTGTTTGGTGTTGAACTTGGGCTTCCACGGAGCTCAAATCGTCGGTTTTGAAGTCGGTAATATTTTGAACTCCGACGAACAATTTTCAGGTTTACGGGTTTGATGTGAGGGCTTTCTAGGTTCAAAAGTCACTCCCGGTGGGTAGGTTACAACAAAGATGATAAGTGAGTGTGGTTTGGTAAGAGAGAAAAAGCCCGAAAAATTTTCGGAAAACCCGCGGGGTGGCTTGATCAAATTACACGTTTTACGGGTTTGGTTGCCCCAGTCCCGGACACCCGGTAGGTTCGAAGCCTTGAGGTAGTGAGGTTGTAGGTTACAGTTTGTTGGATGGTGAATGATGGTTGCCAAGGATTGCGAGAGAATAGCCCGCGACAAAGATTTGATGTTTGCGAGAACAAGGAAATGGGAGATGTATGTGGGTGTGAAACCAACAGCAAAGGGAGCAAGGTCACAGTGCTTTTCCACAAATCGTGGGATTTGTTGGGATTGTTTAAGAGACAGCGAGAAAAAGAAAAGATTGATTGTGTGAAAAGAAAAATCACACAACGGCTCCCATTTAAGGCAGAAATTCCGCGAATGCCTGAGTCGTCAAACACCACATGCATGCGTGCGAGAGAGGAGCAGTAAGTGCAGGGCGCCGGTTTGGGCTAAAACCACGGGCGTATAGCCCACAGAAATTTAAATTACATACGAGGTATTTTGCAGAAATAATTGTAACTTGTCGTTACAAGTCCGAAGAATTATTCCGTTCGCCCTACGGGTTCGTAGTAAGGTGTACTACTCAAGGAAATCACGAATTCAAGTCAGAAAGAATTAATTTTCACACGAGGAAAATACGTGGCCAACAAGGGCATTTCGTCAATTCACGATCAGGGAATAAATACAAATACTTTTAGGGACGGGGATGTAACATGTAGTCTCTTTTTAATCAGAATTAAACAAAAATTACAAGAAAATCATTAATCCCCGTACCTGGAATATTTGCTAAAAATTACTCGCACTTTCTCCACATTCTCATCCATGCTTATGTTCATATGACCGTATCCACAAATCCAAGGCATTTTCATGAAAACATACTGTGCAAATTATATTACCAATCAGGAATCAACATGGCAAACTAAACACACATGAAAAATACAAACGATAAAAAAATGGTGCATTTTCGAGAGAGTGCAGAAGCCGATACCACGAACATAAAACCTATTCAAGAGAAGTCAGAAAGGAATAAGGAACCTGATTTAAAATCAAAAAGAATAAACAGAGTGTTAATAAGTACTGCAACTTAGATGAATGCATATAATGAAAAATTACGCGTTTGCTCCAAGCTAAGATATTCATGAGGATAAGCAAGCTAGCATTAGTTTTCCAGTCCTTAAGATAACAACGATTAAAACAAGTGCACATTAATAACTACAACATTAATAATGGCAGAATTTCAAAACAACAATAAACCCCACTTAAGGCAAAAGCAACAAAATTGAAGACCACCAGACCATACACTCTTGAATACCCAGACTTACCATCCTTCCTCCAAAAAATTCAAAGAGTACACAACTTTGGTTTCTCATATTTTGCCTCTTTTTATATGAACATTTAAAACATGTTGTAGAAAATCAGGAAAATGTCAAATTGAAGTACCTCAGAAAATTAGAATTTTGGACTGCTATCTCTACTCAGTTGGAAACATATCAGAAATGCCATTATGAGAGTGTACCAAAATCAGCTATAACCTTTGGACGGCTAATCCCAGTCTGAATCCCTGCAAACACATGCCACATAGTGTGAACAAAGAATCAAATGAACACTCCAATTTCATATAAAGTCAATGAATCCAAAAATTAAGCTTATGTATCATACAAATTAGTAAGCAGAAGTCAAGAAACTACCGTTTGAGAATAAAGTTGCCACTTTTAGCATCAACATTTATTGTACTAGTGTGATAACATTTATTATTGGACTTCGATTATAGATATGTAACAAATTTTAATATGTTCATGCTATCCCCAAAGACCAAATGCACAAGGACCTAAGACGAAAAGCAAAATCAATTAGACCAAATGCCATTCTAAGAGTAGAGATGATGTAGCTGAGCAACAAAATAAAAAGGGCATATCCACACAATTCAGTAGATGCTGAGCAGAAACTTGTGGCGTAAGGAAAAACTAGAACTAGATGCTTGTGGCCATAAACAAAAGCAATACCTGCTGCATTATTTCTCCACCTCCCGGCCTTTTATATCTTCAAACTTCTGGTATATGTTTCCGAGTCATGAGATGGCTTCAGAACTCGTATTTAGACCACAATTAATTTATAACTTTCAGATGCAATTGAAGGTTTAACTTCTCAACCTCCTCAGTCCACGAAGAACTATATAGTTGCAGTCACATAGATATAAATTGATGAGTACAAAAATCGAATTTTCTTCATCAAAGGGAATGCTAATGGATTCCACTCTACCAAAAGTAAATGCCAACAAGTAACACCAAACTAAGTACCCTCGACAAGGTTGAAATCGCGTTCGTAAGGCGTTAACGTGGGAAGTTTAGCCATGCAATGTCGCTATGTGTGATTCGCGTAAGTATTTGAGACTTGCATAGCGTAAAATAGTAATGAACATTGAATAAGCTTATATATATATATATATATATATATATATACTTATACCAAAACATATAATTTCACATTAATGCATAATAAACTATCAAAATACATATTATTGTTCAAGTTCAACAACACAAAACACTTGAATAAAAATCCAAATATGCCAAACATAATGATGATCTTATGTTAAAGATCATTCACAAAGTTACAAAATATTCATAAACCCATTACAAAGAGAACATAAAGTTACATGCGGGGTTTTACCCATGTCTGTTGACACACCTCATTACCCACGTGGATCACAGGAGTGCGGCGTGCTGGCCGACACTGAATGTGAAGCCATTAAATGCATGACAACACTTGATGGAGAAGAAATAATTTGTATTAAATAGATAAAATCCAACGACAATATGCATATGGTTGGAGCGTACTAATTTTGAGAACGTGGAAAATAAAAGTAAGGCGAGTTCCTACAATCTCTATCCATAACGAGGATGGATATTATTATAAAGCGAAGACAAAGAAAGATCCCTACGGTTGGGATGAGCGATCGAAGCTGCCACGTATCCTCGGCCTCGCCCCGAAGCGGTGTCGTATGACACGAAGGCGCAAAAACAAGGTGTGAAGTGGACAAAAATCAAAGTTTTCACAAACCTTTCTCTTTTCAAAGTATAACCCCTTGTTTGAAAATCGATTATAATAATAAAATCATACTATCATAATATGTATCCAAAACGTACTTTATAAGTATGTCACAGCGTATGTCAATAAACAATATCCGTAGATAGCAAAACATATTCTCAATAGTCCTTTCATCGTATATATCAATAATAAAGTGCGGAGGAAACCAACCACGGGGTATATGCGCCAATCACACATGCACGGGTTGAGGAGCGACTACTCTCAATCCCATAGTACAAGTCAATACGTTAATCAATAATTTGTACTCCTAGTACCACACACATGTAAGTCACGGCGCCTTGACGTCACACCTTGCCCCAGTCATTCACCTTGATGGGGCCTTTTCCCCATAAACAACAACAATAAACGTAAGACAAGCACTAAGGTATTTAGGACAATACCCCTGAGTGCAGTGCGTGTGACCCATACATGTGAGAAGCTGTCCTAATGGCCATGAGCGGTACTACAACGTGAGTGAAGCTTATACCTAGTGTGTTTGAAAACATATACATACTCATATGTAAATAGGAACCAAAATCCCATTTATAAATCTCATATATCAAATATTGCATAAATAATCATTCTCCCAAAACCATATAATAAAATATCAATTCGTATTTATGCAGAAAGAAATATCATAGTATAAACCATTTTTATACTATATAATCATAGAAGATAATTATCTCAAATCACCAAAATAATCCATTTATCAATATAGAATTTACCATAAATAAATCATAGGTAGCACAAATCATATTCATTAAGTATATATATTTATAAATAAATATATATAAGTAAACATGCTTTAAAGCCATTTAAAACCATATATAATCATAAACATAATCATTCATAATCACTTAGAAACCATTTTATAAAGTGTCCACTCACAAGTGATCGGGAGTGAAATCCCTCGGTGTAGCCACTCACAGGTGTGCGGGCAGAAGAAATTACCTATTTAAAGTTAGGGGATAAATTAGAACTTCCTAAAAATAATTAAAAAATAGGCCTTAAAAGAAATCCCCCAAAAATATGAATATTTTCGCAGCAGGCTCGAAAAATGGTCAAGACCGGCTCCGCCGCCGTCCGCGCCGCTTGGCTACCGTCTTGCCGCCCCGCCTTGCCGCCCACCTTATAAAGCGGTGGAAAGCTCCCTCACGCGGAAACCTCCCCCGCCCGCGCTTTGCAGCGCCCGGCACGCGCGGGAAACCCGGACGCGCCCACTGCCTTGGCCGGCCTTGGCCGGCGGAGTAGCCTGCAGCGGCACGTGGTCTACAGCAATGGCACGTGTCGCCCACGCGGTAGCCACGTGGTACCCTTGTGGCCCCGCGCGTGTCCCTACCTTGGCATCACCAGCATGCAGCACCTTCTTTGATCACCCCACCAGCGGCTATTTTGGCGTCGACCCACGCGCTGTCTTGTGTCAGCCAGCGGGTGAGATTAGCGAATATCATCGCCGTTAGAATATTCCGTCGTCCTTCCTCTTGCGGTCGCGAACTCCGCCCGTCGCCCTTGCTTGCCCTTCGCCACTGGTTAATAGAATCTGGAAATTTAATACCCGATTATGTCCAAAACTTCAAAAATTAAGTATCTTCTTCATTCTTTGTCCAAAATTGACGTGCCATATATCAAATTGAAGGTATTGAGGGTAGAATATTTTTATACCTGTTGAGGCGGAAGAGTGGCGGAGATGGCCTCAGAAATTGGCGAGGAAAGCGGGGGAACCTAATTCCGTTCTCCTTCATCTGCGCAAAATTTGACGTACTTTATATGAAATTGAACTACTCAATCCAACAAAGCCAATGGTAATGATGCAAGGCTTACCTTAGTCCGGATTATCTGAGAAAATCGATGAGCAGTTCGCCTATTCGGTTCGGCGTCGGTTTTGAGCGAGCGGGTTGGTTTGAAAGATTCCAGATCAGTCCGTCCAAAATGGCGAGAGGATCACGTTGGTATGAATTTTGGCGACAGTTTGATAGTTTTAATGATTGACAAGGATTAGGGTTTTGTCGGTGTAGTTTTGGCTTTGAGAAAGTGGGAGAGAAAAGAGAGGGAGAAGGAAAAGAGCGTGCAGCAAATGGGGAGGGTTGGCTGCTGTGCAGTCAGCCCAAAACCTAATTCCCACGCAATTGGAAAATTACAAAATGCCCTACACTTTAAAGTTTAAGTAGCGTTCGTTTGAACTCGAATTGAGTTCGCTTAGCATAGCGTTAAATGTCGCTTGAGTACATTCAGAATATGTAAAAAATAATTTTCACAAGTCGTCAGAAAAAAGTCAACAAAGTCAACTTTGACTTTAGGGGTAATTGGTCATTTCACAAAAATTTTGGGGCGGGTTACCCAACATCTATAAAATCTGAACTTCCTTCCTTCCCCTTGAGATGGGCCCTTATACCCGGTGCGGCAAAGGCCACATAGAGCAATCATGAGAGGCGACTTGAATTAAAACCGGTAAGAATAGTAAAAAAGGCAGTAGTACACCAAAGAACTAGTTCCAAAGTGAACACTTCCAAGGAAGGAACTTTAGTTGTGCATTGACTACGTGCTTCAACCAAATCACCATCAGAACAAGTATCAATCACGATTTTAGATTTGTTCGACCGATTAGGAAGAGGCGAAGTTCTTCACCAAGTTAGATTTGCACTCAAGATACTACCAAGTGCGCATAGCCACAGGGAGATGATGAAGACATGTGTGATGAGATATGGGTCGTTCGAGTTCTTAGTCATGCCGTTTAGTCTCACCAATGCTTGACCATATTTGCACGTTGATGAACAAGATATTCCACCACCTCGACAAGTTTGTTGTGGTTTATATTGATGACATTGTGGTGTATAGCAATACTCTAAGTGCATGTGTTGAGCATTTGCGCACAATGCGAGTCTTGAGGAGAACAAGTTCTACGTCAAGAAGGAGAAGTGCTCATTTGCCCAACGTGACGTGGAATTTCTTGGCCAAAATAAAGGATGGGAAGGCTGTGTCGATGGGCCGTGGGCAAGGTGAAAGCCATCTCCCCAGGAGTGGGGTTGCCAGCAAGAGTGTCTACACTTCGATCCTTCCTGAGGAGTTGGTGAACTACTATAGAAGAAGGTTTGTCAAGGGATTTCTCGAGGCTTAGCGGCCCCCTTCTGAATCTTCGAAGAAGAACAAGGCATAGGTAGACGGCGAGATGCCGGCAAGCCTTTGAGCACTAAAGAAGCGTTGATGGAGGAACCGATCTTCGACACTACCGTCCGGCTAAGCCATTGAAGTACAGCGCGCTCGGACTTTATGGTGGTGGTGTGCGATGCAAGAAGGCATCTAGTGGCGTTCGAGTCGGGCGAATGACAGTGGCGGTGCTACTTTCATGACAAGGAGATGACAACGATGGTGCATTGCCTGTAGTATGGAGACATTACTTGCTTGGTTCTCCTTAAGTAGTCAAGGCAAACGTTGCCACAAGCTACTTTCAAACGCAGTTGACACCAAAGCAAGCAAGGTGGCAAGACTTCACGGCCGGAGTTTATTCTGGTGGAGTACAAGGAAGGAAAGAGAGAATGTTGTGGCGGATGCATTGAGTCGGAGGGCCGAGCTACGGCCATCACACTGGCCGCAAGTTCTCTCTTGGACCATTATACGAGAGGGCTTGCAACATGATCCTTAAGCCAGAACACGGTGAAGCTTGTCAAGGAGGAAGAAAAGAGCGATTTTGGCTAGAAGATGGGCCCCACATATGCCAAAGGGAAGGATCTTTGTGCCAAGGTGGGGCACCTTGAGGCGCGAGATCTTGAAGAGTGCCATCGTACACTAGCCTTGGTGGGAAGCGGTATACTACGGCCTCGAGATGTGAGACGATGTCGGCTCGTATGTGAACTTGTCTTGTGTGCCATGAGGACAAGGCAGACAAAAGGCATCTGGAGGATTGTTAGAGCCGTTACCTTTGCCCTCGAGACCATGGGAGAGTTTTATCCATGGACTTCATCATATGTTGCGAAGTTTGAGGTTGCAATTCGATCTTGGTGGTGGTTGACGAGTTCACAAAGTATGCTACTTTCATCCCGCCTCGGTGGCGTGCGATGCAAAGAGACTGCCGTTTGTTCCTAAAACCGTGGTGAAGTATTGGGGAGTTTCGCGGGTATTGTTAGTGATCGCGATGCTTTCGCTTCACGTGAGATTTAGAAGGACCTCTTCAGCGCTTGGCTCGCGATTGAACTACTCACCGATTTTCACCCTCGGAGCAGATGGGCGGAGCGGGCGAGTAAACTCTTTGTTGGAGTGTTACTTGCGGCCTTGTGTGAGTGCCAATCAAAAGGATTAGGCCAAGTTCTTCAGATGTGGCTCAATTCTCCTTACAACTTACAGCGTTCGGAGTCTACGGCGAGTCCTTTTGATTAGCAACCAGGCAATGACCTTTGACACGAGCGTAGTAGGGAGTGGCGCTACGAGAGTAACCTGCTTTGCATACAAAATAGCTAAGAAATGACGGTGACTAATGATTTGGCTCGTGCGCCGATTAGAGAAAGCGGCGAAGAAGATGAAGAAATGGGCGGATCGAAGCAGGCGACATGTGGAATTCCGGACGGTGACTTATGGTACTTATGAAGCTCAACCCCTCCGCAACCTGAAATCCTACGAGGATTACATAAGGTGTTGTTGAGAAAGTACAAGGGCCCGTTCCCACTTTCGAAGGTTAGTAGTGCGTACCTTGTGGAGTTACCACCCAATAGGTTTCATCGAGTGTTTCATGTGAGCAACCTTAAACCCTGCCATGCCGACCCGAAGCGAGCCAAAAGCGAGAAGTGTCTAGAGAGCTCTACCCGGCGGTAACTTCATTTGACAAAGTGGCGAGAGAGCATAGAGGCAAGCGCAATGTAGGCAGCTGCAGGTCTTAGAAGTGCGTGGAGTACTTTGTCAAAATGGAAAAACTTGCCAATGTTCGATAGCACATAGGAGAAAGAGGAGTCCTTGTGGCGGTTCAAGGACAAGATCGTGGAGTTTGAAGGTAAGTCGACAAAGGCGTCTACGGTCGGTGGGGGAGAATGACACGGGCCGCTTTTGAGGCTAATTTTGGAGCATGGAAGAGGCCCACGATCCCATTGGCCCGACTTGATGGCCTAGCGCAAGCCCATGGAAGTGGAGAGGACACATTCTAGAGAATTCCTGGGTATGCAGGTTCATTGTATATTCTAGATCCTTCTCTTGTATCATTGTAGACCGTTGAATTGCTTTATGCCATCATTCGGGGAGCTAGACTTGTATATAAGGGGAGGCCTCGTTTGGCCAAACCATCTCTCAATTGTAAAGGATTCTCTAGTGGTACTACAGCAATCTTTCTCTCAAATCTCTCACGAGTGTTCTTACTTGTTCTTTGCTAGTTCTTGTGCTCTTGTGGTTCGATCCAATCGAGAAGGAGGAAGAAAGTGACTTAGCTTGTTCGAAAGGCGAAGAAGCAGTGCAGGCCGCTACGAGCGGGGAGGCTTTGAGTCGTCTCATGACACAAGGATGAACTAGCAAGCAGACCTGGGTGTCTTTGGGTATGAAGCGGGTAGGTGCAAGGGATGAAAGAAGTTGTTCAAATGGGGCGGCTTAAAGAGGCTCGGAGGCCCGACATAAGGCAAGTGAAGAAGCGTTGGAGGATCCCGCGGCCGTAAGTTGGGTAAGAAGTTTAAGCTTCGGTGTACTGCGTGCAATGAGGTAACACGCAAATCTTTGTATGAAATGAATTTTCATTAAATAAAACATGACGTGAGACAAAGGAGCACGACCGATTTTAGGATCTAGACACCTATAACCTTTACAATGAAAAGCTGTAACCAACAAAGACACATGACAAGACCGACTTTCTAATTTGTGGGAGGTGGCTGGAAGCCTAATGAGAAAACATAGAGCAGCCAAGACATGAAGATAAGAGTAAGTGGGAGGATGACCGCTAGAGCATGAGTATAAGGTGGACCAATCTAGACGGTTAGGAGTGCGAGATTGATTAAGTGAACCTACACGTAAGTGCGGCCTCGACCCGTAAAAAGTGTGGTAGGCTAGCCGTGATAAGGAGGAATGGATCATGGTGGCAATAGGGCCATGTTATCATTGGTAAGCCCATTTTGTTCTAGTGTATGAGGCGAAAATTGTTGTTGGGTGCCAAGGTTACTACAAAATTTAGCAAAAGCAGTATTTAAATAATCGAGTTTCATTATCACTTTGTAAAAGCTGAATAGTGGTTGAAAAAATATTACAGCTACATCGTGAAAAGTCATCGACAAGAAGCATATAATATCGGTAAACTAGCAGAGGGAACATGAAACATTCATACATCAAAATGAACGAATGAAAATAAAGAGGACATGACGGAAATAGAAGTTTGTGCGATTTTCTAAGAGACACGGCCATACAAAAAGAATCCTTTAATTTATTGGAAGGAACTAAGCTACCGACGAGCGAGACATGACGAGGAAAAGGGCAGGATGAGCAAGGCGGTTGTGCCAAGTGGTGGAGGCGGCAAGGGCTTGAAGGGGAATTGGTGGAAGTGGCATATGACAAGGAAAAGGATAGAGACCAACTTTTCATGGGCCACTGAAACAAGAGGTAGCAGGTGCGTAAGCCCTGAGTCGATAAAAATTGGGCCCAAAAAGGAAAAACACAAGATTGTCTTCAATAAAATGAGCATGAGATAATAAATTTTTACGAAGAGAAGGAATGAGAAAGACATTGCAAAGATGAAATCACAAAACCTAGGACCTAAT
Source organism: Gillenia trifoliata (assembly GCA_018257905.1). Lineage (NCBI taxonomy): Eukaryota > Viridiplantae > Streptophyta > Magnoliopsida > Rosales > Rosaceae > Gillenia > Gillenia trifoliata. Next base: position 10,792,079 of record CM031086.1, read on the forward strand.
TTTGGCGGCTACCATGTAGAAATAATATTCCTTGAATAAGCGTATTGTACCAATATTTACAATATATAGAGAGTATTGTTGTGAGACGATTTTTAGTGAAGAGGTGCGACAAGAGAGAATAGAGAGAATTTGGTGAAGGCCTTAGTGTATGTGGAATATGTAGTTCATATATTTCACATACCAGGTGCCTATTTATAGTAATAGAAGTACAAGTACAATAGGATACTAATCCCTTACGACGGAATAGCCTAATCCATATCTACAGGATTTACCTGATCACATTTAACACATGTTATAAATTATCTACAACACTCCCCTTGGGTGTGTGCAAATGCTCAAGTAGATATCGCATCGGATCTTGGGATGATAGTTGATGAAGTAGTCTCGTAAAAAATACGATGCAGAGAACACTCGAGTCTCATATAGGGGAACTTGCATATAAAAAGAATAAAGCTTCTGCATAGCAAAAACGCCTGGCTATGGTAAGAGCAAGACGGGACAAAACCAATGAATGCAGGAGAAAAGTGAGTTAATGCAATGTCGATACTTAACATCTTCAAGATTTAAGTAGTAAGAAAAACACAAGGGTATGACCAGCCCCGAGAATGGGTGCCTCGTTAAAACCTAGTCCAGGCAACAAAAACCCGATGGGAAAAATGATCGATCGTAGGGAAAAAAAGAGTACGTGGGTGGCGAGTATGCCCGAGGATACTCCCCCTGGAGATCAGCGAAACTCCCCCCTGAGAACTACAAGCGTAGCAAATGAGAAGAATTTGCACATACCAAATCCTCGAACAAGCACAACCCGGCCAATGACTTCGTGAAGAGGAGTCGTGAGTTTGTCTTCGGATCGAGATTATGCTTGACTTCAATCTTGATGCACAAATGCGATATGATGTGAAGCGCCGTATGCTTGGTGTTGACTTCTTGGATGTCAGGTTATAATCACGAGCCGATACATGCGGCGTTGTCTTCATAGATGGTTGTTGGAACTCAACGAAGGATGAAGAATTACAAGTGCTTGAATATGCTCCCATGTACGGGTGGCTTCGTGTATGGCGATGAGCTCGAAAGGCGTCGCCAACTAAAGGTCTATTTGGTTGACCTCCAAGATATTGCGGTGTTCCTAACGGTAAAGACATAATCCGTTTGGAAAGCGTGCCTTGTCTTGAGCAGACGGATGATACGTATCGGCGTATCCACTTAAAGGTAAGCATCGATACGATAACCAGGGGTTGTAGTTAATTACGAGATCGCGAGGGATAGAATAAGCCCAAATCGTAATGCGGAAGCGTCTTTAACACCTATTTGGTGGTAAGCGTGTAGCGCGATGTTGTATCTTACCAAAAGATCAACAACGAATGAGATGTCATGCATAATGCAATGAGTAAGTACAATAAAGTATTAATTGAACTTAGATATAGGGCAGAGTTCCTGACCTTTTCAAAGATCTCATTTGCATCTATCATATGAATGGTCATAGGTGTACTCAAAGGCAACACCTTAAGGTGTAGTTATTGGACAGTACCATATGAACTTTGCTTTCGAAGCCGGGTCGAGACATAAATAAGTTCCAGATCTTTCATCTCAGTGGAGCTTGGTGCGAGGCGGGTTTTCTCAAGCTCTTCGAGTCTAAGTGAGATTTATGTCATGTCGACATGAGCTGCAACTCTAGCAAATTAGGTTTTTTGTACCTTGAGGGCATAGTTTATTCACATATCCTAACTGATCAAATACTCACTCAGACGGTTATACGTCAAATCAGGATTGTTCCAATCCGTAAAAGTGAAATCTTCATTGTTCAATCGAGAGTGTTACGTCGATACGACGCCTTTGAATCCGGTCAATAAGTTCTTGGGAACTTTCACATATATTTCGTATCAAGGTCTATAGATGCGTTACAATCGCGTACGCAAAAATTTGCATATTGATTTTCGGAGCTTACCAAGCGATAAGAGTAGTGGAGACGTTATAGCGTCCGTGTACGGAAATAAGTCACCTCGTAATCAATCTCGAGGAGTGTTTGAGAGAAAACAACTAAGCCACAAGGCGTGCTTAAATGTGCATATTTCATTCTTCTCATTTCTTCCTTCGAAGAAGCCAACATGGCCAACGGGCTTCACATGTGGAAGTGTAGGAACTACGAGGAGCCCAAACACTGCGTTTGCAAGTGAATCAGGATTCGACTGGATTGCTAGTTTCCAGAATTTGACCAATCAGTTCTCGTCGGCATTCATCAGCGGGCAGCGATTCGATAGTCGCTTTTCACTATTTAGGGTAGGCTTCTGCTTATGAATATCGCCGATGATAATCTCATTCCAATTCCATTAACTCATCCATGCATGCATAATGGACCAAGACTACGAGGTCTCGGGATAATCCGGATTAATTTCATGAGGTGGAATGGTTGAGATAGCTGACGAGGAAGGGATTCATTTTGTGCCATACTTCTCCTTAGGAAGTGAATCCTTGAACAGTGATACATCGCTTTCAATGAGAAACAAATTGATTAGCTGGCCGTCGTACGAGGCCGTCAAGGCGCCGTCATTGCCGGGCGGCACCCTTGAGATGTTGACTCGGCTTGTCCAGATTGGAATGCGTGCATCCTTTGCTGAGCATGTTTGCGGTGTAAGTGTGATCTGCGTCACTTTATCTAGATAAGAGAAAGCGTCACGGGCAATACTGCGGAAATCTAGAATATGGGGATCGAGATGAGACATAGTGGGGGCGTCCACGATAATTAAGCGCCCGTTCTTGAGCGTTGGCGTTCTTATCTCCCCCTAGCAGCCCGGGAAAAGCGTCTGCATCCGAAGTGGCAAATCCATAAAATGGCGGTAAAGAGATCGGCGATGCAAGGGCTAAAGAGCTAGTCGAAGGAGAATCTGGCTCGACAAAGATTCACATCCTTCTTTGAGGACCCATATTGGTACGATGCGTGGCGCAATATGGCAAAATGTGCGCTATGCCAAAATGCGTAAAATACGAACATCGGAGTTCGTGCCCGGTAACCAATTGTAACGCTATAAGTATCGGGTAGCAATGGGCCTCGGGCGAGGCCAACATGGCTGCATACAGATTGCATAGCCTAAGCGAGAGCCAAAGCAGTGCGTTCACCGAGGGTCGGCGATCAATTGATAATGCGCTTTATGATACATCTGTAGGTGTTTTAGAGGGTTGAACATGGGGGAATTCAATGTTCAATTTCAAGCTAAAAACATGCCCAATATAGAATCTTGTTCGATATAAACTCTCACGACATTATCCGAGTCTTCTAGACTTTATGGGATAATTAGGGTGGTGACCCCTTAAGTAGAGTGGCGGGGATTTAGCGGCAATGTGTATGTGAATGAGACATGTGACCATTGTGTTGATATATCGGCAAAAACCATATTTATGGTCATTTTTTTGGTTGGAAGAGTCCACATTATTCCCTTTGATCAGCGAAAGGGTTATGTAGTAACTTTGCTAGGGATGATGTAAATCCAATTTCACCAGCGGCCAGGCTTGGCAAAGTGTGCTTGTAGGCCTGAAAATCCTTACTTGAGGTAAGGTGATGCATTGTGTAACACATTGCATCGTGTTTTGACTGAATGTTCCAAGCGGTCGTGCCAAAGCAAGTAAGTGCTCGAATCACCCGACTGGCTGGCCTATATGTAGCATGTCGATTGGGAGGTAGCGTTAGCCCCCAAACATAACCAGGCTTCATATTTTGGAAAGGTGATGCAAAATCGTCACTCTATTTTCTCACGGTGGTTTTTATGATCATTGTTAGCTCGAATATCCTTGCCTGCTTTCAGTAGCGTTCTTAAAGACGGAAGATATAAAACCGCTTAATAGTAATTGATTACCGTTAATACAATGAGGTGCGGTGCCATTGCCACTTAATCGGGTTAGGTAGACCCTAAATTCGTTGCTAGAGGGTGATTTAGGTATGAAGTTATGTGCATAGTAAGCACGTTCATCCAGAGGCAATACTTCCCCACATTTATACCTTATCACATGTTAATTGAATTCGGTCACATGTATAAGAAACATGATTCAATTAACTCATATTCGAGGACAATATCCATAATAATATCCAACAAATTTAAGCAAATACCAAAACAATCATCAAACAAAAAGGAAAAATTGTTCAAAACTTAAACCAAAAGATAGGGGGTTTCGACCAACGGGGCCTTCCATGTCAAAAATTTTTCTTTTCCATATGTGTTAGGTGAAGCAAAATTAGTCTCTAAAATTGATTACGGGAATGGTACTCGACAACATTGGTAGGGGCACAAATAAGTGCATAGCCAATGATCTATTCCATCAAAATGGAGGTAGATTTTGCACGGTTGAGGTTGAGAATCTGTCCTTATTCTTGAAGTTTTGGGTCTTAGTTGCCAAGGGATCACATGTTGGTCGTGATGCCACCCCCACCCAGTTGACCACAGTTCTACCAGCTAGTCGATTACTCTCGGTAGAAGAATGGAGTAGATTCGGCTCAGGCCTCTCTTTGACGAGCCTTTAGGGTCAGTACACCTCTGTCGAGAAGCAGAGCCAAGACCTTCGGTACATCCTGCAGAAGTAGGGCATGCCAGTTCGATGAACCGGTAGCCATCTGTGCGGGTCGGTGAACTCTGTGAAAGTGAGTCTATACCGTCGGTGAGCTCGGCCAGGCTGGATCACCGGTCCCGGTACACACCGGCCGAATCAGCGGGGTGCCGCTTTCCAACTGTTGTGCTTTTCATTGAGCAAGTGGTAGTATCGAGATCCCAGGAATTTAGTGAACCTCCGCTTCTACAGGGTGCTTCTTGAGGAGCATTTAGAGAGTATGGAAGGGCGAGAAAAATCTTCTCGAGTCAAAGTTCAATCAGTTCTATAAACTTCAGAATTTGTACCTATTCACGGATGGAGTTCAATCTCATGCCTTGTGTCGGCCAGATATGTCTTGCTTCGGGCAAGGTTTGGCCCAGCTTGATGGCCTAGCGCAAAGCCCATGGAAGTGGAGAGGACACATTCTAGAGAATTCCTGGGTGTCTAGGTTCATTGTATATTCTAGATCCTTCTCTTGTATCATTGTAGACCGTTAGATTGGTTTAATCCTAGCCATCCATTCAGGAGCTAGACTTGTATATAAGGGGGAGGCCTCATTTGGCCAAACCATCTCTCAATTGTAAAGTTCTCTAGTGAGCACTACAACAATCTTTCTCTCAAATCTCTCTGAGTGTTCTTACTTGTTCTTTGCTAGTTCTTGTGCTCTTGTGTAGTTCGATCCAATCGAGAAGGAGGAAGGCTGACTTAGCTTGTTCGAAGGCGAAGAACGAGTCTAAGACCGCACGAGCAGGAGGCTTTGAGAGTCATCTCATGACACAAGGATGAACTAGCAAGCACAGGCCTGGGTGTGCTGGACTGGCCCAAGGCGCTAGGTAGGTCTGGGGATGAAGAGTTGGGCACAAATGGGGCAGGCTTAAAGGAGCTCAGGCCCAGCATAAGGCAAGCTGGAAGAAGCAGTTGGAGGATCCACAGCCGTAAGTTGGGGAAAGAGTTTAAACTCGGTGTACTCGTGCAATGAGGTAACCTGCAAATCTTTGTATGGAAATGAATTTTCATTAAATAAAACATGACGTGAGACAAAGACACGACCAGTTTTGGGATCTAGACACCTATAACCTTTACAATGAGAACTGTAACCAACAAAGACACATGACAAAGACCGACTTTCTAATTTGTGGGAGGTGTAGGCTTCTAAATGAGGAAAACATAGGCAACCAAAGACATGAAGATAAGAGTAAGTGGGAGGATGACCATAGAGCATGGTATAAGGAGTGGACCAATCTAGAACGGATTAGGGTATGAGATTGATTAAGTGAACTTCTGTAAGTGCAGCCTCAACCCATAAAAAGTGGGGTAGGCTAGCCGTGATAAGGAGGGAATGGATCATGGTGGCAATAGGGCCATGTTATCATTCGGTAAGCCCATTTTGTTCTAGTGTATGAGGGCAAGAAAATTGTTGTTGGGTGCCAAGGTTACTACAAAATTTAGCAAAAACAGTATTTAAATATTCAGTTTCATTATCACTTTGTAAAAACTGAATAGTGGTTCAAAAAATATTACATGCTACATCGTGAAAAGTCATCAGCAAAGAGCATATAATACCGGTAACCACTAACAGAGGGAACATGAAACATTCATACATCAAAATGAACGAATGAAAATAAAGAGGACATGACGGAAATAGAAGTTTGTGCGATTTTCTAAGGGCACGGCCCATACAAAAAGAATCCTTTAATTTATTGGAAGGAACTAAACTAGAACGAAGACGAGACATGACGGAAAAGGACAGATGAGCAAGACGGTTGTGCCAAGTGGTGGAGGAGACAGCGGCAAGGGCTTGAAGGGAATTGGTGGAAGTGGCATATGACAAAGGAAAAGGATAGAGACCAACTTTTCATGGGCCCTGAAACAAGAGGTAACCGGTGCGTAAGCCACAAATCTGATAAAAATTGGGCCCAAAAAGGAAAAACACAAGATTGTCTTCAATAAAATGAGCAACAGATAATAAATTTTTACGAAGAGAAGGAATGAGAAAGACATTGCAAAGATGAAATCTAGGAAACCCTAGGACCTAATTTTGGCAGCTACCATGTAGAAATAATATTCCTTGAATAACTGTGTGTACAATATTTACAATATATAGAGTATAACTAAACCCGTAAGTGGGAGCTAGGAATCTAAATATAATTACAATTGAGTAGACTTGTATAGAAACATAAATTAAGGAGAAGGATCTGGAGATGATAATTCTTCTCTAACAATATACAGTGTTTTTATAATTCCTCTAATTGGCAACCAATACACGACAAATAATATTACGAGAACATTTCCCTACCCAAAAGAAGAATTACGACTTTACGAGAGCATTTGACTAATATTTCTAAGTGGTTGAACAAAACAATTGGAAGTTTGAAATTAAACTTCCTATGTCTATGCTCATATCGGCTAATCATAGAAACTTATACAATATGTCCTCTTACTATTCCTAACTTAGTGCATGACATGCATGGTTAATAATTAATTAGCTACTTAATTTGACTCAAGTATTGTAGACTTGCTCACATCGGCTAATCATAGAAACTTATACAATATGTCCTCTTACTATTCCTAACTTAGTGCATGACATGCATGGTTAATCTTCTCTAAGAAAGCAACTTAAACAATTGGTTTTCGGATTCATAGAATTGATTTAAATGGAACTAAATGAAATGAAAATCCAATTCTCATTAAAGAGACAAAATCATTTTGTTCTCTTCATAATTTTGGGCCGAAAAACAATGACCTTAACAATTAGGCCACTAAACAAAACATAAACTTCATTAAAGGAGCAAAACAATTTGTCCTTTAGTGATTTTGGGCCTTTACGTAAAAACGTAAACTTTTGGGTCAAAGTGCAAATACACAAAAGTATCAAAACTTTATGTAATTGCATAAAAACCCCAAAAGTACCCTACTTTATAGGGTGGTCGGTTTTGAAGGGATTAAATGGAGTGTAGTTTTTGGTGAAAAACAAGGTATGGGTTGAATAGTTGATAGGTATGGTTGAAAAAGTTGATTGGTATGGGTTGAAAGAAATAGGTAAGGTGTAGCTATTTTAAATCAAAAAACACAAAGCATCCATCACCAATCAAAAAACAAACCAAAACTTTATGAAAAACATCAAACACTTTGAATCAAAACACCAAACCTTTTTGTTCTTGGTAAGAACATCAAGAACATTGAAGAACACTCACGAAAACTCATAAGAGCTCCATGAATGTTTTCACTCAATAAAAACCAAATTTTTACTACACAAAAGAGGGTTAACATCCTAGGATACTTAGGGGTTCCAAAAGTCACTTTAAAACACTTTTAACAAGACAAACAAGAACCCAAAAATCCACCCTTTGGATTTGGCCGAATTTCCCCACATACATGGCACCAAATTTTAGTTCCAATATTCATGCTTAAATGAACTACATCTACAACATTTGAGATGCTAAATTTTCAAGCAAAATTTATATTCATAAATAGCAAGAACAAAGCTTGTAACATTTACAACATTTAAATCACAAACCATGAAAAACACAAAACCCAAAAGGATTCACCATACTCTAGACCTAGGCTCTGATACCACTTGAAGGAAAAATTTTGTTCTAGCTAAGAACATTTTAGAATATTTGAACACATATGCAAACTAATAACACTTTAAAGTAGGCTTGCATTAAAAAACAATTCAAAAACCCATGACTTTCAAAGCCTAGAGAATGGTGAACCATAAGACTCTTTAACAACATTAAAGAGAAGGAAGTTTTGAGATTCATTACCCTTGAAGCTCATCCTTGTTTACACAAGGGATTCACCCAAGTGGAGGATAATGGCTAAAGGATAACGGCTATAAAGTTGCCTTTATACCACCTCACATGTGAATGGCAAACTTGCAATTAACCCAAGTTTGCTACCACTCACCCTAGGCCGGTTTTGACTTTGTTTTTGGGTTAATTTCCATTTAGTTTTAGTTGTCACACAACCTAAACTCAACGGGCCTTGTGGACCAAAAACCCTTTTGGGCCCCAAAACCCAAAACCAACTTAAAAGCCCAATACGAACCTTTCGTATAATTAATTAACTAATTAATTAATCTTGATCATTCTCAATTAAACAATTTAATTGCTTATCCATCCCTTTATATCTTCACTTTCATCCTTACTCGGTGTACGATCTATTAGGTTCCAATTAGCGAGGCAGTGGGCGATTGTTACTCTTAACGATCGATTGTAAATTGAAACTACATTTCAATTCTCCCTTTGATGAAGATTAGTGTTTGCTAATCCTCAGGGCTTCCACAAACCATGAGTGACACCTAGCAGTATGTCATGGCTACCCAAGCTAAGTAGAAGTGGTTGGAGAACCTATCCAGTTACAATTACAACGCAATACGGTCCTTCTCTAATACAGTACTCCTAATCACATTGTTTGAGTGATAGTTAGTTTCATGTCTACTATCCAATGTGATACTTCTCTATATGATTCATTTGAATATGATTTGAAACAAACTTCCTAAGTCATATTCATATGCTTTGGCCAAAGACTCTCGAATCATATCTCAGAGTATTCTCCTTCCACCATGGAAGGTTAGAGATCCCTTGTTGTGCATTCATATGCCTACATGACTAGATAGCTTGACCCCAACAATGCCGTGGACACTCTCAATGGAATGCCTTTGACATGATCAAAGATCAAGGACCCAATCATTAGACATCTATGATGCCTCAGGTCAAATGACTACTTTGCATATTGCAACTTACAAGTTCTTACATGACATGTATGTACGAACTCTCTTTTGATCATTGTTCAGTGTACTCAATTACCTTTTGAGCACCTATGTGTTTGTCTCAGTGTCTAACACTAAATGACTTGAGACTAGTCATACTCAAGCTTGAGTTAACATAACACATACTATCCTTAGCGGATTGTCAATGCCCAATTGGCAATCCTATGGCTAGGAATGCTTTAGGAATGAACATAAGAGAGAGGTCTCGTTAATCTTACTTAGATCACTTCTCTCTTAGATTAAATACATTCCTTGGATTCCCTCATTGCTTAAACACATGACACAATAAATAGTGATTAACAATAATAGTTTAATACAATAAGTATTCCAAAAGCTATTACATCAAATGAGTGGCTTTGTGGGCATACTTCCAACACCTCACCTGACACACCCCACCCTCGATACCCACGTGGACACCGAGTGCGAGCGTGCTGGCCGACACTCGTAAGTGACGAAGCCATTAAATGCATGACAACACTTAGTGTAACCAAAATTAAATTGTATTAAAGTTGCAAAATCCAATGTCAATATGCATATGGTTCAGAGCGTACTAATGTTGAACAGCGGAAAACAAATAATGAAACAAGTTCCTAAAATCTCTATCCATAACAGGGATGGATATTATTAAAGAAACTGGAAGTAAAAGATAAATCCCTACATGGTCGGGATGGATGATCAGAGCTGCCACGCAAAAGTCTCGACCTCGCCGGATGCACTATCACTATGTCCTGAAGGGGGTGCAAAAAACAAAAGTGTGAGTGGACACAAATCAAAGTTTTCGCAAAACCTTTCTCTTTTCAACATATTAACCCCCTATTGGAAATCCAGTATAATCGTCGAAAACATACTATCATAGTATAGTTCAAAAGATACTTTATGAGTATAACTGAAATGCATAAAAGTATAATATTCGTAAAACACAACTAATAATTCCAATAATATATATAATCGAAAACCAACACAGGGTATATGCGCGATCACCCATGTACGGGTTGAGGAACAGCCTCTCAATCACCGTACAAGCACTTTACGTTATCCATTAATTTGTACTCCTAGTACCACACACATGTAAGCACTTGCGACGCAGCGCGTCACACCCGAGTCTTTACGTAGTGGGGCCTTTTCCCCATAAACAACAATAAACGTAAGACAAGCTTGCACTAAGGTATTTACCGGACAATACCCCTGGAGTACAGTGCGTGTGACCCAAACATGTGAGACTTGTCCTATGGCCATGAGAACGGTACTACAACGTAGTGAAAGCATACCAAGTGTGTTTGAAAACATACATACATACTCATGTGTATAGATATAGGAGCCAAAATCCCATTCATAATTCCCAAATATCAAGTATTGCATAAATAAATATTTCCCTCAAAACCATATAATAAAATATCATTTAATATTTATACAAAAGTGATATCGAAGTATAACCCATTTCATATCATATAATCACACTTGATAAATAATCCCAATCACCAATTAAATCCATTTCCCAATATATATACCATAAATAAAACAAATATGGTTGCATAAATAATTATCAACAAGTATATATATTTACTAATAAATATATATAAATAAACACGCTTCGAAAACCATTTCAAACCATATAGAAATCAAATTCATATTTATTTTCAATCATAAAAACCATTTAATAAAGCAAAGGTCCACTCATAGGTGATCGGGAGTGAAATCTCCCTCGGTGTTGCCCTCCTCGGTGTGCGGAGTCGAAGAATTACCTATTTAATATTAGGGAACAAATTAGACCTTCCCTAAAATAAATTAGAAATAGGCCCAATAGAAAAATACCCCAAAAATAATACTATTTTAGCGAAAACGGGCTCGAAAAACGATTTCCGGAGCCCGAAAACCCTACCGCCGCCGTGCGCCGCCGCACGCGCCGCCACGCACCGGGAAACGGTCAGACGCGCCGCCACGCGCCGGGAGGTGGCTTCACGCGCCGGCCACGCGCTGGCACGTGTCGCCACGCGCTGGCACGTGTCGCCACGCGCGGCACGTGTCACCCACGCGCCCCACGCGCTTGCACGAGCCGTCCCACGCGCGGCTGACGTCAGCCACGAGCCTGCTGACGTCAGCGCCGTTAAAATTAACGGAATATACCTTTTTAACGGAAGATACTGACGCCGTTAGGAATATTCCGTTATCGTTAACGGAATATTCCCTGTCTTCTTCCTTGGGCCGGTCGCCGGAGCCGCCGCCGTCGCCCTGGTTCGCCGGAATCTGGAAATTTAATACCGATTATGTCCCAAAACTTCAAAAATCCATATCTTCTTCGTTCTTTGGCCAAAATGAACGTTCCATATATCAAATTGAAGGTATTGAAGTGTAGAATATTTTCATAGCAATTTGGGGCCGGAAAATGGCCAGATATGGCCTGAAATTGGCCGGGAAGCTTCGGGAAACCCTAATTCCGTTCTCCTTCAAAACTGCACCAAATTGGACGTTCTTTATATCAATTTGAACCTACTCAATCCAATAAAACCAAAGGCAATGGTTTCGAGGCTTACCTATGTCGGGATTGTACAGAAACTTGAATGGCAGTTCGTCGTTTTCGTTCCGGCGTCGGTTTGGACGATTGGGCTCGAGTTTGGAGATTCTAAAATCACAGCCTCGTCCAGAATGACGAGACGATCAATATGGCTATAGTCTCGTGTCTCAGTTTGATGGTTTTGTGATTCGTCCACAAACTAGGGTTTGTGTATGTTTTGGAAGTTTTTGGCCGAGAGAATGGGAGAGAGGGAGAGGATGAGAACGTGCAGAATGATGGGGAGGGTTGGCTGCACAGCAGCCAGCCAAAAACCCTAATTCCCACATACGGGTGAAAAATTACTAAAATGCCCCTACACTTCAAAACTTCGTAAAACGTTCGTTTTAACTCCGAATTGAGTTTCGCTTGCGTCCACGCGTTCGTATCGATGAGTACATCAAGAATATATAAAGAAAATAATTTTCACATGTCGTCCCGAAAAGTCAACAAAAGTCAACATTGACACTAGGGATATTTTGGTAATTTCACATAAATTTTGGGACGGGTTGTAACATCACCCTTTTATTTTACAGATAAGTTATTTGGCAAGACAGCAGCTAGACAAGCTGAGGTTGTGTTAAAAGAGGAATTTAAGAGTTTTTATTATTTTTGTCCACTCTGTACGAGATTTTTACACTTGTAAGGTTTTCGGGTTATTTGTATAAGAGAATTTTGTTTTCTTTATTATTATTTTATTTTTAATTAGCTTACCGGGCGCGGGGTTATTTTTCTACCAACTTCGAGTCCAGGTGTGACAAAAATGGAGAGTGATGCTTCTCCAATTTCTCCAAACAAAACTCTAAAGAAGGCTAGATCTCTAACACCCTTTATATAATCTCTTCCTTTAAGTGACTTAAGGAGAAAACCTAGCATTCTTTCACTATAAGGCCAGCCTCACTAGTGTTAGTGGGTCTTTGGGCTTTTAATTTTTAAGTTAAACTATTTAACTTGCTAGGCTTGATAGATCAAGGCCCATTGGGCTATGAAGCCCGAAAATAACTTAAGGCCCAATTCAAACTTATTTGTTTGATTAATTTCTTTTTTAATTAATCCTAGCCATAAACAATTAAACCATTTAATTGTTCTTACTCAACTCCATTGTATTCTTCAATCTCTACCTTACACAGTGTACGATCCATTAGGTTCTAACTAGTAAGGCAGTGAGCTATTAGAAATGGTGTACAATCCATTAGGTTCTAACTAGCAAGGCAGTGGGCGATTAGAACTGTTACTAATTGATTGTGAATTGAAACTTACTCTTCAATTTTTCCTTTAATGAAGATTAGCAAGTGCTAATCCTCAGGGCTTCCACAAGCCATGAGTGACACCTAGCAGCATGTCATGACTACCCAAGCTAAGTTGAAGAAGTGGAGAACCTATTCAACTGGAATTACAATGCAATACGGTCCTTCTCTAAATCAATACTCTTGATCACATTGTTTGGTTGATATTTTATTCATGTCTACTATCCATTGTGATTTTCTTATCCATATGATTCCAGTGAATGTGATATGGAACATACTTTCTAAATCATATTCATGTGCTCTGGCCAGAGACTCTTGAATCATATCATAAAGTATTCTCCTTCAATGGTTGAAGGTTAGAGATCTCTTGTTGTACACTTACATGTCTCTATGAATATATCATTGATCCCAACAATGCACGGAACAAACCATGAGCTTATGACACGTCATGAAATAATCAATGACGTATCCACAAGACAACGGTGGTGTCTCGAGTCAAAAGACTACTTTGCATTATCCCAACTAGTGAGTTCTCATATGACATTGAGTTCTCATATGACATTGAGTTCTCATATGACATGAGTACGAGAACTCCTGGTTGATCGTATTTAGTGAACTCACTCTCTATTGAGCACCTACATATTTGCCTTGGTGTCTTTCATACCAATGACTCGAGACCAATCACTCTCTATTGAGAGAAGACATAGTATGCACTGATCTTATCGGATTGTCAATGCCCAATTACCAAACCTATGATCAGGAACAATTAGGATATGTGTGTAAGAAAGAAATGTTTCATCAATCTAACTTTCTTAGATTGCATTCTCTCTATTACATATTTCTTAGACTTATTGTTTAAGCGTATAACATTTAAATGAGACAGTTTTAAACAATAATCTTTGCCCTTAGATTAAACTAAATTTATTTAATATGTGAAATATTCATAAAATAGCATCTCATGATTGGCTTTTAGGGCACATTTCCAACACGATTCTAGCCAAAGGCGAATTCAAACTAAATTATTATGGCTAACCCATTGTGAAGCTTAGCCCATTCCTCCCACCCCTTAGTGTAAATAATATCGTATATATTAAAAAAAAAACATTGAAGTTGAATCCCGTTTGAAATTATCAATCAGTTTATGTAAGGGAGAAATACTATCACCACTAACAAAAAGCTCAGTGTGAAATACCAACCTTCTTTTATAGGAAAATGGGAGACCATATTTTTGAACCACAGTGATGTATTCTATAATGTGACATAAACATGTAAAAAAATGCTAGGGAGACCATATTTTTAAACCACATCATTACTTTTTTTTTGTATATAGCAAGTGTCTATTAAACTACTTCACTTTATATGTATAATGAAATAAGTAATCTTTTCTTTTCTTTTCCTTTGTGCACGTACGTCTAGTGATACTTTTTTTTAAGAGAAAAAAATAGACTACATTCTTTGAAATAATTGTTCTTAATTTGTGTACATTCTATTTCCTCTTTTAATTATGATTCATCTATGTACAAATATGATGACAAATGATATATCAATGGGCATTTTTATACAGACAATACTGATTTACATGTGGTATAGTAGCTACCAGACGCCTGGGAAATTTTAAATTTTCTGCATTTTGCGCGATGTACTGAATATATGGGCTAATCTTTGTCTTCTTGTGAGTTGTGATGTTCTTCTCCAAGTAAATTGGTTAATTATGTAGCGGTTGCATGGCTTTTTACAAGGAGAATAGGAAAGAGATCGGGATATAATGCATTGTTCAAGTTTTGATCGGGATATAATCTGCATCAGTAAGGGGAATATGAGAAAAAAAGTTAAAATTCTACCATAAAACTAACTGGCAATATAGAAAGTAGCTCAATTACTTTTAAGTATATGCAAGGTCCTTTTTTTTCTCGATGCACGATTTTTACTCTCAACAACTTTAAAAAATTTAGCAAACATTTAACGTTTTTGTTTCTTGGCTTTAACAATCTTGTTTTTTAATATTGAAGAAGATTAAAAAATAAAGGCATATTTCTTTTTATCATTCATGATATTTAAGTTGTTCGTTCAGATTAATGCATATTTCTCTCACAAAGGAAGTATGTTTTAGAATTGTTTACGAAAACCGGCCTACTAGTCTGTAAGTCGGCCGATACACCAACTGTTCATAATTATCACCTTGGAGAACATTCAAATCAGGTTCCAGCAAACAAAAATTGTTATCAAAGGTTAGAAAATTAATTTATCTATCACACACTAGACCTAACATTGCATATGCAATAAGTGTTGTGAGCCGATTTATGCATGCTCCTGATGAAGATCATATTAATGCGGTGTTTAGGATTCTTAGATATCTAAAGTTTGCTCCAGGTAGAGAGATTTTGTTTTCCAAGAATGGTCATTTGAATATTGATGGATATACTGGTGCAAATTGGGTAAGAATATTCCTGATAGAAGGTCTAAGGTAGGATATATATTTTACCTTTATGGGTGGAAACCTCACTTGGCGGAGTAAAAAACAAAACGTGGTAACTTTGTCTAGTGGTGAAGCTGAAATTTGAGGTACGGCGAAAGGATTATGTGAACTTCTATGGTTGGAAGCTACTCAAAGAAATTGGTTTTCCACTTGTTGGATCATTTATAAATTATTTTATGACAATAAGGTTGTCATTGATATCTCTCGTAATGCAATTCAACATGATCATACAAAATCATGTTTAGGTGAATATGCATTTTATGTGGAGGCATAGATTATTCAAATTTCATTTTAAGTATGTAGATGAACTGACATATATATATCTTAATTAATGTTCTTTCGAGTAAGGCGTTACATGCATGATTTGCTTGGCAAGTTGGGCATTATCGATATCTATGCACCAA
The DNA here is from genome assembly GCA_018257905.1 of Gillenia trifoliata. Lineage (NCBI taxonomy): Eukaryota > Viridiplantae > Streptophyta > Magnoliopsida > Rosales > Rosaceae > Gillenia > Gillenia trifoliata. Next base: position 10,808,103 of record CM031086.1, read on the forward strand.
TTTGAGGGAGTGTTTGCGTGAGTCCAAATTAAAACATGAATGTAATTATTTTCTTTTCTTTTTAGGATTTTATTTTTTGTTGTAAATAGATTATGAGTTATTGTTTCCTTGCTCTACAAGGGTTGTATCTCTATAAATATGTGTCTCCACAAGGAAGATCAATAATTATAATTTCTATTCCTATTGTAATTTCGACTCACGTAACACTTTTTCCTTTCAATAGACGGAACTTTGAAATTTCCAAAATATCAACCAATTAATATTTGAGTAATATCAGCAAAACTAATTCCTCAAACGCTGTATCCCTCGGATACTCAAGATGACCCTTTCAAATGTGCACTCTTAGAAGACTCGGTTTGATCATATTAGATTTCGTTACATTTTTCATGAAGCCAACTTTGTTGTTGATGCTATAGCTAAGAGAGGCATAGTGCAATCGATCAACACGTACCGACCGTTAAGCTTGCTTCCCCCTAATGCATTATTAGCTTTGGAGATTCGGAGCTAGGTTTCTCCTTGTAATGGTATTGTTTCATGAAAAGAAAAGGTTCAAAATAATAACATGATTCTGCAACCACATCAATGGTTAGGATTGAAAGATCAAAGCAAGACATCAAATGCATTACCACCTGAGAGAATTAGGTGGGTGTGGCCAGAAGAATCTTTACCAGTTTTTATAGAAATGTTTTGACAGATTTATTGAATCTTGATAGTTTGAGTAATATGATTTTTTTTAAGTTCAGATTGATTATAATTGCAAAAGGAATAAGTGCCGTTGGCCTGTCTTCCAAGTCCCAAGCAACAACTTTGTTTACAAGTTTTTTTTTAATCAATCAAAAAGATTCGATCTGTTTGGTAAAAAAGAAAGATACTGAACTTATTGTGGACGGACAAATGATAATAAAATTTCAGCTGCCATTAAACTAAGGCTGGAGACTGCCTTGAACGTGTGTTAGACATTTTCTTTAGATTTATGAGGCTGCTGCATCTCTCTTTAAATATATGCAATATGTACAGTTTTCAAGAGATTCTTTTATGCAATGATCTTGTAATCGAAGTTGTTAAAAGTATTTCTACGCTTAACTTAAAAGTTATACGTTCGAATTCATTTTCCATTAATATATATGGGTATATGTAAAAAATAATTCTTTTAATTTTATCTTCCAATAGTTTCCAATATAATAATATAACTTTAGTAAATGTGCAATTTTCAGATATACCATGTGATAATCGTGGTGCCTTATAGAATATGTTTTTAAAATCAACATAGTCATAAAAAAAAGAAAAAAAGGAATAAGGATCATACAGAAGTTCTTGTATTTTACTTATACACCAAGAAGATGTATTTGTGGATAAAAATTTTAAAAAACCAACCATTTATAAGCATGGGCTTTTTATTTTTAACTTTGAAATTGTTTCAGCAACTAATAATTATAGTGCCTATTATACCTAATGAAATAATTAGTTAGTATTGGTGTTTTGGTAGTTCATTTCCCCAATTTATAATTAACAAAACGTGGTAGTTTTTGTTGTTTAGCTAGGAAAAAACACAAATGATGATGAATATATATTATTCCATTTTAGAACCCAATAGATCAAAGTCACCCAATTGTTATTAGAAAATTATAACCCTTTCTCATTTTTTTTATCTACTTTATATTTTATTTTCTCAATTATTTACTTTATATTGAGTGCATTATCTCGAGCAATATATATAAAGAGATTTTATTTGGACTATTACATGGATGCATGCTAGTTGCTACCACCAAGGCACCAACCAATTAACGACGAGATAGAATAATTCAGGCCAAGGATATGACCTGTGCTGTGCCATTCCCCCACTTGCCATGCAGCAATTTAGCCAGTTGCAATCACTGTTTTCGAAATATATAAAAAAAAATAGATGAGATGAGTCACTGACAAATAGATGAATTAATTAATTAATCCCACGAAATAGTAACTTATGTATTTAGTAAACAAATATTGTAACATATAATGCATGTGGGAAACATTAATCAATAATGAAGTTTCATGGAAATGATAACAGTACTGGTAAAAAGGTTACAAATATAAATACACACACAAACACACAAGGCCTAAACCACAACTACTACTACTATTAAAGTACTACCACTACATCCTTCAACCTCCAAACGCCTATTCAAAACCAATTCCAAAACCCTAAGTAAAAATGTTTGAAGATATTTGCTTGGAGTCTGATTTTGCTCTTTTGGAGTCGATTCGGCAACACCTTCTCGACGATAATTTTGATACTACTTTGCAAGAATCATCACCAACAGCTTCAGGCAGTCCTCCTCCAATGTACTGCCGGAGTTTAAGCTTCAGCACCCTTTTCTCGACGGAAAGTTGGAGCGACATGCCGTTTAAAGTGGAACTGGAAGACACTAACGACGTTGTTGGTGCTCTGTCTGACGCCACAGAAGGGTGGAGTCCGTTATCAGATCACCGTCATGTTGATGTTATTGAGAGCACACCCACGAAACCGGAGTCTTGGGAGGTTGTCAGGGAAGAGATAATGGTGGCGCGTGAGATTCACGAGCCACAGTCGGGGCAGCACTTCCGGGGAGTGAGGAGGAGGCCGTGGGGGAAGTACGCCGCGGAGATTAGGGATCCAAAGAAGAACGGGGCCAGAGTGTGGCTTGGGACTTATGAGACGGCTGAGGGTGCGGCATTGGCTTATGACCAAGCCGCTTTTAAGATGCGCGGCTCCAAAGCCAAGCTCAACTTCCCTCACCTTATTGGCTCGGAGGGATGCGAGCCGGTTCGAGTGACAGCGAAGCGGCGACCCCCGGAGTTTTCGTCTTCTTCTTCCTCATCGGATAGTGGGTCGCCGAACCCGAAAAGGAGGAATACTGGAGTTGGCTCGGGGGCTGAAGCCAAGTCGGGTAGCGCACACATGAATTATTGATAAGTGGTTTATGATTAATATTTAATGCTGGTTAATTATTGCATTGGATTATTTTTAGAGTAATTCATAATTCCCCAAGTGTAAAGCGTTGGATTTTTTTTTATTCCACCCTTTCGTTTTGTACATGATCGTTAGGGAAATGCTAGCCACCTTTGCATTTAATCTTCTCATTTTTATCTTTTCATTTATCTATTTATCGTGTGTCATTACTCATTCGAATAATGTTATTCTTACTATCTAAACATATCACATTTTCATACCATCTTACGTGGCAGATGAGGTGGACAACCACGTCAATTAAAAAAAAACGGGGGCAATTGAGGTGGATAATCACATCAAATAAAATAAATAAATATTTTTTTCATTAATAAAATTTTAAGAATAACCAAACTCTATTGTTTAGGTTTTCTATCCACCCACATCGCCTCCTCCTCCCTCCCATCTATACATCGTCATCTTGCTTCTCCGGCGACTGATGGTGCTCCAATCCCTCGTTCACCAGTAACAGGATAAAATCTAATGGTGCTCCACTCTCTCCTCCGGCAATCAAGTCCAAGTTTGCAATTTCAATGAGTTTATCCCTTCAAGAAATCTTTGGATTGATAGTGTTCTTAATCCCACCAACATCAAAGATAAATATGAAAAAGATTGGACATAATCTTTGGCTCTTCTCTTCTACTTCTGGGGCTTTTTCAAAAGGAAGATTGGACACAAGTATATCAATCATTTTCTTTTACCTCCATTCCTCTCATATTGCAATTGGTTGCTATAATGACAACCTCTTTTCTAATTTTCCTTTATTTTGGTTTGCAGCTGCATAATCTGTTTTGAAAGTCCCATACATATATTGCGAAGCTTTTGGACCTTCATCGGAATTATCTGTTTTGATCTCCAAAATCAGATCAGCTGGAGGAATGGGGGCGGGGAAGGTGAAATGAGTAAAATTATTGCGTTTTAAGCAGAAAATTAAAAAATTAAAAAAATGAAATTACACCTAGACTGTACAACTAGGTTGCCACATAATTACTGTAAAACTATGTATTTAGTGTCTTTAATGAACTTTTATTGGCCTTCTCTACCCTTATTAATTATATACTTAGCTTATTCCAAAAAATAATAAACTGAAAACTAAGAGAAACAAAAAGAAAACGATAAGCCCAGCAAAACATCCCCACCCACCCAACCAACCACAACCCCACCTCCGACGCCGTTTGCCGGCGTCTCTCTCTCTCTGCGACAACAAAGGCATGCGCCTATCCATATAATTGGAATTTTCTTTCACTTTCTAGGAAAAAGCCAGAGGGTTTTTGGCATCTTTTCATTTTCTTTCAGTTTTAGATTTATTATTTATTTTTAGAATAATAAAATTACAATTAATAAGGGAGGCAAATAAAAGTTCAGTTTTTAAAGACATTAAATACATGGTTTTAAGTGTAGGAGCAATGACATGGGATGGTACAGCCCGTCCCGAAAAATATCAATATTTTATTCTCGAAAATAGGAAATGACGAAAATGCTCTTGGTTGACCTTTCGGTTGACTTTTGCATCGTAACTCGTACGACCCTTCCCTTTGTATCTTCTTGTTGTGCTTGTCGTTACGAATGCGTGGGCGCGAGTGGGACGTTATTCGGAGTCCGAACGAATATTCTACGGACGTTGGATTATCGACGTTTCCCGTATTTTGGATGTGGACTGTTTGGTAGTTGGGTTGGGGCCTAGTCTTCCTGTTGGGCCATACCCCTTTGTCTCCCTGTCTGTTTGACCGTGCCCTCTGCACACTGTCTCTCCCTCACTCTCTGCAAACTCACTCAACCTTTTTCTCTCCCATGGTCCCTTCTCCTTCACCAAGCCATTTCCATGGCAAACCTTCAAATTCCAACCAAACCTTCATCTGAGTCACTCTCAGATCACCGCACCAAACCCTGCTGCTCGATTTAATCCCAGGACCTGGAATCCTTTCGAGCTCCGGTGAGCTCGAAATCCTTTCCCGGCGAACCCGAGCTCAACCCTCCTCGAAACCACCACCAATCACTTACTTTCACTCCCTGAAACTAGAATCGAGCCTTGCATGGCTGTAATTGGACGAAGATCGACAATTCTGAAAATCATCCTTTTTACACCATGGCTTTTCTCTCAAATTCCAGCCACCTCTGGCCAGTGATCGGCCTCCAAATTGGTATATTCTTGTTTCCCTTGTTCCCAGCTTCATTTTGGCACTTGAATCGTGCAATTTGGCTTTGAAATGAGTGAGATATGTCGAATTGCAGGTTTCCGGCCAAAATCCCAGATTCCAGCGAAACTCCGGCCGGCAGATGGTGGGCGGCGGTGGTGACGCCGCGCCCGGCAATTGCAGCGGTCACCGGCTAGCTGACGTCAGCCAACTAGTGATGACGTCATCAACCCGGTCCAAACCCGGTTGGACCGGAATATTCCAAAGGTATATTCTGTCCGTTAACTTTAACGGCGTTAACAGAATATTCTAACGCCGTTAGAATATTCCGTTAACTTTGACGGCGAGTCACCAGCATCCGTGAATACCTAATTAATAAGTTTTATGAAGTTATTCTAGAAAGGAAATTACCCCACCTTATTATATTTAGAAATATTCCGTGGTATGTTTTATACACGGTCAACTAGGAATGCTTACAAGGTGTCATTAGTACTGTCCGGGGCCAGGACCAGCTTCACGTGTATGTTCACACGCACCGACACGCTCACTTTGGATCCATCGTAGGTGTCAGCCTGTTCTAGGTTGCCTTGGCTACTAGAACTCGTTGTGATGCGCTTAGCGCCAGCTTTACGTGTATGTAGTACATGAGTGTAACATTATTCGTACACCCAGCTTGTTCATGGCAGAATATCTCTGTATGAACTCGTGTGTCTGTCATACCTATCGAGCGTATCCCCTACTGATTTATATTGTGATTTAAACTGGATTTCACTGATGCCACGGAGGCTTCTACTGATTTACGGGTTTCCCGTATTATGTTGTTATATGGATTTCAGAGAAAGTATTTTATACCAAGTTGTGGCTTTCTGCCCGTTTTTGGAAAACAAGTACATTTCCGTACTAATACGTCTTTTCTTACCTACTGTCGTAGTATGTTTTCCAGAAAGGTTTTTACCAGAACTATTACTTGATTTGACGGCGAGGGGTTAGTATTTTTTAGAAAGGAAAGGCTTTATTTAAATAATTACTTATAGCCCACTCACCCTTCTGTTTTGCGTCCCTCCAGGATTAGTGGCTTAGAGCTATTGACGTCAAGACGCGGTGGTATGACAACGTAGGGATTTCTTGTACTTGTAATTATGCAGTATTCTTCTACCCTGTCCAACAATTATTATTTTGTTATTCTTTCCGCCCGCACACTTTCGTGCACTCTGAGCTAATTTTACTTCGGTTTGCTTATTTATTCTTCAATTCTTCCAAATGGCTTTCGTCACCTCACGAGGTGTCGCCCAGAACACTCGACTTTTGGGCGTCCACCTGTACATCCGGGTTGGGGTGTGTTATGGAAAATAGAGAAGTGAAAATGTTGGAATGAGAAGGTAAATGCAAAGGTGGCTAACATTCTTATGATCGTTAATGATGCTATATTTTTGTTATTTATGTAAAAAAAAAATTCATTATTTATGTACCTTCCTTTTCCTTTTGGTAGGATATTTTTTTTTTCTATGTGATAGAAGAAATAGATAAATAAAGTATCTAATTGATATACGAAAGGTCTTAAAGATAAATTTATGAGGTTTTGGTGTGAGATAAAAGTTAGAAATCTACTCATGTAATAGCTCATCGCACTATTGGGTTTCTACTTTTTTTTATATAAGTTATAAACTATAGGGCAAAGGAATTATAATACTTCTCCCATACTACCTATAGTCAACTAACCTATGCCCTTACGCTAAGGAAATTTGTTATAAACTATAGGGCAAAAGTACGTTACAAGGCACAGCAAAGCAATCTTATTAGATCCTAGAATCACAACATAGAAAAACACATATGCAAAATGACCCCTTACACAAGTTAATCATTTATCTAAGTTGACATTGAGTTTGGGTCGCTATTATTTCTTTTGAAGTTCTGTGAATTGTTTTGTCGTCGTCGACGGCTATTGAACTGTCATTGTATATTGTATAGTACGTATTTGCATTCATCAATATATTATGAAATCGTAAAAAGTACAACATATATATCCTCGATTGAAATGTATTTTATTGTAAAGAGTACAACATATACTGATGGCTCAAATTCTAATGATAAATATATAACAAAGGTGTTTAGAGCATTTTTAATCATACACTCTGCATACTTAAGTTCATTTTTAGCTAAAAGCTTTTACTCCAACAATGCGTTTGGCTCAATGTTTTATACTTTCGAGACAAATGTAAAATCCTCAAAACATAAATTAAAGACTAAAAAATTAATAAAAACGAAAAAAGTAAATGTTCAAAATTATTATAGTTCGATTGTAAGTAAGAGATCTTAAATTTGATTATTATCAAAAACGAATTCAAACCAAATTATTGTGGCTGACATATTATGTAGAGAGAGAGATCCTAGAGGTTTTCTATTTTAGTGCATGAGGGAACATGACACACCCCGACCCAAATATCCAGGTGGACACCGGATATCGAGGTGTGCTGACCGTCATCTCGGAGGAGTGACGAAGTCATGAAGAAATAATAGAGAAAATAAATAGTGGAATAATATGAATTTGAGATAATTTGAATAAAACAGTACGAAAGTGCGTAGTGTGGGATGAGACCCATTATTACACATAATATCAAAGCTAGGATGCAGTGAAATTAAAAGAATATTCTCATTTCGTAGGATGGATATAAACACAACTTAAGGGAAATTACATACTTCTACGGAGGGTAAAAAGGTAATATCAGCAACAACCACCAAACTCGTTGCCAACCAAGTTCTAGGACCTGGAGGGGTGAAAAACAAAGGTGAGTGGGCCAAGTACCGTTTTGTAAAACATTTTCAAAAGTTTGGGATGTAACCCCTCTCTGTAAAACCCATAGTTTACCAAAATATAAGTTTCTAACAATAATACTCAAAGTATGTCAAATAATGGGAACCAAGCCCAAAAGGATACGGGTAAGATCAATAACAGTAGTAATAAAATATCACATTACTTATCGCATAATCAAAGCACACAAGTCATGCAGAAAGTAACTACATGACAGGCTAGGTGTTTACAATTTACGCTCTAGCACTACATACACGTGAAGCTGGCGCTAAGCGCATCACAACGAGTTCGAGTTGCCAAGGCAACCTAGAACAAGCTGGCACCTACGATGGATCCAAAGTGAGCATGTCGGTGCGTGTGAACATACACGTGAAGCTGGTCCTCGCCCGGACAATGCTAACACCGTGCAATATGTGTGATAAGTAATAAATCTCTAAAACGTATAGACATGCCAACATTTATTCAAATACGCCAAAAAGGATGATTAACACATCATAATATGCTAAGTAAAACATTTAACAATTTTAATAAAACATGGCATGCTATACAAGTCATAAAATCACAATTAAACCCATACTAGAAATAATAATATTTTAATAAAGAAAGGGCCCACTCACTGGTATGTCGTCGGGTCGTAGCCGCCGTACCTAGCCTGAGCTCGGAGCTCCTCGGGATAGGCCTCACCTATATGGGAATTCACTATACTAATCATTATACAAGTCTATCCCAAATTAAATAAGAAAATGACTCGAAATCTCCTTTGTTTGCTCGAATTAGAGGTCCAAAACACCTCAAAAATTACCATACGTACCACCCCTAGGTAGTACGCGTCGTCACGAGTCGCCTCGCGAAGACAGAACTTGAAAATAATGCTCCACGCGCCCTCACGCGCGGCTCAAACGCGGCTAAGCCGTGGCCCCACGCGCGGCTCACAAGCGCCGGTCAACGGTCAACGCTGACGTCAGTGATGACGTCAACGCCGGCCTGAACCGGTCTGCTGACGTCATCGCTGACGTCAGCAAGGCCAGTCTGAACCGGTTGCTAACGTCATCATTGACATCAGGAAGCCAGGTCCGAACCGGTTTGCTGATGTCAGCGCCGATCATCCCTGTCATTACTCCGGCCGCCGCGCCGGTCGCCGGAATCTGGAAAAACTCACCGAAAAACTGTAATTTTTTTCAAAACTTCATAACTTCTTCATTTCTAGGCCAAATTCTACAATCTATATATCAAAATGAAGCTAGGAACGAGTAGAGTTCGAATTTGCTTACCAACACCTCAAAAGGTGGTCGGAAGTGGCTGGAAAATGGCTCGAAAGAACCGGCCAAAAGTCGACGTTGGCGTTCTCACCGTTTTCTTCACTTGCAGGCCTCGAGTTGGGTTCCCAAGGCTTCCAGAAGATGTTTGGTGATGAGTTTGAGTTGATTCGAGGTCCAAATCAACGTGTTCTTCGTTGGGAAATTTTTCGAAAGTCGACGGAAAAACTCCGATTTTCTGGGTTTGAGTTTTGGTTGGTTTTCTGGGCACCAAAGCCTGGGTTTTTGTCCTAGGAAGGTGAGGATGAGTTGTTGGACTGAGTTTGTGAATTTGCTTGGTGAGATGAAGGCCGAGAATGAAGGTGAGGTGCCATGGGGTGGCTTAAGCACTTGAATGTGTGTGTGTGATTTTTTGCAAAGAAATTGCAGAAATCACTGGATATGTTGGGGGATAAGCTGGGAACAAAAATCAGACAGAGAGAGATATCTAGTGGTAGCTGAAGTGTGATGGAAAATCACAACGCAGCTGCTCCATTTAACGCCGAAAATTTCCACAAGTGAACATGCAGTCAAAACGCATGCAGACGTGCAGTCAGAAAACAGTAGAGGTGCAGAGCACTCGGTTTGGTTGAAAACCACGGGCGTACAGGCCACAGAAAATAAAAACTCCACACAGGTAAATTTGTCCAAATAATCGTAACTTGTCCGTTACAAGTCCGAAAATTATCCCGTTCGCGCCAACAGGTTTGTGGTGAGATGTACTACTCAAAAAGTACGAAATTAAGTCAATAAGAAATAATTGTCCACGTAGGACATACGTGGCCACTAAGGGCATTTTCGTCAATTTACAAAGTCAGAAAATAAAATACAATATTTTTAGGGACGGGATGTAACAGAACATGGTTGGTTAAAGTTGATTTTTCTAACTCATCCCTAAGTATAAATTTTGAAATTCCCATTTTTCCCCTATGAAAATAAAACTCTTTGCAACCAGATATACTTTCACATTTTGATTTTCAATTTTGATTTTTTTAAAAGTTGAAAACTAAAACAAGTAATTACTAAATAAGTTTTAGTTTTCAAAAAATGAAAACTAGAAAACTAAAAATCAAAAACTGAAAAACGAAATTTTAGCTTATCTTTTTATGTATTAAGTCCTACAATACTCTCTATATAAGCAATTCGTGATTTGTTTAATTATTTTTTAAACTCTAAACATAAAAAACTAACTTTGGTTCAAACTAATTAAGTGTGTTTGAAGAATATACGAGCATCTCCTATGGGTTTATTGAATTTTAGGTAAAATTTAGGGAGATTATGTTAAAAATACGTGTAGAAGACGTCAAGTTTATATGTATTATCGAAAATGTGTGAAAATAACGTTTACTGTTGCAGCCCATTCCAGAATTTATAGTATTTTATTTTCCAAATGTATGATAGACCAAAATGCCCCTGGTTAGGCAATGGTTGACGTTCGTTGACCTTCGTGTCGTGACACGTACGACATTTTCTCTTATTATTTTCTTGTTGTGCTTGTCATTACGAACGCGTGTACGCAAAGGGAACGGAATTCAGAGCTGAAACGAAGATTTTGCAAAACATTAATTTCAAGAGCATTCTCGTAATTTCACGAGAATCATATTTTTCTGTTTGAGGTTTGTTGTTTGGCCTACCACTAGGGCCCATGCCCCATTCCTTCCCGTGCTCTCCCTCACTCTCTCACTCTGCCTTCACCCTCTCTCTCCTCAAACGACCACCATCGTGACCTTCTCCTCACCACAAACCTATCCCCAACCCTTGTTTCTTAAAAATCAAACTGGAGAGTGATGTTTTGAGAAACTCTGACGAGGATGACTTTTCTAGGCGAGTTTCCACCGTTTTTCGGCAAAGGTAAGCCTCACCACCACCACCATTCTCTTCCTCGTGTTGAGTAGATGAGTTTTGACATATTGCATGCTTGTTTTGGTTGAGAAATGGCACAGATCGACGCAGAAAAAAATTGCCCAATTTTCAACGAGAATGATAGTGGGCGGCGAGGGATTTCCTGCCAACCGGCTAAAAACCGACCCTCGAGGCTATCACCATTAGGAGCATCTCGACTCCACGAGTCCAAATCTGATCTCAGATTGGACGGCGGACCAACAACAGAAAAATCCCAGCCAAAATCCTCATAATTTGGCGACAGTTGCAGCATGCTAACGTCAGCAAACCCGGTCTAAGCCGGTCGTGACGTTAGCAAGCCCGTTCAGACCGAGTCTAGACTGAAAATATTCCAAAGTATATTCCTTCTTCAGACTAACGACGTTAACAAAATATTCTTTAAAGCCATTGGAATATTTCGTTAAATCCTTAGAATATTCCATTAAAGTTAATGGCATGCTGTTAACTTTAACTGCGCGTGTAACCGACGTGTGTGGGAGAATGTAGGTGCGGGACCGCGCATGGCGGAGCGTGGCGGCGTGCGGCGGTGCACGGCTGCCGGCGGCGATGCATTTGGGTTTTCGGACACTGAAACTCTTAATTTGAGTTCCATTTTTCGTATTCTTTGTACTGTAGGGTTAGTTTACTAAGTTTAGTTGTTTTACTTTAGGAGTGACAACCCAAGGACTACGAAAAGCGTACAAGCAAGGGATTACGACTACGGTCACTGTGAGTAGGCTTTTCTTTCCAAACTTATATCTTACATATGTTTGTGAAATGGGTTTTACGATATGCTTTGTTATCTCGCTTGTTTTAGAATTTCAAACATTTTAACAAGTTAGCGGTGAATTGTTTTACGATATTTGTGAACACCACCTTGGAATGTTTTACTACTTGCCTTACTTTAGAAATGCAATGCTTTGTGAATACCCCGTTTTGAGTTACGAGATTTGAGATATTATCCATGACATGTTCTTATGTGTTTAACCGCTCATTTAGGATTGTTTACACATTGTCTATAGTACTGTCCGGGACCAGGACCAGCTTCACGTATATATTCACATGCACCGACACGTTCACTTTAGATCCATAGTAGGTGTCAGCCTATTCTAGTTGTTTTTACTTCTAGAACTCGTTGTGATGCGCTTAGCGCTAGCTGCACGTGTATGTAGTACTTGAACGTAGATTTATACACCCAGCCTGTTCATGTCAGAATATCTCTGCATGAACTCGTGTGTCTGCATTATCTAATGAGCATACCTATATATTTATTTGTGATTTTGTGATTAACCTGCTTTCACTGATGCCTTGGAACTTTGCGATACTTTTGGATTTCACTTGTTGATTTCCACATGTTGGTTTCTTCTGAAAGATTTTATATCGAAGTTTTAATATTGTTATTTACCTGTTTTGAAAAATAATTGACTTTCCACTTTTACATTGGTTTTCATACTTACTATGTAGTATGATTTTGAGATTAGTACGGTTTTTACAGCGAGGGGTTATTATTTTCGGAAAAGCAAAGGTTTTTTAAAACTATTATTTTTGCCCACTCACACTTTTATATTTTTGCGCCCCTCCAGGTTTTAGTAGGCTTTGGAGTTCTTGACGTCGGGACGCGGTGACATAGTTCCCTCTTCAGTGTAGGGATTTATTCTTAGTAACTGTATTTACCACATTCGGGTGATCTGCTTTAGTGTACTTTCCACTTTGTAAAGTTAGATACTATGATATTTTTTATTGGTTCACACACACTTCTGCACACTTAATCTTTATTTTATTTAAACTTCACTTTCTTACTTTAAATTACACTTCTTCCTTCAAATGACTTTCGTGACCCTACGGAGTGGTTGGTTAGCACACTTTGATTTTTGGGTGGCCACCAGGACATTCGGGTCGAAACGTGTCATGTACTAAATATGAAAAGTACGTATATATGTGAATATCACGTGTATCATACGTTGGAGTTTTAAAAAAGTATTTAACGAATCATTGAGATATGTACAAAATATGAAAATATTTAAAAAAAGAATTGTTATTGGCACTATAAAAATCTCATTTTGCACTCCTCACAAGTGTATTTTTCTTTCTAAATATAAAAAGTTTGGAGTGCAAAATGAGAATTTTGAAGTGCTAATAACAATTTTCTTAAAAAAAATACGTAAGTATATATAATATATATATTATACATAAAATTACTAACTATGATACTAATTATAGAATACAATATATGCATGCGCAATTGCTACCGACCCATGTGTAGCAGTACAAGGCTTACTAAAAAAAATAGCGCGCGCACACATAACAAAAACATGAGCAAGAAATTAGAATTATATACATACGATTTCAATTTAAGAAAAGAATTAATGGACTCTGCCATTAGTAATTTTGCATTATTAATGTATTTGTGGGCTTATTAAAATATATAAGTTTGATGTCATCAGTCAGCGAATATTCTCTTAGCACATTATAAATTATAAATCATCTGCTAGATTGTGAATTTAATTTGTAAATTCTTGTCTAAATATTTGCGTTGTCCAAAACAAACATAAATATTGTACGTTGGGGTCCTTATCAAGACCTTAAATATTTTTCGCCTTAATGATTTGAATCTTGATGCGACAAACTTATTTTATACATGTGGATCTATACACGCTTCTAAAAAGATATGATTCCCTTCAAACAGACGAAGGAAGATGATATACATATGATCCCAAGAAATATATATGTGACAATCCCAGGTTCAAATCTGCCACCTTCGTGAGGCTTATAATAATATTTCTTTCCTGTCCTTCTGGCTCCGTGAATCAAAGAAATGGACAAATTAGGATGATTATGACACTTTGCTATAATAGGTCAGCTATAATTTAGAATCAAATTTGTTATTTATATGAGTCAAATTTAAGACTTATTTCAATTTATAAAGCCAAGAGGACCAATAGACCGTAATTTAAGTGGCAAAAAAAATTGTCACTTAGTACTATGATGTGGTATTCTCCTTTACTTGTAACTGAGAGGTCTTAGATTCGACTATCATAGATGACAAGTTCGATACCAGTTTATTCTCACCCTTTAATATAAATATATCGTTGCATTAAAAAAGTGACACAAAAATTTTGGTTTTGTTTTTATAAATTTCCCAAATTTTGCTAAATATTATTTTCCCTCAAGCCTTATATATAATAGGATTCGAACCTCTACATCTAGTACGTCAAATGAAGAATTAGCATGAAATTGGAAAGACGCATGTAGGCATATTCTCTAATACAAAATTGGTATAAGCTTGTGATAATGAAGTTAACAAACTAAATATGCAACTATGCAGGAAGAAAAAAATGGAATTCCTTGGTGCTATTCTATTTTACTTAGGCTTGAAGTTGATAGTATGTGAATTATGTCCATCGTTTGTATGGTTGGATATTTTATTTTATTTTTATAAAATTAAAAATGGAAGAAAAAATTGCTATTTTTAGATAAATAGTAGATGAAAATTTCTTTATGTTTTGGGTCATTTTTTTGGACTGCTTATCCATTATCAAGTATGAACTAATTGAAGAGGGCCAGACTCATCACTCGTCACTAAAAGATAGAATTGGTTTTGGATGGAAACAAAAAAAAACATTCTTGAAAAGATAGAATTGGTTAAATTGGGCCAGAAGGGCATTACACATAATTGAACAGAGGCAGACTCATCACCCATCACCAAAACCATAAAGCCTGCAAAAGTAGTAACCAAAATTAGCCCAAACCTTATCCTCTTTAGCCTTTACTATCCAAGTGACACTATAGAAAGGCCAAAATTCCGTAACTGTTTTTGTTTAGGCCATCATCTCCAAGCTGCTATAAGTACACCATGCAAACCATCCATTTTCCACAAGCAAAAGCACAAAAGCACAAGCTCAAAAGCACAAGCTAGCTATATCAAGCTTTTTAATTAGTATATTCACTACTACGAAAAATGATGAAGGGCATTGTGATCTCAATGTTGGTTGTGCTAGCCATGGCTCACCTAATGGTGCAGCAAGGAGAGGCCCTCGTCACTTGTGGCCAAGTGAACTCGAACTTAGCGCCTTGCGTTTCCTACCTGACCAAACGGGGTAATCTCGACCCTGCTTGCTGCGCCGGG
Source organism: Gillenia trifoliata (assembly GCA_018257905.1). NCBI lineage: Eukaryota > Viridiplantae > Streptophyta > Magnoliopsida > Rosales > Rosaceae > Gillenia > Gillenia trifoliata. Next base: position 10,823,314 of record CM031086.1, read on the forward strand.
GTGCAGAACATCAAGAACCTCGCCCAAACCACAGCTGATAGGCAGGCTGCTTGTGAATGCTGTAAGGCAGCGGCGAACCGCTTCCCCAATGTTGACGAAGTTACAGCTTCTACTCTCCCAGGCAAGTGTGGGATTGAGATGAATATCCCCATCTCAAAGACCACCAACTGCCAGAGGTGAGTGTCTTATTTTCTTACCCTAATTAACTTATATATCTTGCTTATATAGATAGTGCATGTCATATATATATATATATATATATTCATAAAAACTTGTTAACTTTTGGCTTTTTTTCTTGGACCAGCATAAGCTAAGATGGAGGTGATCATGAAAAGGCAGGAAATACAGCAAGGGATAGCATTGAGGGTTATATGATCATTCCTTGTATTAATAAAAATCTGTGTGTTATTTCCTATCGAAATAACGATTAGTTATGCATGATTTGAGAGACCTAGTTAAATAAATTAATTTCGGAGATATTTAAAAGAAGGTGTTCTTGTTGTTTCTTTTCTTTAATTCCATACGTGTGCGCTGATTAAGCCGCGTGAAAATTCAGAATAGATTATTTGATTTGTTGCAGAACCAAAGTACTGATGATGTTGATCAAGAACTTGTTCAAAACCAAGCAATGATCACGCACAGATTAAAACTGAGGCTCATAACAACATTTTATTCTGTAATCGGATAAACAAAGTTCCGAACAAACATAAAAATAGTATTCAAGCTATGAAGAGAACACACAAGCTCAGTAGCAAGTTAGCAACAGAGATAAACTGGCTGAAAGAAGCAGGTAATGGCATTGGCATGCATCGATCCCTAGGGGTTTGAATACGACTATCAATTTAATTGATCCCGCGCAGTTTGCAAGTCACTAACTTCACCTCATTTTCATTGAAGACTACTTTCGCTTATGCTAATGTACTGGTGTAGCTCCATAAGTTGAACACTGAAATGTGCAACCTTCAAGCGTCTGACCTTTCGGTCTTAAAACGAAACAGTGACTATGACATGGAGTAAAAGAAAATTCATGTAACTTGCACCGACTCCATAATATGTTTTCCGGGTGCATATTTGCATATCTCATTCCTGAATTATGTATCATAAAAGAAAATACTTGAACCACTTTGAACCCTTTGTCTAATAAATCTTTCATTTTACGCCTTTCAATACATTACCCTGTATATTCTTTTAACAATGCACACGTCTAAGACATTTTTTTCAGAGTAAGTTAGCGATTATCTCGAAGAAGGATGAAGTTTCTGTTTGAGAATCATTATCAAAATCAAATTCAGAGAAACTCTGCAGAGAGACATTGCAAAAAGAGGCAAAAACATGTAAAGGGAGTACATGAAAATGTCATTGCTAAGGAACTAATTTATTTAACCATCCAAAAGATCAGACACATATTAATTAACAAAAAATGATTTCACTGTAAAAAACAAACAAAATACACAACAAACATAAAATTATATTTGTCTTGTTGAACAAAGCATGAAAACACAAAATTGTGGAAAACTAAACTTTCATTAATTTGAATGAATAAGCAGTTTACAACTAAGCAAAAATACATAAACATCTCAAATGAATAATACCTCCATTAATCCTAAACATCATCTTAATTTCCCAATAATTTCAAGGTCATTCTGTTGGCTGCTTTTACCGAAATGGAAGTACCAAATTTGAACTGATGGAGAGTCCAAATTTTATACCTGCCAGCAGGGCACAGCATCTCAGAAGTGAAGAAGTGCAGCCATTTGTCCAAACAATCCCCACAAAACAAATGACCACATGGAGTCACCACCGGCTCTCTTGCCATCTTCACACACAGCTTGCAGTCGAAATATTCTGCTTGTCTCGGCAGGGGTGACAATGCGGCTGATCTGGACTACTGCAGGACAGAATGAATCATCGTCATCATCAAGTTGACAGCTTTGTGGTAATCATGTCTCTGCGGAGTACAAGTCTCATATTCAAGTTCACTTTCTTGAGGAAGATGAATCGCAGATTAGGTCAAATAACAGCAACAGAAAAGTCATCAGGATTATTAGAAGGACTGTGGAAAGGCTTGACTTGAGGAACCCGAAAAGTCATCAGATTCTTCTTCTGGTTCTGGAAAATAAGGTTCTCCATAATCGTCTTCTTCACTTCACATCATCTGCTTTTAGATAAACAACTTCATGTGGTATGAAGGCTGACAGTCATCATCCTGCATAAATCATCATCATAATGACAGACATCCTCATCACCATCAGAGTTGAGAGCTTTCTTGACCATAATCGTGATCTTGATCGTCACCACTAGTTGACAGCTTTCGTCATGCTCATATTCTTGTCGTGGTTCCAGGAGATAGAAACAACATCGTCGTCAAGTTCAGAGCTTTCGGGCTCGCAAGTTACATAACCTGAATGATCGGGAGAATGAGAGCATAACCAGCACTTTGTGGACTGTATGCCTCGTGCTCAAAGGGTCATCCATAACGCTTAATTTCAGAACCCGAAGAAGCAGAAAAGTGTTGAGACTCTTCTTGTGGGATGTTTGTGAAGCGGAAAACCTCGGGCCTAGCGATCACGCGTATCCGAGGCTTCCTGGTTTTAAAGGCACACTTGACTTGCGGTGGTATTCTGCTTTTGCGGTTGGAATTGGAAGCCATTGATTCAAACAACGTAAGAGAATTAAGGCAACACAATCGAACAACAACGAAGAGCGAAACACACCCACAATGCAGAGAACACAAAGCAATTGAAGGAGAAGACGAAGAAAGGTCGAATCCAAAGAGAAGGAAGAAGAAATTGGAAACTGAGAGAATGGAATTTTGGTGGTTTCTAAATCACATATATAGTATTAGGGTTTCAAAGTCTGAATTCCTAATTCTACTAGGAATTAATAGAGGTAGATATAAATCCTAATTCCGAATTTTACTAGGACTAGGAAGCGTGGTCCGCAAGCTTCCTACTTTTCGTTTTATTTCTATTTTTTATTTATAAAATAAAAATAGAAAAGAAAAATAGAAATTGAATTTTGAATTTGAGAAATAAAAAAGTTCACCGTTGCAAGTAATGGTGCTTTGCGGTGTTGCGGAGGCGGCTAATGGAGCTTCTCTGCCGACTCACTCTCACCGGGGAGAGCGGAGCCATTTGGGCTCAGTAGGACAATCCCTACTCCTGTTCTAATTTCTACACCAAAAGAGCAACGGGTCGAATAAATTCTATGGGCCAAAAGACCCAAATTACCCTCCCAAATCCCAAAATTTCCTCTGGCTGTGCCAAAATTGCAACTCTTTTTCCCTCCCATTTCGATTACAATTAATAAACGAGCAATTAGAGTAATCACACTCTGTATTCTCCCCTTTGATTCAATAATTGTCTATATTTCTAGTTTTCATCACGATTAATACTTACGTTTGTATAGTTGCACTTTCGATTAACATTGAGGTTACCTTAAATAAATTCCAGGCCTCCTATTACATAGAAGTCCTGCTATGCTTGATATTGCGACATTCCGGGATCCAACACAGGTTTTGCTCACAACTTCGTATGGTATAGACATATAACTAAGCCAAGTCTTGGCGACACAATGGTTAACTTTTACTCAAGTCCGTTACTTTTAATTTGATTGCGGGGTATATACTATTTACAGTTTGCATTTCTCTTTCACATTAGCACACGTAAATTTTATGACACATTTTCCTCTAACTCCTCGCAGGTTTGTAATGGATGGCTCTACGTCAATGGAGTTGCGCAGAAGAAGATTTTAGCAGAACCGCCCACATATGTATTGAATTTAACTGTGAGCACAAGACTAACTAGTTTTCAGGTTAAATATTCTGCCACTTTTGGTTAGTATTCTCCATTCAATTCCAACTTCTACTACGAACTTAAGTCTGTCAAATTTTTTTCCTCGCATTCTTCGTCTTCTTGCGTAAATATTTTGCCATGTCTGGGAATGCAGAGCTTTTTGCCATTGTGATCGGCGACTCCAATTAGCCTTTAACCAAAACAACTTGATAACTCTCCTAATCTATTCGCATGTCGTATGATTTCTATAGCTTGCTAGTAGATACAATTGACGAAAACCGAACTTTATTATGGATGTTATGTCTAGATAAAATTGACAGAAAACAGAAAACAGAAAACCGAACGATTTCTGTCGTCTATATAATATTGTGCTTCGTTTTGTTTATACTGCGATTCGTGTTATGACAGAAAGAGGTCCTAATTTCTCACATTGATGCATTAAAAAAGAGGTCCTAACAAAAAGGATCCCTGTATAGATTACATAAGCTATGAAAAGTCTTTCTGTCTTGAAAGAAGCTACGATTTGAATGAAAAATCTGTTTACATATGACAAAGCAATGATTAGTCCAACTCTTCAGCGGTATAATAAGGAGGCGACGCTGATGTTGAAGTATTTAAGGCAAGTGTAGATCAATCATAAAGTTAAATGGCACCGGCACTTGAATGAAGTAGGAAAGTATGATGAAGGCAAGCGGGTATCGTCATATATGGAGTAAATGGCACTGGCATTTGAGATGACGGAGTGCTAAAGGGTGAGTAAGGACAGTAACAAGGAAGACGCTGCACTGGTGTAAAATTGGGAGAAGATGATGCAGTATTTTACAGGGCTGAAGTGCATGCCATAATATATTTACTGACCACATAAGTGGGTTCTACGAATGCAATTAATGTGATTAATTAGCAAAATCGTCGAGTACGTACATGGAGCATTAATCGGATTAAAGATGAAGGTGATCATGAGAGAACTAAAGCAAGGGATATACAAATCTGTTTTATTTTTGCATCAATATATCAAAAATATGTTGTGATGAGTAGATTTTATATTATATATTTATCTCTATTCTTAGTATATTTTGGTTGTAATATTTTGGAAGAATTTTGATACTTTGAATTGTACTCCAGCCTAGGACTTTCAACTTCTTCTGGAGCAAACATGAAATCAAATGGACAATTTTGGGGTAATTCCAGTTGGAGGACATTCGTGAGTCGCTGAGCGTGATCGTATCAAAATATCAGATTTTCCGCAGTAGTTATTTTACGGCAGCCAAATAAAGGAGCAGTGCGCGGTGCTGGAAAGTCACGTTTTGGGTTTTTAAAATTGCGTTTTTGGAGCCCAAGATGACCTCGAGATGGATTCGTAGCCTTCTGGAGATGTGTTCAGAACGTTCGTATCTTTAAAACAAGCTATCTTGGGCCGGATTTGGAGGAGATTTGAGGCTAAAACGTGGCTGGACCGGATTTATGTGTAGATTCTCCTAGATTAATTAGGACTCTATTTTCTAAATTATTTTATTATTAATTAGTTTCCTAGTTAGAACAAAGACTATTATTTAGGGTTTGTGAGATGGCATAGCAGTATATATTGCTTTGCCGTTCACAATTGTGGGGGCTTATTCTTATTCAACTTTAGGGTTCTTGGAGACTCTCTATCTTAAAGGTGTTTTCATTCATTTGTTCAATAATATTTTTACATGATTTAATTATATGAATATAGTAACTAATTTCCAGTAGCTAGGGCAAAACCTTAAACATAGCATGAGAATATGTAGTTTTATTTAATTGCTTATGATTGATTGCATGCACGCTTTGAATTATTGATCAACTGTTTTAAACTATCTAATTGTCTTGATGGTAGGCCACCATTAGGATGTTTAGGCAAGTAATTGGATGCAATTCGGCCGAATATCACGGGAGGATTGCTTTCATAAGCTAGTTTTTAAAACTGCTTTTTTTTTTTTTATCGTATTTGTTTTTAATTAAAATTCATTTTTTTATATTACCTAAAATCAAATCTCTTTTCTCAATTTTCAATTCTAGGTAGTTAATTAGGAATTGTTTTTACATAAATTATCCAAATAGTCCTTGAGGAGAACGACCTTGCATGGCTTGTCCCCACCTTTCTGATATCCTTGTATTAACTGCAGTATTTCACATGTGATTTTGGAGCTAATTGCATAGACAGTAAAATTATACCATGTTGTCTTACGAAAAAGCATGAAAACTCTTAAAATTGTAGGAAAAGTAAACTTTCATTAAGTTGAATGAATAATCAGTTTACATCTAAACACATAAACATCTTAAATGAATAATACATCATTAATCCTAAACATCATCTTAATTTCGCAAAATTTCAGAAGCTCTATGTTGCCACCACGGAGGCGAGCTAATTGGAATGATGGACAAGTCAAGCACCTTGCTCCTGCAAACAGGGCACTGCATCTCAAGTGAAGAAGTGCAACCACTTACATCCAAGCAATCCCCGCAAAACAAATGACCACACGGAGCCACCACCAGCTCTCTAGCCATCTTCACACACAGCTTGCAGTCGAAATACGCTGCAGGTCTCGGGAGACAATGGCTCTGGGCTACTGACAGGATAACATGAGTCGGAGATTGAATCGACAGCATCAGATTCAGAGGTGTCATCGTCACACAAGGACTGCAGAAAGGCTTGACTTGAGAACCAGAAAATTCATCAGATTCAGAGAGATGTACTCAGATTCTTCTTCTGGTTCTGGAAAATAAGGTTCTCCATAGTCATCTATCTGCTCAGATTCTTCTTCTTCTGGTTCCGAAACACGAATCATCATCGAAGTCAAGTTGACAGCTTTCGCGGTCGTAGTCGCGATGCATAATCGTCACTACTTTGTGGACTGTATGCTTCATACTCAAGGGTGATCGTGTTGTGGACTATTAGTGTTGTTGTTGTTACCTTCCATGGAAGAAGAAGAAGCTTTACAAGGAACTGCCGCGAGCCTTAATTTCAGAACCAGAAGAAACGCCATCTTCTTGGTCCATGTGCTGATCAAATTCTTCTTCTTCTGGGAGTCTTCGGAAGCGGAAAACCTCGTAGTTCCTGATAACACGCATCCGGGCTTCCGGCGTTTAAACCTCGTAGTCACTTGTAGTGGGGTATGCATTGGTTGTTGGAAGCTGTTGGTTTTGGAAATTTTAATGTAATTTCCCCGACAGAAGCCATTGATTCAAGCAAACCCAGAATTCAGTGAGCGAATCGAACCCAGATTACAGAAAAACGCAAGGGAATTGAAGAACGAGAAAGCGAATCGAGAGAAGGAAGAAATTGGAAAGTGAGAGTATGAAGTTTTGGGGGGTTTCTAAATTGCGTATTTAGTGTATAGGGTTTTGAGGGCTGAGTCCTAATTCCAGTAGGATTTTTTTTATGTCCTAATTCCACTAGGATTAGTATTTCGTGATCGCCAAGTTTTCCACATTCGACCGTTTGTATTTTTATTTTTTAATTGGTAAATAATCCTTTTCTTTTTTCAAAATCCTTTATAATTTTTTTAAGAATTAAGTCCAGATAACTACAAAATATTTATAGGTGATTTCAAATTAATTCTAACATTTTAAAACAATCCATATAATTACTTAACATTTTGAAAAATAGACATCTATTATGTTCACTAGGGTTAAGCGATGACATAGACAGGTATTAAAGTGTGTTTAAACTCTCAAGTCATCTATGGAGCTTTGAATCTCCAGATCGACGTATTTTAGCTAATTAAATTCACGGTTTTACTTGGCTAATAACGTCATTACTTAATATTAGTAAAGTCATCACTTAACGTCAATGATCTAACAAATGTCTAATTTTTAAATCGTTAAGTAATTATTTATAATGTCTTAAAATGTTGACACTAATTTGAAATGACTCCAAAAGGTTTGGTAGTTAGCTGTACTAAATTTTTTTTTTTAAATTTAATATAAATTCGGGTCGGGTCGAATAAAATTCTGAGCAAAGACCCGAATAAGATGTTGGGCAAAGGCGCTCCCTTTTCTGTCCAGAAGCCATCAGAAAACCCGCGCCCGATGATTCATATCATCTTCTGCTTCAGCTCAAGTAAGTTCTCTCTCTGAAATTTCTGATTTTTGTTGTTGGAAATATACTGTTTTTTTCTAAATTTGAATGAACAGCAAGATTTAGAATTCTAATGATCTGGGATTTTGCTTAACAAAAACCCCGATTCCCATTATCTGGGTTTTCCCTGACAAAAATTTGAAAAATAATTAATGGGTTTCTCTCTTATATAGTTTAAGTTGCTAAATTAAAAGTTTTTTTAGAAAGTTACCCATCAATCAGCAACTTATGTGTCTGTGATTGCAACAAGTAAAATTCTAGTGGTAAAACTTAATGGTGACCATTTTTTTTTTTACTTTAATCCTTCACCTAATTCTATCTACCATGCTCAAGATTTCAGATTTTTAATTGATTAAAAACTGTAAGGCTATGTTTGGGCGAGGGTCCGAGGGATTAATGCCAAAGGGAACACCAATTAGTGTGTAATATATGTCGAATTTTAAATTAATTGTTCATGCTAATCTAGTTAGGAACTTGGGATTGAACGGCATAGATATATAGTTCGTTGATTTCTCTAGTGCAGTTTCAATTGTCGTTATGTCTGCATATGCCACCAATTTCTCACTTCTGTTAAATGTCATTTTTTTCGATTCAGTTGATGTATTTATGGACCGCTGGCGTGGAGTTTTAAAGGTCCGGTTGAACCCTAAAGCCAGGACCTGCTACCGAGTTGCAGTGTCACTCTGCCTTTCACCTACTTCCAACACACTAGCTGTAAGTTCTGTATACTCAACCTTTGAAGCACTTATGGCACCCAGATTTCCGTTTGTCACTCTTAGAAATGTAAATCTTTGTTTCCCGTCTACACTGAACGCTCGTTAAAGATCGCACTTCTGGTCAGGGATTCTTCATTTTTTAGAAAAGTTTAGAACTAGATCACTACTAATTTCCTATGAGGTGCTGCATTATCCACTTTTTGTTCAGGGCAGCTCATACAGCCTTACTCGAATATGTTTCTTTTATGACTTAAGAAGAATTAAGACTTGACTGTGTCTTAAACTTTTCCTGGGAGGCAGGTTCCTTCAGCAAATGCCATATTTTTCAATGGAGACCGAGTGGCAGGCACTGGGAATCCAGTGATCGAGAGGCTCTCCGACTTGCAAAATATAGCTGAAATATTGGTTTCAAAGATTGGCAATTCAATCAATGCTTGGGTTATTGACGCTTCTGTTTTCAATGGGCCTTTTGCTGTGTATCGGGACTTTATACCATCTGTTAGTCAATGGGGAGAGCCAAAATCATACTGCCCTATCAGATCTCCTGCTTCTGGGTCTATTGTTTCACTCTTATCAAGCTGCCTTGAAGAGGTACATATAGTAATTCATTGGCCTCTTCAAAATTTTATATTTCTTCACTTGATACTTACAGAAATAATTAAAACGATTCTTATCTCGTAGACTAAGTTTCTGATGATGGCAGGTGAAGAAGGACAATGCGATACAGAAAGAACAACTCCAACAAGGAATATCCACATCGCATAATCAAACTAAAACATTACTCTTTGGATTTAGTAAGGGTGGTACTGTCCTTAACCAGTTAGTTACTGAACTTGGGTTCTTGGATGTCAAATCCTCTGGAGATGCATCACTCATGGAGGAAAAGCAAATTGGCGTGGAAGAAGGGATTCATATCGTACCTAGTACAAAAGAAAGCCTTTTAAACAGCATCAGAGAAATTCATTACGTGGATGTTGGATTAAATTCGCCCGGTGCATATATCACTGACCATAGTGTGGTTGAGAAAATCTCCGAACGCCTAATACAAGGAGCTGCAGCAATCCGTTTTGTCCTACACGGAACACCGAGGCAATGGCGTGACAACAGACGAGCTTGGATATGCAAAGAAAAAGAACAATTGGTTCATCTGCTGGAGTCCGAATCTCAGAGAAGTGGAGGAAAATTGCAGGTGTGTGAGAAATTTTATTTTGCTGATAGGACGCCTAATTTACAGATGCATTTTGAAATAATTGAAAAGTTGGATTTGAGTTAACAGCTATAAAGTGTAGACGTGATTGCTGTAATTATGTTATGAAAGTGCAGTAAGAAAATAGTAGTTTATATTAATGCATACCAATTTTTTCCTCTCTTTTTACCAAATGATAAGGGGGGAGGTTATGGTGGTTCAGGCTGCTCCCTTGGCGTCTCCACTCTTCGACAAGTTGAAATCTTGGTGATATTTTATGGGCTGCTCTTATCCTTGGATGCAGGTTTCTCTTCGATTACCCTCGAAGTCTCTCGTGAGTATATATGTACCTAGAACTGTACTGTTGCTTGTTGCTCATAATTTGGTCCTTTTCTTTGAATGCATTATTATTGTGATTAAAGAACAAACAATCATTCCTTTCATGATCAAATTAACATATATAACATGAACTTGTAAGAAAACAATACTCATAAGCTTAACAATTAACACTAAACTGCGGAAAAGTAAATTATTATTGAAAGAAAAATCTGTTTAATTACATATGACAAATTAACAGCCCCACGCTTCGGAGGCTAAGTCGAATTGACAGTAGAACAAGATGCTGGAGTAGTGGAAGGCGAGTGAACTCCATCATAAGGAGGTGGCTCTGGCAAATGGAGCGTTCCACGGCGAGTTCAGACCAAAATAACGATGCGGAAATGGTGTGAAAGTGGGAGAAGAAGATGATGGGTTATTTAAGGGTGAGTACAGACCATAATGAGGAGAGATCAGAGGCAATAAGCGGGATAAAGTGGAGTATGTAAAGGCGAGTATGGATCGCGAAAAGGAGGTGGCGATGGAATGTAAGAGGGAAAAGATGATGGAGTATCATAAAAATCATAATAAGGAGGTGGCAATGGAGTGTAAGTGGGATATGATGCTGCCGGCGGAGTACTGCTTGAAGGCGAGAATGGAGTATTATAAGGAGGAGGCGGAGGAGGATACAATGAAGTTAAAGCGGGAGTTAAAGCGGGAGAAGATGATGGAGTAGGTGAAGGTGGCAACGAAGTAAAAGTGGGAGAAGATGGCGGAGTAGTTAACGGCGAGGACGGACCATAAAAAGGAGAACGACGCAACTGAGTAAAAGTGGGAGAAGATGACGGAGTGGGTGAAGGCAGAAACAAAGTAATAGTGGGAGAAGATGGCGGAGTAGTTAACGGCGAGGATGGACCACAATAAGGAGGAGGCAACAAAGTAAAAGCGCGAGAAGATGACGGAGTAGGTGAAGGCAACGGAGTAGTTGACGGCGAGAATGGACAATAAGGAGAGGGCAGTGAGGAATTGCTTTCAATGGACTTAGGAGTGGTTGACGGCGAGAATGGACGATAAGAAGGAAAGGGCAGTGGGGAATTGCTTTCCATGGAATTAGGAGTCGCACAAGGACTGTAAGGAATAGTTTCCCAAGGCCAAAAATCATCATCCTCATCACTCAGCTGATCATCAATACTTTCCCAAGAACATAAATCATCATTCTGATCAACATCGACGACTTCATAACGATCGTACGCTGCTTCTGGTTCGGGAATTGTACTCTCCGGCTGGGGCATTGTAACAGGAATCGGTACCGGACGACGGCTTTGGAACCCGGGATTGAATTGTCCTGTCTTCTCCATGTTGGAAGCCATGACTGCGGAACAAGGCAAAGAAATTGAGCACCACCAGTTTGACAAATATTGAGTATATATATTGTAACTTGAGGGTTTATGTGTGTATATATAGGGGGTTTTCCTAACCCTAATTCACGTGAAGAAAGGACTCGGAAGGGTTTTCCTAGTCCTAGTGTATCCCTACTTCTTTCTTGATCCGCAAGGTCTATATTTATGACCATTTTTGAATCCGCTTTCTTTGGGGGTTTTTGGTGCACACGTCAATGACGATACCTTTTTGGAGACCAACTTGCATTAAACGTGCTCATTGTCACGTGATGTTTTAGTTCAGTGACACAATGTCATATGAAGAGAAATTTACACATAACATTGTATTATTAGACTAAAATGCCAAAGTAACGGTGAACTCTTTCCATATAAGTTTTTATTCTAGGTTTGGTAAATAAGAAACTTTACTTTTCAATGCTGATTTAAAATGCACGTTGAAATAAATTAAAAGGTTGTGGGTGACTTATACCATTACTAACCTCTTGTCACACGCTTACGCGTGTGGCAATTGGTCTTTATATGCAAAATTAAGTTTTTATTATGGTGTTTTACAAAAGAAATATGATTTAGGAAATTATGTGTTTTTTTAATTTCTATATTTTTTATTAAAAAAATTTCAAAAAGAAAATAGAAGTCAACCATAACCCACCCACTAACTTGGGGGGTTTTTTTTTCCAAAGTTTGGGGTCTTTTGATTTAGGCCCACTAACTGTAATTGCAAATGAAATTTTATATAGCTTAAAAAAAAATTACAAAATATGATTTTTCTAACATCACTCAGCTTAAAAATATAGCAATGTTCTTACTTAGAATAGATTTCTCTAACATCATGGGTAATGTATGCAGTAGTAAGCCGTCCTCGGGATCTTGAGACTGGAATTACTTAGAATAGATTTCTAGAAGGAAGAATCTAAATAAAAACAAGTGGCGGAGCGTTTCCAATTGGAGTATTATTAGCAAGTAGGATTAGGATCTTCATTAATTAAATTAGGTTTATTTTTTGTCATGCCTCTTGAAACTCAAGTTGAATCTCACTTTATTCACTAAAACTCAAAAGTTACCACTTTACCCCTTAAAACTCCATTTTTGTATCATTTTGCCAATTCCGTCAATAGCTGTTAAAATGTTGACATATTACTTTTGTGGGACCCACACAATGCCATGAAATGAAAAAAATAAAAAATAAAAAATAGTTTTTTTTTTTTTAAAAAAAGAAGAAAAAGATGAAAATCTTCAAGAAAAAATCGCTAGGGTCTCTCGTCTAGGTTCGATCTTAATTTTTTTAGTTCTTTTTAATATTTTAAGTCTATTTTTGCAAATTGATTGTTTTGTTTATCCACATGGCGTTATGCAAATTGATTGTTTTGTTTTGTTTAACTTCCTCTGCCTGGCCGCATGCGAGCTCGTTGACAGATCAGAGTCCATGGCCATACCAGCGGCTTGCTGTGGATGCACAACGACGACTCCAGCGAGAAAACCCACCAACGACGACTTCGAGGACATCGCCGTGTCGACCATCGCGATAGGCGTCCATCTCTTCTAGGCCACTTTTATCTTCAACTTTCAATTATTTAGACATTATTTAAAAATTATAGTAAAACCAGGAGCCTTTAGAGAGAGAAATTGTGTTTTGAAATATTGAGTTGATTTTGGTGCTTCTATAAAAAGAATAGGCCAGCTGGAATTTACCAAAATGTCTACCCATTATATGCTCAATATGCTCAGAGTAGTAGCCAGGCTCATGCCCTTGGTGTCCAGGGCAGAGAGAGGGTCGGAGGAGTAGGATTTTTTTGGGGTTGCTTTGCCTGAGTTGCAGAAACCTGAAAAAAAAATAAAAAAGAAATTGATTGGCCTGGTGCACCCAAATCAAACCCAGGTTAACAGATTTGGAGCAAATCAAAAATAGAGAAAGCGAGAGAGGCTGCTGGGTTGATAGCAAGGAAGAGACGAGAGAGTTCAAAAACGTGGCATCAACTTTAAAAACTAAAAGCATTGTCTCAAACAACTTAGAGAAATATTTTAGTTAATTTTAAACTTTTATTTGTGATACTGCATATTTTTGTACTCATTAACAATTATTACTCTGTGGAAGCGTGTTTCCTTAAGAGGTGACAAAAAAAAATTATAACTTATTACAATGTAGAATTTATTCCTATACATAACTGGTCCCAAGTTACTGAAATTTTTTATGACTTTAAGGAGGTTATTACTTTATAAAGTATTCATTTAGAGAAGTTTTACCATACAAGAAAAATCTCACGAGTATAAAAGAACTTTTTAAATTAGTATGTGAAAGATAAGGCTCCATTTGGATGGAGGAAATTGAAACAAAGGATCTGAATTTGGGGACTGGCTACAGTGCTCGCAAGCATTGAATGCTCACACCAATCTTACCCTCCTTTCCCCCCTCTCTCCTCTCTCCTCCCTCATTTTAATGGTGAGATCGGTGTAAGCATTCAATACTTGCGAGCATTGTAGCCTACTCCCTGAATTTGATAACAAAACATTATGGAGGCGTTTGATAACTATTTTTTTTTTTTTGGAAAACTGAAAACTAACACTTTGTCTTGTAACTATTTTCAGTATTAAGTTTTTAAAAAAAATCAAAAATTGAAAAATAAAACAAAAATTGAAAGCTACTTTTTTTAGTATTCAAAATTTGGCTTTCAGTTTTCATTTTTTATGAAAACTGAAAACAGTTACTAAACAAATTTTTAATTTTTATTAATTAAATGGTTATCAAACCCTCGTTAAATTTGCTACAAAACTAGAAAACATTGCAATCTTACGATCTCTAAATCCTTAGGTTTGAAATCACTGCATCCCAACCGTACCTTATTTAGACCGCATGCCGAACATAACGTACGGCCATTAGATTAAAAATATATATAATATATTGCCTCGTACGGACCCAGAGATCGTTGCGACCAAAGCCCATAACAAATGGCGGCAAAGTAAACTGCCATTCGAAAAACCAAAACAAATAATTAATAAAAAATAAATGGAAAACTGGACGGCACTGGCCGGCGGATCATCAGAAGAGGCATATGGATCCACCCACAACTCTTCCATCCCTACTCTTCTACTACTTTATTGGTAATTAAAACGACGTGGATTGGTTGCGTTTTGGTAATTGTCTCTTGCTGGTGTGTGTTTATATATTGGCATATTGCCAAGGGATTTGTAAAATTTCTTGGCACTCCACTCTACTCTCACTCCAAACACTTCAAGTGCTTCTTTGGGAGGTTAACTATTGGGTAGCAAATATTTTGGTGGAATTTTATGTTGCACAAGTTGGGATTTGCTTTAATGAGTTAATTAGTGCCTAATAACACTGATTAGCAGATCATTACACGCTTTTCCGGGTTGGGATTTGCATTCTTGGTAAGCAAATTTCTTGGTTTGAATTTCTTTTTCTCCATCTTTTATTGTGTTGTTAATGGCATCAAATTTACACAAACATTTACTCGTGTTTATAATGTCACGTGTACACTAAACAGACAATAAGCTGTGTATAAACCACTGTTTTAGCTAGTGTCCCGTTATTATCTATTTAGTATCCCTCCAGTTCTAATTTTGATTAAGAGTTTGTAAACGGTTCTATTTTGTTCATATTTCCCTAAACTTTATGTCCTTGCAAAATGGAAAAAGAAGGCAAATCTTGAGTTGAAGTAATGTTAGTGCAGGCTCCCTACAAACACCTTCCCAGGTGGAGGAGTTGAGGATATAAAGGGAATCCACAATGGTGGTGGCGGAGGCGGTTGTCCTCGATGCAATCATCAAGGAAGCAGTTGATCTGGTATGTCTAACGACAATACTACTAAGGCTTGACCAGTTTTCTCAAATTATTTGCCTGCACTTGCTAATGTGGTCTCTCTTTACACATTCATGGCAGTTCCATGTTGCACAACAGCCTCTGATAGAACTTTGATTTGATTTATGCAGGAGAATGTGCCACTGAAAGAAGTCTTTGACCATCTGAAATGCACGAGAGATGGTTTAAGCTCCGATGAAGTCCAAGAGCGGTTGGATTTATTTGGTTACAATAAGCTTCAAGAAAAGAAGGTGTGTTAAGCACATGAGTCTGTCTTTATATTTCTTCATATGTGCACCCTGGTTATCATTGCTCTACTTCACGCCTCAACTGATTGTTTCGACTTTCTGTTCACCTGTAGGAAAGTAAATTCTTGAAGTTTTTGGGATTTATGTGGAATCCTCTGTCCTGGGTCATGGAAGCTGCAGCTATCATAGCCGTTGCTTTTACACAAGGAGGGGTAAGTAAGCCTATAAAATATGACTTTTACTCCTTTTAATTTTACCCCCTTGCTTTATAGTACAAGAATATGAATTATTGAAAATAAAAATTAGGTAACACATACGACACTTCGGGCCAATGTCCATGTTGCCTAATGGTATTTAGTTTCCACTTTGTTGGACGAGCACCAGGCTTCAAATCTCGTGGACGATAACTATCCCGTGACTTTAACTTTGTTAATTATTCTGAAGATTTAGTACGTATCAAAAACTTTCTAAACTAATCAAATTTACCAAAAGGAGTAAAACTGGGATGATTTTCTTTATATTGCGATGAGTTCTACAGGTTCTAGATGTTGACATAACCTTGACTTGTGCAGTCGAAACCAGCAGATTATCATGATTTTGTTGGCATCCTTGTCCTCCTCGTTATCAATTCTACCATCAGTTTTATAGAGGAAAACAATGCAGGCAACGCGGCAGCTGCTCTTATGGCTCGGTTGGCCCCAAAAGCAAAGGTTCTTTGCAGCTTGACCTTCCTTTTCTTCTTTGTTTCATGTTGCAGACCGTGCCTACATTACCCTTATTTGCATTGCTCAATGAATCAATGATTACTATTGTGTGAGATAGACTGGGATTGGTGAATGATGGAGATATTTCGGAGAATGAACTAGCGTCTTGTGTGTACTTCGTTTTGACTTCTGAATGCGTTCCAGGTCTTGCGCAATGGAAAATGGGCGGAAGAAGATGCTGCTGTATTGGTTCCTGGAGACATAATTAGCATCAAACTTGGTGATATCGTTCCTGCTGATGCCCGTCTTCTTGAAGGAGATCCTTTAAAGATTGATCAGGTAAATCACTAAAATATGATGTAGTATATGTATCAGTGTTTCTGAAGTATACCTTTCCTGAATTGGGATTCTCTTGGTCACTTGCAGTCTGCTCTTACTGGAGAATCGCTTCCCGTGACCAAAAATCCTGGTGATGGGGTTTACTCGGGATCAACATGCAAGCAGGGAGAGATTGAAGGAGTTGTTATTGCAACCGGAGTTCACACTTTCTTTGGAAAGGCGGCTCATCTTGTGGAGAACACAACACATGTTGGCCATTTCCAGCAGGTTCATTTTTTAACCATTTTGTGCCGATTGTTGTGTCTGAACATATAGTTTTCTAGCACTCAAGGAAGAATTTTTCCTCTTTGGAGTAATAACTAATGTGGCATATGCTCAACGATAATAAATTGTAACTATGGTTTCATGGTTGCAGGTTTTAACATCAATTGGAAACTTTTGCATTTGTTCCATTGCTGTTGGGATGGCAATTGAAATCGTAGTAATATACGGAATTCATAGGAGGGAATACCGTACTGGTATTGACAACCTTCTCGTCCTCCTAATTGGTGGGATCCCTATTGCTATGCCAACTGTTCTTTCTGTTACAATGGCCATTGGTTCACATCGTTTGTCCCAGCAGGTTCGTGATTGCACAAACTCTACTGAGGAAATTGATTTGGAATATTAAGTTGAAGATAAAGATTTTACTATTGATAGATCGGAATCCATGTTTTGTGCAGGGTGCCATAACAAAGAGAATGACAGCGATTGAAGAAATGGCAGGAATGGATGTGCTATGCAGTGATAAAACAGGGACACTGACACTTAACAAGCTTACAGTGGACAAAAATATGGTTGAGGTATTACTTGTTGCCCCTTTAACTCACTTTTAAACTGCACGGAGTAGCATAAAACATAGTAAATCACTTCATCGTAGGAACAAGTTTTCGTAAGTTCGTTCAGTCACTGGTACAATTCACAGGAAGATGTATTTTTAGTGATTTGTGTGGTCTGATCCAAGAGTAATCCACCAAAATAAAGATCTTTTACACACTTCTTAATCAGTTGAGTCAACGAGAAAATTACATCTTTTAGGTGATCAGTGAAGATCAAGGCAGCGTACTTCTACTAATTATTCTGATGCAAATACACCTCATACAAATAAATTAACCGAATTTCTATTTACTAATTATTCTGATGTTATCCATGCCATGATAGGTTTTCGCCAAAGGCGTTGACAAGGATCAGGTTATACTGATGGCTGCAAGAGCATCAAGGCTAGAAAACCAAGATGCTATTGATACTGCAATTGTTTCAATGTTGGGAGACCCTAAGGAGGTATTTGCAAATTAATCTTTCTAATTCTGTGATTTTTATTCTTATATGTAGTTTTGGTTCGATACTTATGTAATCTATACATTGACATTTTCAGGCACGCGCTGGAATCAGAGAAATTCACTTCCTTCCATTCAATCCTACCGATAAAAGAACTGCTCTCACATATATCGATGGTGCTGGTAAAATGCACAGGGTCAGCAAAGGTGCACCGGAGCAGGTAAAATACGAATGTCAATACTTTTCAATCAGTCGTGGAAACCTTAAGAGTGCTTCCAGAATTTTGAGCTCTAACCAAATGTATTCTATGTAGATTCTTAATCTGGCACATAACAAATCAGCAATTGAGAAGAAGGTACATGCAATGATTGACAAGTTTGCAGAACGCGGACTACGATCCCTTGGTGTTGCCCTCCAGGTAGTTAATGTCCTATGTATTCTTTACTGCCTCGTGTACAGGTTTTTCTGTTTAGATTTATGAGATGAAGAGTGTGATTTCCTCCAGGAAGTACCTGCTGGAACCAAAGACAGTCCTGGTGGACCCTGGGAATTTGTTGGCCTTCTCCCTCTCTTTGACCCTCCTCGCCATGATAGTGCCGAGACAATCAGAAGGGCTCTGGATCTTGGTGTCAGCGTTAAAATGATCACCGGTACGTGCTGCTGTTACTTCTCTTTTTTGTCCTCGATATACAGTTTCACCATAAGCTTATGAAATAATTTTGTATCGATTAGAGATGTAACTTTCATGCATCACAATTTGTAGGGGACCAACTTGCAATAGGTAAGGAAACAGGAAGGCGGCTTGGGATGGGTACAAACATGTACCCCTCTTCAGCTCTGCTTGGTGAAAGTAAGGATGGGGATCTTGCTACCGTCTCCATTGATGAACTCATTGAAAAAGCTGACGGTTTTGCTGGTGTCTTTCCTGGTTAGTCTTGTTTTCTTATTATTTGAGCCCTGTGGATTTGACCTTTTGTAATCCATTTTGTTATCGTATCTTCTTGTTTTTTTTTCCCTCATCAGAGCATAAATATGAGATTGTTAAGAGATTACAAGGTAGAAAACACATCTGTGGAATGACTGGTGATGGAGTGAATGATGCCCCCGCCTTAAAGAAAGCTGACATTGGAATTGCGGTAGCAGATTCCACAGATGCTGCCCGCAGCGCTTCTGATATAGTTTTAACAGAACCTGGGTTGAGTGTCATCATTAGTGCTGTGCTAACAAGCCGTGCAATCTTCCAGAGAATGAAAAACTACACGGTAATCTAACAATTTCCGCAGCATCCAAAATTATTTAGTTAAAACTTTAATTGTGTTACAACAAATGCTTAGTTTCCTTTTCTTATTTTCCCTTTTCCAGATATACGCTGTCTCGATCACCATTCGTATTGTGGTAAGTTTCACTTTCAAGTTATGATTTTGTACATGGAAACTTTTAGAATGCTTACTTTTTTGCCATCAGTCTTATCTAACTTTCCGACATCAATTTGTTTTACAGCTAGGTTTTATGTTGCTGGCTGTCTTCTGGAAATTCGACTTCCCTCCTTTCATGGTTCTTGTCATTGCTGTTCTTAACGATGGTTAGCTTTGCTAGTTCGATTCTACGTTTAATGAATTTTTACATGACTTCATCTGTTTCGACAAACTCTTACGTTGGAATTTGCGTGCATGCTCATTACCTAACTTGTTAACTTGCTCATAGGTACTATCATGACCATATCCAAAGATAGGGTTAAGCCGTCTCCATTTCCTGACAGTTGGAAGCTCAGTGAGATTTTTGTAACTGGAATTGCCCTCGGTGGTTACCTCGGTCTAACGACTGTTTTATTCTTCTGGATATCCTATGAAACCAACTTCTTTCCGGTAAATAGCCTCCCCTTTCTTGTCATGTTGTTAGGAATTTAAATGAAACTTCGAATTTTTGTGGTTGGATACTGACGTGCAGGGTGCCCTTTTAAACCTTATACATCGCCGACATGTCCATGTTCAGTTAAAGAATAGATGAAATGATGGATAGGTCTCTACGACTGTGTTAATTTACGACATTGATCTTTCTTCTTGCAGGAAACGTTTAATGTGAGAAACTTCAATCAACACCGTTTTAACATGAAAAATCCTTATGAAGCTGCTAAACTAAACGACCAGATGTCGTCTGCTCTGTATCTTCAAATCAGCACCATCAGCCAGGCCTTGATATTTGTCACTCGCTCCCGCGGTTGGTCATTCTGTGAAAGACCTGGCTTTTTGCTTGTCATTGCATTCGTCATCGCTCAACTGGTACTGAATAGTTCCTGCCTCAGTAGTAATTCCAATGTTTAGAATCATTTTTGACATCCAACAATTATTTGCAGATTGCGACTGTAATATCCGCCACAGCAACGTGGAAATTTACAAACATCAGAAGTATCGGTTGGGGCTGGACTGGTGTAATTTGGATGTACAATATTGTCATTTACATGCTGCTTGATCCTATCAAATTCGCTGTCCGATATGCGCTCAGTGGAAAGGCTTGGGGATTAGTGGTAGACCAAAGAGTGAGTATCCGAAGTCACCTTGATTAGTCAATCATTATAATCTCCTTTGTTAAGACTGGTTAATTTGATGTGCTTTTATCCGTCTTACCAGACCGCATTCACCAGCAAAAACGACTTTGGGAAGGAAGCTCGCGAGGCTGCGTGGGCAACTGAACAGCGAACGCTGCATGGCCTCCAATCTGGCCAAACAAAAATGTTTACAGAGAAGGGCACTTTTAGGGACATTAATCTCATGGCCGAAGAAGCTAGAAGGCGGGCAGAGATTGCAAGGTAACCTTTTCTTCTTCTTCTTCTTCTTGTGTTTTCCATTACCGAAGATTACAATGGTATTAAGATTTCTCTGTATTGTGCAGGTTGAGGGAGCTTCACACTCTGAAAGGCAAGGTTGAGTCATTTGCCAAGCTGAAGGGTATAGACATTGATGCCATCAACCAAAATTACACCGTCTAACCGCTGTTCTGGATTATACACATACGTTTTTCTATGTATTCATTAACCAATACGAAGTCCGGGCTGGATTTTGAATAAGGTTGATGCAGTTGATGAATGATATCTATATAGCAAGTGTGAAATGTGTAGAAATTGTGTTTTCTTGATTTCATTGAATTGTGGTCTGTACAATATATAGCCCAGTCTAGGCATAATTACAGGAGACAATTACAATTGTAATAAAACTGATGTGATTACAGAATCAAAAATTGATCCTAAACTATAGCTATATTCAAATGCAAATAAGATCAGACTTGTGATGGCGTGATTACTGCTGAGGTTTGAATGGTTTGCTGATCTTGTGGAATTGCTTTAACATCCCCCCGCAAACTGGACGGTCCTAGACGGACAAGTTTGAGAGCAAGAAGAGAATGCCGATGTTTATGAAGAGACTTGGTAAGAAGATCAGCTGGTTGATCAATAGATGGGATATAGCAAATACTGGGTGACTACCAATGGCAACTTTCTCACTTAACGAAATGGTAATCGAGTTCAATGTGCTTTGTAATGCATGGAAAACTCGGATTGGAGGCCATGTGTATGTGGCACTCAAATTATCAGTGTAGAAGGATGGGGAAATGCATGAGCACCAAGTTCATATAGTAAGAAAGCTAACCACGTGGTCTCCGTAGCAGAGCGAGAAAGTGCCCTAAGATTCGACTTGGCGCTAGACGGCAATTGTGGGTTGCTTTAAACACCAAGAGATGAGATCGGTGCCAAGATAACAAAGATAACTGCAGGTTGATCTCGGCGGCATTCGTCACCCGCCCAATCGCAGACGGAGTAGGTAATCGAGATGTGTTGGTTGGACGCTGGGACGAAAGAACACCCTGATTGAGAGTACCTTTAATGGTCTGAGATTATGCTGAAAGAATTCAATGAAGTATGGAAAAATGACTCATACCGAGAGATTGAGTTAACCGCACATGCACATCCGAAAGGTTATCGCGCTGGCAATCGAGAGAACCAACAATTTCTTAAATGTGCTTGGATTGGCAAGTATGTCGCCATCGTAAGAAGAAAGAATTGTCTTGACCGACATGGGTGTACTAACCCAAGCACGAGGAGCATGTCATGTTTGACTAGAAGATCATGAGCATACTTGAGCCGGTTAATGTGAAGTCCGCGCTTGAGAAGAAACCCGTAAGTTAAGGAAATAATGCAAATAGCCAAGGTCTTGATGTCAAAACCTCAAACCAAGTGCATCTATGAAGTCTTGTGTGCTTTCTTATTATCATCGCCCGTAACCACTATGTCATCAACACATAGCGTAAAGTAAATTGTTTGGATGCCATGGCGAAAAATAAGAGAAGAGCTCACTCAAACTCTGAACAAAACCAGAGATGAGAAATGATGTTTATCGCAGTGAAACCAGTGGTTTCATGAGCTTGCTTGAGACCGCATGTGAGCCTTCTCGAAGTTTGCGTATTATAATTGGGTCGAGATGGATCGACGAACCTGTGTGGTTGAGCCATGTAAACATCCTTTAGGAAACCCATGAAGGAACGCATTTTTCACGTTTCCACTGACAAAGCGACCATCCTCGAGAAACACAGACAAAGGACGATACGAATGGTGCCAGTTGATGACCGGGGTTGAATGTTTCTTCATAATCAATGCCATGTTGTCGATGGAATCCTTGGCAACAAGTCGAGCTTTGTGTCGTTCAATTGTGTCGCCCGACTGCTTTTGATGCGGGAATACCCATTTGCACCAACCGTGTTGTGGATGGCAGAGGCACAAGAGTCCGTGTTTGATTCTTTAGGAGAGCATTGATTTCTTCAAATAGCAAGATCACACGACCAATTGCTTGGGAAGCCTGTATACCGTAGGTTTAGAATTTTCAATAATAGTAAAGGATAGTTGAGGAATATGATGTTTACTATGCAACCAGGTACCTCTACTGGTGGAAGGCAGCCATCTCCGGGAATCCGTGATCATTGAATGTCGGGTGGTGGCTGAGAGAACATCATCGGGTGTCGTTGTCGCTGGATGGGACTAATGCATCAAAGGCCGTGGTCAGCTTCCGTTGTCGCAATGGCTGGTCGCAAGTGGACCGATTGCGACTTGATATGTGATTAATGGAGGTCAGCATCAATGGAGGTTGGTCAGTTGATCTGACGTGGGGTGAGACGAACGGGCAACGCGACGTTGGTTCTCGGAAGGAAATGAGCTGACGAGTGGAAAAGAAGGTCAGTCTCGTAAGAGCAAATTCCAAAGGGCCAAAGAGTCAGACTGCAACAGCTCAGCAATAGAAAGAAATTCTGCAAACAATATTTGAAAGCGCCACAGACCCACCTGATGGAGGTCTCAGACATCGGCGTCACCCATGTGCTTGAGACTATATCCTAAAATAATATACCTGGCACAATAATGATAGTTTGTCAGATATAAGAAGATAGTGGTCATGAATACCAAAGCATCAGACATAGTGAGAACACCAGAAGATCATGGACAGGAGTGTCCACTTAATCACAGAGATTACCAGGAGAATACAGAGACGCCAACCCGCGCCAAATGGGCACTACAGAAGGAAGGTTGCTGCCAGGTGGCAAAATGTGACTAGAAAGTGGTAAATCATTTTGTTGTAAAGGCAGATGAAAACGCTATGAATGCGCCTCCAAAGAGTGAAGACGATGAAAGTTATTTACATGAGCTCGCAGCACACTTAAGAACAGAATGGTATGCTGCAAAAGATTTTAAACTTTCGTAACCATAGATATTGCATTATGATTTAGTTTATATTGTCTTGCAATTGTTGTTGGTTCTAAATTATCATAATGTTTAAAGTTACTTTCAAAGTGAGGTTACACATGCAAGAAGGCGGTTTTATACTTAAGCGCTGGTGGAACAATACACATGATTACAAAGACATGACGCTTAAATCATATGAATCAAACAGAAGATGAAGCTCACATACGACTCGGTGATACAGGTCACAGCTGAAATGAGGAAAAGAAGAGAACCATTCCACAAGAATAAACCATCCTGATGTAATAAAAAACCATCCCGAGGGAACAGTTCCGTCACCCTGAGCAGATACCTTCATGGACCTGAACGAATCATGTGTCATGCCATATGGCTAAGCTCCGATGTCTCATTTCAGATTTACCATCTGATTACTCCTAGAACAGTTGTTGCTCAGTGACGGAAGGTCAAAACAGGCACAGATCTCAGTTTATCAGTCAATGATAATGGAATTGTTGTAGCCGCATTAATTAGATGAAACTGTGAGTTCAGCAAGTCCAAACCTTCCTGCAGCATCCGTGCCTTTAGAACCTTGAGAATGTAATCGCCAGACATGGCGGCACAGGCAAGATGATCCACGCCGTTCAGTAATCCAGCCAAAATCATCACATAGTAATCGTAAAAACACACTCATTATTTTTCTGCTGCAACCATCTGAACTTAATCAATCGCATCCTCTTTCTGTTTGATCAGGCATCTTAATTTTCTATGCTGGTAGTGGAAGAAGAAAATCCTTCCTCTCTCTCTCTCTCTCTACATCGCGTCGTAATGAAAGGCATTTTAGTAACGCCTTGTTTCAACGCTTACTTCATGTTGCCTTCCGATTTGCCGAATCATGAGGGCAAACCCCATTGAAGTTGAGGGAAGTTTGAAGCCACAACATGCTCAGATAAGAATTGATCTCCATCAGATTGTTGTCGGATTGTAATCATCGATCAAAGCGGACTACAACTGATTTGTATATCGGCTTATATGATTGCATACTTAGTTTTCAAGTAATGGACACCCAGAGTGGAATATAAATGAGTCACCTAACCGCCGCAAGTTTTGTGGTTCAGATATAAGGTTGTTTATCAACATGAATTAAAACCTTCTTATAAAATGACTTGATTCTTATATAGTGCATCACACATGCATGATTTCACAAATGAATGAGATTCTGATTGCATCCTCGCATGCAATCAGGACTTTTTAGTGGTACATCGGCTGTCTTAAGTGGAACATCCAATTCACAATCAAAAACTTGAAAATAATCGGTGCATCACGGTTAATCCTAAAAGTTCAGTAATCAGCTTATCGGCACAAATCACTGAACTTATTCATGTACAAGTGTGTCATGTGGAGAACTCATCTCTTGAATGAATCATTCATTATTCACTTCAAAATTGTTTTACAATTCGCCAGTTTTAGAACTAGTATTTGTTTGAAATACAATCGTCCAAACTTAAAACCTCTACTTGTCAGCACAAACGTTTGTTTTGTTTGAGATATTATCAAGTCAAACCAAAATTTCGCCCCATAGAAGAAACACTGAAACCGCCCAGTTGCGCTTCATTAAGGCTTAATTGTTTATCTCAGAACCCGTTGAGTCCTTATTATCGGAGGTTAGCTTTGTTCATGAGTTACATTCGCTAGAAAGTTGAGCAAAGCCTTCCAACCCAACCAGAACTCATCCATCAGAATCCTTATCACACTCATGATATGATGAATAATTTAGTGCTTGAATTTATCACATCGGGCAACCAATTTTAAAGAGAAATTTCATTTTCCGCACAAAAACTGAATAGCGTTATGAAGAACCATGGAGGAAAAGGCATAACACTTGTGTCAATAGAGGAAGTGGAATGTACATTCATATTGTCGCAAGAATAATATAAAAATGAGAATCAATAATCGCTGGTTTGACCTAAAGAGAACTTTCAGACTTGCTAATAATAAGATCACAATGATGAAGGCTTAGGATCCAATAAAGAACTAAACCAGACACATACCTATGAGGACACCAAGACATTGAAGTTGTATGGAGAAGAATAGCAAAAGAGCTTCAGAATTGGGGCTGAGGTGTGTGGACAATTGAACAGAGTGCTGCTTCACAGCACCTAACAGTTTAATCAAAGTAAGAATATATCTGATAAAACGCAAAAATGTGGAAGACTGCACATTGCCTCTTGTAAAGCAAAAGAAAATAAAGATTTTAATAATAGTCAAAGATACTTTCTGTGGAAAACAGAATATCCAAATAAGCTAGAGAGGAGCAACATAGAAATAAATGAATCCCAATACCCATAAAACACATAGGAACGTGTCTTCCAGATATTTGGGATTGTTGATGTAGGGATTTTGGGCGGCCATATGATGAGTCGTCCGTATTCGGTACCAATTTGGATCAAGAAATAAATGGGCTCCAGCAGTGGTGCAACAAAAGATTTGAGCCCGAGAACCTCGTGAGACACCGTTGCTGTCCATGTTGATTTGTGTGGCACCAAGCACCATACTGAGCCGCCGAGAAGCCCATTAGATTGATGAGATCGAGGGAGCCCAACTTGGAGACGAGTAAGGTCCGTATGTATGAAATGGTTGTCAGCTGCATGGAATTGTGGCAACTAAAACCACTCTAATGTTGACGGGATTGCGCATTGAATTGAACCGCTGATCGACTCCAAGCCCGCCATTGGAATTGAAGTTCCTAAGCGGTGTTGTGGTTCAGTTTCGCTACTGCTATTGTCGTGAAAGAGAGTCACGATGTGCCTTGCTTCGGTAGCGAGGTTGCCGGGCATCAAAGTAAGGATGAAGGCAGAGTCGCTGAAATTAGGAAAGAAGAGTGTTGCGAGAGAGCCGTCCTGAGGCATGAGGTAGTCCGGGTCCAAGCCCATGAAGCGTGGTGAGCACTAGATCTTCACTGTAGACAAAGCTTTTTGATGGTCAGCCAGCTTGATCGGCAAGCTGGACTTGGCATGATTTAAGATAATCACAATTGATTTGAAAGCCTTTGCAAGCTCAAGGAGTTGGAGCTTAAGGCTAGAAGCACCGGCGCGTAACGCCGCGAGAAATGGCGGGCAAGGCAATCCCGCATTTCTTCGAGGTGTCAGCCAATGGTGAGTTGTGAAACACTTTCTACTGTGTGGAAGGGTGACTAGACCGACGATTTGTCATCCACCGTGAACCAATCCTCATATTTGGGGTTTGGGACATCTATTGCTGGTTCATTTGAGGGGGCAAAGAGTTGTTATGGTCTGAGATGGTTCGTGCATGTGGAGTCATCTAATGTGACCTCGTAGTTTGGCACCATGAAGGTATTGCTTGACGAAGTTCACCAAGTTAGGTAATTTGTTGCAGTAAGTTTTGTGAATTGGCCGTGTTTTTGAGAAGGAGTAGTTAATGAAGATGTGAAAACCATGAGAGATGAAAAGAAAAAGACTTAGAATGGAAAGAGAGATTCAGAGGACGGTAAAGAAAAGGATCCTAGACCTAGGTTGATACCATAGAAATTGTGCTTTTTGATTTCATTGAATTGTGGTCTCAGAGAACAGCCCAGCCTCTAGGCATAATTGGCTAGGAGAGACAATTACAATTATAATAAAACTAATGTGATTACAGAATCAAAAACCTGATCCTAAACTATAGCTATATTCAAATGCAATAAGATCGACTGGTGGACGGTGATTATCGAGGCTCGAATGGTCTACGATCTTGTGGAATTGCTTTAACAAATGAAATTGCATTTATTCAAAACATGTCTCAATATGAACACATTCGCGTTGTCATCAAGTTTCACTTACAAGAACAAACAAAGATGAATTGCGACGCTGAACTCCAATTATAATGCAATGTTTTGTGTAAACAAAACATCATTAATGTAAAAACCGCCAAGTGGAAAGTGTATGTTGCATGAGCGAGGTTTTATCAAATCTAAATTTCTAAACTCACCACAATCTGCATGCATGTTTTAAGAACCCTACAAAATGTTATTCATTCCATAATGTACAAACATAAGCATTTAACAAAATGCAAACCAAGCAAGAATCTCTTTGTCATACGTCCATTAGCAAGGCAAGGAGAAAGAAAGAAACACACAAGACAACGAAAATCGAGGAATGAAAAAGATGTATGCATAGTCCAATTAGTAAACTCAGCTCCATGAGTCAACCCCAACCTCCATTTTTTTTATCATTCTTCCGATTTGTCCTCAGAATCTCAACAAACAACTCCCGCCTTCGGTGGATTGCGACGTCATAAGAACTACTCCCACTATGAACCCACTCTCCAACTTCTCGCCACAATAAATTTCCAATAAATTTAATAGTCCACCCGAACTTGAACGCACGCTTGAAAGTGCCTTAGCATCTTCGCATTTCCTTGGAAATGGATCACCACACAATTCAAAGTTTCCTTGTATGAAGTAATGTCAAACGTAGCAAACCGGGTTCCATGGGGTATGTGGCCTGTGGGAGATTGTTGTAAGAGACATTGAATTCAGCAAGGAATGTAAGCTACGTTAATTGGCTGTGGATCCGTCCCGAGGTTTGTTCTGTGAAAGGTCCAACGACTCAAGCAGGTTGCTGCCCAAAGAATGGGATAAAACCTGAGAATGTTGTTGGAAATATTGAGCGAACGAAGTCCCTTTTAATTTGCCAAGAAATTCGTGAATGTCACTTCAAACCGCTGTTTGAGATATCAATGGCCATACGCTCTCTCACTAGCTTGGAAAGTATCTTCTCACACCTTTATTTGATATGGTGATTGGTATTCAAAATCCTTAGAAGGTACATAATAGTTGTAAGAAAGAAACGCTTTCACCTTCGTCTTCATATATGTGGATAGGCTTGGAGTGGTACCTCATGGCATACCCCCGAGAAATGTACTTGATGGAAACTCACCACCGAAAATATTGTAAGATAGATCAAGAATGTGCAACTCGTGGAAATGACGATTCCCTTCGAGTTCTTTCACATTCGACCGCCATAGAACCCATTACGCCGCATTAGCAAAATATGAAACACCGGAGAGTCTTCAACCGGAAAGTGGAAACATCATCGAATTCATTATTTGATTGTGAGCAAGAAACCGAAGCCGCACGCAGCTTCGCCAAAGACCTTGGCAATTTCCCTGAATTGGTTGCGTCGACATCCATCATCTTCAAACCTGTTTTGTTTGGTGTTTGAGAAAGAATGCCACTAAAAGAGTTGTTCCCAAGATTTAAAAAATCTACCATCACTAAAGTTTCCAAGACACAATGGGAAGCTTACCACTCAACTTGTTATTCGACAAATCAAGTGAGTTGAAAGAAGCATGCAACCGTTGGTGAAATTTCTCCAGCTAATTTGTTGTTTGAAATATCGTACCCACACCATTGGTGAAGGTATCGGTAGTGTCCCCCGTAGCATGTTGGACTAAAGATTTAATATTTCGAGCATGTTCCGCAGGAACATAGCGGAGCTTGAAGGGAAAGCGTGAAATGAAGCTGTGAGAAATGTTCAAGACCGCCAAACCGTCGACGCCATGTTGAACATCCATTTTGCGCTCTGGGCCATGTATTTGTTTCCCGAGAGGTCCAGAAGGACAAATTTTTGTTGATATCTTAGGAAACTCTGGGAACTCTTATGTTGCACGAACCCAATCTAAGATACTAAACTTTGGAAGCAGACGACTGCCGCTCATTTTTGGTTTTGGTAAGCAATTCTAACCCGTTACTAGAAAAGCATTTAGTCATGAGATTATGCAAATTTATGAAACATCATGTGAAACCCACCGTGCCGCCCAAATTGTTATCGTTCGTAAAGGAATTGGAGATTGATGAGGTTGGATATGACCGGGAATTGAACTGCTTAAATTGTTCAACTAACATCGAGACGTAGTCCGCTAAGATTACCTAGCCAAGATGGAAATGAATCAGCTTAATTGATTTGAACTAAAAGAAAGACTTGTGAGTCGGGCCGTATTTTCAAGAGAAGATTTCGGATGTAACCACTCAAATGAGTATAATCTGTTTAAAGCCATTCGAGCCTTCTCGAGATTTCCAAAAGAAGACGGATGGAACCACTAAAATCATTTTCACAAGGCGCAACTATCTCAATTGCAGAGCTCAATGAAAGCCGCAGTGGATTGGACCATTGAATTTCGTTTCCTCCAAAGGTCTGTGTACCTCGAGTCGCCTAAGATTACTGTTTAAGGCCGGAACCCACTTTAAGTCGCATCCGTACATGTGTAGTCTAACGTGACATTACCGCATCCCAATCGCAAGGGATGTGTCCCATTTGCAGCGTAAGCCAGCGTTTCTATTAACAAAGGTAAATCATTTCGTTAGTTTGTTAACAAAGTGGTTAAGTTTGTTAGTATAGTCATTCAAGCCTTTTGATACCGTGTACACTGGTATAGTATATATATAGTGCAAAAATAATTTGTAAAGGTAGAAAGATTTTGAAGATCTTAATATTCAAAATATAATTGCAAGCTTCTCTTCTCTTCCTCCTCACTCTCACTTCCCCGGTTCATGCTTGTTCTTCAATTTAGGGTTTAACAATCTCATGAAGATCATAAGTTTTCCATAGTTATCATGATATGAAGAGTCAGTTTTGTAAATCTGAGACTCCAGGATCCCGGGTTTACTCATCAAACTATGGAAGCCTTCATTGGCCATTGTCGCGATATTCAAACGAGATCGTTTTGTTTTGTTTCCTCGATAAGGTGTGTTGTATGAATCAAGTATGTTTTTCATAATTTTGTGATTGTGATGATCTTATTGGATTGCCTGTAGTTGTCAATTGTCGGAGTTAATTTTGCGGATTGATTGGTGAAATTCTAAGGCACGAAGCCTTCATTTGATTATTGTGAGTTTCTCCGTTGGAGTATATGATGATGATTGATTTGGTGAAGTGATGATGATTGATTTTGTGATTTATTTAATTGGAGCAACGGGCCTACTGATCCGGGTGAATTTTTTTTGGTGAACTCGGGAGCACGAAGCTCATTGATTTGGTGAATTTTGTGAAATTTAGGCACGACGCCTTAATCTAATTATTGTGAGCTCTTATTGGTGTAATTGGAGCGGCTTTGTCATCAGGGTTATGACTATTCTCAGATGGGATAGCTTATCACATGCTTACTATCGATCTTCAGGATGATAATTTTGTAAAATGGTGTTATCAATTTGACCGTTTCAAGGTTGTGATCTCGTTTGAGCATTTTGATGGTTCTTCAATTTGTCCTCCTAAGTTTGTCTTTACCGAGGAAGATGGTATTACTACTAAGATTACACAAGCCTATAAGGAATGGGATCAAACAAGATCGAGCTCTTGTTAGTTTGTTATTGGCTACACTCTGGAGACGAAGTCAGGACTATGTGGCTGGCTACAAAACCTGGCCACGAGGCTCCGGACCCACCTTCGTGGATCGATATGCTACTGTTTCCGTGGCCTGTATCAATCACTCTCTCTAAAGACTGAATTGCATACTATCAAGAAGGGTGCTGATACCGTGGAAAAGTATATGCCCGACTCAAAACTCTTAAAGATCAACTCCTTGTTGTCAGAAGTTGGTGTACGTACAATGATCTCATTGTTGCTGCCTTGGTGGGTTTGCTCGCAAAATTCAATATAATTCGCATCGTTATTGTTGCTCGCGAGACCCAATTTCATTGAAAGAGTTTCGTGCACAATTGTTATCTCATTAACGCACACCGGGGTTAGAATCTCAATCCACATTAACCTTCCAGTTCGCTAAGTGTAATCGTGACTCGTGAATCTTCTAATGCCGTCTGGCCTCGTGGGGTCTTTCAATTTTTAGCCAGGATATGGTTTTATCGTTGACACTACTTTTCAAATAATCTTCTCAACCAACCAAAGGGACATGTCTCCTCAAGCCAACTTACCCGCTCATCTAATTAGGCTCGGTACTTTTACACCGCCGGGCTATCAAAATTATGGGCGTGGAATACCGGACTCCGCTTAATAACAAGCCCCTGTGATAATGCTGGTACTCGGACGATTCTCTGGGAATTCATCCTCATTTCGAGAATTTCCACAACAACTATACTTCTCTGGTTTCAAGTGGCTGGCTCTACTCGGGCGAACTGGGAATGGTAAAAATGAATTCTGAAAGTCAGCCACTCCCGAATGTCGCATATGCAATAAACGTGGTCACACCGCCCACAATTGCTACTTCGATACAATAATTGTTCTACCACCGCTCCTTTGATGCCGTAGTGTCGATATTGGAAGAAAGGACATACTCTTAATTGTTACCACATGAGCAATGTGCTTATCAAGGCGCACAACCTCCAAGCCTTCTCACTCTGCTTCAATCAAGCTTTGCTTTCTCTTTTGTGCAACCAAGTCAAAGTTAGATACTAGTGCCACACACCACATGACCGCGATCCGATAATTTGATCTATGGTTACTCCTTTGATGGCAATGAACGCATCACGTTGGGCAATGGTGTGAAGCGGCTTCCCGTTGCTCACACCGGGTTTCAGCTCCATTTTAACTCCATCAAAACTTTTATCCTGCAATGGCCCATATGTTCCTAGTTTAACTACTAGTTCCCTTATCTCGTGTAATGCATCAGAAGGGGCAACAATTGTTATGTTATTCTTGATGAATTTGGTTTTAAAAGTGTGGACAAGGGAACAAAGACAAACATCCCGAGAGGACTGGAGTAAGAAGATGGTCATATTACATTCTCAAAGAACAATTTTTCAAATATTCACAGCTTTTGGATTCTTCACCTCAAGCACCGTTTGGGGCAACTTCAGGAAGACTTATATATGGCATCATAGGCTTCAATATCCAACTAATGAAGTCTTAATAAATGCTTAAGGATTCGCATTTCGTGAGTGTTGATGTTACTCCTCGTATCCGGTTCAAGATGTATAAAGGGCAAATGTCTAGATTACCATTTACCTCTAGTAATCATAAGTCTAGTATTCCATTTGAACGAGTGCGCGCATCGGATAAAGCGGGACCTTCACCCACCACTCACAGTTACAAGTACTATGTAATCTTCATGATGAATGCAATACAGCTCACTCGATTTTTCCTCTTGTGAATAAATCCGATGTGTATTCTGTGGTTTCTTAAATTTCATGCTCTTGTTGTGAATCATTTTAAAACCACTATTAAATTCTACAATCCGAATGGGGTGGCGAATATATGAGTGGTTTGTTTCAAAAGTTTGCTTCACATGGTATTTACATCTTATTTCATGCCCATATACACCCCAACAAAATGGGCTAGCGTAATCAAAAGCACAAAGTATCCTCGAGAATGTTGTAACCTTGTTAAGGCCGTTTCCTTACCTTAGTAGTTTTGGTTTCATGCTTGTAATCATGCCATTTTCCTTATAACCGAATGCCGTGTCAATTTCAAGATGTCATCTCCTATGTAGAACTGCTTGGTCATTCTCCTTCTTTAGTCAATCTTAAGATTTTGGTACACTGCTTATCTTATTTGAGACCTTATAATGTTAATAAGTTGCAAGCAAGAAGTGATCAATGTGTCTTTCTGATATTCCATTAGTTACAAAGGTTTTGTGCTATAATCGAAAGTTACAATGAGGTTATTGTTATCAAGACATGTAATACATGATGAAAATGTCTTCCTCAAAGTCCTGCTCTAAGCATACTCTTAGTCTCTTCACCGCCCGATTCACTCTTTCTCAAGAGACAATCATCTACACTCGTGCCTATTATTGTAAATTGAACCTCACATGACTCAAGATTCACTACAGTACGCCCCGTTGATAGTTATAAAGGAAGTACCCATCTTTATCTTCTCGTGGTTCCAAAGTGTTTCTGGGTCAGCTCGTAGCCCGACTTATTTGCAAGTTATCGCTCCCACTATTACTCCACTATCGTCTTACATCCTCTCAGCTTGTTATCAGTCCGCCAAAGACTCAAATCTGTGCATCTTCTCCCTACGATCCTTCTTGTCCTCCCGATGTGTATCAAGATGTCCATTTAACTACTGACATAACATGCTTACCCTGGGTTGAAAAGTGGCGCACTACAAAGGAAAGATTATGCAGCCTATCGTGCTTCAATTCCCCTCGATACCAAGATTCAGCCGGCCTCCTATTGATGATGTTGTCTTTAGTGGCTTCACCGGGCCGTTTCGAGTATTCATGAAACCCTCTAAGCCTTCGCACTATAAACAAAGCTGGTCTATCCGAAGATTGAGAAACTACTATGATGGTAGAAATTTACCGGCTTTACAAAAACAAGGCACTGAATTAGTACTCCTCCACCAACAAATGTGATTTTTGAAGTAAATGGGTTTATAAGATCAAAAGGGATTCGTAAGGCAACGTGTCCAGATACAAAGCTAGACAAGTCAGCTTCAAGGCTGCGCCAAGAACAAGGCTTGGATTATAAAGAACTTCAGTCCAGCTTGTTCGATATACAACCGGTCCGACTTGTGATATCCTTTGCATCAGCTGTATAAATGGAATTAAGGTAATTGGATGTAAAAATGCTTTTACATGGTGAATTACAGGAAGAAGTTTTTATGAAGCAAACCCCCAAGGTTTTCAAGATTCCCAGCGATCCTCATTATGTGTGCAAACTTCTCAAATCTTTGTATGGGGCTGAAGTAGGCTCCCGAGCATGGAATGCTAAATTCACTAGCTATCTTCCCACTTTGGCCTTTCAACCTTCAGACAAATCCGATCCTAGTTTATTTGTCAAAGCTCACAAGGGAAGTGATGGTACTCCTTTTACTTTATGTGGATGATATAATCACTGCCTCTTTGTTCCAAGCTTGTTTTGCAAGTTATTGGATGATTTGAAGCTAATGTGTTTGACATGAAAGATATGGGGAAGTTGAGTTATTTCCCTTGGTCTTCAAGTCACTTACCAAGCGAATGGATACATCTTTCTTTCTTAATCAATCAAAGTATGTCACCGATCTTCTTAACAAGGCAGAATGATTTAAATTGTAGATCTTGTTCTACCCTAGTAAACCACATACTCAACTATTGAAAGATGAAGGAGATCCTCTTGCCGATCCAACTCGTATAGAAGTTTGAGGCATTGCAATATTTGACCTTTACTACGCCCGATATTGCATATGTCGTTAATTATGCATGTCAATTTATGACATCTCTTACCGAAGCTCATTTTTGTTTGGTGAAAAGGATCCTTCTACTTAAATGGCACCCCGACTTGTGGTAATATTACATGTACCCGTGTCAGAGAGTCTTGATCTATATGCATACAAAGGATGCGAGATGGGCGGCCGATATTACTACTCGTAGATCTATAACCGGGATATGTCATTTTTCTGGTCTAATCCTATATCTTGGCAAACAAAGAAGCAAGGTAGTGTCTCTCGTAGTTCCAATGTAAGCATAATATAAAGCCTTGGCCAATGCAGCAGCCGATATTGCTTGGATCGCTTAGTCTTACGCGATCTTCATGTGTTTCTTCCCTCTCGCACCCCAAGGTCGCATTGTGATAATCTTTCCACATCGTCTTGTGTTCTAACTCAAGCCACTCTACAAACACTTGGACACGGATTTT
Source organism: Gillenia trifoliata (assembly GCA_018257905.1). NCBI lineage: Eukaryota > Viridiplantae > Streptophyta > Magnoliopsida > Rosales > Rosaceae > Gillenia > Gillenia trifoliata. The sequence goes on from CM031086.1 coordinate 10,858,531, forward strand.
CATTTTTTCCTGAGAGAGTCCAAAAGGCGCTCTCAAAGTTCGCATATTCATGCCGATGCTCAAAGCTGTCGATATTTTGCTTAAGGGTCTTTGCGCTCCTTATTTACCTAATGATAGCTCCAATCTCGTGACTAGGATATCCCAACAGATTGAGGGGGAGTATTAATGAAGTGTAAATCATTTCGTTAGTTTGCTAACAAGTGGTTAAGTTTGTTAGTATAGTCATTAAGTCTTTGACAAATTGTGTATAGTCAAGAGGTAAGATATAGGTGCAAAATACTGTAAAGGGTAAGATTTGGAAGATCTAATATTCAAATATAATTGGTAAGCTTCTCTCTTCTCTTCTCTCTCACTCTCTACTTCCTGATTCATGCTTGTTCTTCAATTTAGGTTTAACAATCTTCATGAAGATCATAAGTTTTCCACAGTTATCAGTTTCTACTTCGGCTGGTTTGCATGGTGAATACTGAGCAGATGCAGTGTTGAAAAGTTGCGGCAAAACAGACCTCTCCTCGTCGCGGCAAGATAGAAGCTGCTGCTGATGTTGCCGCAAGGAGTCCACAAGATGAAGAAGGTGAAAAGCACAACCACCACAGCTAGTTTCGGAAGCATGCTGCCGATAACAGAGACGTTAAATTTAATTGAGCTGCTGTACTGGGAAGACCCCATAGCTTGATAAGCACGCATGGAATTGAAGGTGAAAGAGCTGTCTAATTAGACAAAGTAAGAGAGCTATAACTTAAAGGATAGGCTCAAATTCTTGAGCTATAAATTACAAGGAACTTATTTCAACACATAATTTATTGTCCACGTCCACACCACAATTTATATTGAATAAATTAAACAAAATCAACGATTGAAAACAAACAAGATGAGTAAATGAAAAAAACTGATGTGCAGACATCATTTTTCGAATTAAAATATGCATTCATATACTAATAAATGAGAACATGTGCTTGACTTCAAACTAAGATACATGCAAATTGATTTAGGGCTTGTTTGAAAGTGCTTTTAAAATGATTAAAAATGTTTTTGATAAAAGTGCTTTTGGAACCAATTTTTAGTAAAAATACAAGTTAATACTGGAAAAATATTTAAAGTGCTTCTAGCATGAAGCACTTAAAAGTGCTTTTGAAACTCAAAAACAATTTCACCAAAACCGCTTTCAGTCATTTTAAAAACACTTCTAAATAAGCCCTTAGTTAACGACTTAAAGTCAAGCATCGGTTTTTTCCACAATTGCGTTGATTGACTACTCTATTGATAGAATCAAGCATCGGTTTTTTCCACAATATTAGTTAGTTGCCTGTTCTTGACCAAGTCAAGGACTTCCAAACCAAATAGTCATAGTAGAAGTGTACTTAGTTAAGTTGGTTAAGACCCATTGTCAATTTTATTACAGGAAAAGTTATCTTTGGTAAGCCACTTAATATTACATATTAGTGTTATTCTTTTTTATTTGTAAGTGAGAGGTCTTAGATTCGATTCTGACCAAAAAACGAATTCGAATCAAATTATTATGAAAAATCTATTGTGAGGCTTAGCACACTCTCTCACCCCTTAATATAGAAAAATATCATATGTATTAAAAATAAAATACCTTTGATAAAATCGATAATCCTCCCCGAAAGCTCGACATTCCCCACCCAAATCTGTCTAATTGGGTCGTGTCTTTTCTTCGCGTTTGCTAATAAGGGAAAAAACTGGCATTCAAATTGAAATGAAGTTCGTTAGTTATTAATATCTTCCGACTACTATGTCACGTTTATCACCACATGGGGCATTTATATAAATTGTACATCTAATTTGCTTGAGGACTTTATATGTAACGACTTTACCTCTTTTTAGTTTCTACTAAGGAATGACACATAAGATGTATGTGATGGAAGTTAAAAACGGAGTTATTTGCAAAACTGAAATTTTAAGAGTGTAGAAGAGGACGAAAAGAAAGAGAAAAAGAGAGTTTTTTGCAAAAATTGAAATTACCCTTAAAATTCACTTTTATTATGAAACTATTAAATGAAAAACGATATAATCCTTTATTCACAATTCAATAAAAAACAAAAATCATAGACATTAAGGTAATTTCGCACATAAAAGTTTTTACTATTTTTTTTGTGTTCCCTCACCCGCATATCACCAAAAGATCCTATCCCACATCTCTCTCTCTCTCTCTATAATCACCTCCCTTGCCACGTCAGTAGTTAACAAACAAATTGACGAACAAGAAGACGGAGGTTTGACATTGCAACAAATTCGTATATTGATGTATGACATTGCAATATTCAAAAGATGATGTATGAGTTTGTTATGTGACCCAAAGTTGAGGTGGTAAAATGTTATTTACCCTTCTATATTCTATGTTCTTTTGCAGCAAAACTACGTTCCAGAGAAAGCGACAAAAATATTGGATTAATTTTTGAAGGTGCAATCTTTCAGAGGGTTACAAAAAGTTGTTGAAAATCGACAGTTTCACTCTTTTTATTTTGTTACCGTAAGTTTAATTAATTTGATTGGGTGGTTATTTTTTTCGTTCTCTGCAGACTCACGTAGAAAGATTAAGGTTTGGAGAATCACTTTAGGCTCTGCAAAATTTCTCCATAATTCCATTCGGTATGTTCTGAAAATAAATTATGCATCTTTGTCTTATTTATTTTTATAGTGATTGTTTAAGGGCTTTAATCGGTACTCACCCAATTTTGAAAGTGCGAACAAGTGGGTGTCAAATGCTTTGTTGATGTCAACAAGTTTTATGAATTTATGTGTACATATATTCCTTACTTGCTTTATCAGTGAAGGTTATTATTATTTTTTTCAATAATTATGACCATAAATTCGTCTATAATTGCCTTATAGCACATTTAGAATTGATGTTTTTCTTCTATTGTTTGTAGGACTATGGACAAAAGGTAGAAGGCTTTCATGCGAAGAAACATTAATGTTGTTTTTTAATTTTATTATTTGAAGTTTTTTTGTTCATTTAATTTTGTAATTGATATTTGTAGTGTAATCTAGAATCCCAAGTAGATGTAGAGGAAGCAATTAAAAGAGGCTTCAAATGTATGAAATTGTGTTTTGTATCTTGCAAGAATCAAAAGAAGCTTCAAATGTATGAAATGTTGAGCACGCTTCTTGAGTTGCGTTTATGAAAATAATAGTAACACAATTAGCGATTAATATACATTGTTTTTCTTATATTCTGTGTTTAATTGGAAAAAAAAGTTATAATGAAAGTCTTTTTACAAATAAGAATGTTAAAAAGAAAATAAAAATTTGTATGTCGCCCCGTGATTAAAGAAAAGCATTTCACGGGCGTGTAGAAAGGCCAGTAGTATCTTACGGCACAAAAGACCGCCAAACATCATTTGGGAAGTAACTGGAAAAAACCGCCGTTCAAATTTAAGGAAGCATCCAAGAGAGTGACGAATGATGAGAAAGCAAGTGTGGAGATGGAGCTCATTGGAAAGAAAATGCCTAGACCTTCTCCAACAAACAAGCACAAGTTCTTCTCTTCTCCAAATCCATGCTTTTATGCTCCGAAATTCCCTCGAAACCAACGTCAATCTCCTCACCAAGTTCATCACAACCTGCTCTTCCATCCCCTCTCATCAAACCCCACTTGCTCTGATTCGACACGCTCGCCGCGTCTTCGATCGGAGACCCAATAAAGATGACACATTTCTGTGTAACTCTATGATCAGAGCCCACATGGAAATGCGGCAATTCGGTGAATCTTTCAAACTCTATAGAAATCTTAGGCGGGAAACGGACTTCGAGCCCGATGGCTATACATTTACAGCTTTGGTGAAGGCGTGTGGATTAGATATGGCCGTCTGGGAAGGACAAGAACTTCATTGTCATGTTGTTAAGATTGGGTTCTGCTTAGATTTGTATGTGTCGACGTCGTTGGTTGATATGTATGCAAAGTTTGGGAGGATGATTTGTGCAAGGAAGGTGTTTGATAAAATGACGCACACGAGTCGCGTGTCGTGGACAGCTCTTATTTGTGGGTATGCAAGGTCTGGAGACATGGGTAATGCAAGCAGGCTTTTTGATCAAATGCCTGAGAAGGACTCGGCTGCATTTAACGCGATGATTGATGGTCATGTCAAAATGGGAGATATGGGCTCGGCTCAGAGTTTGTTTGATGAGATGACGGATAGGAATGTGGTGTCTTGGACCAGTATGATTTCTGGTTACTGCCATCAGGGTGACGTATATTCTGCTAGATCATTCTTTGATGCCATGCCTGAGAAGAATCTTATTTCTTGGAATGCGATGATTGGAGGCTATAGTCAAAACAACCAACCCCATGAAGCCTTGAAGTTATTTCAGGAAATGCAGTCAACTACATCGCTTGAATTGGATGGCGTGACTGTTGTGAGCATTCTTCCAGCTATTGCAGATTTGGGCGCCGTGGATTTAGGTCGTTGGGCTGACAAGGTTGTACGGAGGAAGAAGCTTGATAGGGTAACAAATGTTGGCACTGCACTTGTTGATATGTACGCAAAATGTGGTGAAATTAAAAAAGCCAAGAGACTTTTTGATGAGATGCCTGAAAAAGAAACAGCTTCCTGGAATGCTCTGATAAATGGGTTTGCAGTCAATGGCCATGGCGAGGCAGCACTGGAGGTATTTTTGGAGATGCAGAAAGAAAAATTTATGCCAAACAATATTACCTTTATCGGGGTTTTGTCCGCTTGTAACCACTGTGGTCTGGTAGAGGAAGGGAAAAGGTGGTTTAAAGCAATGGAGGGCTTCGGGATCATCCCACAGATTGAGCATTATGGTTGTATGGTAGATCTTTTGGGAAGGGCAGGACGCTTGGAGGAAGTCGAGAAACTGATCGAGAGCATGCCTTATGATGCTAATGGAATAATTTTGAGTTCTTTTCTTTTTGCATGCGGCAATTATGGCGATGTCACGAGAGCCAATGAAGTTTTAAAGAAGGTGGTCAAACTGGAGCCATGGAATGATGGAAACTACGTTATGCTGAGAAATTTGTATGCCAGAAAGAGAAGGTGGAGTGATGCGGAGGAAATTAAGAGGTTGATGAGGAAGAATCAAGTAGATAAGGAGATTGGTTGTAGTGTCATAGAGGTTGATGGTAGAATTGAGGAGTTTGCGGCTGGGGACAGGGTGCATACGCATTCGGAAGCTACATATTTGACCTTGCAGCAGAGTTGGAAGCATATGATGGGCGAAGGTTTATATTGATTTTATAGAAACAGGGTGAATTGCTTATGAGTATAGAGAAAAGAACTTGCGCATACCACTACCAACCCGCGCCATGTCCGTGCTCTCTTGAGGCACTTTTCTAATGGCAATCAGGCATGTTGTTTATTTTGGGAGGCTTTCGTAACGTGGAGGCTTAAGATTGTAATCAATCATTCGGCACAGAAAACTTCTGAGCAGGCCAAATACAAGTTTCTACAAACTTGTGACTCAGATCATTCCGTTCTTACTTTAAAATTACTATGGCGCAGAGTACATCTATCATGTATACAGCAGGGAAGTTGAGTGTTTATCAACTTATACAGTAAAACATACAAGGGAGAGCAGAGACTTCCATATTCTTTTGTAAGCTTGTTGACCAAACCGCTCGCTTATTAAGCAAGAAAGAAGGAATATATATTGGCAACTGCAAGATACATTGGCAGAGGGCACAACTCAAGATACCTGTGCAGAACTTCAGATGCCTGTCCTAAAGTAGCAGTTGGTTCCAAACTTCCAAGCTAGGAATCAGATTTCAAATGAGGATGGAAATTGGAAAGCCTAAGGTCAGATACCTTACTTGAACCGACAAAAACGGACATTCACCTATGCCCTCAAACCTCTGTGTCCTCTCTCTCTCTCTCTCTTAATACATATACATATACATATACACACACATTGGTTTGGACCTGCCGGTACAAGGCTTCTAAAGAATGGGACTTTCTATGAGTTCGATGGGATTGGGAGGAGGTTGGTTCATTTTCTTTTTCGTGTTATATAGTTTGCACCCGGAGTTGTAGTTTCGTGTTTGTCCTCTCGCAAACTTTGTTTTCATTTCTCAAATTCTTGTTGCAGTAGTTTTTTCTTTCTTTTGTTGATGATCTTGAGCTGTTTACAGGGCTGCCGTCCGGCCAGATGCTAGACTTTGTAATGGGAACGGTGTGCAAGCAGTTTGTCGAGAAAGATATCCAAGGTTTTAATCAATTCCAGCTCGCCATTCTCGATATTTTCAAGTAAGCTTGTTATACAAGTACACCCAAAATGTGTGATTTCGAAATAATAATTTTCAAGATTGAACTCAAATCACCTAAACACTCTATAAATTTTGTTTTCAAGAGTCCTCTTAACTGTTGTCAGCATTAGCAACCAAACACTATAAATTTGGTTTCTAACTTTCTATTTTTACATGGGATTACAGTAAACTTTTCTGTTATCCGATCGCTATTCATTTTTTGGTACTAAACATATCCTACTAATCCTTTCTGCCAAACAAGGCCTTAAGAAAAACAAAAACATCGCCACAGCGGAAAGAACACTTTTCTTTTAATCAGCCTAAAGCATATTGTCATAAACAAACAACTAATCTCTAATCTCTTAGTTAATCGCCACCCGATGCCAATTAAACTCAATGCCTGTTGGACTTTGAATGTAACACAAAGCCAACAAGTTACTAGACGACCGGCACCGCCACAGGGTCTTTTTCTTTTTAATCAGCCTAAAGCATATTCTTGGATAAATATTATGACCCAAATTTCATTAGATTTCCTAAATTTTACAATCACACAAAGCATCTAATCCTTTGCCATTGACACAATCTTACCCAGCACTTTTAATTCTGCTTTGCCCGGTAAACACTACGACGTGCCGTCGCGCAAGGAAATCGAGGTCAGTTAAAATTGACCCTGCATCTTCACTTGCCAAGCTTCTCCTCTCTAACACACCAACAATTTGCAGGCTGTATTCAAACGTTGGGAAGAAGCCGAAGAGCAAGAGAAGAAGAAAATTTTCATCCAATTTATGAAGGAGAATGTAAGGCTAAGCAAGGTCGATAACGCTACCGTGATAACAGGAGTAGTAACGCCTCCGGTAGCCATGGCTGCCAAAAGAGCCGGGGAGAGCGTGCCCCAGCTGAAAATGATCAAAGTCATTCCCGACATCATTTTCGTGCCATCAGCCACAGTGTTGGCACTCATTTCTATCAAGATCTCCAGAAGAATTTTCATGGCGAAAATAGCATCTTGATCACAGCCTATATACATGTACATGCACAAGATCCCCGGTACGACGATTATTTCCAGATGTGGAATTGTTTATAGTTTTTACAGTAATAGAAGTGCGTGTACAAGTATTTACTGCAATACAAATAACCTTGTGGAATTTTTTTTTTATCACAGTAAATACAAATCACTTAAGCAATTAGAAATGCGATTATTAGAACATGATAATCGAGGTATAATGCCGAAATTCAATTGATCGAAAACATCAAACAGGATCTTAATCTTTCCACCAAACTGGAGTGTGTGATTGCCTAAAGAAGCAGCATTTACAGTTGAAATCATATATGCATGTGTGACACGGAGCATTTACAGCAGAATAAGCAGCATATACAAGAGAAGAGATCATAGCAAAAAAATATTCTGTCACTTCAGGATTTCCGGTTCAAAGTTTTTAAATACGAACCCGGTTGTCGCCTCCCTTGATTTCTTGTGTTCCAAGGCAAAGCAGTCCTGGTAGAGGAATCTGGTTCTTGAGTTGTATTGGGTACTCTGGAGTTTGTAGGCATCACTTTTTCTGAACACCGAACAGGAAAGTTTGTGGGCAACACAGTTTCCGAAACTGGAGCCGGATAACTGGTTTTCTGCTCTTCTAAATCGCTTGGCTCGGCCTTGACAGCATTCTTAGGTATAAGGTATATATCCTCAGCCTGTCACAATACAACATAAGGGTTACAGTCCATCTTCACAATTGATCCAGTATGATGGTTATAACCCAAAAGCAGCATATAACAAGAAATACACCAAATCAGTATACACATTCGTAGTAACAAATATAATACCAATAAGTTTAAACCAAAAAATAAAAGCGTTTTCATCGATTCGTAAAGGAAACACTTACATTTTCATGCATACTGCCAACCCAAGGCTGATCCATGTATCCAGTCATACCGGGAAGAGGGGTCAGCTCTGCATGACTTGAAACTGCAATCCCAGGCAAGAATATATCTCCGGTGTCACAATTGATATGCTGAGATGCAGTGGATAAACTTTCGAACAGTAATCTATTACCATTTTCACGAGGAAAAGCAGGATTTTGAGCAGACCCCATCAATGCATCACAGGGTACTAGGAAGTTGTTAGCTGAAGAAATGTTTCCTGGATTTTCCTTCACGACCTTCTCCACTCGGGTCCTCAACTGCCATACTTTTGAATGTACCACTTCAATCTTCCAAAGAATATCTTCCAAGGAACTATTACCATCTCCGAACTCAAGAGATGACCATATATCATTTGTCTCAACCTCATTATTTCCAGTACTAGTTTTATCTCCTGCTATATTGATAAAAGATTTAAAAAGGGAATGAAAATAATGAACGAAAATTACAAACAAATCTAATAATAAATTTAAGTGATAGATTTACACATTCAACAATAAATACAGAATCTGCAATAGCATAAACCAAAAGAAACTTCAAAGTCCTAACATTTCTATGGAACAAATCAAATTCTTTAAAGTTCCAGAAAAAGCATTATATCAATAAAACGTCGCCTAATACCTAAGAATGTAAGAGGTTAATGAGGTAATAAGCTTAAATCAACTTTAGCATATGATGAGATAAAACTCTTAACCCTAATTTTGTATTCCATGACAACCTTTGAAAATCAAAAACACTTCGAAAGACCATAAGGGGGACTTCCCTGTAAATATATATCAGAAAATAATTGCACTTACAACTTGAGAATCAGAACTCTTGCACCAAATTGAAGAGTAGAAGATTATTGTCTAACAATGCACAAACAAAGATTTCATAGCAACAAAAAGATTGGTCTCCTACAATGAGGTAAAAAAATTCTCACCGCATTACTTATAGTGAGAGTAAATGGCAATATATGAAAAGCCTTCTATTTTTTTCATGATAAGACAAAAGAAGCAGATCCCTAAGAGGGCACTTTCAACCTATCAGAATCTGAGAGCTCCTCAGATAAATAATAAGCGGTAGGAAATGAGGCTAACTAACGACTGAAAATGAAAATGCATACAAAAGGATTTTAAAGGACACACAATCGAGTAGGAAGTCTCCTTCACTTTCTTATTTTCACTTTCCAGCACAAACGAAATGAAGAGCAAACAAACATTGGGAAACATCTGTTTGTCCAATAAAATCAGTATTTATAAAGATTTCATGAAAGAACAAAGGAACTTTATCATCAAATAATATGCAATTAATATCTTGAGACAGTGTTTGTTCCAATATGTGAAATAAAATGACTTCATTATGGAAACTAAATAAATGCTAATAAACATGATGTTAAATAACTATATTAGCTCTCGTACAGTTAGAAAAAAAAACAGATCCACAAACAGACGCATACACACTTGCATGTATTTTTCATAGGCAGTTTGCGTATGAAAAATACATATATGCATACCCATAAGAAAAGTTTAGTGTATTAGCAAGGTATGCAACCAGCAAAATTGCAGACAAAACTATATTCTGTACTTACCAGGATCACCCCAATCTCCCTCCATCAACACACCATTAGCACGAGACCTCTTACTTTCTGGAAAGAAGAAAGAACATAAAACACAAATCAGATTTTTAATTGGCAACAATGCATGAAGAGAAGTTTTAAAAATTCATACCATAAGAGAACAGATTATGGTGTGACATATAAGACACTATATTGGTAGTATCTTCGACTCTCTTTCTTTTCTTCCTTTTCATGAACTTGGGTGCTGACATTGCATCAAATTCAGACTGCTCGATTTGGGCATACTTTGCAAGCTTTGAATCATATTTTCGGTCCTGAGACTGAAGTTCCTTAATCTTCAGTTCCAGCCATTTCAAGCGCCACACAAGAGGGCGTATAAACTTATTCCAATGAGTGGTCAACCTTTTCTTCCTAGACAATCAGATATACACATAAAAAACCATGTGAATGTCACACATAAAATACAGTTAGATCTAATATAAAAACATGATAACACTATAGTGGGCGCAACCATAAAAAAAATGAAGCAAGTATATCCTTTAAATCAGAATAATTTTGCAACTATGCCTCCTTTTTATTCATGATAGAATTGATGTTCAACAAAGTGGTAAAAAAGTTTAACATAGGTAGCTGACTGGCAACACACCACTAGTCGACCAGCTGTCTCACATCCTACAAAGAGGGATCCTGTTCCTTAAGCTTTTCCCAAAAGATATGCATACAAGCCAGAACTTGAAGGAAGGAGTTGAACCTATCCCCATCCAGTACCGAGAGATTAACATTCACCTCATTCATTCCCATCCCCCCTTTCCCTGGAAATGCAGGTTTGAACCCAGCCAACCAGGCTAACTTTCAATCCATAAGATTTATTCAAGCGAGCATTCACTGACTAAGGAAATTCTTCAAACAGTGACGCCAACCAAAATCCATCTCTATCATGGCCTCAAGCTAAGAAAGCCGCATTTGACGAACTTAATAAGAAACTAAATTAACAATAAATATTATTGAACTTCCATACATAATTCAGAGTGTATACTAAGATATTTTGACTAATTCAGACTAGTTTGCAAACAAGAGAATTATCTGCCTCACCTTTGTAATTGTACACTAGTCGTGACATCTTTAATGCTACCCGATATGCAAGATTTAAGCAAGACATACATGACATAACTCAAACAAAAATGTACCTTGTTTCAAATTCACCAAAATATCCATCATAGAATGGGGCGAACTCATTTCCATGCAACAGTGACTGAACTTCATCACCATCCGACATATAACCATTCTCTGTCCCTGAAGTTGTATCACCAAAAGAACTCGAACTCTCTGTCAAATCCCCGCATTCACTTTCAACGATCTGCGCATCATTAGGACTTGTAAACCCAGTTCTGTTTAGCTCCTCATTATCCCTTATATTCGATGCAGTAGTTTGCCCAACCAATGGTGTTTCCATGTCAAAGATATTATCTTTGTAGTTACTTACACAAGGCATAAGCTTATCTTCTAGGTCTCGATCGGTACTTCCATCCTTAGAAACTGACAGTTCCATTGCCCCTGCTGACTTCGGTTTCAGCTCCAAATCAGGGCCCATCCTGCAAATTCACGCAAACTAGAATCCGTCGTTTCAGATATCAAAAAATAATTAAAACTACACATCGCAGCCATAAGAATTCCCAAATCAAATGAATTCGATAACACCCCGCGCAACTGCCTACCCCAAACTCTTAACCTTCTGGTTTGTAAATACAAAACTTAATCACATTTAATTAACGAAAACCCACATAATCTTAACAACAAGTTAACAAACAATAGATAAATAAATCAATGTAAGTGGATGTTTTTTTTTTTGAAAATTACTATTAGGAAACAGAGAAAATTAAAGAAATCCTCAAAATTTTCCACTGCAAAATTCAACACCAAATTTCGAAAAATTAGGAAAACGAATTCAAAATGCTTAGTCTTAATACAAAAAGCACACAAATTTAAGACGCGGAATGGATAAAAACCTCTAATTTCAATAGAAACCATAAAACCCTAAACCCTCGAAAATATATCAGAAAAGAGAGAGAGAGAGAGAGCAACCTGGCTTTGCAGAAATCTTTAGTCCGTAAGGGCGAGAAGGAACGTGTCACCGCCGGGGCAGTTTAGAGGCGGGGCCGGTGATGTAAGCGAGACGTGTTGAACTTTGATTGGTTTGACGGCAAAGATTCTCGGTGGGACTGTTTCTCGCTCCCTCACAGTCGCACACAGTTGCTCTCTCTCTCTCTTCTCTCTCTCTCTATTGAAGTGGTCGGGGGGATGTGATCAAAACTTGGGCCGCACGTGTGGGTCCAAATGGAAAGATTGATGAATTGGCGTGTGCTGTCCGTCTTGAAAGGATCGGTGTGGCTAATGGTTGTTCTAGGTTTATTTATATATTCAAATGTATTAATTATGAATGAAACTTGCTTTAAAAGGGCAATTTCTACTATGTTTATTTTATATTTTTTTACGGGTCGTGTCATGCTACGCGATAATATCTCATGATGTTTTTGAATTTGAAAATTTTCGCCCGTTATTTTAATGGTTTGCGATCTTGTCAACTCTTTAAGAAAACAGGTTGTGTATAACTTATTATAATGTATAATTTATTTCTATATATAAAAGGTCTCAAGTTTGGACCGAAATTTTTTTATAATTTTAAAGAGGTTATTTCTTTATAGAGTATTACTTTAGAGAGATTTTACGGATATAAGTTTTAAAATGGAGTCAATTATTAGGCTTAAGGGCCAGTTTGGGGTTGCAGTGCTTTAAAAAAAACTGCTTTTAAAAGCAACCTCCATGCTGCTTTTAAAAGTTGATGTTTTAATGCTATAACTTTTAAAATAAGTAGTATATTTCATTTTTACCAAACACTTTGTATCTGCTTAACTTTAAAGTGAAGCAGTTTTTAGTGAAAAAAAGCAATATCAAACGGGGCCTAATTCTCGATTATTTGCTTCACATTTTAGGTCCATTGGCATTGATTCCAACTATGCAAATTTTCTTTTCCGTGACGATGAGTCGACCATTTTTTAAGTACGAGTTTTAATAACATTACAAACCACATGCTTAGGTTCACTAACAATTATGTTCCGCATGCGTAGGTTTACTTTGAGAAATTAAATTTCAAAAACACTGCAGTTTCACAAGCAACAATTTTAAACTACCTCTAGTTTTCTTAATCCGAGACACCAGTCTTGCGTAGGTTCAGTAATTAAAGGAACCTACAACACAAGTTCAAAGTTTAAAAATCCACTATATAGGTTCACCAATTATAGAACCTATAACAAAGGTTCACTAGCGGCAAACATGTCAATCAATATAACTAATTCGGGACTGGCTACAGTGCTCGCAAGCATTGAATGCTCACACCAATCTCACCCTCCTTTCCCCCCTCTCTCCTCTCTCCTCCCTCATTTTAATGGTGAGATTGGTGTAAGCATTTAATGCTTGTGAGCATTGTAGCCTACTCCAACTAATTCACCAATATGTTAAACAAACCTAGAACATGGGTTCACTTGTTAACGCAGGTTCTTTTAGACCCTTAAAATAATATATAAGTGTAATTGGACCCAGTGAAATGGGCATGAAGAGAGCCCATGAGAGTAGACGAAGATCAAAATCTTAGGCCTATGAGCCAGCCCAATGAGACTAAATGACGACCACCTGTCGCTCTAGATTGACTATCGACAAGGAAAATGAGCGCTTGATCGGAAAGTACTTTCCAACCACTCAAGCCAGTTGGCAAAACTGATAACTTTATGGCACAAAGCTCTAGAGACAGGTTTACCCAGACACTAACTCCAGGCCACTCGACGAGAACAGAAGCCTATGAAAGGACATAAAGAGTGACAGGCCTAGCGCTCGGTTATCTTGTTGTCCAACCATTATGGGCTGAGCGATCGCTTGCTACGTGTTGGCCTGAAAAACTATGCAATCAGTTCTGAACAGATGTCATTTCCTCTCCACGCGTCATGTGGATAATGAAGGAATAACTAGTAGGTCGTATCTACGTGTTAAGTTCATTAAATGCTAGAGAAGTGAAAGATTCAAAGACTCAAGACTTTTGAGGTCATCAAGGGCATATATAAGACAGTCGAATATCCCTTACAAGATGTCGGATCACAAGAGCAAAATTACATTACACTATTGTAGAGCACTCTTTGATCCACAACAAATATATACAAATCACTATAGTGGACGTAGCCAACTTTGAGGATGAACAACATCGGTCTTTGTTGACCTCCCAGTTTTAAGGGTTAATAGTTTGGCGTCGTCTGTGGAAAACGCATACTATTTGGTTGTGTTTTCTACCCAACTGAACACATCATGTGCCGAGCAATCACACATACTCCCTAGAGTACCATGACAAGAAGAAGACTAAGAGAATCAATCTTGATCCTTACTGCAAGCCTGTGAGGCAAAAAAGGGAGTTGTACGATGCTGAGTGCTACGAAGCCATAAAGGTAGAGGTGGAAAAGCTGTTGAGTATAGGGTTCATCAAGAAGGTAGACTACCCTAAGTGGGTAGCGAATGTGGTAAGGGTCAAGAAGACCCCGGCAACCAAGTGCCCGATCAAGTGGCACATGTACACAGATTATACATACATTAATGAAGCCTGCCCAAAAGACAGCTTCCCCTTACCCCAGTCTGTCACGAACTCTTGAGTTTTCTCAATGCCTATTTTGGGTATAACCATATATGGATTCATCATCGACCGAGGGCTCTATTGTTGAAATGTGATGCCCCTTGGGCTCAAGAATGCAAAGGTCAACTACTAGCAGTTGGTCAACAAAATGTATGCCTACCACATAGGCAAGACACTGAAGGTCTACGTGGATGATATGCTCATGAAAAGCAAGAAGAAGGATCAACATGTGGTAGAGTTAACTAGGGTATTCAAGATTCTCAATGCCAACCAAATGAAACTCAACCTCACATAGTGTGCCTTTGCGATCGGTTTAGGGAACTTCTTAGGCTTCATGGTGAGTCAGAGAGAGATAGAGGCAAATCCAGATAACATCCAGACGCTCGTAGACATGGTGTCGCCCCACACAAAAAATGAGATTCAGAGCCTCACTGGTCGGGTGGCAGCTCTAAACTAATTTGTCTTCAGATCTACCAATTGCTACATGCCTTTCATCAAGGCATTTAAAGGAGCTGCACAGACAACCGAGTGGATGTTGTGTTCCTTTTGAGTGTAAATATATGGTTAGTATAATGGCACAAGTAAAGGTGTCGAACCAGAGGGACTGATTGGACCTATATAGATTACTAGCTTTGATAGAACCCGAACTAAACAATGAAAGTAACAAATTGAATGTGATTTTTGTGTTGTAAATTAAAATAACTTCGAAATGCAAGAAGAATGGAACATCGAATGATATATTGATTTAGAAATGAAAGGGATGAGACCAAGGATTTTGAATTCACCATTACAAAGCCAATTCCACGTTTATTAAGTTAAGCCGTATTCAACTACCAATCTGTTTCCAATGTTCATTTTACAAAAATATGATCAGCCATGTGATGTGTGGTTGTGATCAAGTACTTCTAATCTGCAACCTAGTCAGGATGTCCAACTTAGATTACTAATTAAGAATCCATTAAGAACAAGAAAACTTAAAAGAACCAAAGAAATCACATGGCAGATTGTATGCATAGTAGTTTCTTCATTCATTCACATGTCCACCAAGTGTAAGCATGATGTGTACTATAATCTTAATCAAATAATTTGTAGGAAACCTTAATGGTGATCAAGCATTAAGATAAACATACAAATTAAATGTTAAAATCAGTAAATGAAACATGAAAACAGATTGATGAATTAAATACTTTAACTTAATAACATGGAATAGTTTTACAAGGCTACATCAAATTCCCTAGTTTTGAATGTAGTTACACATCATGTTCACAGAGATTAAAATGATAATACACAACATGAGTGAAAATAAATTCTAGAGAGGAAACCCTTGAAGCGATTCTGATATTGAACTTCTCTAAGAACAACCCATTGAGATGAGTTTTCGGTGATGGTGGAATTGTATGGAACGGCTAGGGTTTTGAGTGTGGATGAAAAGAGAGAAAATATATGCTGGAGTTATGAAATTCGTCAAAAAATGAAAGGTGTATGTATAAGTGGCTAAAAGACAAGTTTTTATGTGGTAAATGAGGCTGCAGCAAATTGCAAGGAGGTCCTAACAATTGGCTTTGATTTTACACGTTTTTTCTTTATTTGACATCTTCAAATTAGGCTAGAAATCTCAATTTCTCTTATCATTATGCACTTGGTCTTCTAACCAGCTAGATTCATCTTGGTTCTTCTATTTGGACTTCAAATCAGCACCCATCTTCACCTCTCCATGTTTTATACTCTCTAACACTCTAAAAATGCCAACTTTTGCCCTTAAATGGATAATAGAGTATAAGTAGCCGCACACTAACACCAAATAGGGTAAAATGCAACCAGTTTAACTCAAATACCCCCAAACCTAGTTTTTTGCTAGTCCTCGAGCAAAGCTGAAACTAAAAACATACAAAACAACAAAATTTAACTAGACCACTTCCGCTGGCTAAACGATTGCACTGAGCATGTGCAACAATCCTTGAAACTTCTAAGTGTCCCTAGTAGGAGGAGTTGTGTCTCTTGAGAGTTTACAGCGATGACTCCCACAAACATCTACAAACTTTGCAAACAAGTTGGTTAAAGCTCACTTGAAACAAACTAATAAGAACCAATGAAAGCTCAGTCATACATTCAAGACAAAATGCTGCCACTTCAAAGAATCGTATCATGTGTATAGTGCAAAAGTATTACTCCATGACTCATGGCTTCAAAGACACCATACTCAAATGCCGAAGACAGAATTCGCCTCAACTCTAATCCTCACATATATCACTTAAATTTTCATGCAGATCCTAAGGTGTAGTCTCTCAACAAACATATGTGAGTGAAGTAATGTAAAAGGGAATCAAAGTTCTCACATATGAAATATAAAATAAAACCACAATTTTTTAATAGATCTCATGAAAAGAATCAAATACTAAGAATATGGATAGCACACATACTTACCAGCACCTATGACTACATCCCCAAAGATCAGCTAGGTCTTTCACAATGTTGCAATGTAAGGCTTAGGCTAGGGGCTATGAAAGAAGGGATAGGAAATAGTAGAACTTGGGACATACCAAAGTGTCTTCCTTGTAAAACCAGCAAGCTCTCCTTTTGGAGTGGTCTTCGTTTGCTTGTTCTTGGTGTCCAGGACCCATGTGTGATAATGGAAAATTTTGGAAATTGCATCTTATTTGGTTTTTTTTTTCTATTTTTTCCTTTTTTTTCTTTTTCTGTTTTTTTTTTACTTACTTTTTTCTTCTTTGCAATTCCAGCACATGTTATCTCAGTACACACCACTTTCTTGGTGTAGAGCTCGATCATTAACCAAATCTCCATCACTTTGGTATTCCCTAAGCTATAGGGTATGGCTGTAATGGGCTAAATATCTCAGATTGAGATACACGAGTATGGAAAAATGATGGTGATGAAAGAAAAAAAGTTAAAAGTGTTTGGCTGCAACAAAGGTGAATGGAGCACACAAAAAGGTAGGAAATAAAGCCATTTAGTGGTTAAAACATGCGTAGCCTAATATCGTCCCTATGAGCTCATTCATGAGTGATAACAAGCACATGGTATTTGCAAAAGAGAATAATTCTTAGCATTCAATCAAAATGAAATAATGAGATCATTTGGAGTGGACTTGAAAGAAAAAGATAGGAGTAGAAACACTTTAAACCCTCTCAAAGAAGCAAATAGGCTCAAAATAGCTCATTAGGGTAGTCTCCACTATTCTTCTTCCAGAATTTGAGCATGATACATTAACCGACATAATTCCAAGAGTAATAGCTTTGTGAACTACAAAATTATAATACGCAACCTTTTCATGACAACACTATAGTCCTAATTGTACACACAACCATCAAGTACATTCACATTAGTAAGCACAAGCAAACTTTAACCAAAACTAAAAACAAATAAAAAAATTTCAATCCCACACCCCCAAACCTGAACTAAGCATTGTCCTCGATGCTTAAAAATGAATGTAATGCATGCAATGCAAATAGGCAGAGTGTGCATGGAATGGAAATAAAACAAAACCTAAAAGACACAAATAAAAAGGAAAGAACACATACCCAGCTAGGTTGCTTCCTAGAAAGCACTTTATTTAACGTCTAGGCAAGACATGGCAGCATTAAGTTGTAGTAAACTCGAGAGAATCCACAACTAGATAGATCTCCTTCTCTAAAACATTCTCCAAGTAAGGCTTCAAACGCTGCCCATTGACCTTAAAACTGGTGCCATTCTTGATATTTTCTATCTCCACAGCTCTATGGGGAAATACTTGAAGCACTTTAAAAGGTCCAACCCATAAACTTCAATTTACCTGGAAAAAGTCGTAAACGTGAGTCATATAAAAGTACTTTTGTCATGCCCCGGGCCTAGGGCCAGTGGAAAAAATAACCCCGCGCTCGATGCGTGAGCTAAAATTAAATAAATAAATAAAGAAAAACCGAAGCGGGGTTGGAAATAAATTCCTCTTATAAATAAAAACTCAAGAATTCTTTACAAGGCTAAAATAATAAATAAAATAAAACTTCTAGTCTCACATCTAATCCGAACTCATCCCGCAATACCCTCTTGATTGCTTAATTCATAAACCTACATAACAATAGAGGGGTGAACTTTAACAACTTAGTAGGGACATAACCTTACAACAGTAAATTGACAATATTAAATTAAGTGTCATGGCGTCATACGACAAGTATCAAATCATTATCAATAACAATGCAGAGTGCCATGTAGATTCTTCATTTATACCCGTTAATCCATATAACTAAATACCCAAACCTCGTACGTCTCATTCCATACTTATAACACTTGGTCCCAAGCGCTTAATTATATGAACCAACCCCCATCCTAAAACATCCCAGAACTCCCCTTTTGTTAGTCGTATTGCCTAAACTCTTCGTCGCAAGTTTCGAATTACCCTAAAAAAAATTGTGCATTATGGGCTCGCTTGAGACCTGGTTGGTACCTAGTAAGAGTTTGGCTCAACTACACAAATGATCCTTCCCACTACCCTCATTTCTACAATTCCTTTCTCAACACCAAAGCTCCAACCACATGACACATCATGAATGATTCACAAATAGTTTCATTTCATTGTTCACATATATCATAGTATATTCTCAACCAAGAGTAATTCCATAATCAATAACAAGTAAACATTCTAATGAAGCAATCCAAGTAACACCCAACAAGAGTAATCAACCAATGAGATAAATAATAATATAGCATTCCACAAATTTTAATATAATCAATCTCCGTAAAGGTCTGTCGTATTTCCCCTACCTGGATTCCAAAGCAAGCAAGCAATATTCCTCACCAACACCTCGATTAAACACAAACGTCACAGATAACAAAGTTTCAATTGAATCTTCAATTCATCATATAAGCCCTCTTGGCTCATGAAAAACTTAAGCACCTCTTCACTTCAAACATAGAGCTTGTTTGCCTGACCTCGTGGGCAAAGAAGGAATCGAATTTCGAGTTATAAATTAATAATTATAGTACAAACTACAAACTTTATTTGAGGTACTAAGGAAAAGAGAGAGCTCTCTCTTCTTTCTACAAACCCCCTCTCGGTGAAGAAGAAGAAAGACCAAGTCTTTCGATCACAATTAGATTTTGCACCGCTTCCTATTAGCTGGGGTCCTATAGTAGCTCGCCAAGTGTCAAAATAAGAAGGAAAATACGATCTTCCTTCTATTTTTCCTTTCCCTTCTCTTTAGGTTCAATCCTAGCTTACCATGTAATTAACATGGTGGAACAATCTAATAACCAGCGTCCCTTTGCTTGCTGGTTGCTGTCACGTGGAAAGGCTAGCCACTCCTTGGCTGCCACGTGGCATTCCATCGTTCGTTTGGCTTGAAAATTATATTAAAATTTCATCCGAGTTCCAAAATATAATCTGAGAGATGCTACGAACTTGTAATCTCGCCCACTTTCATCTTATCACCTTAAAAATAATCCTTGACCTTAAGAAAAATTATTTAATTGCTCACCTATTTAAAAATCAATCACAAATCGTCAAATCCAAAGAAACTCCAAAATTCTCCAAAAGTCGTACCAAACTTTTGAAGCACTTTTAAATTCAAGGTCTTACAACTTTCATACCTAGTTGAAACTCCTTCCTCAAAATTGCTTTGTCATGATAAAGCTTGGTTCATTCTTTGTAGATCTTAACATTCTCATACGCTTCATTTCTGAGCTCTTTCAATTCATTAAGTTGAAGCTTCCTTGCTACACCAGCTTTTTTGAGATCAAAATTGAACTCCTTTATGATCCAATATGCATAGTGCTTGAGCTTTATTGGCAAATGACATGCCTTCCTAAACACAAGTTGATAAGGGCTCATTTCTTTCTAGTGCTGACCGTCTTCATCAAGATGTTCTTTATTTTCGTATTGCTTATCTTCACTTGGCCAGAGGTTTGAGGATGGTACGGTGTTGACACTTTATGAGTGATGTTATACTTCTTCATCAATGTCTCGAAAGGTTTGTTGCATAAGTTGACACACCCCGCCCTCGAAATCCACGTAGACACCGAGTTTGGGGCGTGATGGCCGACACTTGTAAGTGACGAAGCCATAATAATCATGACAACACTTGTTTAAAATAAAACTCAATAGTAATTAATTTCAACACGCACAAGGTTCAGAGCGTTTAAGAATAAGCAACGGAATAAATGTTCAAATCAATCTCCTAAAATCTTATCCACAACATGGGTGGATATTATTTAGAAACTGAAAGAAAGATAAATCCCTACATTGTTGGGAAGAGTTCAGAGCTACCAGTCAAATGCCTCAACGCCACCTGATGCACCGCTACTAAGTCTTGAAAGGGGCGCAAAACAGAAAGTGTGAGTGGACGAAAAATAAAGTTTTCTACATAATAACCCCCTGTTTGAAAATCAGTATAGGTATAAACTCATACTAACATAGTATATGTCAAAACATACTTTATATATAACTGAAAATTAGATCTCAAAGTATAAACCGTAATGAACCATTTGTATTTCCAAAAGTCATACTGCAATATAGTTCAATATGTACAATAAAGAAAACTAACACAAGGTATATGTGCAATCACCTATGTACGTGTTGAGGAACCTCATCCCAACCCCGTACAAGCACTTTACGTTATCAATCCATTTGTACTCCTAGTACCACACACATGTAAGCACTTGCGCTATTAGCGCGTCACACCCGAGTCCTTACGTTGTGGGGCCTTTCCCCAATAATAAACATAAACGTAAGACAAGCTTGCACTAATATATTTACCGGACAATACCCCTGGAGTACAGTGTGTGTGACCCAAACATGTGAGACTTGTCCTACGGCCGTGAAACGGTACTACAACATAGTGAAAGCATACCAAGTGTGTTTGAAAACATACATATATACATCATGTGTATAAATAAAGAATAACTTAGACTTCGTAATTTCACAATTTATTCACACGTTGCGTAAGTAAAACAAATATCATTATTTTTAAGCATATCCATATCATTGATATGTTCTGAACAAATATCAATATGTTCCAATACTATTTCAAAATATATGTAATCATGCTTCAAAAATCATTTAAAATCATGTATATATCCATATCATAAATATTCCAAGCATAAAAATACCATTTATTAAAACAAAAGTCCACTCACAAGTACTCAGGAGTATAATACTCCTTGGTGTTGCGTTCCTCGAAGCGCCTAGTCGTAGGATGACCTATTTATTATTAGGGAACAATATTAAAAACATCCCCAAAATGAATAATAACTACCCTTAATAAAAAGAATCTAAAAATAATATTATTTTAGCGAAAACGGGCTCGAAAAATGATTTCCGGAATTCAAAAACCTTCTCACCGCCGTGCACCGCCGCACGCGCTGGCACGCGCCTCCACACGCCTCCACACGCTGGCACGTCTCGCCACGTGCTGGCACGCGCCCCCACGCGTGATTGTCGTCACTCTCTGTTAAAGTTAACGGCGTCAGTTAAAGTTAACGAAATATACCTGAAACTGAGAGAATATTCAGACACCGTTAGGAATATTCCGTTGTCTTCAACCTCTTGCCAGTCGCCAGACACCGAAGCCGCCGCCTGCTGCCGTCTGGTTCGCCGGAATCTGGAAAATTTTGCCGGAATTAATTTTAAACTTCAAAAATTCCTATCTTCCTCATTTCTCAACCAAATTCAACGATCCATATATCAAATTGAAGGTATTGAAGAGTAGAATATTTTCATACCAAATTGGGCCGGAAAAAATGGTCGGAAGTGGCCTACAATTGGCCGGAAAGTATCGGACAAACCCTAAATCCGTTCTACTCCAAAACTGCACCAAAATTTACGTTCTTTATATGAAATCGAACCTACTCAATGTGATAAAACCAATAGAAATGGTTTCGAGGCTTACCTAAGCCGAGTTTGTAAGGAAGTTCGATGGACAGTTTGTCGTTTTCGTTCCAGTATCGGTTTGGCCGATTTAGTTCGAGTTTGAGAATTCCAAAATCACAGTCTCGTTGAGAACGATGAGACGATCGTAATGGTTATGGTCTTGGGTGATGTTTTGACAGTTTTGTGATAAAACCAATTCCTAGGGTTTGTGGGTGTTTTGTGTGTTTGGCCGAGAAGAGAGAGTGAGAGGGGAAGAGAGAGTGAGGTCGGGGAGAGAGAGACAGCTGCACAGCAGCTAGGTCAAAACCCACTAAAACCCTAATTAACAAACGGGCGTAAAATTACTTAAATGCCCATGAACTTTAAAGTTTCGTAAAATATTCATTTTAACTCCAAATTGAGTTCCGCTAGCGTCCACGTGTTCGTAACGACGAGTACTACTTGAATATGTAAAGAAAATAATTTCCAAATGTCATTTCAAAAAAGTCAACAAAAGTCAATATCTGTTTACTAGGGGTATTTTGGTAATTTTACAAGAAATTTTGGAACGGGTTGTAACATAAGTGACTGCCACCATCGTTAATGATAGCTCTCGGAGTTCCAAACCTAGTGAAAATCTTATCTTTGAGGAAGTTCGAAACCACTTTGTGATCATTGGTTCATGTAGCTGCTGCTTCCACCCATTTGGACCCATAATCTACTCCCACTAGTATGTATATGTATCCAAAGGAAGATGGGAATGGTCTCATGAAGTCCATTCCCCACACATCGAACAACTTCACCACCAAAATGTTGTTCAATTGAATTTCATTTCTGGGGCTAATGTTCCCCATTTTTTGGCACCTATCACACTTAGAGAAAAAATCAAAGGCATTTTTAAACAATGTAGGTCAAAAGAAACCAGATTGTAAAACCTTTAAACCTGTCTTTTTGGCACCAAAATGACCTTCACACGCCAATTTATGACTGAATTTTAGTATGCTTTGTTGCTTACTCTCCGAGACGCACCTTTGAATGATTTGGTCTGGGAAATACTTGAACAAATATGACTCGTCCCAAATATAGTGTTTCATCATTGAAAAGAATTTCTTTCTCCCCTAAAAAGTCAAATCATCTCAAATCACACCACATGCAAGATAATTGACAAAATCAGCATATCATGACTCTTTTTCTTGAATTACAGAGCTATTAATCCAGAAATGATTCGTTGAAAGGCAAAGTTCGTCCATCTCCATGTTTTTCATTAATGAGGTGTGACAAGTGATCAGCTACAACATTTTCACTCCTTTTTTTGTCTTGAATTTCCAAGTCAAACTCTTGTAACAAGAGTATCTATCTGATCAAGCGTGGTTTGGCATCCTTCTTAGTCAAGAAGTACCTAAAAGCTACATGATCAGAAGAAACAATCACTTTAGAGCCGATAAGATATGAACAAAATTTCTTTAAAGCAAAAACAACTGCAAGCAACTCTTTTTCAGTAGTCAAGTAATTGAGCTGAGCATCGTTTAACGTCCCGCTTGCATAGTAAATCACATGTGGCAGCTTGTTCACTCTTTGACCTAAAACAATACTAATAGCATAGTCAGAGGCATCAAACATTAATTCAAAGGGTAAAGACCAATCTAGTGCCATGATAATAAGAGCAGATGTTAGTTCATGTTTCAAAGCATTAAAAGCATTCAAACAATCTTTATCAAAGTTAAATAAAACATCTTTAGCCAAAAGATTGCATAATGGACGAGTGATCTTGGAGAAATCTTTAATGAAACTCTGATAGAAACCAACATGTCCTAAAAAACTTCTTACTCCCTTCACTAAAGTAGGGGTTGCCTTGTTTGAAATGATGTATGAGCCTCGTCCACATCCATCACTACAAAATCAGCAGGAAAAATTAGTTTGTCACTTGAACTAGGATATCTTCTACTATACCTCTTAGATATTTCACTGATCGATCTGCAAGTTGCAATGAAATAGTGATTGCTTTCAAATCCCCCAAACTTAGTTGAAGGTACACTAAATAGGGCATTAGATTGATACTAGCACCCAAATCGAGCATAGCCTTTTCAACTAGCTTGTCTCCAATGGTGATATTGATAGAAAATCTGCCCAAATCCTTTAGCTTTGGTGGGAGCTTTCTTTGAAGCACAACACTCACATTCTTGTACACCATCACCTTCTCATTAGGTCCATACTTCCTCTTATAGTTGCTCAGCTCCTTGATTCATTAGTAACATCATTGCCAACTCCATTATGAATAATCTTACCACTTATGAGTGTAGTGATTGCTTTGGCTTGCTCTTGGTTCCTTTGACACACCTCACCCTTGATACCCACGTGGATACCGAGTTCGGGCGTGCTGGCCGACACTCATAAGTGACGAAGCCATTAAATGCATGACAACACTTAGTTTAAGTAAATTAAATTACCATAAAGTTGCGGAAATTAATGTCAACATGCACAAGGTTCAGAGCGTACTAATTTGAAACAACGGAAACAAAAGAATGAATCAAGTTCCTAGAATTTATATCCATAACAGGGATGGATATTATTAAAGAAGCTGAATAAGAAATAGTAAATCCCTACATGGTCGGGAAATAGAATCAGAGCTGCCACTCGGATGCCTCGACTTCACTAGATGCTCTATCACTAGGTCCTGGAGGGGGCGCAAAAACAAAGGTGTGAGTGGACGAAAAATAAAAGTTTTAGAAATACCTTTCTCTTTTCAACATAATAACCCCCTATTTGAAATCCAGTATAATTGTAAAATCGTACTACCGTAGTATACGTCAAAATGTAGTTTATAGGTATAACTGGAAACATATATCAATATAAAATCTGTAGATAACAAATCATATTTCCAATAGTCCTTTCATCATATATACCAATAATATAAATATAGGAAAACCAACACAGGGTATATAAGCATTCACCCATGTACATGTTGAGGAACAGCCTCTCAATCCCCGTACAAGCACTTTACGTTATTCAATTAAATTGTACTCCTAGTACCACACACATATAAGCACTTGCGCATTTGCGCGTCACACCCGAGTCCTTACGTAGTGGGGCCTTTTCCCCAAATATAAATATAAACGTAAGACAAGCTTGCACTAAGGTATTTACCGGACAATACCCCTGGAGTACAGTGCGTGTGACCCAAACATGTGAGACTTGTCCTACGGCCGTGAAACAGTACTACAACGTAGTGAAAGCATACCAAGTGTGTTTGAAAAATACATATATACATCATGTGTAAAAGTGAAGAACATCAAATACTTCATAATTTCTCAAATATTCAAACCTTGTGTAATCGAATATAATCATGCTTAGAAGCCATAAATTAAGTACCAATATATCCATATAAATATTCCACCCTCAAAATCATTTCATAATATATAACCATAATTAAATACTATATGGTTGCATAATCGAATACCAACATATATATATATATATATATATGTATAAACATGCCCCAAAAACATTTAAATTCATGTAAGAAAACCATTTCATAAATATTTTCAAGCATATAAACCAAGTACGAAAACAAAAGTCCACTCACTAGTGATCGGGAGTGAAATCTCCCTCGATGTTGCCCTCCTCGAAGTGTGGCGCCGAAGAATTACCTATTTAATATTAGGGGAAAAATTAGAACCTCCCTAATATAAATTAATATAGGCCCTATAGAAAAATATTCCAAAAATAATACTATTTTGGCGAAAACGGGCTCGAAAAACGATTTTCGGAGCCCGAAAACCCTACAGCCGCCGTCCACCGCCGCCGGCGCCGCCGCACGCGCCGCCACGTGATGGGAAACAGTCTGACGCGCCGCCACGCGCTGGGAGGACTCGCCACGCACCGGCCACGCGCTGGCACGTGTCGCCACGCGCCGGCACGTGTCGCCACACACTGCACGTGCCCTGATGACGTCACCCCCCACGCGTGGCTGACGTCAGCCACGCGCCTGCTGACGTCAGCGCCGTTAGATTTAACGGAATATACCTTTCTGACGCCGTCAGGAATATTCTGTTATTGTTGACGGAATATTCCTTCTTCTTCCTCCTCTCGCCGGTCGCCAGAGCCGCCGCCGTCCTCCGTCGTCTGGTTCGCCGGAATTTCTGGAAAATTTCCGAATTAATCCCAAAACTTCAAAAATTCATAACTTCTTCGTTCTTTGGCCAAATTCAACGTGCCATATATCAAATTGAAGGTATTGACGAGTAGAATATTTTCATACCAATTTGGGGCCGGAAAAATGGCCGGAGATGGCCTGAAATTGGCCGGAAAGATTCGGGAAACCCTAATTTCGTTCTCCTTCAAAACTGCACCAAATTCAACGTTCTTTATATCGATTTGAACCTACTCAACGTAATAAAACCAATGGTAATGATCTTGAGGCTTACCTTGGTCTGGATTGTACAGAAAATTGGATGGTAGTTTGCCAATTCCGTTCCGACGTCAGTTTGGACGATTGGGCTCGAGTTTGGGGATTCTGAAATCACAGTCTCGTCCAAAATGACGAGACGATCGTAATGGCTATAGTCTCGTGTCTCGGTTTGATGGTTTTGTGATTCGTCCAAAATCTAGGGTTTCGATGGTTTGGGTGGTTTTGGCAGAGAAAGAGAGAGAGAGAGAGAAAGAGAGCTCGTGCAGAAAGTGGGGAGTTGTGCTGCTGCACAGCAGCCAACCCACAACCCAAAAACCCTAATTCCAACTTACGGGGTGAAAATTACTAAAATGCCCATACACTTTAAAGCTTCATAAAACGTTCGTTTTAACTCCGAATTGAGTTCCGCTTGCATCCACGCGTTCGTATCGACGAGTACATAATGAATATGTAAAGAAATAATTTTCACAAGTCGTCACAAAAAGTCAACAAAAGTCAACATTAACCACTAGGGGTATTTTGGTAATTTCACATAAAATTTTGGGACGGGTTGTAACAATCTACCCCCCTTAAATAAAATTTCGTCCGCGAAATTACAAACATAACTACTAGAATAACTGCGGATACTGTGACCGCATATGCTCCTCAGTCTCCCAGGTAGCTCTCCTTTGCCGTTTCTTTTTCTCGACTTTCCTCTTCATTCTTTCGCAACAATTTCCCTCGTATTTTAGGAGAAGACACACGTTCCGTCGCTGTCAGTGACTCCTTTCTTCTTCCTCTGCAATCCCGTGCGTTCCATCTCTTTCCGCCTCCCAACGCTTTACTCCTTCATCGAATTCCAGCCCTCTCATTTCTCCCATCTTCTAGTCATCCCAAATTCCCAATCTCTCTTCTTCCTTTCAGGTGATTTCTTAATTTTCCAGTTTTGCTCCTGATTTTTAATGATTATGGAGATGATTTTATTATAACTTTTACAGTTTTGTTTAATCCATTTGTTTTTTCCTCTGATTTTTTATAAAACTAAGCATATGAAATAGCTCTATTATTTATAATAAAAGAATAAAAATTGGAATTTTTTTTTTAAATATGTGAATGCTGTAAACTGTGGAGAAAGAAGATTTGATGAGACTTCGTTGGTGCGTGTGGGATCTCTGCAAGTTAAATTAAATCAGTGAGACTTACAAATTACAATCAATCTTATACGTAATTTGAATGCAGATTTTGGTTTGGCAGCAGCTTGCTTGCTGCTTGCTTACTGCCTTTTTTTAGTACAGCAACAACTTGCTGCCTTTTGGTTAAGTTGGATTTAGATTGCAGGCAGTGCAGCAGTGCAGCAGCTTGGTGCATTTTTTTCCCCTTTTTTTATAAACAAATTGAACCCGTGGACCCGGCCCGTTTCGAACGGTCCGAGTTAGGTCCGGTTCCACTTCTAAGAATTTGACAACCCGCCTCGTTTCAAATACAAACGGGTCCAGTCCGATTCCTCCATTTTTGGGCCCTGCCTGGCCCAGCCCGTGCCCACCCCTAAGAACGAACCTTCTACGGGACTTTAAAGTTCAAGGGCATTTTAGTAATTTCACGTCAGTATTTTATTAAGGTTTATTTCTGAGTGGGGTTTTGACCCAGTTATCCTCTCCCTTTCCCGCAGCCTTTCTCCCCGACCCTTATCTCTCTACCTTGGCAAAAACCCTACACACACACACCGAATTCCACAAACTCGAGACTGTTGAATTTTCATCAAACCACAACCCACAAACACATCCACTGTGATGGCCTCGTTCCCCTAAGCACGACCTTGGTTTAGGAATTGTCAAACTTGAATCCAAATGGCCAAACCGAGACACGCGGCGAGACGAAAAATTTTCCGGCGAGCTTCCCATCGATTCCAACCTAGGTAAGGTTTGAGACCATTACCATTAGCTTTGTCTCGTTTAGTAGGTTCAAATTGATATAAAATATGTGACGTTTGGTGCTGTTTTGAGACAGATCGAAGCTGGTGGTTTCCTTAGCTTTTCCGGCCAATTACAGGTATTTTCGACTACTTTTTCAACCCCAAATTTGTATGAATGCAGTCCTCTCTTCAATACCTTCATTTTGACATAAAAATCATGAAATTTGGTTGTGTTTTGACCTAGTTACGAATCTCTAAAAAATCAAAAAAATTTCAGCCAACTTTTCCAGAATCCGGGCGAGACAAACGGCGGCTCCGGCGACTGGTGAGAGGAAGAAAACAGAGGAATATTCTGTAACGGCGACGGAATATTCATGACTGCGTTAGCATATTCCGTTAATTCCAAGATATATTTCGTTATCTGACTAATGGCATTAAATGGAATATTCTCTAACGATGTTAGAATATTATGTTAAAAATTTAAAATCTTCCGTTAAATTTAACGGCATGCTGTTAAATTTAACGGCGCGTGGGGGCTCGTGGAAGCTGTTTCCGCACGTAAGCCCACGTGCAACTGTCTGGCAACTCGCGCGGCGGTGCATGGCCGCAGACATAATTTCAGACAACAAGAATCATTTTTCTAGCCCGTTTTTCCTATAAGCAATAGCATTTTAAATTCTTTTAGTTAGGGGCCGGCTTATTTTATATTTGAGAAATGTTTTAATTTATTTTCTTACTAATATTTAGGTCAACATTCGTCTAGACGCTTCGAGGAGCACGACACCTAGGAGGATTACACTCCCGAGTATATATATATATATATAGTTATGAATGTCTTTGAATATGTTTGTATGATCATGCCTACACTTGCTTTATTATTGAGACTTGCTTCATATTTTACGATCTTCGAAACATTGTTTTTTATATATGGAATGATCATACATTTAATCTCACGTGACTTATGTTTTCACACACTTAGTATGCTTTCACTACGTTTTAGTACCGTCTCACGGCCGTAGGACAAGTCTCACGTGTATGGGTCACACGCACTGTACTCTAGGGATATTGTTCGGTAAATACCTTAGTGCAAACTTGTCTTTACATTTGTGTTTATTATTGGGGGAGGTTTCTCAACGTAAGGACTTGGGTGTGACGCGCTATTTGCGCAAGAGCTTACATGTGTGTGGTACTAGGAGTACAAAAGTGATTATAACATAAAGAGCTTGTGCAAGTTGGAGGGAGGTCCCTCAACATGTACATAGGTGATTGCTAATATACTTTGTGATAATATTTTGTATATATATCAAGATATCTTGGAAAATGATTTATTTTGTGATAAGTTGGATCTTTTGTGTTTTACTTTGAATTTATCTTGTACAAGGAAAGATCTTGAATTTATGTTTCTACCCATTGAGTTTGACATGATGATTATATATATGTAGTATGATGTCATTATGTTCAAAAACCATATATATATATACTAGTTTTCAAATAGGGGGTTATTATGTTCAAAAAGAGGAAAAAGTTTTTATAAAACTTTCTTTTTCGTGCACTCACACCTTTATGTTTTTGTGCCCCCTTCAGGACCTAGTAGCGGTGCGTTCCAGTGACGTTGAGGCATAGCGTGACAGTTCTAGTTTCCTCCCGATAATGTAGGGAGTTTATTTTTCATTCAGTTTCTTTAATAATATCCATCCCTGTTATGGATAGAAATTCTAGGAGCTTGACTCAATTATTTATTTTCGTTGCTTTACATTAGTTACGCTCTGAACCTTGTGCTTATTTGTAATAAATTCTGCAAACTCTTTGGCAATTTAAATTGTATAATTTAAGTGTTATCATGCATAAAATGGCTACGTCACTTCCGAATGTTATCCAACACGTTCTGAACTTGGTATCCATGTGGGTATCGAGGGCGGGGTGTGTCATTTTTTGTCTCCCCCACCTTCAAGCTTCTATTCAATTTATGGGATTTTCTTACTTCCATATTAGTTCATGGGTGATTGCAAAAGATTGGTTTTCATTTGCTTACCTCCAGGAACCATCGCACTCCCTCTTCCTCCTTACACATTGACTTATCTATTTTTTCTTCCTCCAAGAACCAAGACAAACAACGAAAATAAGGAGTTCGGCTAAACAACTTCAAGTCTGAAGAAAACAACATGAAATAAAAATGAACAATGCAAAATTCTGACATTGCACACTTTTTTTTTTTTTACATCTACTAGGAAGAAATATAATTAAAAAGTTGTTCTAGAAATGCTCGAGGGGATGTTAAGAAACGCTTGAGAGGCTGTTGAAATACATAAATAAACAGCTGCATGGTACATCGGGATGATCGGCATGCACATCGGGATGGTTTGAATGATGTATCGGGTTGCTGTTTTCTCATCGGGTTGGCTGTATAACCCTCATCCGGTTGGCTCCTCTGTCCACTGAACTACTGCGTGCCCTCTGCTACGCTGACTTTTCTGTACATGAGTGTTCTGTTGTCTGTACCAGTCATCTTCCCTTAATTAAAGGAAGATGACTGATTAGTGGCGTGTATTGGTATTAGTGTAATCTCCTTAATTTAAAGATTAGATTAAAGCGTAGGTTTACCCAGTCACTAGAAGTCATTCTGGTAACTGGGTTGTTTCTTTCTTTTCTATATGTAAACATACTTGTGTAAATTGAAACCCAAGAAATACAAAACAATTCATTGTGAAGATTTCTTCATGGTATCAGAGCAGGTTCAATCTTAACCTGACTCTAAATTTTTTTTTTTCTTTTTCCGCTGTAAAATTATTTCGTCAAAATGGCTGAGGAAGGATCTGTAAATTTGAGAGGGGAAAACTCAAATGCTCCCCCCTCAAATGTTACCTACTCAGATACCTCAGAATTTGAGGTAAACACCAACCAACGACTGTGTTCAATTCTTTTGAACGAGTTTAATTATCTACCATGGTCTCGAGCTGTCTCATTGGCCCTTGGAGGTAAGGGAAAGCTCAGTTTCGTAAATGGAGGCATGGAAGTTCCAGACGTCTCTTCACCTTTGTACAGTGGATGGCTGTGCAAAGATCAACTGGTTATGTCTCTCCTACTTAACACCATGGAGAAGCATATAGCTGAGATTTTTAGCTATTCTAATTCCTCTCAAGAATTATGGACAAGCTTGAAGGAAATGTACGGAAACCAAAACAATTATGCGCGAGTGTTCCAGCTAAAGAAAGACACTGCCAGCCTCCAGCAAGAAGGTAAATCCTTTGTTCAACATCTCGGGAAGCTCAAAACCCTGTGGAATGAGCTGGATGTGTATCTTCCACATACCACTGACCCTGCAGTGCTACTCAAAAGAGCAGAGGAAGACAGAATCTACCAGTTGTTGGGAAGTTTGAGCCCAGACTACGAGGACTTGAGAAGCCACATTCTGATGAGCCAAGAATTACCTTCCTTCAACAATGTTTGTGCTATAATTCAGAGAGAAGAAGCACGAAGGAAGGTAATGAGCATTGAACAAAGCCCAAGGATGACGGAGTCTCGTGCGTACGTGTCTCATGCCAAGC
The DNA here is from genome assembly GCA_018257905.1 of Gillenia trifoliata. Classification (NCBI taxonomy): domain Eukaryota; kingdom Viridiplantae; phylum Streptophyta; class Magnoliopsida; order Rosales; family Rosaceae; genus Gillenia; species Gillenia trifoliata. Next base: position 10,890,588 of record CM031086.1, read on the forward strand.
ATACTGAAGCAAAGGTGTACAAGGGCAGATTCCCACACCTAAAGTGCAAACACTGCAATGTTGTTGGGCATATTGAAGATAAGTGTTGGGAACTCCATCCAGAGCTTAAACCCAAGTTCACCAAAGAAGGAAAAATCATACCACGGTCCTCTCAACAAAGTCACTTCAGGGCTCAAGTTGCTGCTGTTCAACCTTCTTCCTCCACATCCCATGGATCAGCTGAGTTCATGACCAATCGGCTTACTCTCATCAACGAGTTTGCGAACTACTTACATGAGAAGGGACGTGGAGGTGCTTCTGGGTCAGCTAATGGTGGGAAAATTTGAGCCCAGACCAACATACAGCTATGTTGGGAAAATTTGCGAAATTCCTTTCTGGAAATCAGATAATACCGAGTAAAGAGGCACCAGGTATTCTACAAGCTTTTTCTACTGCATTATTAACTAGTATTGAAAAAGATTGTTGGATAATTGATTCTGGTGCCACTGATCATATGACAAACAAAATAAAAAATTTGAAGGTTTTTAAATCTTTTTCAAAACCATCACATGTGTCTGTTGCGAATGGAAAAATTGTTCCTGTTTTAGGCACTGGAGAAATTAACATTTTTTCAACCAAAACACCTTCCGGTGCCTTATATGTACCATCTTTTCCGTTCCAATTGTTGTCTGTTGGGAAAATCACCAACAATTTAAATTGTCGTGCAATTTTTTCATCCAATGATGTAATATTTCAGGATATTCTCACCAAGAAGACGATTGGTGATGGGGTCTTCATAAATGGACTTTATTATCTGTGCAGAAACCACACAAAAAATCAAGCCTTGCACGCCAAGTTAAAGTCCATATATGAAAACCAGTTATGGCATAAGAGACTAGCTCACCCCCTCGGAGTTTGTAATGTCAAAAATCTTTCCAAATGTTTGTAAGCCCCTCACTGACTGTGAAACATGTAAATTGTCGAAATCCACCAGATTGCCATTCGGCAAATCCCAAACTTCAACATGTAAGCCGTTTGAACTTATACACAGTGATGTGTGGGGTCCTACTATTGAATCAATGGAAGGTTTTAGATACTTTGTCTTATTTGTGAATGACTTTACCAGAATTAGCTTTGTTTATCTAATGAAGTCAAAAAATGAAGTCTTCAATATCTTCAAGGATTTTCACATTCACATTAAAACCCAATTTCAATCAAATGTCAAAATTTTTCGATCAGATAATGGCACTGAGTTCATGTCAAACAATATGTTTCAATATCTAAGTGAACATGGCATCATCCATCAAACAAGCAGTGTAGGTACTCCTCAACAGAATGGTGTTGCAGAAAGAAAAAACAGGGATCTCTTGGAAAAAACTCGATCCCTCATGATACATATGAGTATTCCAAAGATTTTCTGGGCATCTGTTATCCTTACGGCAACTTACCTCATCAACAGGCTGCCAAGTTCAGTGTTAGGGTTCAAATCTCCCTATGAAGTGCTAAAAGGCAGGAAAATTGACTTGACTCACCTCAAAGTATTTGGCTGTGTCTGTTACGTACACATTCAAGCCAAAAATCGAGATAAGCTTGATGCCAGGGCAACTAAATGCATATTCATTGGGTATTCCTCTACTCAAAAGGGATATAAATGCTTTGATCCAGCCACCAAGAAATGCATTGTTTCTAAGAATGTCCAATTTGAAGAAAACAATTCTTATTTTGAGCATGCTACAACTCAGGGGGAGGAAGTACTCAATTTGTTACCAGTGCCTCAAACCTTTACCGATCCAGTGATACAAGAAGATTCTACAACTAATCTACAGGAGTTGAGAGAACCCCAAGATGAATTAAGCACCTTGGAGCAATCTAACAATAGTACAGAGAATGAAGAGATCAATTCCAATCAAGAAGCCCAAGTGATCAGGAGAAACCCTCCCCGTGCAAGAAAGCCTCCGACAAAATTGCAAGATTATGTGACTTATGCTTCGCGGTATCCAGTCACATGTAATTTTAGTGCAATGTCTCCTTCCCATGTTGCCTTTGTAAGTGCGCTAGACGAGAATTGTGAACCAACGACCTACCAGGAAGCAGCTCTTCTTCCTCCGTGGAAACAAGCAATGGGAGAAGAGCTCAAGGCTTTGGAAGATAACTGCACGTGGAGTCTTGTTCCGCTTCCTCAAGGAAAGAAGGTTGTTGGAAGTCGATGGATATACAAAATCAAGTTCAAAGCTGATGGCTCTATAGAAAGGTACAAGGCTCGTCTTGTGGCTCGCGGCTTCACTCAGACTTATGGGGTCGACTATAAAGAAACATTTGCTCATGTTGCCAAGATGAACACCGTGAGGGTGAAGGAAAAATTTTGTCCTAGCTAAGAACAATAGAAGAACATTTGAACACATGTGCAAACTAATAACAATTAAAGTAGGCATGCATTCAAAACAATTCATAAACCCATGACTTTCAAAGCCTAGAGAATGGTGAACCATGGACTCTTCAACAATATTAAAGAGAGTGAAGTTTGGAGATTCATTACCCTTGAAGCTCATCCTTGTTTGCACAAGGGATTCACCCAAGTGGAGGGCCTTCAAGTCACCTCCTTTGCTCCTTGAGGATGTAAGGAAAGGATCTCCTAAACACCAAAAGTTTGGTGTCTCTAAGTCTCCACACCAAGGATGAGGTGTGAAGATGAAATGGATGATTTTAGAAGCAAGAGATTGCTAGCTATTTGCTTTCTAAATAGCCGGCCTCCCTTGAAGAAAAGAGAGAAAAGTTCAACTCATTTTCCTCAAGAAAAACCCATAAAAAAAATGGCTATAAAGTTTCCTTTATACCACTTCACATGTGAGTGGCAAACTTGCAAATAACCCAAGTTTGCCTCCACTCACTTTAGGCCGGTTTTGACTTTGTTTTTGGGTTAAAATTCCATTTAGTTTTAGTTGTCATACAACCTAAACTCAATGGGCCTTGTGGACCAAAAACCCTTTTGGGCCCCGAAACCCAAAACTAACTTAAAAGCCCAATACGAACCTTTCGTATAATTAATTAATCTTGATCATTCTCAATTAAACAATTTAATTGCTTATCCATTCCTTTATATCTTCACTTTCATCCTTACTCGGTGTACGATCCATTAGGTTCCAATTAGCGAGGCAGTGGGCGATTGTTACTCTTAACGATCGATTGTGAATTGAAACTACATTTCAATTCTCCCTTTGATGAAGATTAGTGTTTGCTAATCCTTAGGGCTTCCACAAACCATGAGTGACACCTAGCAGTATGTCATGGCTACCCAAGCTAAGTAGAATTGGTTGGAGAACCTATCCAGTTACAATTACAATGCAATATGGTCCTTCTCTAATACAATACTCCTAATCACATTGTTTGAGTGATAGTTATTTTTCATGTCTACTATCCAATGTGATACTTTTCTATATGATTCAATTGAATATGATTTGAAACAAACTTCCTAAGTAATATTCACATGCTTTGGCCAAAGACTCTCGAATCATATCTCAGAGTATTCTCCTTCCACCATAGAAGGTTAGAGATCCCTTGTTGTGCATTCATATGCCTACATGACTAGATAGCTTGATCCCAACAATGTCGTGGACACTCGCAATGGAATGCCTTTGACATGATCAAAGATCAAGGACCCAATCATTAGACATCTATAATGCCTCAGGTCAAAGGACTACTTTGCATATTGCAACTTAAAAGTTCTTACATGACATGTATGTACGAACTCTCTTTTGATCGTTGTTCAGTGTACTCAATTACCTTTTGAGCACCTATGTGTTTGTCTCAGTGTCTAACACTAAATGACTTGAGACTAGTCATACTCAAGCTTGAGTTAACATAACACATACTAACCTTAGCTGATTGTCAATGCCCAATTGGCAATCCTATGGCTAGGAACGTTTTAGGAATGAACATAAGAGAGAGGTCTCGTTAATCTAACTTACTTAGATCACTTCTCTCTTAGATCAAATACATTCCTTGGATTCTCTCATTGCTTAAACACATGATACAATAAATAGTGATTAACAATAAGCTTTGCCCTTTCATTAAACAAATAATAGTTTAATACAATAAGTATTCCAAAAGCTATTACATCAAATGAGTGGCTTTGTGGGCATACTTCCAACAGAGGGTTCTTCTCTCTGTAGCGATAAATAGTGGATGGTCTCTCTACCAAATGGATGTAAAAAACGCATTCCTTCATGGAGAACTTCAAGAAGAAGTCTACATGCAACTTCCTCCAGGCTATGGTCCTCTAAAGGATAACCTAGTGTGTAAACTGCACAAGGCAATATATGGGTTGAAGCAATCACCTCGAGCTTGGTATGCCAAGCTTAGCTCTGTGCTGACCACGATCGGTTTCACACACAGTAATGCTGATTCTTCCCTGTTTGTCAGCACAAATGGGAAAGGGAAACTTGTGGTTCTTATATATGTTAATGATTTGATCATCACTGGAGATAGTGCTGCAGAAATTGCAGACCTGAAGCAGACACTACAGCAAACCTTTGTCATCAAGGATTTGGGGAGGTTGAAGTACTTTCTGGGAATAGAGATGGCAACTTCCTCCAAAGGACTGTTTATCCATCAACGAAAGTATGTGATGGATCTACTCGAGGAAGAAAAAATGCTTGATTGCAAGCCTGCCACCACACCTGTTGACTGCAAACTGAAGCTCAACGTTGATGGAGAGGCCATACCGGATGTAAAGCACTATCAAAGACTGGTGGGACGACTCATTTATCTCACAATCACTCGACCAGATATTACCTATGCTGTTAGCATGGTCAGTCAGTTCATGCATGCACCTACTGTGCATCATATGCACATTGTCAAAAGAATCCTGCATTATCTCAAAGGTTCCATCGGTCGAGGAATTCTCATGAAGAACAATCAGTCTACTAATATTCCCGGCTATACAGATGCAGATTGGGCAGGGAATGAAGTCGATAGAAAATCTACAACTGGCTACTGTACATTTGTTGGTGGAAATCTCGTCACCTGGAAGAGTAAGAAACAACAAGTTGTTGCTCGCTCAAGTGCAGAGGCGGAATATCGGGCAACGGCGGACACAGCGTGCGAATTAATATGGCTTAAAGGTTTGCTCTCTGACCTAGGCTTTCCTAGTTCTGCACCCATGTTTCTTATGTGTGACAATCAAGCAGCTATTCACATTGCTGCTAATCCTGTGTTCCACGAGAGAACCAAGCATATTGAGGTGGATTGCCATTTCATTCGGAATCAAGTTCAATCTCAAGTTATCAGCACTATTTTTACAAGAAGTCATGATCAGCTTGCAGATATTTTCACCAAACCACTGTCCTCAGTTCATCTACATCGTCTTTTAAGCAAGCTTGGATCTACTAACTTACTAGATCCAGCTTGAGGGGGAGTGTTGAAATACATAAATAAACAGCTGCATGGTACATCGGGATGATCGACATGCACATCGGGATGGTTTGAATGATGTATCGGGTTGCTGTTTTTTCATCGGGTTGGCTGTATAACCCTCATCCGGTTGGCTCCTCTATCCACTGAACTACTGCGTGCTCTCTGCTACGCTGAATTTTCTGTACATGAGTGTTCTGTTGTCTGTACCAGTCATCTTCCCTTGATTAAAGGAAGATGACTGATTAGTGGCGTGTATTGGTATTAGTGTAATCTCCTTAATTTAAGGATTAGATTAAAGCGTAGGTTTACCCGGTCACTAGAAGTCATTCTGGTAACTGGGTTGTTTCTTTCTTTTGTATATGTAAAGCATACTTGTGTAAATTGAAACCTAAGAAATACAAAACAATTCATTGTGAAGATTTCTTCAGAGGCATCCGAGTTTGTGTTAAGGACAGCTAGATAGAGCATGAGGGAGTGTCAAGAAATGCTCGTGAGCCATCTCGAGTGTCCATGGATGCTCATTGCGATAACTGCTGCTGATTTGGTAGTCGACGACGGAGAAGGAGGAGGCACAACCTTGGATTTGCTTAACCTAACAAATTGAACATCCGTGGAAGAGAAAAAACACTAAAACATCCGAAAACTCGATCTCTCCACCGCCTCCATCCAAAGCGCATGCCTTCTTTTCTTGAACCAAGAAAACAAACCTAGGAAATTTAATTTACAACCAAAGAAATTAGACAATGAAACCAAATGATACCAACTAAACAAAAAAAATATAAATCAATTCAAACCACCTCACCAAACCATTAACCCAACTCCATCAAAACCATGATTCGTAGTTTAAAAAATAAAATCTATATAATCTCAATTGTGCAAACTCAAGACAGATAGGAAGTTCTATTGTTAACACGGGTATATGGAGAATTCTAGTACATTGCAATTAATTTTGGTTGAAGGTGGGAGACTGAAAAGCTATAAGGGCACTTAAGATTTTTCGTATCTAAAAATGGCAAAAATCTATAAAATTTAAAAATAAGGGCAAAAGTCTTTTTGGGTCTCCCAAAATGGGCATTTTCCCAAGTTTCTCGTTTCTTTCGACTTTCGATGTTTTTTTTTTGTTTTTATGAAATACAGTCCTTGTTTCCAAGGTCAGAACATGGTCCAAAAACACATGAATTTCCTTTCTTTTTTGGGATCCAAATTTACGACTTTAATTCTTTTTTTTTTTGGGTAATTTCAATTTTACAACCCTAAGGCCTTGTTTGACAAGGAGGATTGGCTTGGATAAAACTATTCACTATATTGAAGGCATTTTGACGGAAAGATTAATGACAACTTCCTTATTTTGTCTAAGTTGAAGGAAACTCATGAAGAAAAGTTGTCCCTCTTAATCCTACCATTTTTAAACAGATTAGTAGGGATTTATTTTCTTCATAACTAACATTCAATTTGGACAAAATAAAGAAGTTGTCATCCATTTGTTCATTTAAAATGCTTTTAATATAGTGAATAATCTTATCCAAGTCAATCCTCACTATCAAATGAGGCCTAAAGTTTCCTAATTTTTTACTCTCTTTTTTTATCTCACTTTCGTTCTCTACCATTTTCATACATCTATTAAGTTCTCATTAACTGATCACATGACATTCTTGAGAAAGTGAGGCAAAATGAACTTTTTGTGTAATTGGTGTTTATTTAGGAATGTGATTGTGTAAACTAAAAGTAGGAATCCCAATAGGATTTGTAGATCAAATCCATTATGACTTGTATTACTTGTACGGCAAGTAAAGTCTATCATGATTAATATAAATAAATGCACTAGGCATGCGAAATAACACATAAAACTCCTCAAGCCCTTCTCTCTCTCTCTTATCTTGCCGTACCCTCTCTCTACCTTCTCTCAAATATTATTTTCACAACACTTTTGATAGTAAAGTAAAAAAATTTCCAAACTTTAGCTTATTAAATTGAAAATTTCGGGTCGCTAAAGGCCTGCCACATCATCGGTTAACAAATCTATAAAACTGATAGAAAAATTCTTGCTATTTGGTCTTTTTACGCCAAGATCCAAAGTTATTCTCTCCCATATGATCCAAGGGCGGATCAAGGACTTGTCAAAGGGTTTTAAGTCACTAAAATTTCCTAAGTTTTGTAAAATCGTTTGAGGCTTAAAAAATTACACTGACATGTATTTTTTGTTCCGTCGAAAAATCAGTTTTACGGTGTAGACGATTATGACCTCCCCGTCTATGCCCTGTGATAATTGATTTTACAGTAAAAATATGTAATGCTTAAAGGATGACACAACATAATACTTGAATAACCATTTGATTATTATCTTAATTACTTTTTTAAGGGATAACACCTTATTTTGATTTGTGGAATTATCACTCAAATGCGTAAAATGGTAATGTAGATTTGATAAAGCGGTTGCGAAGAGAAATGCAAAGGAGCAAATACTAACTTTAAAACCTATATGCAAATACCATCAATTATAATTGAACGTGCATGCTAGGAATCTAATGCAGGAGTTTCAGCAAGCAAATAAAAGGGTTAATCCGATTCCGCATAATTCAGAGCAGGTTCAATGCTGATTAAGGCCTTGTGATCCTTTTTTCAAACTAAATGTAAATTAATCCATAGGTATTAGAGTATTCATGACCATCTGAACAAAGAGTGGGATGATCCCGTCTATGTACATGTTTGGTGTTTTTTTTTTGTTTTATGTTTTGATTGCTCAGTTGACATATAGATAGCTAGCTAGCTAATCTTTTCTTTTGTTGGTTTAAATCCTTCTATTTTTTATCTTATATGTATAATTACATTTGATATCCGTACTACTGATAGTCATATCTTTCTATCTTTTATGTTATATGTAATTTTGTTGGTTTAAATTTGTGTTACTTTTGTATTTTGTTTTCTCTTTAATTTTCATAAAATTCTTTCAAGTATTAAATGTTACGTGACATTTTTTTTTAATAGTACCAAATTGACATTGATTTGTTTGACTGAAATGACATTTTTTTTTTGTTGGAATGACTCAAATGACATTTGGATGGAGTTACTAGAACACCCGTGCGTCTCTATTTTTGGCAATAGTCAGCTCTAACCTCTAGGAATGTTAGTTGGCGCCTTCTCCTTCCATAAACTATCCAACCCAACTTCTCTCTCTCTCTCTCTCTCTCTCTCTCTGTAAACATGTGAAACACAATTTTCTCAAGAGTCCCAAACAACCCAAAATCTTAGGACTCCCAACTTTTAAACCCTCTAAAATCCTCAAAGGTCAAAGCTTTTGGCAACTACAAGCAAAACCCACTTGGCAACAATGGCTTCTCCACCAGTACCAGTCATTTTCTTCTTCTTCTTCTTCACCGTCACTCTCATCCCACTAACCCAGTCTGTTCCTTTCATTGTTTTTCATGGTAATTTCTCTCATCTTCCTGTTTTTCTCTTCAGTTTCATGGGTTTTCTGCAGGTTTTGTTTTATTTTTGTTGGTACCTATTATAGTAATGCTTACTGTTTTTGCGAAATGGAACCAGCAATTCAATGGAAGTTTGAATTTTTTTTATGAGAAATATGATTCTTTTCTGATGTTTAATTAGCTTCTATTTCTGGGGCATCATTAGGTATTTTTTCCCTTTTGAAATGCAAGTCCTAGCATCTATCAATTTGCTTTTTTAGTTTGAAGTTTTAGTTCCATATATTATTTTGCTTACTCCTTTGCTTTTCTGGGAAAGTTATTACTATTTGGTGTCTGGAATGTTGAGGCGAATTCATCGTCGTCCATACGATGATGATTGACAGTTTGTTTCTGTTTTTATGTGAAATGGTGTTGACAATTGCTTTTCTGTTTCACTTTCTTTGGTAGCTAAGAAACAAAAGGGTATAAATACTTTATATTTGGGCCTTAATATTGCCTCATTTGAGAAAGAAAAATAGTTAGGTAGCTATCATGTCCTTGCAAGTTTGTCTTACACAATGGAAGAAAATTAGTAGACAGACTGAATTAGTCCGCAGTTATGAAGAAGTAGTTGTCTCGTATGCCTGCGTTAATGTTGATAGAAATGCTGCATAGAGTTTACAAGGCTATAACAGGAGAGCAACTTACATGGAATGGGTTCACGGCCACCGTGGTGTCCTGGTCCAATAATGCATTGCCATGTGTAAGTCCTTCTCCTGCAAGGCATTATTGGACCGGGATGCCACATGGTGGTGAACCCATTCCATGTAAGTCCTCCAGTAAGAGACTGACAATTTGTCAAAGAGCCGGTGACTTTTGTCTTTGCTTCTCCCTTTCATTTAGAAAACTATGTGATATCATTGTAGATCTGTTCCAATAATTACCTTACAAAATTTGATAGCTTGGGCTTCTAAAAATATATTTGACACGACTTTGTCTCTTCTGATGGCAAAGTTGTGTCTGGATCGATTATTAGCTCATTTTCTAGATGAATTCTTGTAGGATTCTGGGAAGAGTTGGTTTAATAATAATTAATCTGGGGTTTTATTTGTATGACAGGAATCAGTGATAAATGCAGCAACCGGGGAGTCACACAGTTTACTGAGCTCTTAAGCAACTGGTCTGGTTCTCAAGGATATTGCATGTATGCAAATAATAATTTATGTTACTGTATTTATGATGTATCTTATTCACCATTGGTTATATCCCAATTTCGAGTCTACACTAGATTTCATATTTCACATTCCACGCAAACCATAAGCTGCTTGCACTACACAAAGTTGTACCTGGGACTCTCCGACAAATATAAGAATGTGAAATCATGTCAATGATAATACTCCTTGTTAATCTTTCTTCAAAAATTCCAAACGTGTGCTTTCCTGTCAAGCCATAACAAGATTAAAATGTACTTAGCCTGCCCTCAAAAGGAGTTCCTCAAGTATTTGGTAAACAGAGCACCTTACTATGTCCGAAACTGTGACAAGGATCAATATTATGTTAAATTTGTATTGGTCTGCCAAGTTTACTGGCTATTATTTGCTGCTTTTTTTTTTTTTTTTTGTAAAAGAAAAAACACATAAACTGAATATTTCTGATCAGGCTAACATCTACATGACACAAAAGTCCTGTTTTCTGAATGTACTCATTTCCTTTTCTCTGTAGAGAAATTGGGGATGGATCGTGGGATTCCTGGACTATGCCCTTATGGGACCAGGTGACTCTTGAACTAATAGTATAAGGACTTGTTTGTTATCAATAATTCTCTCTACGTAATTTTGTAAACTAACGTATTATACTTCTGCTTGCAGACGGCCATTGCTTGTGAGAAGGTGGTGATATAGTTTGGTAATACATTTATTCTTCATTCTAAAAATTAAATTATAAAATCTTTCTTAACAATTTTTCATGTCATTACAGGTGAAGAATATAAGTGAGTTAAGTGACGGTTACAACATAGTTGGACTTTCTCAGGTGATTGGCAGCAGTTGTAAAAGTTATTAGTTTCTCAGTCATGTTTTTCCTTCATCATCTGCTGCTATATGATGTTTCTTCTCCATCCATGTCCCGATGAAACATCGTACTTTATCAGATTTATAAGCCATTATGCATGTGCAATAAAAAGAAAAAGAAGACATATAATCCTTCACCTGTTACGTTTGGAGTGTTAAAGCTTTTTTCTAACAGGATGGTCTCACCTTGCATCCTTTTCCTCTGTTTTATTTTGCAATTATGATGTACTGGCCCTTGACTCTTGAGCGCACATACGGTTCCAGGTCAAAAAATGAAGAACGCCTGACATGAAAGATGTACATACATACAGTTGTAACTGTGTGCTCAGTTCTGTTGTAGTTTAATGATTGCGTAATTGCCTTGGTAAAAGGTGGAGCAATTTTCATGAAAATATTAGGGGTTTTAGACTTTTAGTTGCCTTCTATGATAGGATTGCGTTTATTCATTACTCAATTAGTCTTTTACTATTCAAAATTTATATTCATATGGTTTAGTTGATAAGATATTTCACATTCCTTCTGTTTTACAGGGTAACATGGTTGGACGAGGAGTAATTGAATTTTGTGACGGAGCACCTCCTGTAAGAACTAACTTGGCCATATATTTGATATTTCCCTTTTCTGTTCTTTTTTGTAGCAAATCATTTTTCTTTATCAATATGCATATGCAAACACTTGCCTTATACATATATTGTTTTGTGAATGATCATACAAGATGCTATAAATGAAGCACATTCCTGGTAAAGAAAGTTCATCTTGATCTAGTCACTCAATATGCTAGGAGAGTCTGTCAAGGCGTATATTCCTTTATTATGCTATTCAAAAGGGTTTTGTTACATTTCCCTGTTTATTGCTACTAAGTGTATTATATGACTTTACGTGTGCTGACTTATTTTGTCTCGTTATCAATTTTCTAACTAACAAATATTTCATTGTATTACTGTTGTATGCGAAACAGGTGAAAAATTTTATATCACTAGCAGGTCCTCATGCTGGTACCGCTTCTATTCCATTTTGTACAGTATGTACTTCTTCCACTTCTTTCCTCGGGTTTTAGCGAACATTCTATCGCATTGACACTATTGACTTGTAAAGTATAAGAAGACGTTTGTAGGGTTCTTGTATTTCGAAACATACTTCACTTAAATAAAGAGTTTAGACACAAAGCATGGTAGACAGGAGAACATCCTTTAGGACAAAGTAAATACTTAATTACTTTCCTTGTATATGAGATACAGATATTGTCAACAGAAGTTCAGTTACGTGTGTTGCTCCTTAGGTAAAGCGAAAGCATCCTTAACATAGAAGGATTCACAGTTGTGAAGAATTGTTTAGAAATATAATCATGTTTCTTTTTGGACGAGGACTTAAGGATTCACTGAGCTATTCTCTGTAATGTCTTCATTCGAGTAGCTTTTTATATAGAATCCAGTTATAAAACCACGTTTGTCGCACTTGGAGCATGACATTGCTTGGTCCATGGTCCATGTTACTTCAAAATTAATTCCATGACCAAGTCATAATATTGTTTCAATGTAAAACAACCAGGATCGATATCATGAGATCAGACTAGATATTATGTTTCTCATTTTCGTTTTCAACTTTGAAAACGTAATCAGAAAAGAAACAAAAAGGTTCATTTTGTCTTTGGAACCAGTGACAACTGCTGCCAAGTGAATACATTAGTATATTACTGATATATATGAGATTTTGCAGCATGGTTTGACATGCTTTACTTTTTGCAGTCCGAATGGATTTGCGTTCTTCTGGATAACTTAATCAAGTCGGAGATCTACTGCAGCTTTATCCAGGTTTGAACTTTGTTGAGCTCTCAAGTTTCTAATTTGGTTTTTATTTTTGCATTCAAGCTTCTTGAGAAAGTGTAATGCATGTGTATTCGATGAAATTAAAGACAATGTCAGTAACAAACTTGTCCTGTCTCTCCATTTATTTTTATATCTGTTAGTAATTTATACCATTTAAGTTGCCTATCTTTGATGAGTTTGCAGGAACATTTGGCTCCAAGTGGTTATCTTAAAATCCCGACGGTGAGTATAATACTTAAGTTTTCAGCTTAAAACATTTCTTTTCCTTGCTGATTTCTTCAACCACATTTCCCCAGCACCAAGAACTAAACTTGGTCAAATTTTCTATTCTCCAGGACATTGATGCCTATTTAAAAGGGTGCAGGTTCCTTCCACATTTGAACAATGAAATCAATACGACCAGAAATTCCACTTATAAGGAACGGTTTGCTAGCTTAGAGAACTTGGTCCTGATTATGGTGAGGATTAGAGTTACATTTTTCTTTGGTCCAACTAAAATGATTTAATTTGCAATTCTAACTTCTCTTTCTGGTTGCGCCTGTCCATGGTTAGTTTGAGCAAGACACTATACTGATACCCAAGGAGACCTCCTGGTTTGGATATTTCCCAGACGGGGCCTTTGATCCTATTTTGCCCGCGCAAGAGGTAACTTATCTACTCGATATTTCCTGCCAAAGTATTATTCTTTTGAATGCGAGACCATGGAGAGAAGTCCATATTAGAAAGCTATAGGATTTTTGAGTATAACACGTATCGTCCTGCAGACCACGTTGTACACTGAAGACTGGATTGGTTTGAAAACCTTGGATGAAGCTGGAAAAGTTAAGTTCATAAATGTGTCGGGGGGGCATCTGCAGATCTCTCAAAGCGACATGAAAACGTACATTGTGCCATACTTGGAAGACGAATCATCAACGCAGCACAAGATAGCAGAGACTTCATTTCAAACAACATTTTCGTCAATCTAGAACAACTTCTTGGATCTTGTTGGACTCGGTGAGCATCAGAACGTGGTGCTGAGGGTGGTGTACTGTGAGTTTCGGGGTTTACACACATAACACAAAAAATACACAACAAGGCTCTGAAATGATTGCTACCACATAGATTCTTACTACGCTATGCACTATAGTTGAATGGGACCTTGTTATGTCTCTTTATTTTGCACCATTGGAGAAGGGAGAGTGGGTTTGCACTGCAGAGATGGTGACAATTGCATTTTACGGGGGGCCGGCTGCCATATGATTTCATAATCATTATAGTGCTTTGTTAAGCAATTCTATTCTATGTAGGATAGAACGAGTTTTACCTCTACGGGGCGTCTCAATCCACTAAAACAACATGTGTTGAAAAACTTACACATCATCGTCTTTCAGGCCATTACTCTTAACTACTAGATTATTGATCATCTCATTTTCATTTTGCCGCAGTTTTAGACCCAGTAACGATCGCTTCGTGTTGGGACCATGTGAAATTATCTCAAAACTTTCACCTTTACCTATTTTAAAGTTAAGATTTTGTTCATCCATCAAGTCAATAGGAATTTCTAAACCGCTGAAAGGAGGTTATGAGTTCGACTCATCGCCCGTGCTCATGATTACCGCTCACCCTTGTTTATTTTGCCCCTTGATTCTGTTTTGATTGATTTAATCCAGAGGCCAGACATAAGCAGAGTGTGTAGGGAAAGAAACGGTGCGGAACTCACTTCCCTATAAAAACAATAAGACGGAAATTCAACTAGTGAAATTTTTCATCAGAATGTTGCCTCGATGAGTCTCAAACAGCTTTAATATATATCATTATATAGAAACCGTCATCACAAAGAATACGAACAAAAATTGAAAATGGTTAAGGTACAAGTCCTTAAATTTTTTTCCCCCATCTAAGCAACCTTTTTTTTTTTCATATGATTTCGTACAAAGGGGGTAAGTTACTTGAACCTAAATTAACCATCTTTTATGCCTAAGAAATGGGGGGAAGAAAAAATGAAGATCAAACCGATTTGTTACACGGAAGATTACAGATAAATGTGTCCTTGCGGTGCAATGTCCTGTTGTCCGCGGAAGCTCGTAACCAAGCATGAAATCAGCCTCCATCAATGACCCTAAACAGAGATTTTTTCCGACAGATCGCAGATGAATTAAAGTGATGGTTCTAATTGGTGATGCTCAAGATTCCGAAGCACAATTCTAGCAAAGATTTTGGCTTCAAGAGGAGCAGTTGCCGCAGCAGCAGCAGCCCGCAGAAGGCGTGCTGCTCCTCCATTCTGCATAAGGCTGGCATGGTGCATAGCATGCCGACCACCAGGAATGGTAAACTGCAGTTGAAAGAATACATATATAAACGATCTTTCTCCGTAAACAAATAAAGGATATTAAAGTTGGCACTGAACCACACAAAGGAATAGTGTTTCCCACAGAGGGAAGTCTAATATGCACATTTACCTGAAGAAGAGCAAATGCAGCACATGCCTTGAGAACAGATGATGTATTCCGTAGCATGGAAACAAATCTTCCAATTTCCGCCCCGCTGACAGTACAAGAAAAAGTCAAAAGTTCAGATGGAAAAAAATGCAAAATTACAGAAAATGTAATTTTCAACCCCTCAGACAACAATCATTAGTTCAGACTATTACTTTAGTTGAATTAAAGAATGATCCAATTGCTATTAGTTCAGATTATTATTTTCAACCCTGTAGGTTCCATTTAGTAGTTAGCTAACCATGATAGCATTGGCTTCACACAACTCAAATTCACTTGCAGAGAGAGAGAGAGAGAACCTGCATCTCAGATGTCCTGCTTCTTGAATACGAGCACCTTCTGTCACTTGTGCCAACGCTGCAGGGGCTGATGATACTGCAGCAGCAGCAAACGTTTGTGGATCAGAAAAAGTGTGGACAAAGGCCTCAATGTGCTTCAGAGCCATCCTTCTAGCTCCATCTAAGCTCACACTCTTTGAGATGCTTTCCGATGAAGTCCCTATCAACGCATACTCATCCATTCTGCAGAGTATTAACAAACTTTAACATATATATTTTTTCTTATTACAAGCGATATTACTATTCTAAGACTAAGGGGAGAGAGGAGAGTTTGAACCTGGGACACAGTGGGTTGAAAATGAGGGCACATAGAAGCATAAAGCATCAGACTCTCAAGGACATTTAAACCACAGCACATACAGAACAGAATATCCCATGCATTTGACAGCATTTTGAAACAAAAGAATAAGTAGCACCCACACAGAAAACAGTTAGGCCTACAAGTACCTGCCATCAAACATGTATGCCAATGCCAATGCAGCCATGAAGCGAGCCATTTTTGACACCGATGAAGAACAAAGATGAACAAGCGCAGGAACACCTCCTTCCTCCACAATGCGGAGAGCATTACCAGGGTTAAAAGCAAGATTCCAAAGAGCACCAGCAGCTGTTTCATGGACATCCTGAAAGTTGAAAAAATCAAATCAAATCTTGTTCCAATTATACTAACGAAGAAAACTGAACAAAAGGATATTGTTGGGAAATACGAGCAGATATTTGTAAGTAAATGCACTTTACTCACTGAAGCATACCCATGTAGGACTATAAAAAAGGTTGAATGACCAAAAGAGAATTTAATTAGAACACTAGTGAATTTATATGCAAAGCCATGAGAAACTATGCACTCGAAAAGATGTTACAGGTATTGACATACAAGTTCAAATATTGGATGACAATTTTTGGAACTTTTAAGTAAAAATACCTTCTCTCATCATGCTGTTGTTCAACATCAAACGTAAACCAAGACCAAACAGCTAATACTGGCTGTAGAGGACTTAAATTCAATTTCCGCAATTATTTGTTAACATTATTATACAGATTGTCAGCTATTATTTACTGAAAAAACAGGATACACGAAAATACTCAAATACTAATCGTTTCAGATTTAACTTCAAACTGAAGCATGACTGGTATTAGATTCCGCTCCTATTTTTCTTTTTAGACAAAAATTATGCCCATAAATTGATTACTGAATTCCAGTGCCTAGGTGAGTGCAGCGTTCCACCATGTTCTAGTACTACTAAACTAATTTCTGAAACAATCTGTGCGTACGACAACTAATACCAAAGTTATTTAAAATAATAGTGCTTGATTTTCTCTTATTGACCATGGAACATGAACATTGTGAATAATAATTGAAAAATAAAATAATACTTACTGCAGCTTCAGAGCGTGCCAACGCAATTAAAGGCACAACACCTCCTTCCCGTCCAATGGCAATGCTAACAACCAACAAAAAGTGAGCAAAATCAATAATGACAGCATTAAATAAAAAATCATATCAATACTCACTGAAAGAACATGGGAGTATTCTGGATAGAAGAGTATGATAGATTTCAAGAAATAACAATGTGACCGGAGAAAAAGGAAATCTAGCAGATCACCAGTCATTTGATCCATTCATAAAATGCATAAGTGATTGATATTCTTTAAAAGCACACAATTGAGTAATTTTGGAAATTGTGTCCTAATCAATCGTAGAGATTACTGGACTAACACTCTAGCATTAAAATTATTCCATCACCCACAAAAACCATGAAAAAGAAGCAAAATAATTGTAAGCATAGATTATATAATTTTATAACTTCAGGTTGATAAGTACTTTAGTTTAGATGGAATCTGCTTCTGTGAACAGGAAGACTTCAATATTTTGCTCACAGATTCGCTACTTCGTTGTGGTTTTCATGTAAATTACACTTTTGGTTAAAGTTCAATCTTCTCAACCAATGAAATAAGGAGAAATTCCATTGTTATTACGTGTTAAGAAGTTAAGCAGGAAAGTCTGTTCGATTAGAAGTTGCACACAAAATGAACAGAAATATCTTATGACAAAGTTACCCTGGTTAGAAGTAAAAGAACAATGAAAAATATTAATGTTGTAAAACTTTCTAAACCTAACCCGATCCTATTTTATGACCCAATATTACACTCACAAACTCAGACACCTTAAATATCAGAATCCCACTATTTAGCACAATGTCCATACCAGAGCTGTGTCCTTACAGGACTTTCCGCAAACAAGTCAATGGAATGTCTTTGAAGCTTTAAGAAATGAAAAGGGAAAAAATTTCAAGGCAATGCAACACAATTAAGCTCGAAAAATGCAAATGTGAAGGTTTATGAAATGAAAAGGGAAAAAAGAACAAAACATGAAACAAACTAATTGCATGCCCATGAAATATAAACTACAGCTTTGTCTATATTAGGCTATCAGTAAATTAAACATATTTAAGATTTGGCAGAGCCAAAAATTACAATAGATGCCAATTTTAACTGGCAAGGTGTGTGCTTGTTTTGCATCAAAATTTTAACTGATCATCATTATCTAGCTAAATGAATAAGGAACCTGACTGAGACCAGGTATTCCAAAAGGTTTAGATCCATAAAATAAAACAAAAAATGAACGATATCTCCAGCAAGACATGCATCGTCAGTCCAAACTCTTTGGCTCATATTAGTTTGAACTAGCTTAATTTTGGTGTGTCATCAAGAGCAAGCACATACCTATTGGCTTCTGACACTGACAATCCCCAAAGAGCACCAGCAGCCCTTTCTTGAAGACCTGGGGAGGCGTTTGAGCAGCCTTGGGCGAGAGCAACCTACATACCCAAATGAGGTAGTTTAAACATACAGTGCAACTTTATCGAGTACGAAATTACAAAAACTGTATTTTAGCAAGTGGGAACACTTGGATTAAAAAGAACAACAATGTTAAAGTATCACTATTCCAGCTCAAATGATAAACTGTCAAAATGTTCTATAACTTTTAAACAATAAAAATTTCCGTACTCAACATGACATCCACATTATTTTTTTTCTTCACATCACTGGCAGAACCAAAAGTAGCTAAAGAGAACTTGTGTCCACATGTATCTGTAAGTGTAGCAAAAGTAGCTAAATGGACCATTTTTCAAGAATCACCAACATTCACATTTTTTTAGTCCAATTAACAAGAAACCAACTGGACCCAGATTATACTTTCGGATTTAACTTGTAATAAAGAAAATAAAAAATAAAAAACTAACAGTACATAAAACAAATATTTATGTTAGAAGGGTTTTCCCGTTCAACTTCAATATGTGAGTCCAAATTCGAAATGCCATTCAAATCATGACCAAAAATATTGATGCAGATATGAAACAGTTCTCACACAAAGAAGCTCCTAAACCATCTGTTTCAATTAACTTGCTTTGAATTTTTTGTAGATCCAGACAAGTAAAGTAGCATGTTGGTTACCCTAAACTGTGATATAGCATTTGATAAAAACTTTTTTAATAATAATGTAGCATTTATTACAGGGTAAATGAATAGTAAGTAAAACGTTCAACTCCAAGAAATACTTATCCAAGAACACTTTCTTTATTTTAGGGATTTGAATGAGACGCTAGCATGGATTCTGTTGACAATATAGGGTTGTGATTATATTCAAGGTAAATATCATACCAAGGCCTCAACGCCGCCTGCTGCAGCAATTGCTTCTCGATTTCTGTCATCAAAAGATAGATTCCACAATGCACCAGCTGCCTCTTGCCTGTTCAACAGTAAAATAAGGTATAATTTTACATTGGTTGTATAGACAGAAGCTGACAACAACAACTAATGAGTGAACTAGAATTCAATTAGTCTTATGCAATACCGCAGCTTTAAAACACAGCATCATTTTAATTAGTCTGGACAGAATTAGAGCATCTAACCCAAAACCCAGTGGTCATGAGTTGAAGAGGACCAATACATTATACACAAGGCTTTACATTGCAGATGTGGGTTATACTCTCAACATGCCCCCTCAGTGTGGCAGCCAAAAGCATAGATAACTTATATTTAGGGCATCCAACCCAAAACCAATGGGCCATGAGTGAAGAGGCCCTTAACATTGTTTAATAGTAATGCAATGCTTTGCATTCCTGAAGTGACAGATACTCTCAACAAGCCTAAAGCTTAAGCACCACACCCATCAATGGACATTCCTAAACAACTGAAAATTTCTTATTACTTTTGTTCCTTAAGTGAGATTCTATTTCCTTTTATTGTGTTGATTGGTGATGGGGAAAGAGGCAGTGGAAGTATCTTGTTCCATTGATGCATATATAAAATAAAAATTATTTAAAGAATAAAAAGTTTGCTTGAAAGAAAATATATGTCGATGACAAAATAATATCAGACTGATACAAAATCATTAAATCAAAAGACTCAAGAGTTGCTTAAAAAATAATGCAAAGAGAGGATCCAGAGTAAACTACCTGACACCTTCATGAGGAGATTGTGTAAGCTGAACAAGAGCATCAAGAGCACCTGCCTCTTGTCCAACTGCAGCATTATTACTATTACTGTCTCCATGGGCAGCCAAATTTGCCAAGGCACGGGCAGCCTGGTATAAGAAAAAGTGCATTAAATAATTTGCAATAAAGAAATACACAATGCACACATACACAAGAACACATACAGGTGCATATACAGAGAGAGAGAGAGAGAGAGAGATGAACCAATGCACGACGCACACCTGACTAAAAAATATATGACATTTCAAGAATGATATTTTTTTCAAAATAATCTACTTGGTAAAATAATAATAATAATAAAAAAGATCATGTTGGGAAATGTATCATAGATGAGGCTGAATGAGTGAAACCAATACAATAGTGAACAAAAGTAACTAGAAGAACCAGATACTATATAGAATAAGGAAAACTTTTCACTAATTTCGTGCTATACTTATGTCCATGCCATAAATTGGTACTTAGATACATTGTTACACCATATGAGCCTAACACCTAGGCAGGCTTTGCAGAACCATCACAAATAGTGTGAGATGTGAGATTTTCTGGAAAGATAGGACACACCAATCACCACAACCTGAATCTTGATGTGGTGGGTGTCAAGGTCAAAACCACAATCATCAAAACTAGCTTTGAAGGTTTCTTGGAACGAAGAATTTCCTAAAGTTTCAACCATTTGTAGCCATAGGAAAATTGTACACAGTTGAAGTGTGTTTTTGTTGAGCTGTCATTTAGATCCTAACAATAACAATGGAAAGTTTTACTACCTGCTCTTGCACTCCCTCAAACTTGCAGTTACGAGCAAGCATCACTAAAGCATGCACACCACCTGCCACTGCAACCTCTGTACTACACTTGTCATCAGCAGCCAAATTCGCCAGTGCACCAGCTGCCCGTTCCTGAAATGACACACATAGAAAGCAAGGCACAACTTAAACCACCATGCAACAGCAACCACAAGTGCCTTGCATAACATATAAGCATCATACGTAAAGAGAAAAATACGTGAAAAAAAGGTAATGTACCAGAACTCCATCACCGCCAGATGACCATTTAAAAATAAGATCAACTAAAGCTTTCACTCCACCGGCCTCAGCAATGGCACCCTGACCAGAAAAATCTAACTGATTACAAGTGAAATTTTGGGGCATAGGTGATAAGACAATAGATTGTAGACTATCAGACCTTGTGCTCTTCTCCAACAGAAAGATTCCATAGTCCTCCAGCAGCCTCTTCAGCAACCAGCCTGTTCATAGACCTTGCCAAACCCGCGAGAATATTGATCCCTCCTTCCTCAGCAACAGCTTTAGCAACATTGGCATTCACAGACAAGTTTGCTATAGCCTATTTATTCAAGCAATGAACATGAAAAGGAACGAGTCAGCCTAATTCCACATCTACATGCATGATAATCATGAATCTGTGTATCAGCAAATAACTAATTCCTATATTATAGACCATTTAATACAATAATTAGTCAAAACAGTGGATAGTCATAGTAGCACGAAACAAAAAAATTATATACCTTTGCAGCCTCTGATTGGAGCCCTTCCCGCCAAGATTTTGCTAGGTTTAAGAGAAGACGTATGCCACCATCTCGCATAACAGCTTCAGCCCTCCCGCAATCTATGCTAGCATTTTCATCATCAATAACAACAAAAGTTGCAAGTCCTGTAGCTGCCCTTTCTTGAACATCCTCCTGTGAGCTCTGCATTAAATTGAGCAACAAAGATGCACCCTGCTTGAGCCAAAAAACATCTAAACCCTGTTGATTGCTCTCGGCAATGCGCAAAAGAGTATGGGAGAGTATCCATTCAATCCAAGTCATAATGTCATTCAAGTTCTTATCCTTGTTCTTTGAATTCCTCCAATCCAGAAACACATTCTTTCCTTTCTTCGTAATGTCGACTAATAAAAAAGCTATTTCTTTCATAATATCTGTAAAAAGGGCAAGTAACATTTTATTTTTATATTTACGAGGAGCAAAGTTGCTGTCTTCTTCAAGCACGGGACAATTCAAGGCACATAAAACCTTCAAGCTCTGTGATGATGATAACAACCGTGAAACAGCAGCAGAACCAATATCAGTTCTTGAAACATCTAGCCCAATCAAGTTAGGCAGCTTATGCCAAAGATGTGAAACCACACCCCATTCCATTTTTGAGGTCCCAGCAACAGAGAGGAAACGAACTGATAAAACATTTCCCAATGCCATCTCGTCAATGTTCAGACAGTCTATGAACCCGATATCAGTCAAATTTGGACAATGCTTAGATAAAGCATTAATAGCATCAGCTTGCACATCCTTAATTCCAGAAAGTCGAAGCTTTTTCAATTTAGGACAGCAAAGAGCTGTTGCTTTTATAGCATCACTGCTGATCCTTTCACAGAAATCTGGCCCAAGCTGGAGGCTTTCAAGTGACTCGTGCCGAGCCACGATCACAGATAGAGTAGCATCAGTTATTTTTCTACAGTAATCACCACTTATTTCACGTAAATTCTTTGCCCGAAGATGCAATATTGCATCAGCAGATTCTGCCCCGCGAAACCTAAGCTTCTGAAGATTTACACATCTTGAAGTAAGTGAAGATGCCATGGTATCATTGCATTTGTGTGCGCGAAGATCCAAAGATGTCCACAAACACGACGAAATTCCAAGAACCCTCCACGTCTTGCAAGTTGAAGATAAGCTTGCCCGGTCACGATAATTCAGACACGAAAACAACTGAATGACTGTATCATCTGGCAAACCAGTCCAATCAACAACCCCATTTTGCATTGGACATGAAATTTCATCTTCAATTTCTGGATAACTAGGCAAAACCACCTTCTCCTTCCCCTTCCTAGCCACCTTTCGCCGCACCCTACGGCTCATATCTCAATCAATATACAGATGACCCAGAAACCGATAGTCCAAAACCATTCAACTTCACAATACCCAAATCTTATTACCACTGAAGAACAACGCACAGACCCATAAACATGTAACCTTTAAGCTCAAATCCCAAGTTCTAGAACCAGTAAAAAGGAACACAACAAACCCAAAAACCAAAACTGTTCCACCTTAAAAACCCTAATGCCCAGACAAAGAAACGAATTGTATATGTATATATCAAACAGAATTAAAGGTTCACAATATACAGCAATCCAAGTCCACCAATTTCAAATACCCAATTGAATCCGGTATCCGAAATGCATCACAGAGGAGGAAATTAATGGTTATTTGCAAACCTGCGAGCTGATGCTATGTGGGTTTGTCAGGATACCCTTAAATCTTCAAGCTTTCGCAAGTAAATCAAGTGCCTTGGACAGATTGTGTTGCAGGAGCTGCAAATTGATGGAGTGATGAGGGAGGGGGAGAGGAGGCAAAGCTAAGGAAGGGTCGGAGAGAATTCAGGTGTGGTTTGACAAAAGAGAGAAGAGGGAGGAGAGCATAAAAGCCAAACCCTCAAAGCATGTGTCTACCCCTCTCCCAATTAGGAATTAGGAATTAGGCTTTAGGTTCTTGGTTTTGTTTTGTGCACCAAATTGGAGAGAGAAAGGAGAAGGGTGTGTTGTGTGGAGATATGGGGATAAAAGGAGAAAAGAATTACAGCATTGAGGTTTGAGGAGCCAGAGAAGAAGAATGGTGTGAAAACTACATTAGCTCATCAAGGAGCATCAAAAATCTTCATTATATAGTTTGCAATATTTTTGGTGTTTTTGGCAAAACAAAAAACTACAATTTTTTTGGCAATTGTTGGGCTATTAATAATTGTATACAGCTTTTTTTTGCATCTTGTATTTCTTATTGTTTTAGGATAGGAAGCAAAATCTTATATTCAAGAACTATATGCAATGCTAAAATATGTGATATACAAAATTTCATTGTGTGTTCATGTGGATGATAGTAAATATAATTTCTGTCAATTTTTTATGTGTGTGTATATATATGTATAAATCAATTTTTCATTCCCTCTCTTCCTCCTCTTTGTTTCTAAATATGGATGGAATTTTTTTTAAATTTTTTTTGGATGAATGATGGAATCAATTGTGCAATATTTGCTAACAAAAGTATTCAGTTACTGAAGAAAAACGAATATACTTTTAATGTATCAATCGGAAAAAAAAAAGAATTTAGTCAAACTCATCTTTGTGTCAAAGTAATAGTTATGAATAGTGATCGACTCCCAGGGTTATAGAATCATAGGGTGAAACTTATTATGTGAAATATATTGCATAAGCAAGCATGTGAAAATTGTGGATTATGTAGGTACATATGTGAGTGGGGCGTACATTGCTTACACATCGTTTGTAAGTCTTGTTTGCTTGTACATTTTCCCTTCATATTGATTTTTATTTGGATTGCATCTCATAGACTTTTTCTAAAACAGGGATTTTTGCTTCCCATGAACAAGATTCATGTGTTGTTCTATGTGCATGTTAAATTACAGTAAAACATCTCTAAAGTAATATTCTATAAAGGAATAACCTCCTTAAAGTCATACAAAATCTCAATCTCACTTGGGACCAATTATGTATAGAAATAAACCCCACATCATAAAAAAGTTATAATTTTTTTTGGTTCTATCCTAAGGGTTTATGGTTATTTTGGTTCATGTTGAACTTTACGGCATAGGTTGTATGGTTATTTTAGAATGAATATGATGCGTGAACTAAAGTTCGTCCCAAAAATGTGGTAAACTATGAGCCCTGAGAAATTTATATAATTTTATAAGGTTTCTCTAGTGTGTAACTGTAAAGCTCACCTCTACTTTAGATTTTGCAGGTACTATAAAAGGACTATTGGATTATGATCTTATGGCAGCTTGCTTGTCTTGATTACTTCGGGAAACTAGTATTATATCAATCTACACTATTGTCGCTCTGTCTTGATAGTTTGTGAAACCTTAGAAGATTTTGGTTCCCTTGTTTAATTCTCACAATTGCGACGCTGTAATTCTTTTCAAGATTTTACATTCGACTGAATTTTTGTTAGGGTTGAAGTTTAAAACTTATTCACATTTATATGTACACAAGGCTACGAATTTTATTTCATGTAACTTGTGGGACTATGAATTTTCTTGGGCCGGAGTAAGGTGGATCAGAATACAAATACCTCAGAAGCCTGGTCATGGACTCATCGACACCGATCGGATTAAGCCACCTAAACTGACCAACGATGCCACGACATCTTGTTGGGCTTCAAAATGGTAAGCAAGGTCCTTAGGCCTCGCTGAGATCTACCATGCTAACTCCGCAAGATACAAAAATTTGATCCGACTAGGGATTGGCGTGCACCGCAAGTAATCATAATCCTAAAAGGAAGTAATATCCTATGCTAGATATCCTTTAGGACTCTCCCAGTTTAATACGGATTCTATATCCAAAAAGGACTCTATCCCGACTAGTATAAATACACTCGTCTAGGGTTCATTTATGGTAATGCATATTACGTATAATTTGCTCTCTTGCCCAATGCTTGAGTTCTAATATCATTATACTAACTTGATTGTCGGAGAGCTTTTGGCAGGTACCACACCAGTACCTTAGGTTAATCATGGTTGTTTGTTCTCTTGTGTAGGTGGCCGTTTTCGCATACTCTACCATCCACGGTGGTGCGGAATTTTGATTCCAACAATTGGTGCTTTCATTGAAAGCCAAATTCATGTTCTCGCCATAACCAGGTGCTCACCATGTCCACCAATGATAGTTCTATCAACACTGACACTAACACTCAAGGTGGAAGCAATCAACTCCTGGATAACTGAGCCACTCTGGGAAACAACTCTCCTCAAATGGGCAGAGCTCCTCCCACCACGGATCAGATTTAGGAGACTTTAACTGAGCCACTCTGTCGATGACTTTCTGAAGACTTCAAAGGCTTCTCAAGCGAAGAACCGTTCAAACCTTGTTGACTTTGAGAGGCGGATGAAGGCCCTGGGGAATGCTAGCGGAACCACTCCACAAACTTATGTTCCGGTCTCAGAACTCGAAAATCGGAGTACTTCAACTCCAGATGGACAACTGATCGAGACTTCTCTTTCAACCCAGCGGAAACTCTTTATCCGAATCATCACACGAAACAGCGTGAAGATCGAACCATCAATCATACCACCGCAGGCGAGATCCAAGTTCAACTTAACCTCGGACCTCCGAAATTGAGCCTAGGTATCTCGACTTCAACAGTTCGGAGTCATGTGAAGATCTGGAACGACTTAGGCCACTAAACTGCGGTAACTCTAGGTGTTGGTTTTCTGGGCATATTATTGGGATAATTTAATTCAAATAATTAAATACACAGCGGAAAAATAAACAATAGCATACAGTACGTTATCCCAATTATATATATGGTTGGTTGTAATTAATAATGTGTATGAGCAAAGGTAGAGAGATTTAACTTACTTGAATCATGAGCCACCTTTGTACCGCTTTGTAGGATCATCCTTGTACTTGTGTTCTTCCTCTTCATGATGAACCACGATAGAGCTCCCCAAACGTTGAGCCTCCAAGAGTATCCACACTGATACACCAATGAGGGATGATGGAGTGAGGGATTTAATTATGCTAGCAAGATCACTCACTTGGAACAACTAGGGATTTGATGCACACACAGAAGAATTTCGGTTTTAGGGTTTTCTCTCCTTTCTCTGAGGGACAAATTGAATCACTTAACTTATGAGAGAAAAGACAAGGGATATATATTGTCGAACCCCTATGTCGCATCTCCTCTAAGGTTAGGCAGCATGGACTTGTTCCATGTGCCTAGCCCAATCACTGACCCACTTTGGGTTTATGACTTAGACCCCTTTTTAATTAAACAAATCCCAATGTCTATTCAATTAAAACATGTCCAATTGGCCAAAATAATTGATCCAATATAATTATCCATTAATTATATCTCATCACCATCCATATGACGTCGTTAGTATTTTCATAGGTGTGTGACTTCTTAGGTACTAACGAAAGTCAGCAGTGAATTTCGTTTTGTAGGTTTCTACTTTACCTTCTGAATTTTGTTTTCTCTTATAGATACATTTGTTTCTTTTGGGAACTATTCCCTCAAGAGAATCAACCAAGGTCCAAATTTGGTTAGAGAACATTGAGTCAATTCTGGATTTCATGGCCACTTCGCATTTGCTCAGACATCGCCTCTTTGTAAGTTCTTGGATCATCAACAGTTTGATCATTACCTTCATCTAAGAGTACTAGGTGATCTAGCATAATTATCGTCCTAGTGGACTTACGGGTTGGTGCCCAACAATCCGCACATCTGCTCCCAACAATCAACTCTCAAGCTTCTTGCAATCAGCACTCAACACAACAGCAAAACACCCTAATTTGAAAATTGAACCCGTATTATTAGAAATTTAGAATTATGGTAAATTGAAATCCCTAATTCAAAACCCCTAATTCGAACCCTAATTTAAAAGTCATAATTTGTTTATTGAAATACCTAATTCATTTTATAAATATGAAATTGCCTACCTTTATGGCTTGAAATCCAGAGATAGAGTAGAGAGGATTGTGGTCAACGACGAGTTGATAAAGGAATGAGTGGTGGGGAGTGAAGTCGGAGAGGGTCGAGAGGGAAAGAGTTAGAGACATCTGTGTGGTTGTGTCCAGTCATGCTTGATAGTTGTGTTAATGTCTGAGAGGTTCAAGAGGGGGGAGTGTGGTGGTGGATGGTGACGCCGGAGCTCAGATAGGGTCGAGAGGGAGACAGAAGCTTCCAATGTGTGTTTGTCTGAGTACTAAGGTAGTGATGTGAGGTCGTCAGAGAGAGAATTGAGTTTTAAACAAACGGTTGAGATTCGATCTCAACCAAATCCAATGGTTATTATTAATTCAATTATATCTAAAATTATATTAAAATATTTATCAGTTTGGTTCAAGATTATCGAACAAACGATCAATGGATACCGATTACCATACCAAATATTTTGGTAGTATTTGGTTTCAGTTTACCTAATTTATTTTGGTTTGGGGTTTTATTGGTTCGGGTTCTGGGTTTTTTTCGGGTTGGTTCCAGATTTTTGAATTTTTTTTCCAACTCCTAGTTATAGTTGCCTTTGCAAAAAGAATCTTTTCAAAGTTCAGTTTGCTCAAATCCTACCTTCGATCCACATACCCTTAGTCCAAAATTGAAATAAACAAACGTTAACATATAATTCGATTGTTGAGATATGAAAAAAAAAAACCATAATAATTATTCACTTAGTCTTATTTTTTTTGTTTGAACATACATGATTGAAATGATAATTCAGATAATTAAAAAAAATATTGATAACTTAAAGTTAAGAGTGTCAAAAATGTAAAACATATGATAACTCTAGGAATCAAACCCAAGACCCATATGTAATAATAAAGTCTCAAATCAACCACTCCAACATCACACTTATGCAACCCAATTTCAATTATACTTATTTACAAGATGTAACATCCCGTTCAAAAATTTAATTTATTTTATTCCCGGAAGTGGGAAATGACGATTTTGCCCTTGGTTGACTTTTTGGTTGACTTTTGCATCGTAACTCGTACGACGCATCCAATTGTATTTCCTTGACGTGCTCGTCGATACGAATTCGTAGACGCGAGCCGTGCGTCGTTTGGACTCCGAACGAAGTTTTTGCGGACGTCGATTTTCGGCATTTCCTGTATTTCATTTTGGGCTGGGGCCCAAATGTCTGCAGGCCACGTGGGCCTATCCCAGATTTCCTGGGATTTGTCTGGTTGGGTTTTGGCTCCTTATGCCGAGCCCTTCCTTTCTTCTTCTTCCCTTGTTGTTCTGCAAGCAAGCACCAAACCATGGCCAATCTTGGCCATTTTGTCATCACCATCTTCAGTTCACTCAAATCAAACCCTGTCGAGGATGTTGAACCCAGAAACCCGAGCAAGCTTTCAAACCCAGTGAGCACCAAAATTTATCAAGGCACCCGTGCCTTTTCAGTCGAAGTTCCTCGACGACTTCAACCTCGATGGCCCTGATTCGTGCACCAATCGACTCCCCAAGGTCCCAGGGACCTTGCTCGAGCCCTGCCTGGCCGTGTTTGGCCGAGAAATGACGAACTGGAGATTGGCTCATTTGAACCCGTGGACCTTCTTCAAATTCCAACCATCTCAGGCCAGTTTTTGGCCTCCCCGTGGGTAAATTCTGTTTCTACTCATCTCTAGCTTCATTTTGGTACTTGAATCGTCCAATTTGGACTTAAAACGAGGAAGTTATGAAGCTTTGAAAATTCCCCAGAAATCCGGCCATTTTTCCCAGATTCCGGCGACGGCGACGGCGGCCGGCACGGCGGCCGGCGGCGGCGCCGGCGACCGGAATCCTGGCAGGGATGACCGGCGCTGACGTCATCGGACCAGGTTGGACCGGCATGCTGACGTCAGCAGACCGGTTCAGACCGGATTTGCTGACGTCAGCATGACGTCATCAGCTTGGACCGGCTTGAGCCGAGCCGCGTTGACCGGCTCAGCCGAGCCGCGTTGACCGGCTCAGCCGAGCCGTGTTGACCGGCTTGAGCCGAGCCGCGTTGACCGGCTCAGCGGCTCCGTTGACCAGCTCGCGCGTGAGCCGCGCGTGGAGCTGCGCGTGGAGCCGTAGGCTCCGACCTTCAAGCCGCGCGTGAGGGCGCGTGGAGGGTCCAAATTGAGTTCTGTTTTCACGGGTCGACTCGTGACGACGTGTACTACCTCGGGGTAGTATGCATATTAATTTTTGAGGTGTTTTGGACCTCCAAATTACAAAAGCAAGGGATAGGTGTATTTAATTCGTTAATTAGTAACCTTTTTGAGTTAATCATTGTACCGGTGATTTCTCATATAGGTGGGGCCTATCCAGAGGACTACCGGGGCTACCCAAGACGGGGTACTTCGACCCGGCTACGTACAGGTGAGTGAGTGGGTCTTTGTTTGATAAATGTATATCTATACATATGGTTTTCGACGCTTTCTTTAAATTGTTAGCGTACTTGCATATCATTACGTGTGTTGGAGGTAGAACACTCGTACTTTATTGCCATGCATGTTTTCATACTGTTGCTCATCAGTAGATGTATACACCCCAGGTATTAGTACTCAGTCTTGTGGCCAGGACTAGCCTTGACGTTAGGAGTAGTCACTATCAGTACCGCTACGCAGCTTTGGATCCATTGTAGGTACTAGCCTGTCTTAGGTTGCACTAGGCAACTCGGACTTGTGTGACGCACTTTGTGCACCAGCGCTTAGCGCTAGACTCGCGTCATTGTAGTACTCAGCGTATTACTTTTATACCTAGCCTGTTCATTGTGGTTTAGCCACGTGGACTTGTGTGTTTACATATGGGTGAGCAAATGTCAGTAAATTATTATCGGGGAGTACCCGAACGTTTTAAATGATAGTATTTTGAGGTTCATACCTACGGGTATGACGTATTTTCTCAATTATACATGTTTTCCAGTGAGGGGTTAGTAAACTTTTGAAAACAACGGTTTTATCAAACTTTGCTTTTTGACCCACTCACCGTTTTATGTTTTGCGCCCCTCCAGGTTAGTTGGCTGGGAGCTTGCGACGTCGTTGGCGCGGTGGTATGACAATGTAGGATTTCCTCTACGGCTGTATTAAATTTGTTTTTCGCACTCTGATTTTATTCATTTAAATATTCATTATTCTTTATTTCATCCTTCAATTTTCTATCCTTTACGTTAAACTTTCTTTTTGGCTTTCGTCACGCTAACGCGTGTCGGCCAGCACTTCCGACACCTGGCTCTTCCGGGATCGGGATGTGTCACAAGACAACACACAAAGCAAATTTAAAAAATAAAAAAGCAGAATTTGAAATTATTTTCAATTTAGAAAGAAAAAGTCGCTGGGATTTCATTCGATCTCTCTCTTTCGCTCAAACGCTCCTCTCGTTCTCTCTCTTTCACTTTCAATCATCTCGCTTTTCAGTATCCAGTCGGCGGCATGATATAATCCACTTCCATATTCTTTCAATCCTTGATTTTATTGAGACAAATAAGTGTTTTGCCATCCTTTTAAAAACCCTGTTGGTGCACAAAATCGAGTGGACTTTGGAACAACGTAAAGTGTCAAGGTGAGATGACCTTCGCTAGATTGTTCAGGTCATCAAGTGAAAATAATGTATGATGTGATAGAGATGGGAAGCAAACACGAGATGTACGTGGTTCACCCTAAGTTGGGTTACGTCCACGAAGGTAGAGGAGTTCTCATTAATAATGTAGAGTTTACATAATACATGGGATTAAGCATAATCATCATTAGTGAGTTCTAATAAGGGATTAGAGGATCTAAGATCATGAGCCCCTAATTGTGGGAGAATGATCTTCTTTTATAATTGAGAAGAGTCCCATGTTTTCGTCCGTGGTCGATGTGGGACTCTAGGAGCTTTCTCTGATGTTGACACATGTCATGTCGTGATTAGCCTCTTGGTTGGAGGGAAACTCATGTGGTTCGACAGGGGCGCCTCAGCGCAAACCTTTCAGTAAGTCTTTGAAGGTACGAAGTTGACCGATGCTTGGTAGTTTCGAGATTGGTGAAGTATGGTACAAACAGTGCTCCCCCAAGTTCTCGAGTGAGGAAAGACTTCTCGGTTGGGGACTTGTAACATTCAAGTGACCTAAGTAATCACGAAACTTTCAAGTACCGAGGTGTAGTAACATATATGGGAGTCCCCCCAAGTCTCCAATCAAGGAGGGTTGCCGAGTGAAGGGTCTTGATCTTTCTGAGCGCCAAAGTACCAAAATATTGAGTATCACCCTTGAAAGATTTGTAGTCTTGCTTCCGCGAGTGGCCCCTTGTTGGAAGCTTATAGTTGAAGCTTTTTGACCTTCGTAAGTGTGAAGCTTTTAAACCTTCGCATGTGGGAAGCTCTTGATCTTCGCATGTGGGAAGCTCTAGGCCTTCTCATGTGGGAAGTTTTGGACCTTCGCATGTGGGAAGCTCTAGGCTTTTACATGTGGGAAGCTTTGGACCTTCGCATGTGTGAAGCTTTGGACCTTCGCATGTGGGAAACTCTAGGCCTTCACATGTGGGAAGCTCTTGTAGAACCATATAAATTGGTTTTGCTTCGCACACTTGCGATCATCAGTGTGCGAAGCTTTTCCCTTGTTGGGTTATTTTCCAATTGTTGAAGGGTTGGAGAATCATATAAATAGATTTTGCTTCGCACACTTGTGATCATCAGTGTGCGAAGCTTTTCCCTTGTTGTGACACACCCCACCCTCGATACCCACGTGGATACCGAGTTTGGGCGTGCTGGCCGACACTAGTAAGTGACGAAGCCATTAAATGCATGACAACACTTAGTTAAAACGAATTAAATTACCATAAAGTTGCGGAATTCAATGTCAATATGCATATGATTCAAAGCGTACTAATTTGAAACAGCGGAAACAAAATAATAGAATAAGTTCCTAAAATCTCTATCCATAACAGGGATGAATATTATTATAGAAACTGAAAAGAAAAAGATGAATCCCTACATGGTCGGGATATATGATCAGAGCTTCCACACAGATATCTCGACTTCGCCCAATGCTCTATCACTAGGTCCTGAAGGGGGCGCAAAAACAAAGGTGTGAGTGGACGAAAATAAAAGTTTTTGCAAAACCTTTCTCTTTTCAACATAATAACCCCTATTTGAAATCCAGTAATAATTGTAAAATCATAGTATGTATCAAAACGTACTTTATAAGTATAACTAAAAACGTATAACAATATAAAATCTGTAGATCACAAGTCATATTTCCAATAGATCATTTCATCAAAAATATATCAATTGTATAGATATAGGAAAAACCAACACAGGGTATATAGGCAATCACCCATGTACGTGTTGAGGAACAGCCTCTCAATCCCCGTACAAGCACTTTACGTTATTCAATTAAATTGTACTCCTAGTACCACACACATGTAAGCACTTGCGCATTTGCGCGTCACACCCGAGTCCTTACGTAGTGGGGCCTTTTCCCCAAATACAAACATAAACGTAAGACAAGCTTGCACTAAGGTATTTACCGGACAATACCCCTGGAGTACAGTGCGTGTGACCCAAACATGTGAGACTTGTCCTACGGCCGTGAGACGGTACTACAACGTAGTGAAAGCATACCAAGTGTGTTTGAAAACATACATACATATATCATGTGTAGAAGTGAAGAATATCATATACTTCATAAATTCCCAAATATTTAAACGTTGTATAATCGAACATAATCATGCTTAGAAGCCATAAAATTAAATATCAATATATCCAATGATATTCATCTCTCAAAATCATTTCATAAAATATATATATATCAATATATCTTAGAAGCCATAAAATCAAAATATCAATATGTATACAGATTGATAATAAATCAGAGTAACACAACTAATCTTGCTTGTACTTACGTACAGGCGTATTCGAGATGCAGTTCAAGATAAATAAGAACAGAAATATAGCTTGAAAGTAGCAAATAACAATCCAAGGAAAACGATAACTGAAAGTAAACAACCAAAGAATACTGGAAAGCATCAACTCACATTTATAAATCTTCAGAGACAGAGTTACAAACAGGAGTTTCAGGAAAACTTTCTTGCAGGAAGTAAACACTCTCACACTTGCAGTAATTGAAACACTCTCACACTTGCAGTAATTGAAACACTCTCAAAGAAAATAAAATTCTAAAACTTGAAACTTGAAAACTTCTGAACTTAAGACTTGCTGAAAACAAAGGAGAGGGGCTCCTTAAATAGGCAGAGGCAGAGGAAGGTCAAGGCTCGGGGTCAACAAAGGCAGCCTACGCAAGTGGGCGGCATCTTCACCTTTAGAGATAGCTGGAGACATTTTTGACGATCCAGAAGCAGCCGACGCAAAACAATAAAACTTAAAAGAAAAAGTGCAACAGGGAAAGCACAAGAAACAAAACAAAAGTAAAAGCTACAATGGAAAGTAGCTGAATTATTACAAAGTGAAGCACTCAGGAACTCAGTGCTTGATGGGTGGAAAGATGCCATAGCAGTCGTCTTCATTGTTGTCGTAATCATTGTCTTCAAGGGCTTAAGACGAAGAGGACTCAGTGGCCATCTCAGTGTCTTTGTCAACTTCAAAGAGTTCGAGCATCTTTTTCTTCAAATCTTCTCGAGAAGTTGAACCAGTGGACCTGACTAGGGATAGGATTAGATCTTCCTTGGCAGATGAGGATTGTGATGAAGAGGGCGCATCAGTCTGAGTAGGATTACAGATTAAGCGAATATCTTTACAATGGAATACAGTAGGATCCAGATGAGATATTATAAATTTATCCCACCATCTTACATTGATATTCCTTACAAGATGCGGAATATAAATTAAGGACTTTTCTTCATTCTCATCAAAGGCATAAGACCACTTTAGAATCCAGGGCAGTTCATACAGGACCATAAACCACATAAACACGAATCCTTGATCAGGAAAGTCTTTATTTCTCTTTCTAAAAATGTTTTCATAGGTAAATTTCACCTCTTTAGGAAAGAAATCAACAATGGGACCCCACACCAAAAACCAGTCTTTAAACCAGTTGGGTAGTTCTTTCAGAACTGTCAGTTTAAATTGTAAAAACCAGGTGTGGGTATATCTTATGTTTTGAAAACAAAGAACATTTTTCCAGGCTTCGATGTAATCGAAAAACGTGTAACCCCTGGGCCTAAAATCAGGATTTTGCAGGAAAAACATTTTGTATGGGCTATCTCCCCACTCT
Organism: Gillenia trifoliata; assembly: GCA_018257905.1. Lineage (NCBI taxonomy): Eukaryota > Viridiplantae > Streptophyta > Magnoliopsida > Rosales > Rosaceae > Gillenia > Gillenia trifoliata. The sequence continues at coordinate 10,925,288 of CM031086.1, forward strand.
TTCAGAGTAATGACATTTAAAATAATCAGTTTTGAAAATGCGATCATATGTTTGTTATCACTGCGATAACGATGCAGAATGCTAATGGAATTAGTTTCAACCAGAAGACATTCATACCAGAACCTAGTTTTCAGGCCTTGTTTCAGATGATCTTTCAGATAAAACTCAGTGACCTTTTTAGGCTCAATCAGCCAGTCAGAAAAATCAATAATTTGCAAAGGGATTTCTTGAGTCCAATGAAAAGGATTTTTGTTTGTACCTTTCTGTTTACGGATGTCAAATGGTTGGGCTTTGGACAAAGGATTGGGAGATCCTTTGTGATTTGGGCCAGATGAGGATGCAGGCTCAATAATCTCGATTCCTTGAGAAAAAGGTACAAGCTGACTATTCCTCCCCCTGCAAAAACAATTGAAGGAGATAAAACAACAGTTTTTGCAGTAAAAAGGTAAAAAATAGAAAGTAAGACTAGAAGGTCGCTTTCGAAAATAGGAACTGCAAATATTAACGAAAGTAACTCCTTCTAGAGTAGTAAATAAAACAAAACAATATCAAGGCGAACTCGTGCTGCATGAACCGTTAATAGTAATGCCGGTTCGTTCAAACTCTTGCAGAACGTGCTCGTTCAAACCTTGACCACTGAACAAATGAGGAGTCTCAGCTTCAAGCCTACTCTTCCTAAATTTAATCTAGTCAATTTTGTCAAGACGGTTTGAATGGACAATCCTGTGAGGGTTACAACGAAATCCACCAGTACAATTGGTTCTTGCACAGATATGGCAAACCGCTAGCCGTCTGGCTCTTCTTTTCTTCGCCATGGTACTTCGTCCGTACAACGTATCAGCTTGCTTGGCATGGAGCTCAGCCTTCCTGATCCTTGTAGCATAGGCAATGATTTCAGCTCGCACACCTGCTGGTATATACAAACGTCCTAGAGCAATACTGAACCAAAACAAACGTTTATAAAATAAACTAAAATTGCTTGGATCTTTAACGTCTTCCATGCACAAGACGAATTTCTCAGTTACAGGATTAATAATAGAACTAATACATTGGTTTTGAGAAAACTCAAACAAAACATTAATTCCATCAATTTCAGTTTTAATTCCTGTATCAGAGACTGAGAATGGGTAAAGCATTTTAATAAATGGAGCTCCTAGGATAACCGGATGGCTTAAACCTTCTACCATCACAAAGGGTGTTGCAAAGCAGACTCCGTCTTGAAGGACTGCGATATCAGAAGCCTCATACTCAATCTTTACCTGCTGGTTATTAGCATTTCTTAGACCTTGTTTGGTTTTCGAGAAGTATTTCATGGGTATCACCCCTTCTCTTATACAATTGAAGTCTGCACCTGTGTCAAGTAAAGTCTCCATAGAAAACTTAACAACATTGTTAACAACAAAGGTTATAACAGATAACCATTTCTGATTAGAGCAGGTATCATTATTATTAACATGTTTTAACACAGAGATTTCGCCTTTAGGTTCAAATTCAACCTTCTCATTATTTTTAAAAACTTCAAGCATTGTATCTAAGTAAGTTTCAGAATCAACTTCACTTGGTTCACCACTAGAAGCCTGTTCTTCCAGTGTTTGAACCTTTACCTTTAAACTGTTCAGCTCTTCTCTAATGCTTTTGATCTTCTCTTGTAGTTCTGCCATGGAAGATTCTTTCTTAGCCTTCTCCTGTATTCTGTCGAACACAGTCTTCAGACTATAGGTAGAAAACTCCTTCTTCTCCTCGGGTTTGGCCACCTGATTCCCTCTTGCTATCTCCAAATAGGTTGACAGCTTTTCTTTTCTTTTGTCAGGATCATCAATTTCTCCTATTAAGTCAAGCACTAAAGAGTCTTCATTAGTCAGAACACAAAGATGTAAATTATTACACTTACATTCATCCTCTGTGCTGCTTTCATCGGTTGCTGTTTTGAATAGTTCTTCGTTTTCAAGGGCTACGATTTCATTATCAGAATTCTCAGAGGATGAGGATTCTAACAGTAAACCTCGTAGCTATTCCTTCAGGCTGTCATCTACAGAAAGATTGTTAATCTTGTCCTTCATCCTGCATTCGTTAGCTTTATGACCGTATTTACCACATTTATAGCAAACAAATTTAGAATTCGAGGATTCTCCAGACTTTCTGTTCTTACCTATCTTACCCTTTTGGAACATTCTAGAATTTGGGCTGGGCCTATCATCCCTGTTGGGCTTATGAAACTTACGAGTCCTTGTTTTCTTGACGAGCTTTGGTCCAGGTGGTTTCTGGACGGGCTGAAACCCAAACTGTTCACAAAAGTCTCCAAGTTCTCTGGTCCCTTCAAGCCTTTGCTTCTTCAGCTGACTTCGTAATTTCAAATCGTTGCACAGTGCTAAACCTTCAGCACAAATTTCCGCGGTTAGTTCACCATAGGTATAGATATCGTACCTGAGATGTCCTCCTCCCTTGTTTTTCAGTCTCGTGCGAACTTTATCAGCAAACAACGAAGGTAGTCCTGACACAAACTTCTCTTTCCAGAAGCTCTCATTACAATATGAACGAGTAAAAACACGAGAATAAAAAACATCTTTGTACCATCTAAAATGAGATAGTGTGGGACATTTTAAGTTTATCAACAATTCTCGAGTCTTATCATCATGATTTTCAGTTGTTCCCAAAAAATGAAGAATGATAGTGTATACTAAAGTATTAACAGCATCTTCAGTTCCATCTTCATGGACTGAATCCATTACCTGGCTTCGAGCAACGGGACCTAAATTAAAATCCCACCAACCTCTTAGCTGACCAATGAATCCTGCCACGATTGCATGTGCAATTACTCTATCCGATGCAGTGTTCATTTTGGCTGCGGCGGCGAACATCATCATGTGCCTCATGGTATTGAGGACCTGGTAATCACTTTGTCCGTCTATGTTCCATTCAACGATAGACCTTCCGTCGTAGTGTACCTGACTCAACATATCATTTTCTTCAAACTGAATATCAACAGGAGTGGGTCTAGGATAGTAATTCTTAGTATTAGTAGTTGATCTCACTTTCCTACCATAACCCATTCTATTTACTACCATTTCAGGATTAGTAAATTGTGATTCAAACTCAGCTATTGTTTCTTTGGTGATAGCCGAAACACTAGCTTCCTCATTTTTACCCTTACCTGCTGCTTTTAATTTTTCGGCTAACTCTTCAAAAGAAATCTCATCACGCCGTCTTGTATTAAAACCTTCAAGGTTGATTACAGTAAGACTTACCATTGGTCTTTCGACCTTTTTTCTTACCTCTGTGGAACTATGGCTGCTAGAATCATCATTTTGCAAGGACGTTTCTATTCTAGAAGTCTGTCGTCCCAAAGACTGCAGGAATAGATTAGTATAATTATTCTGCTGTATAACAGTAGATAACTCACCTATCCTTTCTTCGCTGGTGTCCTTGTAAGGGGCAGCAAGGTTTCCTTGATCATTGATGAAGATTGCCGTTTCTGGCGGGTGGATGGCCTTTTGTTCTTTACCTTGTCTCGTGTTATAGGTCCTGAAAGGGTTATCAATAACACTAACATATTCCATGTATTCAAGTAATTCTTTTCTTTTTGCAAAATCAGCATACCAAAGGAAAAAACAACAATTGATTTGTTTTGCCTTCATAAAACCATGATGCTTTTTATGCAACCATCTCACATTTTCTTCATCATATGTGCCTTCTATCCAGGCTCTTTTGCTCTTGTTATTAGCATGTATGTAATTTCTAGTATGAAAAGGATAATCAATTGTAAACTTGGAAATCCTAGAAATCACATTAATCGTGGAGTCCCCATCACTCCACACAGGCTCTGGCTGAATCGGGTTTCTCCAAGCCAGGTGATCTAGAGGTTCTTCTTTGTAGCAGGGAATCTGGATATGTTGTTCCGTTCTTCGTAATCCTGCTAAAATATTTGGGTCTGGTTCTGCATCCAAAAGGTTAGCAGTTCTGGATGAAATAGACCTTAATAAAGACGGGTTCGCCGTCCTAAAAGAATCTACGCTACATCTAGAAGAGTCAACACTTACTTTAGCAGACCGAGTACTTGAAAATCTTACCTCTACGTCTCCATCTTCGAACTGATTGATGTCCGAAGGTTCTCGATTCTAGAGAGGCCTTATTGGTGCTGCTTCCGGCAACATCCATCTTTTAGGCAAGGTGATCTCATTCCACCTTATGAGTTTGGGTACCACAGTGTTTGCCCTGCCAAGGTTAGCTTGAAAAAGAGTTGTTTGACCTTTTTGGTCCATAATCTTGGCTCTAGGGGCCACCGTATTCATTGCTTTACAGCAAATACGATAGACTACAGCTAGATTATGTGACCCTTGGTCCATATCATAACCTTGCGTATGTATACTTAAAGAAAAGGCTTTTAGGATACCGGGATCAGTTAAAGAGACAGAGAAATTAGGATAACAATTAAAATATACGGGTCCTTCGCTAAGAGAAGACTCAACCAATCCTAGCATAGAATCTATATATTTTCATAAATATATATATATATATATAAGCATGCCTCAAAAACATTTAAACTTATGTAAGAAAACCATTTCATAAATATTTTCAAGCATACAAACCAAGTATGAAAACAAAAGTCCACTCACAGGTGATCGGGAGTGAAATCTCCCTCGGTGTTGCCCTCCTCGAAGTGTGGCGCCGAAGAATTACCTATTTAATATTAGGGGAAAAATTAGAACCTCCCTAATATAAATTAATATAGGCCCTATAGAAAAATATTCCAAAAATAATACTATTTTAGCGAAAACGGGCTCGAAAAACGATTTCTGGAGCCTGAAAACCCTACAGCCGCCGTCCACCGTCGCCGGCGCCGCCGTACGCGCCGGGAAACGGTCAGACGCGCCGCCACGCGCCAGGAGGTGGCCTCACGCGCTGCCACGCGCCGACACGTGTCGCCACGCGCCGACACGTGTCGCCACGCGCCGACACGTGTCGCCACGCGCTGGCACGTGTCGCCACGCGCTGGCACGCGCTCGGTGACGTCATCCCATGCGCGGCTGACGTCAGCACCGTTAGTTTTAACGGAATATACCTTTCTGATGGAATATTCTGACACCGTTAGGAATATTTTGACGCTGTTAGGAATATTTCGTTACCGTTGACGGAATATTCCTCTGTCTTCTTCCCCTCGCCGTTCGCCGGAGCCGCCGCCGGCGCCGCCGTCCTCCGCTGTCTAGTTCGCCGGAATTTTGGGAAATTTTCCGAATTAATTCCAAAACTTCAAAAATTCATAACTTCTTCGTTCTTTGGCCAAATTTAACATGCCATATATCAAAATGAAGGTATTGACGAGTAGAATATTTTCATACCAATTTGGGGCCGGAAAAATGGCCGGAGATGGCCTGAAATTGGCCGGAAAGCTTCAGAAAACCCTAATTCCTTTCTCCTCCAAAACTGCACCAAATTGGACGTTCTTTATATCGATTTAAACCTACTCAATCCAATAAAACCAATGGTAATGGTCTCGAGGCTTACCTTGGTCTGGTTTGTACAGGAAATTGACGGACAGTTTGCCGATACCGTTCCGACGTCGGTTTGATCAATCGAGTTCGAGTTTGGAGATTCTAAGATCATAGCCTCGTCCAGAATGACGAGACGATCGTGATGGTATGGATTTTGGGCAACGGTTTAACGGTTTTGTGATTCGTCCAAAGGTTAGGGTTTCGGTGAGGTTTTTGGCTTAGAGAGAAAAGTGGAAGAGAAAGAGGATGAGAACGTGCAGAATGAATGGGGAAGGGTTGACTGCACAGCAGCCAGCCAAAAACCCTAATTCCAACTTACAGAGTAAAAATTACTAAAATGCCCCTACACTTTAAAGTTTCGTAAAATGTTCGTTTTAACTCCGAATTGAGTTCCGCTTGCGTCCACGCGTTCGTATCGACGAGTACATCATGAATATGTAGAGAAAAAAATTTTCACATGTCATCTCAAAAAGTCAACAAAAGTCAACATTGACCACTAGGGGTATTTTGGTAATTTTGCATAAAAATTTGGGACGGGTTGTAACATGTTGGGTTATTCTCCAATTGTTGAAGGGGTGGAGAATCATATAAATAGATTTTGCTTCGCACACTTGTGATCATCAGTGTGCAAAGCTACCTTTTGATTGCCATTGTTGTTCTTTGCTTGAATTGAAATGCTAGACATAGCTTGAAGCCTTCGTTGGCCTACAGGAGTATCACACACACCGAAGCTCTTGTTAGCTTCCTTCGCACTTGTTGAAGCAAAGAAGTAATGTTGAAGCATTTGTCTTCGGAGTTCTTGTAAATGTTAGAGTAGAAAGTGCTTACAGCTTCGAAAAACCCATAAATTAGCTTCCTTCGCACCATACCCCTTTCAATGATGCCTTTGGGAACCCACACCAGGGTTGATGTGTTTGCATTGTTGAAGAGGGAAATGTCCGAAGTTCTCGCGAGACCATATAAATTTAATTTTTCTTTATTTGGTCCCTTGCTAAACCCCAGTGAAGGTTTGAACTCGTTCTGGTGCGTTGAACCTTGATGGTGTCTAAAGCTTGATGAAGAGCTTCGAATTGAAGTACTTGTTGAGTGCCTTGAAGCAGATGCAAGATGGTCGAAGAGCTTTGGCAAGTGACCACCATGATATTGCGATAGATATGTCGATGACATTAATCTTGTAAAAATTTGGCCATTGTATACCATGTGTAGGTTTCTAGGTTAGTAAAGCTTATAACTTGTCGAAGAGAATTGTAGGCAATATTAAGTTGACACATCATGTATGTGTTGAAGCCCTCGTTGGCTTGTTGAAGCATTGCACATATATTGAAGCCCTTGTTGGCTTGTTGAAGCATCACACATACATTGAAGCCCTTGTTGGCTTGTAATAATACTCTTTGTTGTTGACTATTACCTTTGTTGGGCTTAAGTGCTCTCCTAGTTGAGTTGAGTTAAGCTTGTTGACCTTTTGAATTGTAGGGCTTGAGGGTTTTCCATTGTTTGTGAAAGCAAAGAGTTCATAGGTACGAGTTGTACCATTCCCCACCTAGTTGGTAGGAAGAACGTAAGTTCCTTTATCACCTGGTTGGTGGAATGGATAGCAGGTTGCTGAAGGATAAAAAAAAATATTGTTTAAGGTACAAATTGTACCATTCATCACCTAGTTGATGGAAAGAATGGCGAGTTGCCAGAAAACAATGAGGCACATGCCGAAGGGTAAAATTGTTCATTAGAGTTGTACCCTTCATCACCTAGTTGGTGATGTGAAGGTGAGTTCCTTCATCACCTAGATGGTGGGAAGAGTGGCAAGTTGCCAAGGTGCAATGTAACACATGTCGAAGGGCAAAAATATATGTTGACACCTTTCTGAAGCTCAGTTGGCTTATGTATGAATGTGTTGAAGGTATGATGTTTATGATGAATGACATGAGTGATGCTTATGACATGAGTGATGATCATGTATGCATATTGCTTATGAATGTTTTGCTATGGAATCCATTGTTTTGATATATGACCCAAGGTTTGAGCTTAATGAAATATATGAATATGCATCAGAATATTACTTTTTTGGCTAACCATGTTGGTTGTACCACTTAGTTTTATTTACCTTGAGTAAAGTATGCATGTTGAAGCTCTGAGTTAGAGTATATAGTATCGTACATGTGTCTGGATGGTCAAAACCTTTTCACTTGGTAGAGCTGAGCTTTCACTTCCTACATGCTGGAGGGAAAGGGTCATAGAGGGGCTCCCTTGATGTATACATCTTTGTTTTGACAAAGGCATGATTGTAAGCTTTAGTCATCACCTCGGAGTAAGTCTTCCAAGTATTGGCACTGATCATGTATTTGAAGAAACACTCACGCATGCTCGCTGTGAAGGCTTTGAGGGCTGTATTTTCATCAGCTTCGGCGCAACAAGAGTACTCGTGGCTAAAGCGACCCGCATATTTGCGTAATGACTCGTCAAACTTCTGGTGGATGGTGTACAAGTCATCTGCAGAGTGCAAGCGATCAGTCTGGAAGATATGTTGAGCCACGAAAAGTTTCCTCAGTTCGTCGAAGGAATCCACCGTCTCGGGTTGAAGACGACAGTACCAGTTAAGGGCTCCACCACAGAGAGTGGAGGGAAAAAGAAGACATCGATCCTCATCACTATGCATGAGATACGCCATAGTAGACTCAAAAAGGTTAAGGTGTTCAATTGGATCTTCTTTTCCGATATACAACTATAAGCCAAGCTTTTGTTTCGTCTTTGCTTGGAGAGAGGTGCTAAGGATCCTCCTCGCTTCCCATGTTGGAAAGGGGTACTCGGTCAAATGGGAAGGTATGAAAGATAAGATTAAGCTTGGTCAAGGTGGTGAGAGTAGAAATCAGTGTTCGTTTCCCACAGACGGTGCCAAATATTGATGCACAAAATCGAGTGGACTTTGGAACAACGTAAAGTGTCAAGGTGAGATGACTTTCGCTAGATTTTTCAGGTCATCAAGTGAAGATAATGTATGATGTGATAGAGATGGGAAGCAAACACGAGATGTACGTGGTTCACCCTAAGTTGGGTTACGTCCACGAAGGTAGAGGAGTTCTCATTAATAATGTAGAGTTTACATAATACATGGGATTAAGCATAATCATCATTAGTGAGTTCTAATAAGGGATTAGAAGATCTAAGATCATGAGCCCCTAATTGTGGGAGAATGATCTTCTTTTATAATTGAGAAGAGTCCCATGTTTTCGTTCGTGGTCGATGTGGGACTCTAGGAGCTTTCTCTGGTGTTGACACATGTCATGTCGTGATTGGCCTCTTGGTTGGAGGGAAACTCATGTGGTTCGGCAGGGGCGACTCAGCGCGAACCTTTCAGTAAGTCTCTGAAGGTACGAAGTTGACCGGTGCTTGGTAGTTTCAAGATTGGTGAAGTATGGTACAAACAAACCCAATTCTCTCTCTTTCCTCGACAATCTTGTATACCAGAGAACGATGATAATAAAAAAAATGTGAAACTCAATATGTTTGATTAAGGTTACAAAAGACTTATAAACGTTGGCCCTTCGAATTATCCGTTATAACATGTTATTAAATGTTATAACAATAGTAATTGTTAAAAGAAAGGCTATAACGAGGCTACAGTCAGAACTTTTTGACGATGAGGGTGTCCCGTATTCAAGGCGAAAATCTCTTCTAGTTAACCCTCTGAATCGAAAATCAGATCGTTGTTGTAACATGCATACTCCTCCTATATTGAGTCCAACGCCCGTGATCAATATCTTAATCATTAAATTTGTTACAGTTACACCACCGACATAATATTATATTATTATCGTCAAAGTTACACTATCAACTTTGTTGATTACAACACAGATGTCGTATGACAATATAGAGGTAGGATATTACAATAACAATGTTCATTATTACATAGATTACGTAATATAACATTGTAAATGTAGGTTATTACACAACATCGTAACATACAACGTTCGAATTACAACAAAGATACGATTACACTATGATGGTTCAAACTTACACTCCAAGGTTACATAATGATGATAAGGTTCAAGTTAATAACAAAGAATGACATGGTTATTACTATAACAAGGTTGGTAGTTACATTGTCGACGTTCTGTTACATTGTCAAGGTAGGGTTTTGTACTTCAACGTGGTTGAATTACAAAGGAAACATTTATTATTACACCACGGACGTACTGTTACAGTAAAAACGTAGGATATTACTAGGGGAGATAATGAAATTACACAACAACATAACATACAACGTTTGAATTACAAGAAAGGTATGGTTACACTATGATGGTTCAAAATTACATTCCAATATTACATAATTATAATAAGGTTCAAGTTAATAACAAAAAATGACGTGGTTATTACTATAACAAGGTTAGTAGTTACATTGTTGACATTCTATTACATTGTCAAGGTAGGTTTTTGTACTTCAACGTGATTGAATTATAAAGTTCACGTGTATTATTACACCATTGACGTACTATTACAATATAGATGTATGTTATTACTAGTGAACATTATACACTTACACATCATCGTAATCATGTTACAATATGACGTCAACATACAAGGTTTGAGGTAAGGTTACACCATAATCGTTCAAATTTACACTCCAAGGTGACATAATTATCTTAACGTTATATTGAATTACACCAACTGACATTGGTATTATAATACCAAGGTTGCCTATTACGGTGTGGATGTGAGGTTACAAAGGAATCGTTCAAAGTTACACTCCAAGGTTACCTAATTATCTCAATGTTACCTTGAATTACACCAAAAGACGTTGGTATTACTATACTAAGGTTTTCCTTTAAGGTGTGGACGTTAAGGGGTGTTCGTGTGAAAGTGAATTAAAACTTTAAGGGGTGCTCGTGTAATTTCTCAAACCCGAGGAGTTTTGTGAAATTCCTTCGGTGCTCCTCTCTTATTTCAATGTAAAATTGGTATTTCTCAAACCTGAAGAGTTTTGTGAATACTCTACGACATGATCAAGGAATCCTCAGCTGGGGTATTAAGTATGATCGAGAATATATTCTTAATAGCTTAAGGGTAGTATCATGTATGTATAAAAGAGTCATATTAGGGGTTTGACATAGACTATCCATACCTTAACAATGTGATTAAGAGTATTGTGTAGAAAGTAGGAACGAGCCTAGCCTTGGCTGGGTTAGGCTTTAACCCAACTGAAATCTTTAGTCCCCAACCGCTAACTACACATTAGCCCCACTAACCCACCCAAAAATCTAATTACCCATCCCCTTCCAACAAAAAAATAATAATAGAAAAAGGAAAAATCACTTAGTTCACACGTGCTCTTTATATATGCCGTCAACTGACTTTCTTTGTTTAATTTGTAGGGTTCATGCTTTCTCTTTTTTATAAAAATTGGGCAATTACCAATTGGAAATATGCCACCAAGCTACAATTGGAAATTTAACTATAAATTTTTATTGCTTTTTTAAATTTGTGCAATTAATAAATTTAATTATGAATTCATAAATTCTTAATGTAGTTTTATATATGTTATACTTGAAGCCATTAACAGGTTTTACAAAATATGAAAAATGTCATAGAAACAAATGAGATCCTATCAAAATTTAGAAAAATCACTTCACTAATGAAATTCGGCTTTAAAGTTTAGTCCACCCAAGTTTTGAATCCTGGATCCGTCCCTAGTAGATAAGGATCGTATTGCATTGTAAGTTGCAATTGAATAGGTTCTCCTCATACGACTTGAGGACTATGATATACGGCTAGGTGTCACTCATAGTCAGTGAGCCTTGAAGAGTGAAATAAGCTCTTCACAATAAGGTGGATTAAAAGGTTGGGTTTTAATTCGTCAAAATGATCAAAAAAATTTTGCATCATCTCACAGACTCATCAATTAGAACCTAATGATCGCACACCCTATTCTTTGTGTGAGATGACTAACAAAGTGTTGAGACGATTAATGTGAATAATTGTGCAGATGAAAAGAAAATTGATGAAATAATTAATTGGAATAGTGGTTTCAAGTCTAGTTTGGGCTTCAATATGATTTCGGGTTGACCTAGGCACATTGGGCCCAAGCCCACTTAGACTACATTAAGTCATTTGGTGACTTAAGTTGAGAGAAGGCCCAAAAGGCCTAATGAAACCCTATGGCCGGTTTTGTTGGATTTCCGGGCATATTATTGGGATAAATTTAATTCGAATAATTAAATACGCAGTGGAAAAATAATAAATAACATACAATATGTTATCCCAATTATATATCTAGTTGGTTGTAATTGATAATGCAACAAATAAAGATGGTGAAGAGATTAACTTACATGAATCCTTAGCCACGTGCATGCCACTTGATAGGATCAATCTCGTGCTCAATCTTTCTCTTCATGATTCATCACGTGAAGCTCCCCAAGTGTTGAGCCTCTAAGAGTATCCACACTTATAAACTAGCAACAGATGATGGAGAAAAGGAGATCGGTTTCTAATTTAGGGCTAGCTTGAAGTCAGGCTACATGTGGTTTGTGGCAAGGATGAAGGGAAAGAAGAGATCAAGGGAAAGGAACTTGTCGGTGCTTTGAATGTTGCTGGGATATCGAGAGGAAAAAGGTGGGGCAAGAAAAAAACTCTAAAACCTCACCTTAGTTGTTTTTAAGTGATAAACTAAAGTTTTGGTTTTTAAGAATAGGCCCGCCAAATGCAAATTTTCAATTTGGAACTCAAAAACTGTTTTTGAGTTTAAAACAACGGATCTGAGTTGAATACCAATCGGGCCCTTAAATTTCTCTGTGAAAATTGCAACTTGTTTGAGTCAGTTGCAATATTTCTTTTGGATTTTGGTTACTTGCATTTCATTATTTGTTGCTAATTTGGAGCGAATTTGTTGAGTTATATGTTTTTAGGGTGCTAATATTTCATTTCATTCAAACTCATAAATTAATTCATGGCTTGGAATAAATATTGATGTGGGTTCGTGAGGACACTAGCCTCCATGAGTTCATGGCAAAGAGGAGTTCAAAGTTAACTTGCAGTTTTGTTGTGGATTTAGACACTACAATGTGGTTCCGTTTTTTGTGTGGATTGACCCCATATTGCACATATGTTTTGATTAGTTACGTCTAATATTGGATTTTTGTTTCGATATACCTTTCAAATATTGGATTTGAATAATTTGACTATAATAAAACAGAGATTGCAAAGCAGAGTCTAAGGTAACAGATTCTGCATAATATAAATTGCAATGTAGTGTCTGAATTTGTTTTGACTTATTCCAAAACATAAGAAAAATATAAGAGTGGGGGTGCCAGCTGTAGTGACATATTTTGTAATTTTTGTTTATTTTAAGAGCATTAGCTAATGTACCACAATACATGATTGACCTATTCATAATTAGCATAGATCTTGTTGATATATTGTTAACATTGTGAATTTTTATTAATATTTTTAAAAAAAATTACCCTAAAAAAACACCCAAAGTCAATCAAAATTCATGACTTTTTAAAATCATTTAAAATCATGAAATTTTGCATACCCCTAATTTTTTTGTAAACTCTAAAAAAGTTGTAATTGAATACCATATTATTATTTTGACTTTTTAGAGCATCTCCAAAGGAAATGTCACATGTGCCAACTAGGACTAAAAGACAAGAAGGACTTACATGAAACGAGTTCACCACCACGTGGCGTCTCTTATTCAATAAGGCACTCTTATGTGCAAATTTTTTCTCCGCATGGCAATATTTTGTTGGATTGGGACACCACATGGCGGTGAACCTGTTTCATGTAAGTTGTTCTCCTGAAAAACATCAAGGTTTCCTCCAAAGGAGATTCCATAATTGACGTGGCAACTGAGTCATTTGACTTGTTGCTTTCTAGCAGTCATTTTCACAACAAACAAAGATGGAGTCAATTTTGTTATTTAAAGTGTGGGGTCTCATAATTCACCAATAAAATACAACTTTTAAACTATTCTAATGTAACATCCCGCAAAAAGTTTGTTATAAAATAATTCTCAGGGGATATTTTGGACACGTGCTTGTTATTTTGTACACGGGACCGTGTAATTTCTGTTTTTGGTGGAAGCACAATACCCCCAAAAACCAAAATATCTCACTTTTCCTCCCTCTCCCCATCATTTTATTTCTTTATTTTCATTTCTCTCTCTCTCTCTCTCACCGTGTGTGCACAGTGCATGTCGACGAAAACTCGTCGAACTGAGGCAATCCAAAGTCACCACCATCTTTATCTAGACGCTCTGGACTCAATGGTGCTAACCGTTTGCCCAAACTCCCAACCGTTTGACGAAAAAAGCACATGGAAGAACTAGACATTCCCGATGATTTACTCGCCATTCTAGACCGAGGTGAGGTTTCTAACTACTACCATTGGATTCCTCTCGTTGAGTAGATGAATTTTCATATGTCATTTGATTGATTTGGTCGAGTTTTTACGTAGATCAACGAGCTACAATAGCCGCTGTCTTTCGAGGGAAATATAGGTCATTTTCTGAGCTTTTTCAACCAAACCAAAGGTATACCGTCATTCTACTCATCTATAGTTACAGCGGCCCTGACGACGATCGACTCGAGTTACAGCAGCGACCGGTTCAGACAGGCCTGAACCCAGTCTAAACCAGCCTGTGACGTTAGCACCCGGTTTAAACCTAGAATATTCTCAAGTATATTCTCAAGTATATTCCTTTAACGCTGTTAGGAATATTCTGTTAGATTTGATGTCAACTGACGCCGTTAGTTGACTGTCAGTTTGACCCAACGCGTGAAACGCTGTTAGGAATATTCTGTTAGATTTGATGTCAACTGACGCCGTTAGTTGACTGTCAGTTTGACCCAACGCGTGAGAGTGGAGTCGTGCGTGAACCGCGAGTGGGCCGCTTGTGGGGGCGCGTGGGGCATTGTTTTTTACTTCCGTCTACGCAAGGCGACTCGTGACGACGCGTACTACCTAGGGGCAGTACGTATGGTATTTTTCAGAGTGTTTCGGACCTCCGTGTTGAGCAAACAAGGGTAAGTGCCGTTAATTAGTTTAATTAGTAACCTTTATGAGTTTAATCATTATTATAATGATATCTCATATAGGTGAGACTTATTTAGAGGACTACCGGGGCTACCCAAGACAAGGGGGCTACGGCCCGGCTACTTACAGGTGAGTGAGTGGGTATTTGTTTTGATAAAAATATTATTATGTATGGTTTTTCACTAGTTTCTTTAAATTGTTAGCACGACGCATATAATATGTGATTGTAGGAGGTAGAACATCCGTATTATATTTGCCATACATTTTTCTATAATGTTACTCATCAGTAGATGTAGAACACCCATGTATCAGTACTCAATCCTATGGCCAGGACTAGCCTTGACGTTTGGAGGTATCACACCCAGTACCGCTACGTAACTTTGGATCCATTGTAGGTACTAGCATGTTCTAGGTTGCACTAGCCAACTCGAACTTGAGTGTGACGCGCTTTGCGCACAACGATTAGCGTTAAACTCGCGTCATTGTAGTACTCAGCGTATTTCTCATATACCTAGCATGTCCTCGTAGCTTATCTACTTGGGCTTGTGTGTTTACATATGGATGAGCAGTCAGTCTGATTTTCGGAGAGCACCCGTGATCTGAGCATTCAGTTTTGTTTTCGAGCAATCCATTACGGTTTTACCATTGGTTTTCGAGGAGTACCCGTTTTACTATTATAGTATTTTGAGGATCATACCGGGGTGTATGGCGTATTTTTCAAAAACTATACATGTTTTCCAGCGAGGGGATAGTATGCTCTTGAAAACAAAGGTTTTATCAAACTTTACTTTTTGACCCACTCACCTTTTTATGTTTTGCACCCCTCCAGGAACTAGTGGCGGATTTGTTTACCAGTGAGACGATGGCTTACTTCGGTTGTGGTTGGTGGTTCTGACAGTTTCTCCAGACTATGTAGGATTTGTTCCTACTTTTAGTTAATTTCTACTTATCCATCCTCATAAGGGTGTGAATGTTTTTATTCTATGCATTATTTACCATGCTCTAACTATTATGCACCTGTAATAATGGGTTTTACCCATCACCGCACTTCTACTTCCGCTTCCAACTCTAAATCTATTCATTTTTTCTCATGCACATGCATAATTGGCTTTCGTTACTTATCACATGTCGGTCAACACTTCCGGACACCTAGCGTGCCAGGATCGGAATGTGTCATCTAAATTATTTTTTCCTTAAGAACTGTAACAATGGGGCCCAATATAGAATAAAGGAATAATTAAACATATCCCATGTATTTATCTATATTCTAATTTTGACTTTTGTTTTAAAGCAATATTGTGGGATGTGAGGAGAAGGAATCAAAACTTGAAATCTTGGATGTAAAGATAAATTTTCTTAACCAACCAAGCTAGTCTTTTGCCTAATTTTTTTTTTTTTTGACAAATGATAGCGTTAGTGAGTTAAATTATTAAATGTTAGGGAATGTCAGTGGGGATCGAACTCTCACCAGAGTGCATAAACATTATTGTTTTCAGCGTCATCTGCCTGATTTTTTTTTAATCATGCATAATAAGCAAGCTAAATTACAGTTACATATATATGTAATATTTATTCGGATTAGATTCAAATCGAAAATCCATATATTGAAAGGCCAATTAAATTTATCTTAAACTCAACGTAATTGGTCAGCACATCCTATTATTTACTCACCAACACAAAATGAATCGCCAACCATCCATTCTTCCTATTTCTTGTGTGGTATACATCAAGAATCATCCTCTTTGGCGCACTACCTTCTTCCATTATTCAAGGTGAGCTTAATTTCCCAAACCACCATTATGTTTATATGTTTGTTTCGAATGGAACGGCTTTATTGGCCTTTTGATTTTCTTTGGGATTCATTTCATAAAATCAATACCTTCATTTGTTAGGTCATCGAATGTCTAAGAAAAATTATGTTTTTAGAGAGAATCCAAGTTATGAAAATGATTACAATCCAAAGTAAAAAATCTTAATTCGAGTTATAAAAAATTAAACAAGTGAAATTACACATTAAATATCATACGGTAACTGACACTGCAACCTACTTCTTCTCTCCCAATCAAAACAATTACAAGGAGCCAGACCCCTAAAAAGTACTTTTCTTGACATTACCTTTCTTGGCCCTGTTTTCGGTGAGCAACAAATAGAAAAATTTACAATATCTCTTACTACTTTCATTGTTTTCTTATTGTAAAGTGGCAAAGATAAATTTGGTCAAAGATAAAAAGACCATGTTTTGCTAACATGAGTAGTTAATAATGGCAAAATCCCACCCAACCCACTATTTAGTCTTGGTTCACATTTTACCATTTATATTTTTAGGTGAATTCACCTTTTACCATTTATATTTTTAGGTGAATTCACCTTTTACCATTAGTACTTTAATTTTCGGTCAAAAGATAATGGGGTTAATTTCCATTAATACCATGCAAATTTTTCTGCAAAAAAGAACACGTGCATTAAATTACCATACAGAAAAAGTTAAAATAAGAAACGTGTTAAAAATATGAATCTGTGCACACAGTAACAGTCCACATTCAAGTACCTCAAAGATCCATAATGTTAATTATTTTATGTACTTTTATTACACAACGGTGGGTCCCACAACCCCGCCTCCTTCTTGACATAAATTGCAGACAGACTTCTTTGTCCACTAAAACCCAGAAAGGAGAGAAACGATGGGAGGTGGTCAGAGGCGGACTACCCAGAGCCAAACGACGCCGTCTTCGTCGTCATCGCTGTCGTCATGCTGGTCGCATTTCTGGTCGTCGGCTCTCAGGGCCAAACCCTTGGTCTCTCCGTCGGATTCCGCCGTCCGCACCAACTCCGGCGATGGCCTCGTCCGTCGCCTCGGCATGTTTGACCTCATACTCCTCGGCGTCGGCGCTTCCATTGGCGCCGGAATATTCGTCGTCACCGGCACCGTCGCCAAAGACGCCGGTCCTGGTACGACACCCGCAACTCTTCAATTTAATTTTTCGTATTAGTGGAGTTCAGCTGAGATTAAACTAGAAAATTTGTTAATTGCAGCATCATATGTGCTAATGCACTCTAGAAATGTTCTAAAACAGTAATTTAATTCTATGAAAATCCCAATTTATCATCTTTGTAATTAGTAATATCATAAATTATGATAATTTTTTGGGCAATTAGCTGCAATAAACATATTTTGACATTTTGTTGCAGAAATGATCAGTGTTTATTATGTCATTATTATATCATGGTTGTGTTGTCGTTATATCATCGTTGTGTCGTCGATGTATGATCAATATGTCTACGTTACTGATCATTTCTGTAAACCAAATGTCAAAATATGTTTATTGTAGCTATTTTCCCTAAATTTTTTATTCAATTTCTGTGTTTCCATAAATTTGGAATTGGGAATGTTTGATTAATGATTCTTGTTTTCACAATCAGTAATGGACACTCTCCTAGACTTTCCTTTAATTGTACAAAAGGGTTTTCGAATTTCGTTGTCGCGATTTTCTCTATGATGGGTTATCTTCATGTTAGATTACATGAAATTTGTTATGATGATGCAGGGGTCACTATTAGTTTCATTCTTGCCGGGGCATCTTGCGTGTTAAATGCGCTCTGTTACGCGGAGCTCGCTTCTCGCTTCCCTGCCGTTGTTGGTGGAGCATACCTTTACACATACACGGCTTTCAATGAGCTCACCGCTTTTCTTGTTTTCGCACAACTTATGCTCGACTATCATATTGGTGCCGCTAGTATAGCCAGAAGCTTAGCAAGCTATATCATTAAAATTCTGGAACTTTTCCCAGTTTTTAAGGACCACATTCCAGACTGGATTGGACATGGTGGCCAAAAGTTCCTTGGGGGAGCTATATCAATCAATGTATTAGCTCCAATTCTCCTTGCACTTCTTACGATAGTCCTTTGTCGTGGTGTAGGAGAATCCTCTGCCGTGAACTCATTTATGACTGCAATGAAGGTGCTCTTTCCATGCATTTTTTTCTTTTTAAGGTTTATGCATTGCGCCACTTAAAATATATGACTGAAGCAGGTGTATTTATAGTATATTGACTTTCCTGCAGATTGTCATTGTTGTTATTGTCATCTTCGCTGGTGCCTTTGAGGTTGATGTTTCAAATTGGACTCCTTTTACCCCAAATGGTTTCAAACCAGTACTGACAGGAGCAACGGTTGTATTTTTTGCATATGTTGGATTTGATGCAGTTGCTAATTCAGCTGAAGAATCAAAGAGACCGCAGGTAGGTATGCCCCGGTGGGAGTGATTAAATATTGGAGTTAACTACTTCAGTTATCTATTGACTATTCTGTTTATACATATTGAAAAGATTTTCCTTGCCATCTTATTCTTTAAGAATATCTGATCATTTTTCTTTCAAATTTTATATTTCAGCGAGACTTGCCAATAGGAATCATCGGCAGCCTTCTAATATGTGTTGCATTGTATATTGGTGTCTGTTTGGTGATCACTGGGATGGTACCGTTCTATTTACTTGGGGAAGAAGCTCCGTTGGCTGATGCTTTTACATCCAAGGGGTTGAAATTTGTTTCAATCTTAATCAGTGTAGGTGCTGTTGCTGGACTTACGACTACCCTTCTAGTTGGTTTGTATGTTCAGGTGAACCATTTTATCCCTATGACTTAGTTGAAGTGTCTTCTCATCATGTACCAAGTGGCATTTTAAATGATGGGTTTTTTCGTGAACAGTCTCGATTGTATCTTGGGCTTGGAAGAGATGGTTTACTACCCTCAGTGTTTGCTAGAATACACCCAAAACTCCGCACTCCCATTCATTCTCAGGTCTGGGTTGGTATTGTTGCTGGCATTTTAGCAGGGTTGTTCAATGTGAAGATTCTTTCACACATTCTGTCAGTTGGCTCATTGGTAAGTCATTTCCCAAATTTGTATGAGTCCAAATCTTCTGCACCGAAAACCATATGTGGCCTCTCTGTGGCCATTCTAATATTTTGACATCTGTCCCCTCATTGACTCCAACTTAACGCCATTGAGAAAAACTCAGAAATTAGAAATAAAAACTGAAAAGTGAAATAGGCAGGGGGTGGCGGGGGTAAGAAGGCTTCCGCAGTGAGGAGGAAAGGGTGGGCAGGATTGGGTGTCTGCGGGGCTTGGGTGGCTGTAGCCTGTCGGGGTGGGAAATCTAGAACTTGGCTATTGTTCGGTGCTGGAGATGATGCCGGAATAATTTGACAACAATAGGGCCTCGCCGTCGTGAACAAATTTCACCGTTAAGCAAGTAGATCTGAGGGACTGGAGATTGGGGGCTCCAGCTATCTTTTTTTTTTTTAATCTTTTCCTTTAAAGTTTTTCTGTGGAGAGTTAACAGTGTTACATTGAAGTCAATTGGGGGACAGGTGTCAAAAATTTAGGGAAGCCACAGAGAGGCCACAGAGAGGTTTTCAGTGCAGAAGATTTGGACTCAATTTGTATTGGTGCAGAGAGGCTGTTCAATTAACCTTCTTTATGATATGGGTTGAGGCTGGCTCAAATATGTTGAAATTAATATAAGATACACGCATTTCCAATGACATTATGTAACTTCAGTTCCATCAAACAGGAAATGTCAGTGGCACCATGCATGGCATGATGTGATGAATAATAGTATAACTGTAGGGATAGTTGTATGGCTTTTGGGCCTTCTACTAAGATTAATATTATTCGGTTTTTCTTTGTTTCTAATAATTTCGGGTGTATGCACCTAACCTTGTACTCTGGCTTGTTCAGACGGGCTACTCTGTTGTTGCTGCATGTGTTGTTTCTCTTCGTTTCAAAGATAAGGCAGCAAGTCAAGTGTCTTCTTCTACCTGGCGGGAAGGTGTCATCTGCCTCTTCATAGTGGCATGCGGTGGTTTTGGTGCTGGACTCTGCTACAGATTTGGTGCTTCAATCGTTTTTCTGGTCCTAACTGTAGTTGTGGCAATACTTGCTCTGGCTGCTCTTTTCTTCCGACAGGTGAGTGATATGCTTCGGGATGCGTGCATATACATACATACATACATACATACATACATACATATATATTTATATTTATCTTTACACCTGCATTTTCATCTTTGTTTTTCTCCTCAGGTTTATGCTGATCTCCCAGGGTTTTCTTGCCCTGGGGTTCCATATGTGCCAGCTGTGTGCATCTTCTTCAACATGTTTCTTTTTGCTCAGGTACACTTGTAATATACTTTAAACAAACTGCTAACGAAAGGAATGAAATCGGAAAAAAAAAAGTTGATGAGTGATAAGAATTTATTCTATTGCAGATACACCATGAAGCATGGGTGAGATTTATCATCCTCAGCATCATTGTAGTTGGTACTTATGCATTTTATGGGCAATATCATGCGGATCCAAATTCAGAGGAGACTATTATTTATCACAGAACATCAGCAGAAGAACGGTAAATTATCTTTTCGGTTAATGGCCAGTGCATTTTGGATTTGGTACGTGTTGTAGTTTTAGTTGTATGTACCTGTTCCACAGTAGGTTATAGTAAGATGTATCATTAATTCATAGCCCATTAAATCTTTCCAAATAACTTTGTTGGAAAGAGTATAGTGATTATATTCATTTAGAGATCTACAGAAATAAATACACATTATTGATTGTTAGCATAATAGTTCAAATCTGTTTGATCAATTCTGTCAGTGTTATTTTCTTTTGGTGAATGAATTTGATTTATGTCTTATTTCTTGAATAATCGATTCCGTGTATGTAATTTTTTTTCTTTTGGTGAATGAGTTTGATTGTTGTCTTCGTTATTTCTTGAATATATATTAAGCGATAGCAACCGACATGGATTTCTAGTGTTCTCGCCCCTAAAATCTTATATTTTATGGTTCTCTTGCCTGCTGGGACTGAAGGTACTTCTGTATTTAAGTTATGAAGCAAATATTTGGAAGTTGATAATTACATGTAATAGATAAGTATTATGGATAGATATGAACCTGCGTTTTTGATAGACTGGTCGTGAAGCTTCATCACTAAAGCTGCGCGAGTGCAAGATATCTGGTATGCAAAGTATGCTTCCGAAAGCAATTGAAAGTCGTCCTTGGCCTGCCTTTCTTGTCTCCGTGCCTTGATCTTGACCTACTTTTCTATGTATGTTGGTTGGCTTGCGATAATCATCCTTGATCTTCAGGTCTAAAGCTGCTGCTGCAACAACGGAAGGGACCGCAACAGAAAGTCCAAAGCCTTCCTGAGCCACACTGCATTTTTAATGTTTGGGATGGAGAGCCTTGGTTGCAACTTTACTGCTTTCTCCTCTGGTTCAAGCCTTAGAAGTCATCAGATATCAAACCGTATGAAGTCTCGAGCGATTAGGGAAATAAATTAGGACACCAGATCTACTTACTGCAAAAAGATCTTATAGGATAGCAGCTTGCACAATGTACTTGCTTAGACATTTAAGATCCGAAATCAAAGTATCGTGAAAAGTTCGTTCTCATCTCAAGGTTTTGCTTTCGGTTTTCTTTTTGTCGACCTACACAGTAGCAGCACAGATGCATTTTTTATTTTTATGTCACCCTTGCAATGCAATTGAAGTTGTACCAGCGCTATTGCCAACTCCATTCTGTCATTGCCTTTCATCTTCCCCCCCACTCTCCAACCAGCGTGAACCCAACCCTAAAAAAAAGGGGCGGGGGGCAATTTCCTAGGACGGTAAAGAGATGAGGAAATGGATTGACGGCTGACGATGGTACCACGCGTAAAATCCCTTGATCAGTAGTAGTAATATGTATTCGACCAAAAAAAAGTAGTAGTAATATGTACAATTGGTTCTGGTAACTTATAAAAAAAAAGGAAAATTAATAGAAAGGACATAAAAACTTTGAATTTTAACCAAAAGCACATTCATAACTTTATTTAATAAAAAGGATTTAAAATTTAATGAAAATGACAAAAGTTTAAATATAATTTTTTTTTTTTAAAACCCAAAAAAATTTGTCTCCTCTCTCACCCCTAGCGCGCGTCCCAACCACCACCCATCTACCCCACATCTCTCCCTCTCTTTCTCTGTCTCACACGTTTTTTTGTCCTTTTTTTGGTTTTTTTTAGTCAATCTCTCTCTACTTTTTCACATATCCCCTTATCAACCCTCTCTCTAATTTTTCCTCCCTACTCCTATCAACTCTCTTTCTCTCTCCCTTCTCTTCTCAGCTCATATATAATATGTTGCATTTTTTTTATTTCTTTTTTTTCAAGTGTTTTTTGGCAACTTTCAATTGTAATTCTACCAAACTAAATCCAAGAAAAGCATTGCTTTTTTTTTTTGTGTGTGTTTAGGGTTTTAAGTATCACCGTTTCTAGAAACGATAACACTATTTCTAGAAACAATAACATTATTTTGAGAAGCGGTAACGTTATTTTGAAAAACAAATGCACTATTTTGAAAAACAGAGATGCTATTTCTAGAAATAGTAACACAATTTCTAGAAACGGTGACACTATTTCGAGAAATGGTGGCACTATTTCGAGAAATGGTGGCACTATTTCTAAAAGCTGTGATACTTTTTCTAGAAATAGTGACACTGTTTAAAAAAACAATGATATTGTTTCGAGAAAAACAATTTAATAAATTGTACTATTTCTTTTTTAATAAATTGTACTATTTCTTTTTTAATAAAAAAAAGTGTTTTTAATGAATAAAATTTTATAAAGTAACTTTCATTAAAAATTTGTTGATAACAATTTTGAAATATAGTGACACTATTTTGAGATACGATAACTGTTACATCCCGTCCCGGGAATAATATTATTTTATTCCCGGAGGTGCAAAATGACGATTTTGCCCTTGGTTGACCTTTCGGTTGACTTTTTGCGTCGTAACTTGTACGACGCATTCAATTGTATTTTCTTGACGTGCTCGTCGCTACGAACGCGTAGACGCGAGCCGTGCGTCGTTCGGACTCCGAACGAATATTTTACGGACGTTGGTTTCGACGTTTCCCGTATTTCCAAATTTGGGCTGTTTTGAATTATTGGGCTGGGGCCCATTTGGCAGCAGGCCACATGGCCTATCCCTGAAATTGGGGGATTTGGTCTGGGTCTTTGACCCGTGGCTTCCTCCCCCTTTCCTTCTTCCTCTCTTCTCCTTCTCTGCAGAACCAAAAACCAAAATTTGAAACCTGCCATTTTCGAGCTCACTCTAACCAGCCTCGTGCTGGTGAGTTCCTCACTGTCAAACTCAAACCCTGTCGAGCTTTTAAACCCAGAAAACCCGAGCAAACTCCCAGCCCAGAAATTCCAGAATTTTCTCTGGACACCCCGAGCTCGATTTCGGCTTCACTGTGCCAATTCTTGGCCAGGTGAAAGCACTGGCATCTTCATCGTCACCATCGACCCCAAATCCCTGGATTTGGACCCCTGCAACTCAGGTAATCGTCGAACCCAATTCTGGAGAATTTTCCGGCGAGGTTCGATTTCGAACCTCGGCCATTCCTTGTTGATTTCGAACCCAAATTGTATCAAACTAACCACAAATCATCTTCTTGAGAACCCAGGAGATGTACCCAGGCTCTGAATGCCCAGGAATCGTGCATCTGATGATCGGAATTTTGGAGCCGAGGACACTTCCTCAAATTCCGGCCATCTCCGGCCATCCTTTGGCCCAAATTTTGGTAAATTCAAACTCCTTGCATCTCCAGCTTCATTTTGACATAAATTTCATGAAATTTGGTTGAGAAATGAGTGTTTTAGGCCAAATTGAAGTTTCCGGCCAAAGAAACCCAGATTCCGGCGACGGCGACGGCGACCGGCGGCGGCCAGCGGCGGCGCCGGCGACCGGAGTGAGGTTGAAGACGACCGGCGCTGACGTCAGCGATGACGTCAGCAAACCGGGTCGAACCGGCCTTGCTGGCGCCAGCGAACCGGCTCAGACCGGCGCTGACCGGCTCGGCTGAGCCGTGAGTGGAGCCGCGCGTGGAGCCGCGCGTGAGCCGCGCGTGGCGCCGCGCGTGAGCGCGCGTGAGTGAGCCGTTGGAGCCGCGCGTGAGCCGCGCGTGGAGCCGCGGCTTGGCGCGTTTGAGCCGCGCGTGAGGGCGCGTGGGAGGTCCAAATTGAATTCCGTTTTCACGGGTCGACTCGTGACGACGTGTACTACCTCGGGGTAGTATGCATGTTAATTTTTGAGGTGTTTTGGACCTCCAAATTGAGAAAACAAGAGATAGGTTTAATTAATTAGTTAATTCGTTACCTTTATGAGTTTAATCATTGTACCGGTGATATCTCATATAGGTTAGGCCAAATGGCAGCGTGTGGCGACGTGTGCTACGGCACACGGCGGCCCACGGCGGCGGTTTTGGGGTTTCCGACCCCGAAACTCCGTTTTCGGGTTTCCGAACGCCGTTTTCTTCGTATTTACAATTACGTTATTAATCTTGGGTGTTCCAAATTAGGTTTGGCGACCCTTGGCGCTCGGAGGACGTACGTTTGGACTTCCCAGCTTCGGTATCTGTGAGTGGGCCCTTTCCCTATTATTTTAAATGTGTTTTATATTTGGGAAATTATATATTTGACTATGCCTACATTTTATTGTGGTTTTAAAATGGATAATCTTATCGTATTTTAGTAGACCTTGTTATATTAAGTTATTACTTGGTTTACTAACTTAGCTCGGTAATCTGTTGGGCTTGGAAATTAGTGGGCTTTGGGCCTCTAATTCCATTTGGGAATTTCACCATATTTTGGTGAAATTCCGTAATGATTCTCTACGCGTATTGCTAGTATCAATTTGGCCATATTTTAGGGAATTTAGGGAATTAAGTATTTTAATTCCCTACTAGTACCTATTTACGATTTTGGGTTTGTATACTCGTTTGACGGGCCTTGGGCCGTATTTAGGCGAACCTTAGATATGGTAAACTTCTACCGTATTTTGGGTTCACCTAGTTGCCATTAAGTTGGTATTACTATACCTTGGTACCCATGTGGCGTATTCTTGGTATTTCACGTACATTAGCTATATGTTTAGTATTTCGGGTACGGCCCCGAGAATACCCAATGTACATTGATTAACTTGAGGGCATCCCATATAGGGAAATTACCCCACCTGGTTTTATGTAGAGTATTCAGTAGTATGTTTTCATACGCTCAACTAGGTTGCTTACACGGTGTTTAGTGTACCGTCCGGGGCCAGGACCAGCTTCACGTGATTGTTCACACGCACCTATACGCTCGCTATGGACCCATAGCAGGTGCCAGCCTGTTCTAGGTCGCCTGGGCGACTCGAACTCGTTGTGATGCGCATACGCGCCAGCTTCACGTGATTGTGTACACGAGCGTACTGTTACTTATACACCCAGCCTGTTCATGACAGAATATCTCTGTATGAACTTGTGTGTTTGCAATACCTAAACGAGCATTTATCTTGTAGTCTTGGATTGTGAGGCCAGGACCACTTTCACGTGATTGTTCACACGCACCAACGCTCACTATGAATCCATAGTAGGTGCCAGCCTGTTCTAGGTCGTATGGGCGACTCGAACTTGTTGTGATGCGCAGATGCGCCAGCTTCACGTGATTGTGTATATGAGCGTTTATCTTATAGTTTTATATGGTGGTGTTTTCACCGATTTTCACTGATGCCACGTGTGCATTTATTTGGTTTACGGGTTTTCCGTAGATCCTTATTTTACGAACCTTCGGGTAAAGTATTTTATGTCGAACGGTGGCTTTTTGCCCGTTTCGGATGGTAAGTATATTTCCGTACTTACCTCGTTTTCTACCTACTATTATAGTACGTTTTTCTGAAACGGTTTTTCCAACCAACTACTTGATTTTGACGGCGAGGGGTTACTATTTTCAGAAAACAAAGGTTTTACCAAAAATGACTATTATTGGCCCACTCACCTTTCTGTTTTTGCGCCCCTCCAGGTTTAGTGGCTGAGGCGGTCGGCGTTCGAGGCGGTGGTATGACGAAGGTTCAAATTTCTTGGTATTGTAATACTTCGTACTCTGTACTCCGTACTTTGTACGACTTGTTTTGTATTAAATTCTTCCGCCCGTACATTTGTGTACACTTGATCTTAAATTATTCAAATTAATTCTTATTTCTTTCAAATGGGCTTTCGTCACCCTACGTGGTGTCGGCCAGCACACTTGACTTTTGGGTGTCCACGTGTACACCCGGGTCGGGATGTGTCAATAACACTATTTCTAGAACAGTGACTATTTCGAGAAAAAATGACACTATATCTAGATATGATGACACTATTTCTAAAAATAGTGACACTATTTCGAGAAATGGTAACACTATTTCTAGAAACAGTGACACTATTTCGAGATATAATGACACTATTTCTAGAAATGGTAGCACTGTTTCTAGAAATGGTAGCACTGTTTCTAGAAATGTTAGCACTGTTTCTAGAAATGGTAGCACTGTTTCTAGAAATGGTGACACTGTTTCTTGAAATGATGACACTATTTCTAGAATGGTGATACTATTTCGAGAAACGGTGACACTATTTAAAAAAACGACGACACTATTTCGAGAAACGGTAACACTATTTCTAGAAACAATGACATTATTTCAAGAAAAATAATTTAAGAAATTGCACTATTTAAAAAAAAAATTTAACAAACAATTAAGTGTTTTTCATGAATAAAATTTCATGAAAATCAACTTAAGAAAGAGAGAGCGGGGTTGGGAAGGGTGAAATGGGAGAGAAGAGAGAGAATCGGGTAAAGAGGATAGAGGAGAAGGAGATAGATTATTAATATATTCTAATTTAAACTATAAAATGACTTTGTTGAATTTTGGTATAAATAATGTTATTATATCTTGAAAGAAAAAAAATATAATAATACAAAAAATAAATTGTTACTTTATTTAATAAGTGTCAAATCTAATATAAATATTAAATAATTCCACCAATTAACACAAATTGGCTTGCAAACTAGTGGTGAAAGGTTTAGATGCATAGCTCACTTGGTCTCAAGTTCAAATCCCAGCGCTAGGTGCCATTTTATTTTTTATTTTCTGGCACGTGTGGGCTCATGCATGGGTTGCGCGCGTGGCCACATGCATGGGCTTTGGTGGTTTGTGAATCTGGGCTTGTTTGGTTAAACTTTTGTCCTTTTAATTAAAATTCTAGCACTTTTTATTAAATAAAGTTATTAAGGTGTTTTTGATTAAAAAAAAAAGTTTTAAAAAGTGTTTTTCATTAAAGCTCCCTAAAAAAAACTGGTTTGTGTTCTTCCAAAGGGGGTCTGCTGACCCGCTGAACTCCGGTGAAACTCCATGAATGACTTGGGTGCTGCCTCTTTGAAGGTTGGAGTTGTGCTTCATATAAGCCCTCCAAGTGCTTGATAAAATGTGTGAAAGAGTTTGGTAGCAGGGCAAAGTTCAGTCATACTTTGCGCGCAACAACCTTTTCTCCTTTTTTTTTTATTGAGACCTGGCCAAAACATTTAGGGCCTGGTCACTTTAAAAAAAAAATAACCTCAATCCTATCAAGGCTCGATGAAATGCTAATTTACATGCTATTCCGTTCAAAACATTTTGCTCGCCCCAATAATGTTTCCTGAATCCGTCACTTCCAACCCTACATAATTATCGAGAGGTAAATTGTCTCACTACATATTGGCAGTAATATTCAATAAATTTACATGGCTGAGAAAACGAATTTGTGAACACAGTTGGTAAATACCAGAACTATTCTTAATTAACTTGAGTTACATGATATTCATTTGCCGTAAGAAGCAGGCGTCGGGCATGGATTGCATTTGAGAACTCTTGCGACTCAAAACCATTTCATGGAGTGGAGATGTGTCCGTACAATGGTAAAAATGTTGCCTCGCTTCAAAATTTATTCGCATACAAAATCGGAGTAAAAGGCAAGGACTGTCCTCCTTTGACAGTTCTGAATGCTTAGCAGTTCCACATCAAAAACTTCAAACTGTTTTGAGCTGAAGAAGGTGGAAGGTCCGACCTGTAAAACCGATCGTCCTTTATCAGTCAGGTATATATGGACGTCGAATACAAATATACTTAGTACTGGTTTCTGCAACAAAAACAACTTCAACTCCAATTTTTTGATCAACTAATACGCGCTCTTATGTTGTCATAGTCTTGCATTTCAAGACCCCAAGCTGCCTGCAATACAAACAATGACATTGTGTCTGAAACCTAGATCCTCCGGTTCTTAAGTCCTGAGATTCCGAACAACACAGGGTTGAATGAACATGGCAGGAAAGTTGGCTCTACTACTTCAGATTTCACAATACTCGTGGCCAAATCGAAATAAGATGATACAAATTTAAGGAAAGTGCTATGAAACTTGATAACTAAATTATCACAGTACACAGAACGAATGCTTCCAAATTGAAGGTAATGGAAAGGACCACAAAGTACTAGTAGAAGGTATTTCAAAATTTTGTTGTAAGTTTGGAAACTTCTTCAAGTGAAATCAAGTGTTTCGCGATATGATGTTACGATCTGTCTGCTTGAGTGCTCGAACATGTTTAGTACCCATAATTCGTAACTGAGACCAATCAACTAGAACATTGACATAGGAAGGGGAAGAGAATGCATGTATACACCACTTAAAAGTACCAACTTATAGTGAAGGGTAAGAAAATTAGATATCTGAGTAACTTACCGGTGGTCCAAGTTCTGGGGGGATGATTATTCTTCTTTTCCCTCCGGGTTTCATGTCACGAATTCCTTCTTCAAATCCTGTAGGACTTCCTAGTTTAGCAACTTCAACTATGCGTTATCTTTCCTCCTCCCCCTTCTCCCTTTCCTTTTTTGGGAATGGAGAAGAGGGGTGAGGGCAAAGGACAAAGTACACAAGATTTTATGAACTCGATAATCAATTTCACTCTTAACCTGGGACCAATGCATTTGTGCCCATGCGGATTCTGGCAGGAGAACCCTGCGTGTAGCTGCTGTCAATACGACGACCTGATTCGTTGTAGCCAACATAGTGGAACATCACCTACAAAGTATCTTGAATCAGAGTAGGTCATGGTTGGAGTAAGAGTTGTACTAAAAATAAGTTTTAGACAGTTCACATAATTCGTATTCCAGAGATGCACACAAGTTTAGTGTCAGTTTTTGCTTTTTTTTCGGGTAAATTTTTCACACTCTAGTATTGTTTGGAAAGGAAAACAACAGCTTTTTAAGAACATGAAAGAAAAACCTGCTGGCCGGCCTCTGGGCAATCCCCTTCACCAACTACAAAATCCCGATATATAAGCCCTGAGCCACGTGTTATGTAGTCTGTTGGCGTGACAACCTGAACCTGAAAACCTGATACACACGTTCATATATACATATTGATTCTAGCTGGTGGGGGGTTTCTCTAATTGAGGCTTGAACTTTTATCAGTCACTAGTCACAGATGACTCGGTAACACAGTTATGAGCAGATGATTTACAGGAAACAATACATCGAGAGTTCATATTTGCAAAGACAACAGTGATACAAACCTTCTCTAATGAAACTCGGAAAGTCTTCAGGTGCATTATTTTCTTTCTGTATCCGCTTGTTTTGTTCAAGTAAGCGCCTTTCATCAAACGGACTTTTACTCTTTGTCTTTGCAGAAGAAGATAAAGTTGGAAACAAGCTAGTTGTGACCGAAAGAAATAGGAGAAGCCTCCGATTCAAATTCTCTTCATAATGTGATAAGCCACGACTCTTTTCCCCGGACCTGTAAATCAAACATTTACACAACAACAACTTTTCTTATTTATCGACAGAATAAGGTAGGAAAAAAGTAGATAAAATTTGTAAACCAATTAATCAAAATCTAACCTGTCATGTCTCAAGTCGTGACTTGAGCAGCATTGTATTATTCGGTTATTCTGATTAATATGAATCTTTAGTAGGGGAGCTGGAAGAATTCTGTTTGTCAGTAACTAGATATTGGCAAGAAAGACATTTACGCTCACGGTTTAGCTGCTGACGAAAAAGAAAGGCAAACTTTACAAAGTCTAAGCATTATGTGAAACTAGTAAGAAGCACCAAAACTGAAGGATATCGGTCGAGGTAGGCACAGGAGCAGGGAAATGCTTAAGTTGAAACTCTCATAACTATAGCCATGATCATGGACAAGCCCAGAACCGGCCCTAGGAAGAAACCTCAAACCTCCCCACGGTCTCCAGCCCAGCATGGTACCAGAGATATGGCTCGAGAGGTCATGAGTTCAAAACCTCTCACCCCCACCATTTGTTGGTTATCTACTTCTCTATACAGGATGGGGTTGGACGCGAGGAGAGTTTTAACTCGATATACATTGTTGATTCATTCCCTAACATCTTTAAGTTTTAGCAAGCTAGCAATTAGTATAGCATACGCGACAGATAGTCACGAGGCTCGTTAAAAATTACAAGATTGTTCATGACCCAGAGACACAATTTCACCATGGTTGCAGCTCTGCATGTTATCCTGGAAAGTGAAAACCTCAGAAATGTTGCTATATGGTACTTTATACTCTCTTCAACCACTTTCCAATATGCAAAAGAACTCTCATCTTACAGAAAGCCAAGTCCATGAGACACCACTTTCCTGCGCTTTCGAAAATGTACAGAATTGTAATCGATAAAGATGCTAGATTTTCCTATACTGCATACCAGATAAGTAGGGGCAATTTTTCATAACCAATTTCTGGGTCATCCCATAAACTCAAGAAACTTTAACAACACACCACAATTTTTAGAAATCTACATTAACATTATCTTTCCGCACACCATTTTCTCATTCTGCACACCCTCGCTTATTTCTGGCCATTCATTCTCCATCCATTTATCCAATCCAACGAACATAAATAAACGGGAGAGAGCAAAGAAGAATCGCGTGGAAATCACTTTATATTCCAGATACATACATACAATAAATACATACTTGCGTCCATACATACATACATACATACATGAAGAGAGAGAAAGAGAGAGATTACAGGGTTTCAAAGAGAGAGAAGAGGGAATCATCAGCATGGCTTAGCTCGAGCTCTAAGCTTCCGGCATGTATGGGAGTTAGCCAAAGAGGTAGAGAAAGTGAGTGAGACACAACTCCCAACCCAACCAACACACGGCAGAGAAGGAAATAAACCGTTATTTGGTCATGTTATCTGTTCAGTTTGCTGGTAAAGAGACAAATAAATAATATCATTTAACTCCCCAATAGTTCTTGTAATATCATTTCCGCCCCTCAAGGTTCTTCAATATTATTGCCTGGAGGGGTCCAAGCTGACCCAGACCCATCTTTACTTCTTTTGGGGTCCAATTCGATCCAAATGTGTATTCGGATTGAGCCCAACCAAAAACACCAACTATCTTCAATCTAATTGATTTTTCACATATCATAATATTTAAATAGTGATTTAGAAAATAAAAGGGTTTTGATTATGATATGTGTGCAGTAAAAATTCCTTGACCACAACTGGATGAGAAAGGAGGTGCACTTAGGTATCGTTCATTGAACTATAGTTTAAAGTACAAAGAGCTTGTAGCTCACGTGAGTAGGAACATTTATCTGTGCACCCAAAATGTTGTATTCGAATCAATCCATAGGCAATCATGATTCTACCAACGCAGAAATATCAATCCTTATTCTTTTTGTATAATTCATAATTGGACGCCATACGAAACTGAAAAACGAGCAATAGGCCAA
Organism: Gillenia trifoliata; assembly: GCA_018257905.1. Taxonomy (NCBI): domain Eukaryota; kingdom Viridiplantae; phylum Streptophyta; class Magnoliopsida; order Rosales; family Rosaceae; genus Gillenia; species Gillenia trifoliata. Next base: position 10,957,424 of record CM031086.1, read on the forward strand.
TTGTAATCGTGGCTTTGTCAGTCGAAACATGTTTTGTGGTCTCCCTAGCATTGCCCTTTCCAGGATGCAACACAAACCTTAATACTAAAAATGTATGACTGAAAAATGCTTTCTAAAAAACTACCTGGTACAACAGAGACATCAAATGTTCATTAACTGTATAAAATAAATAAATAGATAATACTTTGAGCATCATAATTCATAATCATATGATCATAGCCCAAAGGAATTAGCAGAGATGTGTTGCCCTCTTGATCTGTCCATTGATGCCACTTTCTGAAGCCTAATCTGCTCTCTAAATTTCGCTATGAACTCGCCCGCCTTCTTATCCACCTCTGAGTCTGCTCCTCCAACATTCACAGAGTTACTACATGTAGCCGCAGCAGCTGCAGCAAGAGAGTCATCTTCGCCTTCATCTTCCGAGCTTACTTGAAAGTGTTCTGCCTCACTTTCCGAGTCCTCTTCTTCTTCAGACTCCGCAGCTGCATTGCCACGAAATTCTCGCATCTCCTTCTTCTCATGTTTCGGAATTTCTGGCTTTGGCATGTGCAAGGGATTGCCAAGATCATGCTTACTCTTTCCATTGCCAAGATTTTTCATGTTGGTTACTCCATTTTGCATCATATCTTTTCTCTTAGATATAAACTCACCAATGTCACACATCTTCTCAACCTTTTCATGAGTGGCAAGTCTACTACCTCTGATTGTTCTAACCGATTTTCCCCTTGATGAAGATTTAGTGAGGCTTGCAGGTTTCGTATTCAATCCCAAAAAACCTTGCCCCAACTCTTTGCTTCCCAATTGCTTCTCCTCACTTCCGCTTCCGCTTCTGCTTCCTCTTCCGCTTCCACTTCCACTCCCACTCAAATCCTTCAAGTAATTTTCTGAGCTTCTCCTCAAGTCCTCCTCATGGAAAGAACCAATGCTATAGCCCCGTGAATGCAATGTACTCATTGAAGCTTTTTCATTCATTGGTTTTGGTGGTGATGATGCAAATCCTGAAGGAGAAGAAGACCCTTGAGAATGAGAACTCTTTCTTTTCTTCACATTCTCCGCCTTTGAGTTAAGCACCTCCGAAGACATGGAGCGCGCGAAAGAGTCTTCTTTTGGGGAAGAAGACATAGAACTAGTTTGAGAAGAAGACTCGGAAGTAAAGGACAATGTGGACTGGAAAGACCGGGTTTTCATTGATTCAAACTGAGTTTCATCAACCGAGAGCGGCCTCAAACGTGATGGACGAGCATTACTACCTACTCTTTTCCCCCTTTCCATCCTTGCAGAACCTGAACGCCAATTAACCGGAGAACGAGATACAGCAGCTTCACTGAACTTCTCTTCCAAATTTATAGGACCCAAATCACCAAAATCCCCATTCCTAACCCTATCAGAGCTATTGAAAGAACCCGTAGAACCTAAACTAGCAACAAACTCAGAGCTATCCTGGCTTTTTACCCTCGATTTCAAACTCCGAATCGGCAATCCCAATGGCTGATTATCAACCATTGATCTTGGTTTTCCCCATTCATCAAGACCATAATTTGGTTGAGCTACAAACACCATTGATTCACCCTGAAAATACTGAGAATTCCAAGCTTGGGTAGCATTTTTCTCTTTGTACCCACATGAATTTTCACCCCCACTTTCACAAATACCTGAACTAGGTTTGCATTGAGCATCAAAAACATTGCTTTCACGACAAGATTCAGACACAGCAGCCACAGGGTTACCCACAAAATACCCAAAATTCCAACTCCCACCCTCTCTTTTCTCACCATACCCACATGGGTGTTCACACCCGCCGTCAAAATTCGACGAAACGGGAAAAATTCTAGGCATGTAAGACTCAGAACTACCTACATTTGAATGGTTTTCTTCAAACCCCATTTCAGCATTTCTTCTGCTGAACAAGCCGTACGACACGGCAATGCCGACGACGATAACGTGAATGAGCTCCCAGAACTTGGTGAGGATCGTGTGGTTGATAAATTCGGGAGCTTGTGAGGGGAAAAGTGGAAGAAGGATGATAAAAAGGGCAAAGATTAGAGCTTTAAGGAGAAAGTGCATGGTGTAGGACTTACCGTGTCGAATCGGGTTTCGGCGAGCTTCTGGGTTTGGATCGGAGAATGGAAAGTGGGGTTTTCTGTAGGGGATGGAGTCCGCCATTGATGAGCAGGTGAGCTTCTGCGGAGGTTTTGGATTTTGTGTGAAGCAAGGAAGACTTTGAAGGCAAGGAAGAAGAAAGAGAGGAAAAAAGTGTGAGGAGGAGAGGAATTCAAAAAGTGGAGTGTCGATAATTATGACCGTTTCGTTCAAATCCCGATATTAACCCTGCATTTTGTTTTGATTTACGGGATATTGTGGAGTGTGGTCGTCTTATCTGTTGGGGCTTGGAGGTCATTTGCCAAAAGACAAAACAAAAGCAATTTGGTGGAACAATGTAAACGACAGCGTCTTGATTGAAATAACGATGCGGCCCTTCCGTTAATTATGGTTGTGGAACATAAAATAAAAGCCCTTCAAAGAAAAGAAGAAAAGAAAATAATAAGAGTCGGAGCATAAAAAGCTCGTTGAGCACCTAACGGAAATTAACAAAACTTCTAAGCAATGCAAAATCATGATATGATCATGCACATTTTTTTTTGTCAAATATGATCATACACATTTGGGAAGAATTTAGCTCACGTGTGTTTCTTACCTTCTTTTTGTAACAAATAATTCATCATATGGTTGTCAAGATAAAGAAAAGAAGACAATTTTCGAGCTCTTTTTTTGTCATCCGCACTCCTTTTATTTATTTTTAGTTGTATAATTGGATTAATCTAAAGAGAATTGATGGATAACTACAAAGGAAGGAGTGCCCTAGGAAAAATGGGATTGTGAAAATTACTACCTACTGAAATTGGAATTTTAGCATGTATATGCGAACCAAAATCATTTTCACATTAAATTGAATTGTTATTTTATTTTAATAGTTGGTATTTTTGAAGACACGAACATAACAATATTGGCTTGAGCGGTACACTTCTTCTATACAACTAAGTTTGAATCATCCTCCACATAACTTGATTAATTTGAAATATAATAGTACATGCATAAAAAAAATGGTTGGTTTTTCTCTCCATAGGATTTCATGTGATCTTTTGAACCCAAAAAATTACATAAGGCTTCTTTTGTTAGATTTTAATGCTAGAAAGTTTGGTATATATCTTTTTAAAATGTAGAGGTACATATGTATATTTTTCATTGATCATTTTTTTATATTTGAGCCGGAAAATGCTTAGGAGACTATGTTTTTAGACCATATTTTATAGACTATATGATATGACAGTTGATAGTTGGATTCCTTCTTTAATAATTTAAAGAAGAAAAATGCTAAGGAAACCACATTTTGTAAACTACATCTAAACCACTTCTATAATATTGTGGACCCTACCTCTATTAGAGGATGGTTTTGATGTGATTTACAAAATGTGGTCTCCCTAACATCACCCTTTATAGCAGATGATGACACATCCCGATCCCGGACGAGCCAGGTGTCGGAAGTGCTGGCCGACACGCGTTAGCGTGACGAAAGCCATTTAGAAAATGTAGGATGAAATAAAGAATAATGAATAAAACAGAGTGCGGAAGAATTGTTAGAATACACAGTAACCAGTGTGAGGGATACAAAGATATACAAACGTAGAAAATCCCTACATTGCCGTACCACCGCGCCATCGACGTCGCAAGCTCCCAGCCAACTAACCTGGAGGGGCGCAAAACATAAAACGGTGAGTGGGTCAAAAAGCAAAGTTTGATAAAACCGTTGTTTTCAAAAGTTTAGTAACCCCTCGTTTGAAAACAAGTATAATTTGAGAAAATACGTCATACCCGTAGGCATGAACCTCAAAATACTGTCGTGAAAACATGCGGGTACTCCCCGCTAATACTTTACTAACATTTGCTCACCCATATGTAAACACACATGCCCAAGGGGCTAAATCCCACAAGGAACAAGCTAGGTATATAAGTAATACGCTGAGTACTACAATGACGCGAGTCTAACGCTAAGCGCTGGTGCACAAAGTGCAGTCACACAAGCTCGAGTTGCCTAATGCAACCTAGAACAGGCTAGTACCTACAATGGATCCAAAGCTGCGTAGCGGTACTGATAGTGACTACTCCTAACGTCAAGGCTAGTCCTGGCCACAAGACTGAGTACTAATACCTGGGGTGTATACATCTAATGATGAGCAACAGTATAAAACATGCATGGCAATATAGTACGTGTGTTCTACCTCCAACACACGTAATGAAAATGCATCTACGCTAACAATTTAAGAAAGCGTTGAAAACCATACGTATATATATACATTTATCAAACAAAGACCCACTCACTCACTTGTAGGTAGCCGGGTTGAAGTACCCCGTCCTGGGTAACCCCGGTAGTCCTCTGGATAGGCCCCACCTATATGAGAAATCACCGGTACAATGATTAACTCAACAAGTTTACGAATTAACGAATTAATTACACCTATCCCTTGTTTTCTCAATTTGGAGGTCCAAAACACCTCAAAAATGAACATGCGTACTACCCCGAGGTAGTACACGTCGTCACGAGTCCCCCCGTGAAAACATATTCGAAAAAGGACCTTCCACGCGCCCTCACGCGCGGCTTGAAGGTCGGAGCCTACGGCTCCACTCGCAGCTCCACGCGCGGCTCACGCGCGAGCTGGTCAACCGAGCCGTTGAGCCGGTCAAATCGGCTCGGCTCGAGCCGGTCAACACGGCTCGGCTCAAGCCGTCAACGCGGCTCGGCTCAAGCCAGTCTAAGCTGATGACGTCAGCAAATCCGGTCTGAACCAGTCTGCTGACGTCAGCATGGCCGGTCCAACCCGGTCCGATGACGTCAGCGCTGGTCATCCCTGCCAGGATTCCGGTCGCCGGCGCCGCCGCCGGCCGCCGTCGCCGGAATCTGGGAAAAATGGCCGGATTCTGGGTAAAACTTCAAAGCTTCATAACTTCTTCGTTTTAAGTCCAAATTGGACGATTCAAGTACCAAAATGAAGCTAGAGATGAGGAGAACAAGATTGTACCATTTTGGGGACCAAAAACTGGCCAGAAGTGGCCTGAAAATGGAGAAGAAGATTCGGCCAAAAACTGGTTTCTCCGTTCTCGGTGCTACTTCGAGTTCCAGACCTTGGGTTGGGTTCCCAAGGTCTCCAGAGGTGATTTGGTGATGAGTTTGGGCTCCCTTGAGCTCCAAAAAGCCGAGAAGAAAGAGGAAAAAATGCCACGGGGTGGCTTGAGTGATTTTCCTGGTTCTGGGTTCCTGGGTTTGTCCAGGTTTCTGGACACCCACGAACTGCAAGGTTCGATGCACAAGGTTTGGGTTTGATTTGGTGCAGGTTGGTGAAGGTTTCTGTCAACAAGGTGGCCAAGAAGGCCACGGCTTGGTGATGAAGTTTGCAGAACAAGAAGAAAGGGGGGAGAGGCTCGGCCACAAGGACAAAGCCAGACAAGAATCCCAGAAAATCTGGGATTGGCCCACGTGGCCTGCAGACATTTGGGCCCCAGCCCAAACAAGACAAAATTGCCCAAATTTGAATTACGGAAAACGTCGAAATTCAACGCCCGTAAAATATTTGTTCGGAGTCCGAACGACGTACGGCTCGCGTCTACGCGTTCGTATCGACGAGCACGTCAAGAAAATACAAGTGGATGCGTCGTACAAGTTACGACGCAAAAGTCAACCGAAAAGTCAACCCAGGGGTAAAAACATCATTTCCCACTTTCGGGAATAAAATAAATTAAATTTTGAACGGGATGTTACAGATGACGCTTTATTGCAGTGGAGGAAAATAATGCATATGCACCATGGTGTGGGTTCAATCCCCACCGATCCCTCTTCCCTTAACAACTAACAATTTAACCCATTAACGCTACCGTTTATCACAAAACAAAAAACAAAAATAAAACATCACCCTTTATAGAAAGAATCCAATCATCAATAGCTATATCATATGGTTTATAAAATATGATTCAAGTAGATAGTCTCTCTAGTATCAACCATCTGTCTCACTATTCGGAATTTTTTGGAAATTCCCAACCATTCAAACTTTAATGATTAGAAGAAAAAAAAATACATTATTCTAGCCAATTTAGCTAACGGCTAATTCATACCCATTAAATACTTTAGTATGGAAAGAAGGGCCATCAATGAGTAAATTCAAGGATTTCTTTGGGCCGATCCAGGCCCCGGCCCAATACACAGTTTGGTCCACCTGCCGCGTCACTGTCTCGGGAAAATGTTTCCTCAAGTCTTCTCCAATTGCCAGGTGAAAAAATCACAGTGAAACAGAAAAGGAGAGAGAGAGAAATGGCAGGAACGGAGGAATTTGTGGAAGCAGATAATGCAGAGGCCATAATCAACAGAATCGAACAAAAATCTCGAAAGATCGAGAGCTTACTCAAACAGTAACACTCTAAATCCTTTCTCCTTTCTTTTTATACAATTTTCTGTAAAACCCCTTAATACTTTGATAATTCGCCAAAAACCTCAACTGTTCAATTGGTTTTTCATCTAGGTACAAAACAGTGGAAGCTCTAAAAACTGCTCTTGAAGGCTCGCCTCTCAACACCAAAGACGAGCGCTGCAAGGTTTGTCTTTTCTCTTTTAACAATCTTCTGTTTGGTTGCCGAGAAAACCAATCGATGCAAAAGAAAATTGGAGTGCAAGTTTAGAACTTTAGTTTTAGTTTTCCAGTGGGTTTCTTGGGTACCAATCAGAATTGTCCCCCTGTGTTTAATTATACTCCAATTGTTCTGTTTGGTGAAGAAATGAAAAGAAAGTGATGAGATATTTTTTGGGGGTTTTGCAGTCTGCAAATTGGATAATGGTGCATAGAGCTATCATGGCGATAAAAGATGTGGATGCAATGTTTTCTTCTTTGGATCCTGAGTACTATGACATTCTCATGAAGTAAGTAGCCTTATGAATGCTATCCGATTTTGGTTTCGAGTATTTTATGTAATTTATTGAATTGAAATTTGAAATTTATGTAGACAATCAACTGTGTTTTGCTAGAAGGTGGTTTTGTATAGATTTTTAACACGGATGTCGTTAACTGTTGGTCATAGTTTGATTCAATGCGCTTAAAGTGTTGGAGTTCTTTAACCAAATGTAGAGTACACGTAATGAGTATACTACAGTGTTTGTCAGTTAAACCGGTCGAGAATTTTCCCATACGGAGAACCAAGGTGTCTTGATCTATAGAAATGAACTTGAATTTTCTTTGCGTGCATTCTATATCTTTATCTTTTTAGATGGTGTTGATTATAGGCAAGTTACCTAGACTTGTGCTTTGTTAGGGTACAAGGAAACAGTGGCCTTCACTATCCATCGTTCAGGCCTTAGAGAGATTTATTTGAATCAAATATGGCAGTTGAGTATCTTATATTCCTGAAGGAATCCAACTTGTATGATTAGTGAATGGGATTTTGGGAATATAAAGAACAAGGTTCCCTTGTAAGTCCGGGACAGCATTGCATCCTTGCAAGGCCTAATCCTTATGGTCTTTCCGGGCACTTAACACGCTACGTTGAGATTGGCATCTAGTGTGAAACAAATAGTTGCATTCTTGGGCAATCAAAGTATTGGCTCCATGAATGTGTAGAAAGTAACTTATCAAAATGGGCTTCAAAGTAGAAACAGGGATGTATTTTATGTAGTATAGTTCAGTATGAATATCACTATACACGAAACATTTGTATGTTTCTTCTTATTTCATTTCTTATCCAAGAAGTCAGATTATAGTGATTAGAGTGTTTGTTATATGTACGGCTTTGGTGCAGTGTCATATAAGCAAGTATTCTGCACCAAAGTTTTAGAAAATGTTAGGTGTACATATTTATTATTCTTCCTTTTCCAATAAGAAAAGTTCTCCTGCCTTTCTTTTCCCCGTCTTTTGGTATATACTGATCTTTAGGACATTTTACAATTTGGAGGTTTCTCTCATTGAAGGTACTTGTATAGAGGATTGTCTACTGGAGACCGGCCCACATGTGACCAGTGCCTTCGGATTCATGAAAAACTGACAGAGAGAGCTGGTTTGGGATGCATATTGCGGTACCTTGCAGACACTGTGAATACAGTTTGATCTCAAAACAATGTTGATATCCTCACTTAGTAAACTACAGCAAGCAGTGTCCTTTCGGTGATCATTGAAACTCTACAGAAACTTTTACTCCAGAATCTTTTGTATGTTGGTTTATTTCTCTGCTTCAGATAGTTTTGTGGCAAAATTTCAATCCCTTAATTCATTTGCCCTTCCAGGCATACTTAGTTCCTGAGGACCTCGGGTCTTCCTGGCGTCTCCCTTTTCTTCCTGTTAACTTTTTCCTTTGGTTTGGTTTTGTTTCTGTTCACCTCCCTTTTCTTCTAAAAAGAAATGTATTTTATCTTCCGTTTTTAATGTAGAGAAAATAAGGTGAATTTAAGTTTTGATCAACTCTCTTTTAGGTATGCCGCTTGGTCTAGTGGTATGTATCTCACCAGTGTGTTGAAAGATGTCACAAGTTCGAATCGCCTCTCCATTAATATTTTTTATTTTTAAAACTTTACGAAGCAAGAAAAGCCCTCCTCCATCCTTTGTTAGAATTGCCTTAAAACTCTTACCATCAGTTCACTTTGTCATTTTGTCAAGGAAAGATGAAATCAAGTCCTAATTGAAAAGTTGCCACCCTTTTAACACGATATATGTTTTTATAATACGTATCATACTGTGATTTGCGAGCGATAAGCTTCTTTACAGTCAACAATTTATACCAATCTCTCCCTTTCTCTTTGCTGCGTATTCGGCGATGGGGCTTGACTATGAATAATAGCAACCAATAAAATGATGGTTAAAAATCAAAGGTTAACTTTTCCACTTAGATTATATAAACAAATTCAGATTATCCTCTGTTAATTACCTTTGAAATTGTCCTACTACTACTTCCAACATATCAAATAACTCCTTTTTACTTGGTTGCCAACTTCTTAACTTTGCCTACCAAAAAGTTAGTAAAAGCCCAAATTTTTGAAAGACAAAAAACCACAGGGGCCTTCAATTGCCAAAACCATATCCTAACAAGGTCCACTACCATACACATTGTCACCCATTTCCTCCTACTGAGGAAAATGCTGTTTAAGTCACATCAGTTTTCCCATGAACCCCCAACTTCGAACAGGAAATCATGACCGAGGGGCGGATGCATCAAGCGGCCGATGTTGGATCGGCAATTGGGCCCATGGGCTGATGGGAATAGGCCGTTGGATATTAGGCGGGCCATTTTGGCGGGTTGGGCCGTTTACAGGAGCTGTGGAGGAAGCTGTAGCAGCAGGCGAGGATGAGACGGCCACACGCTCGCATGACGGGCACATGGTGAGGGTTGTGGGAGGGTTCATCTGCATGTAGAACTGTGGTGAGAGCTTGAGTGCTCTAAGCTCTTGCACTTCCTTCTGCAACCTCCTGTTGTCCTCTGTTAGTTTCTCACAGCACCTCTTTAGTAATTCACAATCCACCTCTGTTTGCTTTAACTTAGTCCTGCATTCATTTAAATAAGCTTAACTACATTAGAGATTCAAATTAATAATCACACTCACACAAGCTAACTATAGAAGTTCGGATTTTACTAGCGTCAGTCGGGCGCTAGCACAACATTGATGTTTGTGGGACTCGCTCCGTAAACACACAAAGATCAACGACTATACGAGCTTCATGCGATCGGGCCAATGACTTCCCAGATAAGTTCGTTCTTTTCTAGACCCAAAAAAGGAAAGTGGTTGACAAGAAATGATTGCTCAGTTGCAACTTATTTTACCAAAAAAATAAAGCGAAAATTCTACTATGTAATGTTGGGGTTTTTCTACTATGCACTAGTGTTTTAGAACCTCCATTGCCTAATGCATGTCATGCACCCAAGCATGGTAGAATTTTCAGCTTCATATCTAACTTGCACTAGGTGAATGAAGCGTTAAATGTGCAGTCAATGATCTAATAATGAAGGATCCAACGAACACAGATGTCGGTGTATATTGTACATCGGTGCATACTAGAAAATTTCAAACCAATCACATAAATTAAATCCATGGCAACTCTTTCTTCTTTTCATACTTCATCAAGAGGCACCTAGAGAGACCCAAAATTATTAATCTAAGTACCATTTATTAGATGCAACAAGTTTGAGGAACATTTATTTATGGGAAACAACTACATTTTTTTTTTCCAAAGAAAACAACTGCATTTGGACTCATCTCTTTTTTTTTTTTTTTGATTGAAAACTCATCTCATTAAATGCTAACACATGAGAATTGTGAGACCAAATTGATATGATACAAAAGAAACAAAAATATACAATAAAATAAATAGTGCAAAATACAATTTCACCCTTGGCTCAGTGAAGAAATTTCTCACCTTGCCCTCCTGTTCTGAAACCAAACCTCCACTTGTCTTGGTCTTAGGTTCAGCTGCTTTCCCAACGCCTGCTTCTGCTTCTGAGACACAAAATAACAACCTTGCTTCACCATGAAAATTACACAATTGCCACTGGCCAGTGCAGTGGAAAAGACGAAAACACCCTTACAGAAATAGTAAAATGACTAACCGGATTCAGAGTGTGGTGCTCTTTGAACGTCTCCTCGAGCAGCAGAGACTGCTCCTTCGTCAGCCTGAGCTTCTTCCTTGACATGTCGCCGCCGTTGCCGTCTTCATCGTCGCTGCCGCCGCCACGGGAGCACGAGGTCCTCTCGCCCTCGTTCTCGTCGCCTATGGGCTCCCTCTCGCTCCTCTTCCCGCTCAGGCTAGACACAGTGCTGTTCGGCGAGGAAACCCCGTTTTCTTCCTCGAAATCCGCCATCGACGGCGCCTCGTTCACGTCGATTCCTCCGAGAAACGACCTCGTATCTGTGTTTCGATCTGTTTAAGAATTCAAAATGGCAAGGGATATAAATAAATATGCCATCGTGTCCATTTTCAGAAGCTAAAGTTGTGACCGAAAAAACATAACCAATTCTTAACTACACACAGAAAAAACCTCAAAAAATCAGATCTGATGGCCAGAAATTTCTGTTTTGATTTCAGATTTTGTGTTAAAAAAACAAACCCATAAAATAATTCAAGGAAAATGTGGATTAAATAGCTAAAAAATGAAATTTATACTGAAAAAACAGAGGAAACAAAAAATAATAATAAATAATTTACCAGGAAATTGGAAGATTTCATTCCATGAAGTTCTGTGGGGGTGATTTTGCATGGGATGTGAAAGCTTCTCCATGAGACTCAACTGCAAACAAGGCTCCCTCTCATTGGGTTTCAATCCCAAGCTCAGACTCAATCCCAACCCCAACCCATCCATATCTTTCATTTTCTCATCCATATTTTCTCAGCAGCCAAACAGGGTAAGAAGAAGAAAAACCCACCTCCCAGATTACAGAGAAAACAAGAAAGAGTGATCCTTTCCCTGTTCAGGTATCTGGGTTTTGTTCTGATTATCTACTGTTTGGATTCCAGGAAAGTAAAATGGAAAGAAAGGGGTAGGAAAAAAATGGGTGGGCTTTGGAGCAGGAGGTGTGTCTCAGCCTTTTGGCTTTTGCTTTTTGCAGTTGAGTAAAAGGATGATGAGGACTATGTATATATATATATATATATATATATATATATATATATATTTATATTTATAGATACAGTGTATAGATACAGAGAAAAAGACATAGGGTGGAGGGTGTAGAGTTAATCATGATTTTGTGTAAGAGGAGACAGACCCTTCTTGCCTGTTATCTCTACCAATGATATGATGTGATGGCTCCTCTATAGGCTTTAGCTTTTTTACTACTGCTAGACTCAGTTACCAACAATGTTAATCATGATTAGGTGTAGGGTTTTAACTGTGGTTAAAATGGGAGTTTGGAAAGTTAAAGTTTTTCCTTTTTTTGATAATGAATTGGTAAGTTAAAGCTGCTTTTAAAGTTGTAACTTGTAACTGAGTTACACAAAATCTCTTTTTCATGCTTTTAATTTTTCAATAATGCTAGAAACATCAGGTACTTATTCTAATTTCTTGGATTAAATTGATGTGCCAAAGTTTTATTTAATAAAAAAAAAAGGTATAAAACGGACGCAATTCAAATAGATGAAACACGATAAGGAATTATCTAAAATTTTGAAATAACGATGTAATATATTTTCATGATAAAGAAAAACAATACGTAGATTATTATTTTAGAAGTAACTGTTTCTTAACTTTTTCATATATATTACAATCTAACACGTGTTTCCTTTCTTTAATAATACAATATGACATGCATAGTGATATTTTTATGTGTGTTAACATGTGCTCCACTTCTGAACTCAAGTTCAAATTCTTTTATTAGTATTTTAGACGAAGTTAGGGCATGTTTACTTAACAAAAATAGGAAGAGGAAGGAATTGAAGAATTTAGAAATAAGAAAAGTACTTCTTAAAAAAATAAGGAAAGTAAAGAAAGGGAATCGAATCAACTAACCCTCTTATTTGATACGATTCTTGAAGTTTAAATATTTGGTTACGAATTTCAATGAGAAAATTCATATTTTTCCGATTTTCATGTGTAAGTAAATACATATAATAGTTAAGGAGTGAGATGATTCACATACATATATTTTAGTAAAAATATGAAATTCAAAAATTAAAGTAATTAAATTTATATTTTGTCACATTCCGGACTGGCACCGCCGTAGCACGATATTGTCCGCTTGAGGCCATGTCCTCACGGTTTTGTTTCTAGGAACTCACGAGCAATCCCAAGATGGGTCGCCTCATGCTAAATGAAGGTGGACATGTACATATAAGGCACATCACCCCCTCTCCATTGGTCGATGTGGGATGTCACAATCCACCCCACTTAAGGGGAACCCGGTGTCCTCGCCGGCACATCCGCACTGAACGGCAGAGTGGCTATGATCCAATTTTGTCACATCCCGGACCAACTCCGCTGTTGCACGATATTGTCCGCTTTAGGCCACGCCCTCACGGTTTTGTTTCTAGGAACTCACGAGTAACTTCTTAGTGGGTCACCCATCATGAGATTGTTCTAGCCCAAACTCGCTTAACTTTGGAGTTTCGATGGAATCCAAAGTTAGTGATCTCCAAAAAAACTTCATGCTAAATGGATGTGGGCATTTATATATAAGGCACATCACCCCCTTTTCGTTGGTCAATGTGGGATGTCACAATCCACCCCACTTAAAGGGAACCCGGCGTCCTCGCCAGCACATCCGTATCGAACGGCAGAGTGGCTCTGATACCATTCTGTCACATCCTAGACCGACTCCGCCGTAGCACAATATTGTCCGCTTTAGGCCAGGCCCTCACGGTTTTGTTTTTGGGAACTCACGAGAAACTTCCTAGTGGGTCGCCCATCATGGGATTGTTCTAGCCCAAACTCGCTTAACTTCAGAGTTCCGATGGAACCCGAAGCCAGTGATCTCCCAAAAGGCCTCATGCTAAATGGATGTGGGCATGTACATATAAGGCACATCACCCGCTTTTTGTTGGTCAATGTGGAATGTCACAATCCACCCCACTTAAAGGAAACCCAGCGTCCTCGCCGATACATCCGTATCGAACAGCAGAGTAGCTCTGATACCATTCTGTCACATCCTAGATCGGCTCTGCTGTAGCACGATATTGTCCGCTTTAGGCCAGGGCCTCGCAGTTTTGTTTCTGGGAACTCACGAGCAACTTTCCAGTGGGTCTCCCATCATGGGATTGCTCTAGCCCAAACTCACTTGACTTCGAAGTTCCGATGGAATCCGAAGCCAGTGATTTCCCAAAAGGCTTCATGCTAAATGGAGGTAGGCATGTACATATAAAGCACATCACCCTCTTTTCATTGGTCAATGTGGGATGTCACAATCCACCCCACTTAAGGGGAACCCAGCGTCCTCGCCAGCACATCCGTACCTAATGGTAGAGTAGCTCTGATATCATTTTGTCACATCCCGGACCGACTCTGTTGTAGCACGATAGTGTCGGCGTTGGGCCATGCCCTCACGGTTTTGTTTTTGGGAACTCACGAGCAACTTCCCAATGGGTCACCCATCTTGGGATTGACTTAGCCCAAACTCGCTTAACTTCGGAGTTCCGATGGAATCCGAAGCCAGTGATCTCCCAAAAGACATCATGCTAAATGGAGGTAGACATGTACATATAAGGCACATCACTCCCTCTCCGTTGATCGATGTGGGATGTCACATATTTCTTGTAAGCAAACAAGCAATTAACATAGTTCTTTGTCAAAAGAAAAAAATAAAAATGATAGGTACTACTATTTTGTTTACCACAGAACAAAAAAGAACGAAAAAGAAATTTTATACTTGAAGTTTACATTGTAAATAATTTACCCAAAAAAATACGGTAAATGATTTTCATGGGTAGGCATTATTGTAACCTTCGGTTAAAAAAGGATAATACTTGGGTACTCACTAGTGAGTACCCTATATACTCACTTTCTGATTTGGCCCAATCAAAAGATGACATGTGTTCCTTATTTTTAAAAGCCCAAGAAAAATTAAATAGCATATGTTTTATTTTTTAAAACAATAAAATATGTGTTAAAATATCATTGGGCCAAATTATTAAAGTGAGTATATAGGGTACTCACTAGTGAGTACCCAAGTATAGCAACTTTCTCGCAAGTTGACCGGAAGATCATGTGAGTTATTTTCAACACTCACGCGAGAATCATTCACGCGCCTCAAAATCATCGGATCATGATGATGTTTAATCAGGTCATGCACATGCGGATGGGGCCCCACATATTGAATGGTGCGCGTGGTGTTTGAGGTGGGGGAGGTTTCTGTACGTTTCGTTCCTTTGGTCAGCGAGAAATGATGATGAAGAAAGTGTAGGTTACATGCAGGGTTGGGTTGGGGATTTGGTAGGCATTTAGTTGGATTTTTGGGAAACTTGCAATAATATTCACGGGGATGGCGGCATTGGAGAGAAGTGGGAACATGGAGATGTTTCCAAATTGAAAGCAAAATTAATGTCAAATAATAAACACACTTTTTCATGTAGGTTTTTGGCTAGTCAAACACTCAAGCAATAGGATTGGGGAATTAGGTTTTGTAATTAATATTTAAGGTTGTGAAATGAATTCCATTTTCTTCTTATTGCATTGTTTGTTTTTGTGTATAACCGCCTACTTGAGTATATCGGATATTCTGGATCTTTTATTGTTAGTTATTAGTTTTTGTGTTTTTTATCCGATATATAACAGTGAAAAAATTTTAAGTATTTTATACTCTAGAGCACTATAAAATTTTTATTTGATTCTAAGAGCATTTTTAATTAAGAAATGCAAATTTGAGATGTATATGTCACATTTACATCTTATTTTATATTTCTGAAATATGTAAATATGAGTTATATCCTAATGAGAGCATTTTATACTCTAGAGTACTATAAAGTTTTTATTTGATTCTAAGAGCATTTTTAATTAAGAAATGCAAATTTGAGATGTATATGCCACATTTACATCTTATTTTATATTTCTGATATATGTAAATATGAGTTATATCCTAATGAGAGAGATATAAATTTGAAATATTTTGCATGAGAGATCTTTTGACACATCCTGACCTGGATATCCATGTGTCGATATCAAGTCGAGATATATTGATCGACATCTCAGGAGGGATGACAAAAGCCACAATGTAAGTGTAGTGTAAAAGTACAAATAAATTAAAACTAAAGTCTACTTTAAAATTAAATTCAAAATAAGGTGTGCATTGCAGGGCCCAATACAAAGTAATCTGTCTCAGAACATAGCTAAAGTGCAGTAACGTAAGAATAATTTCATCCTGGTAAGAATAGGTATAATGCAACTAGCAGGAATTATATCTGTACATCAGCTGTAGAAGATGTCAGAATCGCCAATGAAATCTTCACTTGCCACAAGTTCAACCCCTAAATCTTGGAGGGGCGCAAAACAGAAAATGTGAGTGGGCAAAAATAATCATTTCTACAAACCTTTGTTTTTCATAACATAAGTAACCCCTTTCTGAAAAACCTGTATAGTTTCCCAAATTCATATTGCGTATAGTATGAAAACTGTCAAAACAATATAAAGGCACAACTGCCAAAGATACGGGTAAACGCAATTATCTCAACATAATATAGTATACTCATCAACATATGTAGACACACAAGCCCATGCAGAAAGTATCTACATGGAACAGGTTGGGTGTAATAGATATATGCTCAGTACTATGGTCACGTGAAGCTGGCGCTAATCGCGTCACATACGAGCCCTAACTGCCTAATACAAACTAGTACATGTTGGCACCTACAATGGATCCAAGGTGAGCATAACGATGTGGATGTGAACATACACGTGAAGGTTGGTCTTGACCCGAACGAGTACTAGACACCAGGTGAATGCATGTATGATGAGCAAATAAAAATACATGTGATCATGCCATCACAATTTCACAAATCTCAACATAATATACTTTATACTTAAACTTGCAAGTAAAAGCACATTATGATAGAAAATAGTTCACAAAATTTGACACACCCCACCCTCGATACCCACGTGGATACCGAGTGCGAGCGTGCTGGCCGACACTCGAAAGTGACGAAGCCATTAAATGCATGACAACACTTGTGAAAAAGAAATTAAATTTTAATAAACGTTGCGGAATTCAATGTCAATATGCATATGGTTCAGAGCGTACTAATTTGAAACAGCGGAAACAAATAATAAACTGAGTTCCTAGAATCTCTATCCATAACAAGGATGGATATTATTATAGAAACTGGAAGAAAGAAGAATCCCTACATGGTCGGGATGCAATATCAGAGCTGCCACGTAGAAGTCTCGACCTCGCCAGATGCTCTATCACTGTGTCCTGAAGGGGGCGCAAAAACAAAAGGTGTGAGTGGACAAAAATCAAAGTTTTCGCAAACCTTTCTCTTTTCAACATACTAACCCCCTGTTTGAAAACCAGTATAAATATACCATCGTAGTATAGTTCAAAAGATACTTTAATATTATACGGAAACATATCCAAAAGGTATAATAACATAAATCACAGTTCATAGTTCCGTCAACAAATATATATAAATATAATATGGGAAAACCAACACAGGGTATTTGCGCGATCACCCATGTACGGGTTGAGGAACAGCCTCTCAATCACCGTACAAGCACTTTACGTTATCCACTATTTTGTACTCCTAGTACCACACACATGTAAGCACTTGCGCCGCAGCGCGTCACACCCGAGTCCTTACGCAGTGGGGCCTTTTCCCCATAAAACAACAATAAACGTAAGACAAGCTTGCACTAAGGTATTTACCGGACAATACCCCTGGAGTACAGTGCGTGTGACCCAAACATGTGAGACTTGTCCTATGGCCATGAGAACGGTACTACAACGTAGTGAAAGCATACCTAGTGTGTTTGAAAACATACATACATACTCATGTGTATAGATATAGGAGTCAAAATCCCATTCATAATTCCCAAATGTATAACATTGCATAAATAAATCCTTCCCCCAAAACCATATATCAAGATCAATTAGTATTTATGCAAAAGTAATCATGGTGTAAACCATTTCATAACATTTAATCATACTTTGATAAATAATCAAATCACCAATTAAAATCCATTTTCCAGTAAATAACCATAAATAAAACAAATATGGTTGCATAATTGATTTTCAACAAATATATATATCCATAATAAAACATATATAAAAACATGCTTTGAAATACCATTCAAAACCACAAAGAAATCAAATTCATATTCATTTTCAAACATAAAAGCCATTTGATAAAGCAAAAGTCCACTCACAGATGATCGGGAGTGAAATCTCCCTCGGTGTTGTCTTCCTGGGTGTGCGGAGCCGAAGAATTACCTATTTAAAGTTAGGGAATAAATTAGAACTTCCCTAAAAATAATTAAAAAGTAGGCCTTAAAAGAATCCCCCCAAAAATATGAATATTCTAGCGAAAACGGGCTCGAAAAATGAATTCCGGGCCCCGAAAACCCTACCGCCGCCGTGCGCCGCCGCACGCGCCGCCACGCGCTGGGAAACGGTCGGAAAACCCCTCCACGCGCCGGGAAACCCCCTCACGCGCCTGCACGCGCCGGGAAACCCCCGGACGCGCCCCCACGCGCCGAAAAACCCCTCCACGCGCCGGCCACGCGCCGGCGAGTGGCATCACGCGCTGGCACGTGGTCCCACGCGCTGGCACGTGTCTCCACGCGCTGGCACGTGGTCCCACGCGCTGGCGCGTGTCCCCCACGCGCGTCACGCGCCCTGCTGACGTCACCCCACGCGCTGCTGACGTCAGCCACGCGCTGCTGACGTCAGCACCGTTAAAGTTAACGGAATATACCTTCGCCGTTAGGAATATTCCCCTGCCGTTAGGAATATTCCGTTACCGTTAACGGAATATTCCCCTCCTCCTTCCTCTCGCCGGTCGCCGGAGCTCCGCCGTCGCCGCCGCCGCCGCCGCCGTCTGGTTCGCCGGATTCTGGAAATTTAATACCGGTTATGTCCCAAAACTTCAAAAATTCGTATCTTCTTCATTCTTTGTCCAAAATTGACGTGCCATATATCAAATTGAAGGTATTGAAGAGTAGAATATTTTTATACCTATTTGAGGCCGGAAAAATGGCCGGAGATGGCCTGAAATTGGCCGGAAAGCTTCGGGAAACCCTAATTCCGTTCTCCTTCAATACTGCACCAAATTTGACGTTCTTTATATGAAATTGAACCTACTCAATCCAACAAAGCCAATGGTAATGGTCTCGAGGCTTACCTTGGTCCGGATTGTACAGAAAGTCGATGAACAGTTCGCCTATTCCGTTCCGACGTCGGTTTGAACGAACGGGTTCGAGTTTGAAGATTCCAAGATCACAGTCCCGTCCAAAATGACGAGAGGATCACGTTGGTATGAATTTTGGGCGACGGTTTGGTGGTTTTGTGATTCGTTCAAGAATGGTGGCTCTCGGTACGTATTTTGCCGAGAGAGAGAATGGGAGAGAAAGAGAGGGAGAGAGAACGTGCAGCAGTTTCTGGGTAGGGTTGGCTGCTGTGCAATCAGCCAAAATGCCAAAACCCTAATTCCCATACACGGGGTGGCAAATTACCAAAATGCCCCTACACTTCAAAGCTTCGTAAAACGTTCGTTTGAACTCCGAATTGAGTTCCGCTTGCGTCCACGCGTTCGTATCGACGAGTACAATAAGAATATGTAAAGAAATTAATTTTCACAAGTCGTCCCGAAAAAGTCAACAAAAGTCAACTTTGACCCTAGGGGTATTTTGGTCATTTCACATAAATTTTGGGACGGGTTGTAACAAAATTATAGTGGAAACTAACATAAATAATATAAGCTTCATTAAAATAAAGCCCACTCATTGATACATCGTTGGGTCGTAGTCGCCTTGCCCTGCCTGACTCCTGTACTTCTCGTGGTAAGTCTCTTCTATATGAGATATGTGACATCCCACATCGACTAATGGAGAGGGGGTGATGTGCCTTATATGTACATGCCTACCTCCATTTAACACGAGGCCTTTTGGGAACTCACTAGCTTCGGATTCCATTGGAACTCCGAAGTTAAGCGAGTTTGGGTTAGAGCAATCCCAGGATGGGTGACTCACTGGGAAGTTGCTTGTGAGTTCCCAGAAACAAAACCGTGAAGGCGTGGCCCAAAGCAGACAATATCGTGCTACGGCTACGGCGGAGCCGATCCGGGATGTGACAAGATATCACTACAATAATGATTAAACTCATAAATGTTACTAATTAAACTAATAAACGACACTTATCCATTGTTTGCTCAATTTGAAGGTTCGAAACACTCCAAAAAATACCATACGTATTGCCCCTAGGTGGTACGCGTCGTTAAGAGTCGCCTCTTGTTGACGGAAGTGGTAAAAAGTGTTCCACACGCGGTCAACCTAAGCTGGTCAAACTAACAACGTTAGTTGACGCTGTTAGATTTAACGCAAGATTCCGGTATCTCCATTAAATCTAACGGAATATTCCTAACGGCGTCAGAGGAATATACCTAAGAATATTTCCGGTCTGAACCGGCTTGTTGACATCACGACCCAATTTGGACCTGGTTTAGGTCGGTCTGAACTGGTCGCCGCTGCAACTTGAGCCGGTCACCGGCGCCGCCGTCTGAAACTCATCGGTTTCTAGAAAATTTTCAAAGTTTCATAACTTGTTCATTTCTCAACCATTTTACACGATCTACATATCAAAATGAAGCTAGAGAGAAGGAGAACAAGATTGTACCTATTTGAAGTTTGAAAAGTGGTTGGAAATGGCCAGAAATTGGCCAGAAAGTCTCGGTCTAAAACTGAGGTTGGGTCCACTCCAAAACACGACCAAAACCCACGAATTTAGTATGAAAATTCATCTACTCAACAAGATGAAGCTAATGGTGGTGGTTAGAAGTCTCACCTTGATTGCAATTTGCAAGAAACTCGCCGGAAAAGCTAGGTTCTTCTGTGTGCAATTTCTGTCGATCAACGGGGAGTTTGAGCAATCGGTTTGTACAATTGAACTCAGTGAGTTACGATGAACAAGGTGGTGGTGGTGGTGGTGGTTTGGCTCAATTCGAAAGAAGTGGCGTGGCCACTGTTTGTAATGTGCATGTTTTCTGGGTGAAGAAGGAAGAAGAAAAATGAAGGAGAGAAAGAGAGAGAAGAGATATTTGGTTTCTAAAATTAGCAGGGGAAGTCAAAATCCGAAAAGAGTTCAAACGTTCACGTAGGACTTCTACTTAACCTGTTCAGGGGCATTTTGGTCAATTCACACGTTCTGGAAATAAAATACAATAAAATTAAGGACATGTCGTCACAACCTACCCCCTTAACAAAATTTCATCCTCGAAATTTCAACATTACACGGAAGTAAAGTCAAAGAACAAATACAGATAAAGAGTTCTCATACGATCCTCCGTCTCCCAAGTGGCTTCCTCAACAACGTGATTCCTCCACAAGACTTTCTCAAGTCTGACAATTTTATTTCGTAGAACTTTCTCATTCCAACCGATAATCGTAACAGGTACCTCAACGTAAGTTAGATCCGAGTGGATCTCCAAGGAAACAGTTGGATCACAAGCGCTGGATTAAAGACGTATTTCCATAACAAAGACACAAAGAAACATCGTGCACCCTTGACAATTCTAGAGGTAAGTCAAATCAGTAAGCAACCTCATCAACTTACTCAATGATTTGGTACGGACCAAAGCAACGAGGACTTAGTTTTCCCCTCTTCCCAAACGTACAACACTTCGCTAAGGTGACAGTTTCAGGAATACCAGTCACCGACTGCGTATACCCTGTATGTCAAAAGTTTGTCAGCAATGCTTCCTGTCATTCATGTGCAACCTTTTTGAATTCTTCTAGATCACTCGGATGTTCTGCGTTGTCTCGTCAACTATCTCAGGATGTATTAAAGTTCTCTCACCAACTTCTTACCAACACAACGGTGATCGACACAGTTTGCCACACAACGCCTTGAACGATGTCATACTAAAGCTCAAGTGATAGTTGTTGTAGGCAATCTCCACAAAGTCAAGTGGTTATGTCATTCGGTTTGAGGATGGTAAGCAGTACCGTACAATACCTACGAACCAAAGGTTTTACGAAATGCTTTCCAGAGTTTAGAAGTAAACCTAGAGTCATAATTAGAGATAATGCTGACTGGAACATCATGGTATTTGACAATTCCAGTGATGAAAATTGTGTCAAGCGGTTTCAAAAAGTAGTTCTCCCGGCTAGTAGAAAATGTGTTGACTTAGTGAGTCAGTCTAGAATCACCCGAATCTCATCATAGCCTCCTTGTACATGAGGTATCTTGTACACGAAGTCCATGGTGATATTCTCTCACTTCCTCTCGGGAATAGGGAGTGACAGTTGCAACCCGAAAAGATTTTTTCTCTATGCCTTGACCTGCTGTCAAAACAGGCAACGGTTGCCGTACTCGAAAGTTTTCTTTTTCAACCCTGGTTAGTAGTAGAAATGTCAAATATTGTGGAACATCTTAGTGCTACCGTGATATATAGCATAGGCTGAGATGCGTCTTACCAAGAATCTCCTTCAACTCCTCAATAATCGACACATACATCTGATCACCTTGCAAGGGCAATTCATCTATCTTCCGTACTCTTAAGTCCCTTTATTTGTAGTTCTGAACTGACTGCGACCATTCCAAACATTCTGGATCGTTCACCAGAGCATTGCGAACCTGATTCGACAAGATTGGTCTGACTTGGAAGTTGGCTAAAAACAGTTCCCTCGTGATCAAATCCTAAGACTACCATGTACTCCTAAGATCTGACAAGAAAGGAATACAACAGGCATATAGAGCATTGAGTCGACCAAAAGATTTTCTATCGAGGTTTCAGCTATTGCGTTTGCACGACTAGGATGGTATTCGATGGTGCAATCGTAGTCACTTATCAACTATATCCCTTTTTGTTGTCCTAAGTTAAGATCCTTCTTGATAGAAAGATATTTAAGACTGTTAGGATTGGGAAAGGTTCGACATGTTCCCACAGAGATAGTGTCGCTAGATTTTTAGAGTAAAGACAATAGCTATCAACTCTAGGTCGTGGGTAGGGTAATTCATCTTATGTCGTTTCAACTGTCGAAAACGCATAAGCAATCACCCATCCATGTTGCAAAGACACGCAACCTCGATCCTATAGTGAGGCGTCACTGTAGACTTCAATTTACCACTGTCATTGGGAAATGACAAGACAGGTGCATGAGTGAAACGATACTTCAGATGTTGGAAACTTTGCTCACACTCATCACGTTGCTCGAATTTGATTCCTTTCCTAGTCAACCTTGTGAGAGGTAAAGTTATAGCTAGAAAATCCTTCACAAAGCGTCCATAACAATCGGCAAGACCAAAAAAACTTCATATCTCAGTAACAGTCTGCGGACACTCCAAGTTCTCAACTGCAACTATTTTATGAGAATCAACAAAATGCCTTTGGATGAGATCACGTATTATGAGAAAAACACCTGATTCAACCAAAACTGATATTTGCCAAAATTTGGCGTAGAGTTGATTCTCCCTTAACTTCTTCAAGATCATGCGCAAGTGTTTAGCATGCTCGGCCTCGTCTTTAAAGTACACCAAAGTGTCATTACTGAAGACTATCTCAAACTTGTCGTGGTATGGACGGAATGGCATCACAAGAAACTCATAATGACCCAAATGAGTCCTGAACGCAGTTTTAGGAACATCATCACTTCTGATCTTCATTGATAATAAACTGACTTCAAATCAATTTTTATTTGAAAAAATCCTAGCACCAAAGAGCTGGTTAAAAAGATTAACAATGCAGGGCAAAGGATAACGGTCTTTTAATCGTTACCCGATCCAACTATCTATAGTCGAAGCGTAGCCTCAGAGTTTCATCCTTCATTTCACGAATAAAACTGAAGCTTCCCAAGGTGAACTGCTGGACTGGATAATTCTCTTGTCTACAAGTTCTTGTGGTTGGGCTTCCGATTCTCTCAATTCCGTTGGAGTCGTGCGGTACGGTGTAAGAGAGATTGGATTTTTACCTAAGACTAGATCAATGGTGAGCTTCATTTCTAGATCTAGTGGTAAACTAGGTAGATCATTAAGGAAAACATTAGGAAACTGGTTGACTAACTGCACATCTTCAACTCGTGTAAAAGTACCTTCCTTCACCACTGCGTTTCTAAAATTATAAGGGGAAAATGGGTCCCTTGTGGCACGCAACACAACACCCTCAAAACAAGAAAGAAATAATTAAACGTACATAATTTTTCCGTTACACGTCAGATTTTCGTCTTGTTCGTGCTCATGCGTTCGTAGTGACGAGTACTACAAGAATACGACAAGTAAGAAGTCAAAATTAAAAAAGAGTTCAAACGTTCATGCAAGACTTCCACTTAACCCGTTTAGAGGCATTTTGGTCAATTCACAAGTTTGGGAAATAAAATACAATAAAATTAGGAACGGATCGTCACATCTTTCCGCCCAACAAGAAATGCAAAATACTCATTTTAAGACATTTTGCATTTCACAGTAGAGATACTCTAAATATGAGGCCAAACCTCTCTAATGCATTAGAAAGTTAAACCTCATTACATAAGTCTCTGACCAAAGTGAGACACGATAGGTTTCAATATGAGATTTGAGTTCACAGTCATGCCAACAAGGAAAAAAGTTATTCAACCAAGAAAAATAAGAGTTGAGTTTTGACTCCAACCATCTCCAATGCACATAACCAAATTGTTAAAACTAAAAAATTTTGAGTTTCAACTCCAATGTTTTAACCTATGCGAAGACTCTGTCTCACACCTCAATCTAATAATATAAATCTTTACTGTTGGAACCAATTTTGCGCACCTTCGCAATGGGGGGTCGTCTGCAAATTCGGCCACTTGTAAGAAAAGAGAAGAATCGTGAATATTCTGAGGCTCTTCGACGGTCAAGTTAGTAAGCAATATTAAGACTCAAGTAGTGGGCAAGAGAATATTCAAAGCACGAAATACGTGTAGATTGCATTATGTTACGTTACCAGAGATTTGCCCTAGATAAAGGTTTATATAATAGTCGAGAGAGAGACCTTTTATGATACTTGGATCCGTATTAAACTAGAAGAATCCTAGAGAATATGTAGCAATAGATATTGTTTCTTCTTAGGAGTGTGATTACTTGCGGCGCACGCCAATTCCTAGATTGTAGGAGTCTCTAAAGATAAGGAAACATATTAGATCCTCATTCGGATCTAGCTTTTGTATTTTGCAGAACAAGAATTGTCGATCTTGGCGAAGTTTGCAGACTTCACTTACATTTTTTTCAAAGTACAACAGATGTGATGGCATATTCGTTTGAGCAGCTTAGCCTGCCAGGTAGAGCTATCGAGTCCATGACCGGACTTCTTTGGTATTCGTATTCTGATTCATCTAACTTTGGTCTAGGAAAATTTATGGTTCCACATTTACATTATAAAAGAGAGCAAAAAAAAAAACTCAAACCCACCACCCATTTTGACTCAAATCTCCCAAGATAATATGTAAAGAAAATATTATTACACTACTTTGCCAACCTTAAAGCATGTTACATTCAATGAAAGTTTAACAAAATAAGATTTAATTTAATAGATCAAGATAACAAATATTTTTTTTTGGAGAGAAAGTGTTAGATAAATATTTATAGCCGTATAGCGTATCAGATTGGGTGATGTTTATGGTAACCAAATTTCATCCGCCCCATAGAAGACACCATGTGTACTAAAGCAAGTCAAGATGACGAAATTATCCCTAGGGTTTCACCAGTACTTAACCCTCGTGTGAGTTGATAATATTAATGCGAAGTGGGAGATGTCTCTCCATAAATCACGCCCAACATAAGTGATACCTCTGCCAGGATAACGTGTTCTATATTCCACACGTGATGGACTCACATGAAATGATGTGCTCGGCCACACCCACTTAGCAAAGTATATGAGCTCAGTTGGCCATGCAAGGCCCAATGAAAGATCTTGTGAGCCTAGTTGGACTCACAAACGAGATTAACGCAATAGGGATGGATAAGGTAAGATTTAGCAGGATCTCTAAGGGATAGCCATCCTTACAAGTAGACATAGAGCCACGATCACCTATGTTGTTAGGAGTTATCCCTTAATGGGACTTCTAATTGGGTGCCCCTCATCACGTCTCTTATGGTCAACCGTTATTGGCTAAATAGGTGGGACTATGTGGGGTTCAAACCAACCATTTAGAGAGCGCCATGTGTGCCCTAATGAATCATCTTCAAGCCCATACCTACCCCTATATATATAAAGACAATCATTTCCATTCAAAGGTAACAGTTCCTTAGCCAAGAAACATATAGCTTGAGATTCATTCTTCCTACAATTAAGTCTAACGTAGGCATCAAAGAACATTTGACTCACACCACACCGGTGTGACAAAGTCTCTTGCATTTTCTTTCTTGGTTACAGGAGCACCAGAGTAATTCTACGCTTGTGTAGAATTTATTCTCCACAACGAGTTCATACCAACTTATTCCCTTATTTTAATGTAAATATATTTTTTTATTAAATAAAGTGACTTTGATGCTAGCGTTTATACAAAAAGTGTGAGATTTGCGGTGGGCTCCAAATGAATCTTAAACCATTTAACAGTATGTATCATTGAATGGTACGTACCATTGAAGTTTGACCCTAAAACCTGGATGATTTTATAAATATAATTTAGGTCCTTATTTTAATACTCAATGTCACATCATATTAAATTAGCTTTACCAATTTCCTTACTTACAAATGTTGTCATAAAAAAAATTTAAACACATTCATAATTAAGCCGTAAAAAGGGAACTAATTTCCACCTACTACAAATCTAGCTAGCAATCAATAGATGATATTCCATTTAAAATTCAAATTGTTACCATAAGCAATCATTATAGGTGTAGAAAAAAATATATATTTATTATAAAACTAACAAATCATCATAGATACACAAAAGAATTACTTACCACTGACATGCTAATGAAAGATGAATTTGGCTTTGGTGGTCCGAATCATTTAATGATCTGGTTTTTTAACGTTCCAAATTTATCACTCACTTACTCACACTCTCATATTCGCATCACGACCGTCGAAAAATCTGGACCATTTAATGATCCGGACCATTAAAGATTTTTCTATGGAAGACCTCAAAGAACGAGAAGAAAATGAAAATCACCATACGAAAACTTATAGGTGCGTAAATACAAAAAAAACTTATAGGTACATAGATATAGGTCCATACATGTAGGTATATAAATATAGAAAACAAAAGGTCAAAGCTTATATTATAAGGAAACTTAAAATTTATTAAGCACCTATAAGGCTATAAATGACCTAGTCATCTTACATACGGTTTTAATGAGAAGTGGATCTTTTTCAAGGATTATAATCTAATTATGCCTAAAAATTATAATTCAAAAAGTGTGATGTTCTTATTGACGATTGTACTCTTTGATAATAAATAAAGCGCTACCGTTGCGCTTCGAAAAAGATGGTAAACATTTAATTTTTTATTGTGATCATTTTATACAACGTATAACATGTTTATAATCATGAAGTGTGAATTCCAGGTTCTCACTTCTCATGTTTGATTGACCAAAAACAAGTGTAATCACTACACTTACACTGCAACTAAAGTGAGTGAGCAAAACTGCTTTTAATTTTGAAGGTACTTGTTAAAAGTAAGACCAAATTGTACAGATCATGTGGTTATAAAAATGATTCATGATGAGGTGGACAAAAAAGCCAAAAAATAATACACATGAAATGGAAATTAATTCCACGACATGAGTATTGTTAAAACTTTCAGATTATTTTAAGATATTTCTCTGCAGTCACATGAATTATTTGTGCAATTCCATTTAAAATAAAGAACTTCGGTTGCTTGGTCACATGGTGATTTATAGTTACTTATTTTGAAAGATTTGTTTGTCACTTTTGATTTGTTGTGACTTTTGCACGAGAGACTTTACGTGGGGAGGACACACAGGAGGTGAGATCACGTGGGGAGGGGACTTTCACGTGCACCAACATGCCTTTCGTCGCCACGTGGCCCATTATTGCACTCGTGCGTGTCACTTTGGTCTCTTCCCAACCAGACACGCACTTCTCTCAATCATTGGATACTCTCTCCCGTTTCTTCGTTTTTCAAGCTTTTACACTATCCTCACGCGCCACTCCATTGCCCTGAAGACCATGGGCTATCTTTTGGTTCAAATCAAACAGCTAAATCATGAGAATTTTTAATGTGTACTCGAAGGACCACAAGATTAATATATCTTATTTTATTGGTAAGTCTTTAAATAGTTTGGATTTCGAATTATTGAAGAGTCTGACTTTATATTTATTAGATTAACAAGTTAGTAAAATAGTATTTTCTCAATTCAATCTTGAATGTTTATTTCTCGTACTACTGAGTAGTCCAAATTATTGAAGAAAAATTGTTCTGACACATTCCGATCCTGACACGCCAGGTGTCGGGAAGTGCTGGCTGACACGTGTTAAGTGACGAAAGCCAATTATGCATGTAAAAGTGAAAAAGTGAAAAGATAAAGAGTTGAAAGCGGAAGTAGAAGTGTGGCGAAGGGTAAAATCCATTTTTACAAGTGTATAACAGTCAGAGCATAATATATAGTGCATAGAATTAAAAACATTCACATCCTCGTGAGGATGGATAAGTAAAAGTTTACTAAAAGTAGGAGCATATCTTACATAATCTGAAGGGAGTGTCAGAACTGCCAACCACAGCCGAAGTAAGCCCTCGGTCACTGGTAGTCAAATCCGCCTCTAAGTTCTGGAGAGGCGAAAAATATAAAAAGGTGAGTGGGTCAAAAGCAAAGTTTGATAAAACCTTTGTTTTCAATAGCATACTATCCCCTCACTGGAAAACATGTATAGTTTTTGAAAATACGTCATACTCCCCGATATGATCCTCAAAATACTATAACAATAATACGGGTACTCCCTGAAAATCAAACCGACTGCTCATCTATATGTAACACACACAAGCCCAAGTAGATAAGCTACGAGGAACATGCTAGGTATCCAAGAAATACGCTGAGTACTACAATGACGCGAGTCTAACGCTAATCGCTGTGCACAAAGTGCGTCACACAAGTTGGAGTTGCCTAGTGCAACCTAGAACAGGCTAGTACCTACAATGGATCCAAAGTTGCGTAGCGGTACTGAGAGTGACAACTCCAAACGTCAAGGCTAGTCCTGGCCATAGGACTGAGTACTGATACCCGGGGTGTTATACATTTACTAATGAGCAACAATATAAAAACATGTATGGTAATAAAATACGAATGTTCTACCTCCAACATTTGCATATGATATGAAACATGCTAACATATTAAAGAAAGCATTGAAAACCATACATAATAATATATTTTATCAAAACAAAGACCCACTCACTTACCTGTAAGTAGCCGGGTCGTAGCCCCCCTGTATTAGGTAGCCCCGGTAGTCCTCTGGATACGTCTCACCTATATGACATATCACCATACTAATGATTAAACTCATAATGGTTACTAATTAACTAATTAATTAAACCTATCCCTTGTTTGCTCAATATGGAGGTCCAAAACACTCTGTAAAATACCATACGTACTGCCTAGAGGTAGTACGTGTTGTCACGAGTCGCCTCGCGAAGACGGAATTGAAAAATAATGTCCCACGCGCCCTTACGAGCGGCTCACACGCCGGTTAACGCTGACGTCACGCCGGTCTCGACTGATTGCTGACGTCACTGCTGATGTCACGGCTGGTTTGGACCGTTCCTGACGACACTGATGACGACACCCGGTCTGAACCATTGCTGACGTCACTGCTGGCATCACCCGCCCCGTCTGGACCTGTTGATGACGCCATCGCTGACGTTAGCGCCGGTCACCGCTGCAACTCCTCTGGCTGCTGGTCGCTGCCGTCGCCGGAATTTTGGCTGGTTTCTGGAGAAATTTTCAAATCTCCATAACTTCTTCATATCTTGGCCAAATTTCACGTTCTTTATACCAAAATGAAGTTAGAGAGGAGTAGAATCACGGTGTACCTTTGGTTTGGTCGTACAAGCTCGGAAAGTGGCAGGAAACTGCCTCGAAAGGCGGCGGCTATGGTGGGTTTTTCCGATCTACGTCAAAAATCAACCAAATCAAGCAAACGACATATGAAAATTCATCTACTCAACGAGAGGAATCCATTGGTGATAATTAGAAACCTCACCTGGGTCTAAAATGGCGAGAAAATCGTCAGAAAGGTCCGGTTCTTCTGGTTGCTTTTCTCGTCAAGTCGTCGAGAGTTTGGACGAACAGTTTATACCGTTGAGTCCTGGGCGTCGAGACGAAGGTTGTGGTGATTTTAGTTCGTCTCAGTTCGACAATTTTTTTTGTCGACGTCCGTAAACAGTGTGAGAGAAAAATGGAGAGAAAAAAATGAAAAAGATAAGGAAAAACTGCAGAAAAAGTGACAAGGAAGAAAAGAGAAGGAAAAGATAAGCTTTGGGTTTTGGGGGTATTGTGCACCCACCAAAATAGTAAAATTACACGATTCCGTGTATAAAATAATAACATACATGTCCAAAATATCCTCTCGGGAATTATTTTATAACAAACTTTTTACGAGATGTTACAATTTACCCCCCTTAAGAAAATTTCATCCTCGAAATTCAAATTACAAACAAGTAGAAACGAAAAACAAATAGGGCAAGTTGGCTTTCATGAGCTCTTCCGTTTCCCAGGTTGCCTCTTCTACAGAGTGGTTTCTCCACAAAACCATCACTAAACAGATCGACTTATTTCGTAGAATTTTGTCTTTCCAATCTAGGATGGTCACCGGTAACTCGTCATAAGTCAAATCCCGGTTGATCTCCAAC
The DNA here is from genome assembly GCA_018257905.1 of Gillenia trifoliata. Taxonomy (NCBI): domain Eukaryota; kingdom Viridiplantae; phylum Streptophyta; class Magnoliopsida; order Rosales; family Rosaceae; genus Gillenia; species Gillenia trifoliata. The sequence continues at coordinate 10,987,892 of CM031086.1, forward strand.
GGTTGAGGAAGAATGACATAAGATGGGTCGGAGATATAATGTCGAAGCATGGACACATGGAAGACATTGTGCACCCTTGACAACTCGGAAGGTAACTCAAGTCGATAAGCAACCTCACCAATCCGTTCAGTGACGACATACGGGCCGATGTAACGAGGACTCAGCTTTCCTCATTTCCCGAATTGCACAATGCCTCTCCATGGCGATAACTTCAAGAACACCATGTCACCAACTGAATAGACTCGGTCAGTTAAGTGACGGTTGGCAATACTCCTCTGTCAATCCTGAGCAGCTTTCAGGTTTCTTTTGATCACCTGAATATTCTGAGTCGTCTCCTCTATGATTTCAGGACCAATGAGAGCTCGCTCACCAACTTCTGACCAACACAAGGGGGTTCGACAAGGCTTACCATATAACACTTAGAATGGAGACATGTCGATACTCGAATGAAAGCTGTTGTTATAGGCAAACTCTACCAAAGAAAGATTATCATGCCACTTATCTTTGAACTGTAGCACTGAGGACCTCAGCATGTCCTCAAGGGTCTGGATAGTTCTTTCCGACTGTCCATCTGTCTGAGGATGATAAGCAGTGCTAAACAGTAGTCTTGAACCCAAAGCTTTCTCAAAAGCTTTCCAAAACTTCGAAGTAAATCTGGGGTCACGATCGGAGATAATACTGATAGGAACACCGTGGTATTTGACAACACCGTCAATGAAAAGCTTAGCCAAACGGTCAAGAGAATAATTCTCATGGACTGGCAAGAAGTGAGTTGACTTGGTCAGTCAATCAACAATCACCCAAATACCATCATAGCCTTCACGCGCTAGGGGTAGCTTGTACACGAAGTCCATGGTGATATTCTCCCACTTCCACTCAGGGATGGGAAGTGACTGTGATAAACCAAACAGTTTCTTCCTTTCAGCCTTGACCTGCTTACAAATTAAGCAACGACTCACGTACTCTGCAATCTCCTTTTTCAATCTACGCCAATAGTAGAAAGGTTGGATAGTATGGTACATTTTAGTACTACTTGGATGCATGGCATAGGTGGAAACATGCGCCTCATCCAAGATTGCCTTTTTCAAGTTCGCATCGTTAGGCACATACATCCGGTCATTCATCAAAAGTAATCCGTCTGAACGTCGGACTCTAAAGTTATCTCTGGTACGATCAAGAACTGCTTGAATCAATTTCTAAGAAGTAGGATCACTCGCCTGAGCCTCACGAATACGATCCAACAGAATAGGTCTAGGAGAGAAATTGGCCAATAAAGCTCCAGTATGATCATAACTTAAGGCTGCACCGGTACTCCTGAGATCAGTCAAAAGAGAAATATGACAGGCGTATAGTGTGTTGAGCCGACCATGATATGATTTCCTATTGAGTGCATCCCTACTGGAGACAGAAGAGCTCATGAGAGCCAACTATCCCTATTGGTTTTTCGCTTCTACTTGTTTGTAATTTGAATTTCGAGGACGAAATTTTCTTAAGGGGGGTAGATTGTAACATCCCGTAAAAAGTTTGTTATAAAATATTCCCGGAGGATATTTTGGACACGTGTGTTATTATTTTATACACGGGATCGTGTAATTTTACTATTTTGGTGGGTGCACAATACCCCCAAAATCCCAAATACTTTTCTGTTTCCTTATCTTCTTCCTGAACCTTCTCCCGTATTCTTTTTCATTTTCTTTTCTCTCTGTTTTTCTCTCGCACCGTTTATGGACGTTGACGAAAACTGTCAAAATGAGACGAACTAAAATCACCACAACCTTCGTCTCGATGCCCTGGACTCAATGGTACAAATCGTTCGTCCAAACTCTCGACCGTTTGACAGGAAAAGCAACCGGAAGAACCGGACCTTTCCGACGATTTTCTCTTCATTTTAGATCGAGGTGAGGTTTCTAATTATCACCAATGGATTCCTCTCGTTGAGTAGATGAATTTTCATATGTCGTTTGCTTGATTTGGTTGAGTTTTGACGTAGATCGAAAAAACCCACCGTAGCTGCCGCCTTTCGAGGCAGTTTCCGGCCACTTCCTGAGCTTGTACGACCAAACCAAAGGGACACCGTGATTCTACTCCTCTCTAGCTTCATTTTGGTATAAAGAACGTGAAATTTGGCCAAGAAATGAAGAAGTTATGGAGATTTGAAAATTTCTCTAGAAACCGGCCAAAATTCCAGCGACGGCGACGGCTTTGACCGGTGGCGCCAGTGGTCGGAGAAGTTGCAGCGGCGACCGGTGCTGACGTCAGTGATGACATCAGCAACCGGTCCAAACAGGCCGGGTGACGTCACCACACTTCTACTTCCGCTTCCAACTCTTTATCTTTTCACTTTTACATGCATAATTGGCTTTCGTCACTTAACACGTGTCGGCCAGCACTTCCCGACACCTGGCGTGTCAGGATCGGGATGTGTCAGATTGGTATCAGAGCATAAGTTTCAGGCAGTCATGCAATTGTCACTTTGTGATATTTTGCGCTAATATTTTCTTGATTTTGTGATGTCAGAACTATGCCACCTCGTCGAGCACCTCTTACCCAGGCATCAGCCGATGAGCCTGTTGCACCACCTTTCGATTTCGCACAGTTTGGTGCTGCTTTTGCTAATGCCTTTTAGACGAATTGGCGTCCTCCTCCTTCTCAGCAGAAGAATGTCTTGGAGATTGCTTCCAATCTTCAAGAAACCTCTGAAGTGAAACCTCTGAAGTGACGAAATCTTGGCTGAAACATGTTGAGAAAACCTTCCGAGCCATGAAGCGACATGGAAACTTTCTGACAGAACAATGGGTTTCAACTGTTACGTGGTTTCTGCAGAATGAAGCTAGTTCTTGGTGGGCTTATGAAGTGACCCTAATTCCACCAAATCTACAGGAAGATTGGATTACTTTTAAGGAACACTTCGAGGCGAAGTACTTACCTCCGGAGTATTGGGCCAAGAAGCGAGACAACTTCTTCGATCTGAGGCAGAAGGGCATGTCAGTAACCGAGTACCACCAGAAGTTTACTGACTTATCCTGCTACTGCCAAGCCATTGCCAGTAATCCGAATGAGATGTTACTTCAGTTTAGAAAGAGTGCCCTTAAGAAGCTTCGTACTGCAACATCCTCATATCCATGCACTACTTACTAGGAGTTCTATGAGGCTTTACTCCGTGTCGAGGATTCAGAGAACACTCCCAACAGTGGTGGTGATGATGATGAGGGAAATGGTAGTAAGAAAAAGAACAACAACAACAAGGGATTTTCGAGATTCTGGCCAAAGAATAATCATTCATTTAAGAAAAGTAGTTATAACTCTGGCGGATCATCTAGTGGTGGATCTAACCCCAGCACACCTCGAGGAGGTAAATCCATTATTGGTGCCCGTTTTCAGACTCAGAGCAGTTCAGGGAGCTCTAACACTACTCGTTCTCGTAAGTGCAACAACTATCATTCTGGAGAGTGTAAGCAGACGAGCCGAGGATGTTTTACTTGTGGTCAAGTGGGCCACAGAGCTAGTAATTGTCGTCAGAGACAGCAGAATTAGCAGACGAGTATGGTTCCTTAGCAACAGATGCCACCATACGAATCAGGCCACTTCCGGCATCCATCTTCTGGCGGCATTGTTCATTATTAGGGTGATGTGTCTCAGTATTCTGGAGACGCTTACCAGTTCCCCATGGGCTTTCCTCAGTTCACGCCGAACATTCCTCAATTCCAGGGAGGCTATACTCAGTTTCTCTAGAGATTTCCGCAATTTTAGGGAAGTTACCCTTCGTATCAGCAGGGGCGGTTCGCAGTGGTATGGAGGCAGTTAGTATCAGACCAATGAGGCAACGTCTAGCGGTAGTGGACCGAGCAGACAAACCGGTCGAGGAAACCAGGGACGTGGCGGACAGGTATGTGGTGAACGACGAGAATCCGGCACGAGTCGAGGACGTGCATGTCTTGAACCAGTTTCCTGATGTATTTCCTGATGATCTACCTGGACTACCTCCAGATCGTGAAGTGGAGTTCACTATCGATCTTCTTCTAGGTACCAATCTTGAGACAATGAAGGTGGATGAAGTTGATTAGTGATTATGATTGTTCTATTGAGTATCCACCTTCGTTGTCTCAAGTTCAGATCCCTCTGCGTAGGTAAGTACTTCAGACTTTTGTGATCAGTGAAGATCTTGCACGTTTCTCCGTGAAGATAATGTCGCCAGATTTTCAGTGCGAAGACAATGGCTGCTAACTCCAGGTCATGAGTATGGTAGTTCATTTCATGCAACTTTAACTGACGAGATGCATAAGCGATTACCCTACCATGCTGCATCAAAACACAACCTAGACCATTCAAAGAAGCGTCATTGTAGACCTCGAAATTCCCACTGTCATCGGGAAATGCCAAGACAGGTGCATGAGTGAGACAATGCTTCAACTTCTGAAAACTCCGCTCACAATCATCATCCCACTCAAACTTGACATCTTTCTTAGTCAACTTTGTGAGAGGAAGGGCTATTGCTGAAAAATCTTTCACAAAGCACCGATAGTAGCCGACAAGACCAAGAAAACTTCGGATCTCAGTGACAGTCTGTGGTCGCTCCCAATTCTCTACTGCCGTTACTTTCTGTGGATCAACAAGAACTCTTTTTGAGGATATGATGTGTCCCAAGAAAGATACCTCAGTCAGCCAAAACTGACACTTACTGAACTTTGTAAACAATTGATTCTCCCGCAATCTCTTCAGAACTAGACGAAGATGCTTAGCGTGCTCCAACTCACTCTTAGAGAACACTAAGATATCGTCAATGAAATCAATCACGAACTTGTCCCGGTAGGGACGAAATACCCGGTTCATCAAGTCCATAAACGTTGCAGGAGCATTCGTTAACCCGAATGGCATCACAAGGAACTCATAATGACCATATCGAGTCCGAAACGCTGTCTTGGGAACATCATCTCGTCTGACCTTTAGTTGATAGTAACCTGACCTCAGATCAATTTTCGAGAAAACTCGAGCACTACGAAGTTGGTCAAATAAGTCATCGATACGAGGTAGAGGATAACGGTTTTTAATCGTCATCCAGTTGAGCTGCCTGTAATCGATGCAAAGTCTCAAACTTCCATCCTTCTTTTTCACAAATAAGACTGGTGCTCCCAAGGAGAGGTGCTAGGTTGGATGAAACCTTTGTCTACTAACTCTTGCAATTGCAACTTTAATTTTCTTAAGTCTGCAGGAGCCATGCGGTAGAGTGTAAGAGAAATAGGATTGATAGGGGCATATTTATGCACCTTAGTTAGCTGGTTCTTGTGCATTTATATTGTTTTTTCTTAGTTAAAAAAGTCTTTTAAGCTAGTTTTATGTATTTTCAGGTTTTAAGGGCAAAGTATGCAAAAGGATGTATTTTGGAGCCTTTTGGAGCAAATTAGAGCTTGGATTGGATATCACATGCTTGGAGCATAAGGAATGGACGAATTGGGAGCTTAATGAGGCTAGGAATCTGTTTTGAAGATGAAGAAATAAGTTTAAGAAAGAGAAGATAAGGAAAGAACATTATCTGGAACATTATCCTTATCTTATCTTATCTTATCTTATCTTATCCTAACCTTATCATCATCAGTTTCTACCTAATTCCAGCTGCAAAGAGAGATTAATTTTCAGATAATAATAAGTGATAAACTGATAGTTTGAGGACTTCAATTCGTCCTAAAGGAGTGATTATAGAAGTTTGGAAGACATGGAAACTGCAAAGGTGGAATCCGAGTGGAATTGGACAGTGCTGCGCATAACTGCCAACTTCGACAGAGTACCCAGATTTCGTTACCAAGAATTAAGTGTCGTGCCATATATGGTTGGAAAGCTCTGGAAGTCTAGTTTCCATAGGATTTTACAGATTGGCATTCGGATACGTATTGCAGATTTTATGGCTGTTTTAGTGACTGAAGGTCGAAACAGGAAAAAGAGTCCTACTCGGATTTGGTTTCAAGGAAGATAATGTGCTATCTGTTTGTGCGTGTCTTTGGATTTAATTCAGATAGATGTTGGAGTTCTAAAGAGGTCAGAACTCTCTAGAAAGTCGTGCTTTAGAGTTCCAATGGGAGATTGGTACACAATTCATTCATTCAGCCATTCACAGAGAGAAAAAAAAAGCCCAATTCTCTGCAGCAGCAGGGGTCGACTATTCTTCATAATTTCTACCCTTTTTCCATCCACCATACCCCTCCATAACCATTTATCCATACACCTAAGGCCTGAGGCCTGTCCCGAGATCCTTTGCCGCACCAAGGAAGAGGAGAAAGAGGCTTGGAAGTTCATGCAATTCAAGTTCGCGTCGCTGGAATTTCTAGGGGTTTCCTTTTCCTTTGATTTCAATGTTTAAATTCAATTCTCTTTGTGTTGTGCGTATGAGGAACTAAACCCCCCTTGGCTAGGGGAGGATTCGAAACACATGATTATGCTTGCGATATGATTTGATTACCTCTAATTGCGTTTCATAAGTTGTGAATTCAATTTACTTATCTGTTTGAATTAAATTGATTTGTGTGTGTTGGTTGAGAGTGCACGCTTAATTATCATGCATAAATTGAATGCTAGGGTATAAGGGAATTTCACCTAATCGTTATGAACTTATATTCACAAGTAGTAAAGGTTGATGATCTCAATCGAGTTAAGTAAATTCTTGGCATAAGTTTCATGCAATCATAGTAACAAGTGCTTCGTCAATGCTTATGGTTTTCATAGAACTTAATGATTTTTGCTTGTATCTCTATTATGCAATCATATAGGGGACTTGTGGGGAATGCTTTGGGTTGTCGTATGCAATCATCCAATTCAATAACGTTAGGAAAATCTGAAGGTTAATTAAAGCGGACCTAATTAACTTGGGGCGTTGAGAATTCATGGTTTATTGAAAAGCAATTGGAAATCGTTTTGTATGCAAGTATAACATGTGTGGAGATGAACCCCTTAGCTAGCCTTCCATCCATTATTTAAACCAAATTCGTTTTCAATCTGTCTTGTTTTACAAAGTTTTTGTTTTGTTTTAAAATTCGTCAAAAACCAATCCCTCCTTTGTTTTTAAGTGTCAAATTAGTTAGAAATTGTTTTAGTTCATGTTTTTGAATGTTTTGAGTCGAGTTATAACCTATTTTCGTCAAAATCTTCTTTAGTGTCCAAAACTGCCCAGAAAGTGTTTTTAAGACAGTTTTGAGTGTTTATTTGTTGTTTTGAGTCTTTTGGTTTGTTTTGGTGTTTTAAGTTATAGTTTTGCATTCTTTGAGTCTAATTTAGTATTTTAAACTTTGTTTTTACGTTTTTGAGTCAGTTTCCAAGAGATTTAGTAATCCCTCCTAATCCCCGGTTTAGAACGATCCCTACTTACATACTTCACTACAATTGTCAAAAGAGGGTTTAATTTGAGTGCTTACTTTTATCACATCAAGGATTGACACCTGAAAGAAGATCGATGGTGAACTTCACTTCACGATCCGGAGGTAGTCCAGGTAGATCATCAGGAAATACATCAGGAAACTGGTTCACGACATGCACGTTCTCGATTCGTGCCGGATTCTCGTCGTTCACCACAACATGAGCAATGTAACCCTGACAACCTTTCCTCAACATTCGTTTCGCCTTCATGGCGGAGATGAGTCCATGTCTTAGACCGCTGCGTTCACCTGTGAAAATCACCACAGGCTTGCTAGGTCTCTGGAAAATGACAACCCTGCGACGACAATCCACCATGGCGTGATTCTAATGTAACCAATCCATTCCTAAGATAACATCAAAGTCCTTGATGTCCAAAGGAATCAGATTAGCGGTAGTGTTCTCTGAATCCTCAACACAGAGTAAAGCCTCATAGAACTCCTGGTAAGTAGTGCATGGATATGAGGATGCTACAGTACGAAGCTTCTTACGGGCACCCTTTCTGAACTGAAGTAACATCTCCTTCAGATTACTGGCAATGGCTGGGCAGTAGCGGGATAGGTCAGTGAACTTCCGGTGGTACTCGGCTACTGACATGCTCTTCTGCCTCAGATCGAAGAAGTTGTCTCGCTTCTTGGCCCAATACTCCGGAGGTAAGTACTTTGCCTCGAAGTGTTCCTTAAAAGTAATGCAATCTTCCGGCAGATTTGGTGGAATTAGGGTCACTTCATAAGCCCACCAAGAACTAGCTTCATTATGAAGAAACCACGTAACAGTCGAGACCCATTTTTCCGTCGGAAAGTTTCCCTGTCGCTCCATGGCTCGGAAGGTTTTCTCAACATGTTTTAGCCAAGATTCAGTCGCGTCGGAGGTTTCTCGACCTAAGAATGGCTTTACTTGAAGATTGGAAGCAATCTCCAAGACATTCTTCTGCTGAGAAGGATGAGGACGCCAATTCGTCTAAAAGGCATTAGAAAAAAACAGCACCAAAATGTGCGAAATTGAAAGGTGGTGCAATAGGCTCATCGGCTGATGCCTGGGTACGAGGTGCTCGACGAGGTGGCATAGTTCTGACATCATAAAATCAAGAAAATATTAGGGCAAAATATCACAAAGTGATAATTGCATGACTGCCTAAAAATTATGCTCTGATACTAATCTGACACATCTCGATCCTGACACGCCAGGTGTCGGGAAGTGCTGACCGACACGTGTTAAGTAACGAAAGCCAATTATGCATGTAAAAGTGAAAAAGTGAAAAAGATAAGGAAAAACTGCAGAAAAGGTGACAAGGAAGAAAAGAGAAGGAAAAGATAAGCTTTGGGTTTTAGGGGTATTGTGCACCCACTAAAATAGTAAAATTACACGATTCCGTGTATAAAATAATAACATACGTGTCCAAAATATCCGCCGAGAATTATTTTATAACAAACTTTTTACGGAATGTTACAGTTCACTATAGAGAGTAACTTATATGAAATGGGTTCACTGTCATGTGTCATCTCAATTTAATAATACAATGTCACGTGTTGAAAAAACTTATACATGTTACTGAACGGTAAGCCACAGTGGCGGCAAACTCATTCCATATAAGTTTTTCTCCACTTTAGGAGAATGACTTATATGGAACGGGTTCACCGTCACGTGGCGTCCCTTATCCAATAATGTATTCCATGTGCAAGTTTTTTTCCACTTTAGAAGAATGATTTATATGGAACGAATACTCATATATAAGTACGGCGAAATGAAGACCCAAATTTGAGTTGAAGGTGAATCCCATGCCAACTAAGAAAAATGTTATTTAACAAAGAATAATGAGATTTGAGTTTTGAGTCCAATCATCTCCAATGCACAACCAAATTATTAAAACTCAAATATGAGTTTTGAGTCCAATGTTTTCTCTTCCAGTGCAAAGATTAAAATCTTAAAACTCAAAATGAGTCTTAATATTTGAGTCTTAGCATTGGACAAGAAAACCAACATACATAAATCCATCACTCTTTTGGGTTCTACTTCAGTGCTACGTGGTATTAAATACTATGAGCATTGGATGATCTGGATTCATGGGACCACGATAAAAACAATAATTGAAACCAATTCAGGCCATTCAATGCTATTAGCATGGAAGAATTTTTCCACCCTTTTAAGACCCAAATAAAAAAATACAGGTCTAGAATTTAAGTCTTTGCATTAGATATGTTTTGAGAAATCTCTCGTAAACCAAGTTGGTCATGAAATGTTGAAGCACTATGATTAGCACATGAGGTTGACCAAAAAAAAAAAAAAATTAGCACATGAGGATGAGGGTCTTGGTCGGCCATGGTTAAGCTTCCCCACGTGCGTGTTAGCTGTCGCACGTGTAATCGTCCAATTGTGAATTCCACTAATACGAGGAAGTTGTGGTCCGTCCTTTATGATCCATCTATGATTTGGTTGTCTTTGTTTTTCATGAGATTTGTTTCTTGTTTATTTATTTTGTTTTGTCCCAAGTAAATGCAATGCTACTTAATTAATCAAATCTAGGGAGGTTAACTAAAGTCTCTAATCCTTGATAATCAACTCGTAAAATAGATTAAATTAAAGCATCGATCTTTAAATGTTGATAATCATCATATGACTGACCGGGTCAAAGAATTAGCTTTTGGTCTATTAACACTTATGTTTTCAATTTTGGCAGAGATCTTCAATTTTAATTTCACATTTTTGTTAATATTAAAAGAGTAAAATACTATCTCAAACCGGGTCAAATACTAGGAGAGGACATGTAAAAATGTATATACTAGGAGACTACATAATGTAAAGATATATGGGGTTGAATATATCACTTAAAAAAAGAAACTTATACTCTCAAATTCGTTCTTCCCTCTAAACCCTAGAGACTCGACTATAAATACTACTAGAAAAACCAAATTCTACTAAAAATAGGCTTCCCAAAAATCAGGAAACAAAAATAAAAATAAATTAAATTACAGAATTCTTTTCCAACAAGGATTTGGACTGTTGCAGAAAATCCTCTTTTTAATTGACCAAATCAGCTCCGAATTAGGTCCATAATATGTCGTTGGAAATTTAAAATCGTCCTCTACAACTTTACAGAAGAAACCTTGGCCCAAAAACATCATCTTGGATCACTTATATGCCAAATAAGCTCAAAACGTGAATCTACCCGAATTACGCAGTCCATCTTCAATTATTTGTCACGATCAAATGACATAGAATTAAGGCTTGAAACTTTGACATAATCCTCTCGGCTCCAAAACTCCACAATTTGTCCATTTAATGTGCAAAGCCGATTCAATCCATCCTATGATAAAAACATAGAGAGAAATATTAAAATTCCCTAAAAAACAAACATAAAAGCTAACTTGGAATTTCATAAAATATAATATAACATTGACTGATCAATCGCTAAATTGGGTTGAAAAGTTTTTTAATTTCACTCATTTGCTAAAAAGAATTATATTAAGGGAGCTTTAATGAAAAAGATATTTTTTAACTTTTTCTTAACCAAAAGCATCCTAATAACTTTCTTTAATAAAAAAAGGCAAAAACTTTAATCAAAATGACAAATTTTACCACTACAAAACAAAAAATAAAAGGCCCATGTGCTGGAAGCAAAGCCCAACACACAAGCTACAATTTTTTTTTCCAATCTGCCCCTGACAGAACCCAAACTCTGTTAGCCCAAATTAACCACATTTTAATTACGAAAATGCTACATTTTAATTGAAACTTTCATTATCTACAAATATGTCATTAACTCATTAAAGTCCAATTGTTACATCCCGTCCCGGGAATAATATTATTTTATTCCCGGAGGTGCAAAATGACGATTTTGCCCTTGGTTGACCTTTCGGTTGACTTTTTGCGTCGTAGCTCGAACGACGCATTCACTTGTATTTTCTTGACGTGCTCGTCGATACGAACGCGTAGACGCGAGCCGTACGTCGTTCGGACCCCGAACGAATATTTTACGAGCTTTGAGTTTCGACTTTTCCCGAATTGAATTTTGGGCTGGGGCCCATTTGGCAGCAGGCCATGTGGCCTTATCCCAGATTTTCAGGGATGTTGTCTGGGTCTTGGACCCGTGTCCCTTCCTTCTTCTTCTCCTTTCTTCTCTGCAGCAAAACAGAACCAAAGAAAAACCACTCCCAAATTTACTCAAGGCACCCCGTGCCACTGTCACCCTCCTTCTCGGTTACACCCCCAGCTCAATCTCACATCGGTGAGCTTCATCACCACCCCCGAGCAAAACCCGAGCTTCGTGGAACCCAGCTTGAACCGAGAAACCAAAAACCCAGAATCTGCCATTTTTCGGCGAGATTCCACCTCGGCCAACCGCCTCGATCCAACTCAAAAACCTTACCAACCTCTTCCTCGAGGTCCCTGGAGCACTATTCTGGGCCTGCAAGCTTGAATCGATCGAGGAATTCCAGTTCTGGAAATCGGAGTTTTGGAGCCGAGGCCTTTTCTCCAAATTCCGGCCAACTCCGACCGAGTTTGGGCCCCAAAGTGGTATAACTTTCTTCCCCTTGACTCCAGCTTCATTTTGGCTTTTGAATCGTTGAATTTGGTTGAGAAATGAGTGAGTTACAAGCGTTTGAAGTTTTCCGGCCAATTTTTCCAGTTTCCGGCGACGGCGACGGCGGCCGGCGGCGGCGCCGGCGACCGAAAAAAGACCAGTGTCGACCGGCGCTGACGTCATCGGACCGGGTTGGACCGGCCTTGCTGACGTCAGCAGACCGGTTCAGACCGGACTTGCTGACGTCAGCATTGACCGAACCGGCTTGAGCCGAGCCGTGTTGACGACTTGAGCCGAGCCGTGTTGACCGGCTCGAGCCGAGCCGAGTTGACCGGCTCACCGGCTCAGCTGACCAGCTCGCGCGTAAGCCGCGCGTGGAGCTGCGCGTGGAGCCGTCGGCTCCGACCTTCAAGCCGCGTGTGAGGGCGCGTGGAAGGTCCAAATCGTGTTCTGTTTTCACGGGTCGACTCGTGACGACGTGTACTACCTCGGGGTAGTATGCATGTTAATTTTTGAGGTGTTTTGGACCTCCAAATTGAGAAAGCAAGGGATAGGTTTAATTATTTAGTTAATTCGTTACCTTTATGAGGTTAATCATTGTACCGGTGATATCTCATATAGGTGAGGCCAAATGGCAGCGTGTGGCGGCGTGTGCTACGGCACACGGCGGCCCACAGCGGCGGTTTTGGGGTTTTCGACCCCGAAACTCCGTTTTCGGGTTTCCGAACGCCGTTTTCTTCGTATTTTCAATTACGTTATTAATCTTGGGTGTTCCAAAATAGGTTTGGCGACCCTTGGCGTTCGGAGGACGTACGTTTGGACTTCCCGGCTTCGGTATTCGTGAGTGGGCCCTTTCCCTATATTACTTAAATGTGTTTTATGTTTGGGAAATTATATTGTGGTTTTAAATGGATATTTCTATCGTATTATTGGTAGACCTTGTTATATTAATTTATTACTCGGTTTACTAGTTTCGGCTCAGTGTTTCGGTAGGCCATGGAAATTAGTGGGCTTTGGGCCTACGTTTCCATTTGGGAATTATACCATTAAATTGGTGATTTCCGTATCTTTTGTACGCGTATTGCTACTATCGAACCGGCTCTATTTTAGGGAATTTAGGGAATTAAGTATTTTAATTCCCTACTTGTACCTATTTGCGATTATGGGTTTTATACCTATCTGACGGCCTTGAGCCGTATTTGGGTGAACCTTGGATACGGTAAAGTTCTATCGTATTTTGGGTTCACCTAGTTTGCCATTAAGTTGGTATTTCTATACCTTGATACCCATGTGGCGTATCCTTGGTATTTCACGTATTTAGGGTTTACGCTTGGTATTTCGGGTACGGCCCCGAGAATACTTTATATTGATCGTTCTAAGGTTATCCCAAAAAGGGAAATTACCTCACTCGTTTACCTCACTTTGTTTTATTCAAATTATTCCGTGGTATGTTTTCATACGCTCAACTTGGGAGGCTTACACGGTGTTGTTGTACTGTCCGGGGCCAGGACCAGCCTTCACGTGATGGATCACATGCACCGATACGCTCACTATGGACCCATAGTAGGTGCCAGCCTGTTCTAGGTCGCATGGGCGACTCGAACTCGGGTGATAGCGATTAGCGCCAGCTTCACGTGATCGTAGTACATGAGCGCACCATTATTTATACACCCAGCCTGTTCATGACAGGATATATCTGTATGAACTTGTGTGTTTGCTATACCTAAACGAGCGGTTTATCTTATGGTTCTGGATTGTGATTTACCACTGGTTTTCACTGATACCACGGAAGCTTACAGTCGATTTACGGGTTTCCCGTAAGATCTTATTTTATGAACTTTTTGATAAAGTACTGTGTGCCGAACGGTAGCTTTCCGCCCGTTTCGGACGGTAAGTATATTTCCGTACTTACCTCGATTTTCTACCTACTATATGGTACGTTTTCTGAAAAGGTTTTTTTTTAACCAATTACTTGATTTTGACGGCGAGGGGTTATTACTTTCAGAAAGGAAAGGTTTTTACAAAACAACTATTATTGGCCCACTCACCCTTCTGTTTTTGCGCCCCTCCAGGTTTAGTGGCTGAAGCTGTCGACGTTCTAGGCGGTGGTATGACGAAGGCTTAAATTTCTTGGTATTGAAATACTTTGTATTCTATACCTTGTATGACTGTATACTTGCTGTTGTATAAATTCTTCCACCCGTACATTTGTGTACACTTGATCTTAATTTATTCAAATATTCTTATTTCTTTCAAATTGGCTTTCGTCACCCTACGTGGTGTCGGCCAGCACACTCGACTTTCGGGTGTCCACGTGTACATCCGGGTCGGGATGTGTCACCAAAGACCACAACCAAAAAAATTATAATTAATTTTTTTTATAATCAGCCTAATGCCCCTGAATATAACATTTTTTTTATTGAGTTGTAACAAGCTATAATTATTACTATTATTCATGTATCAAATAATACATCATAATAATAAGGCAACATGAATAAAATGCAAAATTTGAAAAATTTGACAATTCGTGACACACCCCGACCCGAATATCCAGGTGGACATCGGATATCGAGGCGTGCTGACCGTCATCTCGGAGGAGTGACGAAGTCAATTTAAATAGTGGAATAAAATGAATTTTGAGATAATTTGAAGAAAAGAGTGCGGAAGTGCGTAGTGTGGGATAAGACCCATTATTACACAAATATCAGAGCTAGGCTGCAGTGAATTTAAAAGAATATTCCATTCCCGTAGGATGGATATAAACACAACTGAAGTGAAATAACATACTTCCACGGAGGGTAAAAAGGTAATATCAGCAACAGCCACCAAACTCGTCTGCCAACTAAACTCTAGGACTTGGAAGGGCGAAAAATAAAGGTGAGTGGGCCAAGTACTGTTTTGTAAAACCTTTTCAAAAGTGTGAGTCATAACCCCTCGCTGTAAAACCCGTAGTTTGCCAAAATATAAGTTCAATACCAATAAACCTCAAATAACAATAATTGGGACTGAGCCCACAAGGATACGGGTAAGATATAAATCAACAGCAGTATAAAACATCACATTACTTATCGCATAATCATAACACACAAGTCATGCAGAAAGTAGCTACATGACAGGCTGGGTGTTTACAAATTTACGCTCTAGCACTACATGCACGTGAAGCTGGCGCTAAGCGCATCACAACGAGTTCGAGTTGCCAAGGCAACCTAGAACAAGTTGGCACCTACGATGGATCCAAAGTGAGCGTGTCGGTGCGTGTGAACATACACGTGAAGCTGGTCTACTCTCAGACAGTGCTAACACCGTGCAATATGCGTGATAAGTAATAAATCTCTAAATCGTATAGACATGCCAACATTTATTCAAATACGCTAAAAAGCATGATGAACACATCATAATATGATAAGTAAAACATTTATCGAGTTTAATAAGATATGGCATGCTATACAAGTTCATAAAATCACATTTGAACACATACTAGAAATAATAATATTCTAATAAGAAAGGGCCCACTCACTGGTATGTCGTCGAGTCGTAGCCCCCGTACCTAGCCTTACCACGGAGTTCCACGAGATAGGTCTCACCTATATGGGAAGTCACTATACTAATCATTAAACAAGTCTATTCCAAAATAAATAAGGAAAAGACTCGAAACCTCCTTTGTTTGCCCGAGTTGGAGGTCTAAAACACCTCAAAAATTACCATACGTACCACCCCTAGGTAGTACGTGTCGCCGCGAGTCGCCTCGCGAAGACAGAATTGAAAAAGGATGGCTCACGTGCCCTCACGCGCGGCTTGAAGATGGCTGAGCTGCGGCCCACGCGTGCCGGTCAAAGTCAACGGTCAAAGTCAACGCTGACGTCAGCAAGGCCGGTTTGAACCTGTTTGCTGACGTCATCGCTGACGTCAGCAGGCCGGTCTGAACCTGTGTTGACCTCATCACTGACGTCAGCAGGCTGGTTTGAACCGGGTTTGCTGACGTCATCACTGACGTCAGCACCGGTCATCCCTAACCTTGCTCCGGTCGGCGGGGCCGCTGCGCCGGTCGCCGGAATCTGGGAATTTTGGTCGGAATTTTGGTCGGAATTTCTAGAATTTTTCAAAGCTTTCTAACTTCATCATTTCTAAGCCAAATTTTACAATCATTATATCAAAATGAAGCTAGAGACGAGTAGAGTTCAAAAATGCTTACCAACACCTCAAAAGGTGGCCGAAAGTGGCCTGAAAATGGCTCGAAAGAATCGGCCAAAAGTCGACATAGCCGTTCTCGCCGATTTCTCCACTTGCAGGCCTTGGGTTGGGTTCCCAAAAGATGTTTGGTGATGATTCTGGGTTGAATCGAGGTCCAAAACCACGAGTTCTTCGTCGGGAAATTTTTGTGAAACTGACGGGAAAATCCCAGATTTTCTGGGTTTGAGTTTTGGTTGGTTTTCTGGGCACCAAAGCCTAGGTTTCTCTCACAGGATGGTGAGGATGGTTGCTGGGTTGAGTTTGGTTGGAGGAAATCAAGAGAGAGTGAGGGAAGAGCCACGAGGTGGCTTGAGTAGTTGTGTGTGTGGGTTTCTGCAAGCAAAAGGCAAAAATCACGGCTTGGATTGTGGGATGTGCTGGAGACAAGAATCAGACAGAGTGAGATAGCTGAAGTGGTAGCTGAAGTGTGATGGAAAATCACAACGCAGCTGCTCCATTTAACGTAGCAAAGTTCAACTGATGAACATGCAGTCAAAACGCATGCAGGTGTGCAGTCAAAAAATAGTAGAGGTGCAGAGCACCCGGTTTGGATGAAAACCATGGGCGTACAGCCCACAGAAAACAAAAATACCGCACAGGTAAATTTGCCCAAATAATCGTAACTTGTCCGTTACAAGTCCGAAAATTTTCTCGTTCGTGCCTACGGGTTCGTGGTAAGGTGTACTACTCAAAAAGTACGAAATTAAGTCAATAAGAAATAATTGTCCACGTAGGACATACGTGGCCACTAAGGGCATTTTCATCAATTTACAAAGTCGGGGAATAAAATACAATACTTTTAGGGACGGGATGTAACAATTCGACAATAAGCAAAAATTGCGTATCAAATTAAAAATACAAATAAAATCATTCAAATTACATAGTAGCAATATCCCATCCAATTATTCTCTATACCAACGAATCAATTGTCTTGAATCGCAGCTTTACAAATTGCCTTGTCATGACCTAGCAACAATCTGAAGACAAATGGACCAAAAGTGTATTGTTATTGTACTAAAAATTTGCTACTTTGCAATTCTTCAAATAAAACAAAATGATAAAAATAGCTAATGTGATGACCCGTCCCGAATTTTATTGTATTTTATTTCCTGAACGTGTAAAGTTACCAAAATGCCCTTGAACGGGTTAAGTGGAAATCCTACGTGGACGTTTAAAATATTATTTCCTGTTATGGAAATAGGTTGGTGTGTGTACCATGTAGTATCTAGTTACCCAGTTTAGTTTGGGGAAAAACATTTTCCTTCTTTTTCCCAGACTTATCTTTTTTTTTCCCTCACTTCTCCTTTCTTCTACTCACTTTCTTCTCCCCGTAAGAAATACACTGTGCACACAGTGGCCACACAAAATCCGTCGAACCGAACCAAACCACTACCACCATCTTGTTCGTTGTAACTCATTGAGTTCAATGGTGCAAGCCGATCGCCCAAATTCTTTACCGTTTGGCCGGAATCGCACACGGAAGAACCGGACTTTTCTGGCGAGTTTCGCGAAAATACCGACCTAGGTGAGGTTCCTAACCACCACCTTTAGTTTCCTCGTGTTGAGTAGATAGATTTTCATACTAAGATCATGTTATTTGGTTGTGTTTTGAGGTAGATCGGACTTTGTTTGTAAGCTGAGGTTTTCCGGCCAAATTCTGGACATTTCCGACCAATTTTTGGACTCCAAATAGGTAAAATCGTGTTCTCCTTCTCTCTAGCTTCATTTTGACATGCGGATCGTGTAAAATGGTTGAGAAATGAAGAAGTTAGGAATTTTAGAAAATTTTTCTAGTTTTCGGCGAGTTGGCCGGCAGTGGACGGCGGCCGGCTGCAGCGCCAGTCGCCGAAAAAATTTGTAAGGGCAACCGGTCAGTGACGTCAGCAGTGACGTCATCGCTGACGTCAGGAACCGGTCCAGACCAGAGAATATTCATTTTAAAGCTGTTAGGAATATTCTGTTAGATCTAACAGAGATGCTGGAATAGTCCGTTAGATCTAAGGTGACTCGTGACGACGCGTACTACCTTTGGGCAATACGTATGGTATTTTTCGGAGTGTTTTGGACCTCCGTGTTGAGCAAACCAAGGATTAGTGTCGTTTATTAAATTAATTAGTAACCTTTATGAGTTTAATCATTACTATAGTGATATCTCATATAGATGAGACTTACCCGGAGGATTACAGGGGTCAGGCAAGGCAAGGCAAGGCAGCTACGACCCAACTACATATCAGTGAGTGGGCTTTGTTTTGAGAAATTAATAGTATTTATATTATTTCTCATTGTGATTTTTATAATTGATTTTCTCCATCATGCCATGATTTTTACTTATGAGTTAAGTCTAAATAATTATATTGTGTTGAGATTTGTGAAATTGTGATGGCATGATTATGTATATTTTTATCTGCTTATCATACATGCATTCATCGATGTCTAGTACTCGTCCGGGCCAGGACCAGCCTTCACATGTATGTTCACACCGCACCGTATGCTCACTTTGGATCCATTGTAGGTGCCAGCCCGTACTAGCCTATATTAGGCAGCTAGGACTCGTATGTGATGCGCTTAGCTCCAGCTTCACGTGATCGTAGTACCGAGCATATATATTTATTACACCTAGCCTGTTCCATGTAGCTACTTTCTACATGGGCTTGTGTGTCTGCATACGTTGATGATCATATTATATACGTTGTTGTTGAACATTTTATGTCGAGGAATTTATTGGTATTTACTTATACCTTTGGCATTGTTGCCTTTATACTGTTTTGATGAGGATTATTATATTATGTTAAGGTAAATGTGTTTAACTGTATTTTTTGACAGTTTTCATACTATACGTAGTATGATTTGGGAAAGTATACCTGAATTTTAAAAGAGGGGTTATTATGTTCCGAAAAAAAAAAGGTTTTAAGAAATAATTATTTTTGCCCACTCACACTTTATGTTTTGCGCCCCTCCAGGTCGTAGTAGCTGGATTAGTGGTGAGCGCGACCACTCTGGTGTATACGACTTCCGCACTAGATAAATGTAGGACTTCTTCCTCCTACTAGTATGTTTATCCATCATGTTCAGGATGAGAATAATTCGTACTTTCCTTACTGTATTTTATATATGCTCTGAACATCTCATGTTATGTATCAAGGGTTCTACCCGTACTTCTGTGTACTCTGTTGCATGATTTTAATAATTCCAGACTTTGGTTTTATTTTATTCAGAAATTCCACTTAGCTTAGTCTGCATGACATGACTTTTGTCACCCTCCAGGGTGTCGGCCAACATGTCTCGATTTCGGTACCCTTCGGGATATCCGGGTTGGGGTGTGTCAGCTAAAATGCTTCTACAAGTAAAACAAATAATCAATTATAAACACATAATGCAAATGGTTATGTATTCAACAAATACACAACTATTTATATATATATATATATATATATATATATATGCCAACTATTTCTAAAAGTATATGTAGATTGTTTCTTAAATCTTCATATCCAAACTACAAATGCAAATAATTGTGTATTAGCATTGGGGTGGATTTTTGTTTTATTTTGAGTCTAATTCCATGCCAAATTCTAAAAATAAAAAAAATTCAACAAATACACAACTATATATATATTTACATATGACGACTTTTCAAAAGTATATGCCGACTGTTTCTAAAATCTTCATATCCAAATCACAAATGCAAATAATTGTGTATTTTCTTGGTGTGGATTTTAGTTTTGTTTTGGGTATAATTCCATACCAAATTCCAAAAAAAAAAAAAAACAACAAATACACAACTATTTATATATATATATATATATGCCCACTATTTCTAAAAGTATATGTCGACTGTTTCTAAAATCTTCGTATCCAAACCACAGATACAAATGATTGAGTATTAGCATTGAGGTGGATTTTGGTTTTGTTTTGAATCTAATTCCATACCAATTTCTAAAATAATAAAAAAAGTCAACAAATATACAACTATTTATATATATACCTACTATTTCCAAAAGTATATGTCGACTGTTTCTAAAATCTTCATTTCCAAATCACAAATGCAAATGATTGTGTATTAGTATTGGGGTGGATTTTGGTTTTGTTTTGGGTCTAATTCTATACTAAATTCAACAAATATACAACTATTTCCAAAAATATATACCGACTATTTCTAAAATGTTCATATCCAAACTATAGATGCAAATGATTGTGTATCAACACTGTGATGGATTTTCGTTTTGTTTTGGGTCTAATTCCATACCAAATTCTAAAAAAATAAAAATTCAACAAATACATAGTTATATATATATATACCGACTATTGAAAAGTATTTGCCGACTATTTCTAAAATCTTCATATCCATACCGCAAATGCAAATGATTGAGTATTAGCATTGGGGTGGATTTTGGGTCTAATTGCATACCAAATTCCAAATCCAAATGATTGTGTAAATTATCTTGTTCTACTATATCATATAATTACCGTTTGGGACAAGAAGCATTGAAAATTAAAAATAAAAATTAATCAATACACCCAAGACATCACAAGTAACCAAACTCTCACACAACCTTCATCATCCATATCCTCTCGGTTTTAGTTATCTCCAACACAGTGCGAAGTTCTCCACAACTCTCTCACGATAGCTTCTTCTTATTATATTGTAATCTTGCGATAATCCTCATAGTATTATCTGTATAGAAAAGAGATTGATTTGGCTCACGACTTGGCTAAATTTGCTTTGCACAATAGCATATTTCTCTCTCGAATAGAAGAGGAACCCCTATCCCCATGGCTGACTTCTATTCTTGATGTAGATATTGTTGATTGACTGCTTTTTTGGATGGCATGGGTGTTCTTGTTCACCCTCTGCTAGGTTGTCATATGTTTTTATTTATTAAAGTCAAATGTTTTATGATTAAAAAGAAAAGAGATTGATTTGTAACTAATAACTAGATAAAATCCCTACATATCAAACACGCATGCTCACTCATTAGTAACTGAGTTGAGTTTTTTCATTTTTCTTTGTCTTTTAGTTTTATGTAAGATCATTAGTACACAGTCTTACAAGCAGTTGGCATTCTCAAGCAAAAATGAAAAAGGAAATACACATTGCCACATTCAGTTCACGTCTACGACAATTTTTACAAGTTTAATTATCAGCTTCTTCATTCTGGAAAATGATTAGTTCGAGCAAATAAACGAACTCAAAAGTCACAATTGAAATTCATGTCAAAATCTAGCCAAACAGTAGAGTAAGAAAAGATTAATTAAGCGAAATGTTGATTTTCTTATGTAAAATGCAATCAGATTATGCAGAAACTCAGCCAAACAAAGTGCAAAAGAAAACTGGAAGAAAAACAGAGAGAGACAGAGAGAAGCTTAGATTCAATTGAGATTCATCTCAATGTGAAGAGAACAATTGAAGGAAAAACTAGATCACAATACGAAGCGAGCATATTCAAGTAAAATTATGAGAAAAATCAAACAAAAATAACAAATCGAACATAAAAATTACAGAAAACTAAACCAAACAGCTTGTAAAAATTCAAAAATTAAGGAAAGAGAGAGAAGCTCGATGGAGTGGATCACCTTGAGATTCATCAGACGGCGAAGAGCAACAAGCTCCACGATCCTGATCTTACGAGCTCAAATCTCATTCGTGGAGATATTGCTGGTAGTGATCAACAAAGAGCAAGACTTGCTGGAATCGCCAGAAACCGAGCTTCCTCTGCAACTGTCGATCTTTCTTCGCTCACGATCGTCGTCCAAACAAAACCTGCAAATGCACAGATTCAAATGAAGCGAATTGAAAGCGTTGATTAAACAAAAAAAAGGAGAGAGAGAGAGAGATTAGGTGTAGAGATCGAGAAAGGGAGAAAGAGAGATTAAACGGGCCAAGGCTTGCTGTTAGGGACAAAATTGGAAACTCGATTTTTTATTTTGGTTGTGCCAGTGTAATTGGGTTGGTGTGATGTTGAACTTACCTTAACCATTAAATAAAAATTATTAAGGTGCTTTTGGTTAATATTTAAAGTTTTTATGTCTTTTCTATTAGTTTTCCTTTATATTAAAGTATTATGTTAGGAAAGCCTCATGCATTCTCGTCTTAAGCATCAATTTGCAGAAGGATGACTTTGGTCCTAATTCTCATTTATAAGGAGTGATAGACAAAGATGTATAGGGTTGGAACAACTCTTTTCCTTTTTCATTTTCTCTTTTCTTTTAATTACTTACATACACAAATAACTAATGAAAAAGATCTCAATTTTTTTTAATTTATCTAAAAACACTCAATGAACTTTCTTAAACTACAAGAACAAAAGGCGGGGACATTGTTATAAATAAGTTGAAGTTTAAGCGCAGTAGCAATATCGTAACTAAATTAAAGTTAATACCGTCTCTTCATAAAATTGACAATTGTTTTTCAAAATTTTCATTGAAAAAATCATTAATGTGTTTTTCTTGAAAGTTTTGTTGTGTGACTTTTTTCCATTAAAACTTCCTTATATAAAATCAAAGAGTAGTTATTTGATCTAAAAGAATTGACGGGAACCACGAAAATGCAAGGAACGAGCTCTAGCAAGACACACGTGTGCAGATGTGCTTGCATGTGCTCAAATCAAAATCAAACTCTATTTCTCCTTTATATAAAATACTTCAACGATAGATTGGGTGGTCATTGCACGTGTGCGTGTGGTAGTGTTGGATTTCAAGAATTTGCATGTTGGGGGTAATACTATATTCTGATAATCAAAAGTTTAGGGGGAGGGGAGACTACCCATCCGAGGGCTAAAGTCAGAGCACACTACAAGCTTTTTTTAGGATTTACATAGGGGGTTTTAGATCTTTTTTTGGTTTTTACAAGTCGTTTATGAAGAGGGATTACCGAAAGCGAAACTTGAACCTATGCCTTAGTCTAACGAAGAGAACGGTCCTTATCAACTCAACCAACCCTCATTGGCTAATACTATATTGAACTCCTTATATAAATTAAAAATTCTTGGGTGCTCTAGAGTACAAGATACTCCGGATGTTTTAACCATTAAATCTTGATTTTTGTATTTTTAAATGAAGATCTAACGGTAGAAATACCTAGAGTACCAGGTACTCCGAAGCGTTCAAGAAAGTCCCTATATAAATAATGGATACAGTACACTTATAAGCCAAAGCTTTTACGAACAATCGAAACTTGAACCAAGTTCGGGCTACCTCATAAAAAAATATGAGTTGCTCACCAGCTTTATGAGCCGAACATACCAAAAATGAAGAGTTGCTCACTATCTATCACCTCTATTTTAGGTAAGTCTTTCGCGTTTTTTAAAAAGTGGGATATTCAGACTTACTGCACAATGAGCCAAATATCATAATTGATATTAAACTTGTCCTTCACGTTAGTAAAATTTAAAATCTCGGGCTTAAGAAATACAAAATAAATCACTCTCGTTGAATGTGCGACAAAGCTGCTGGTCATATTCAGCTTTAGGGAAAAAAAAGATAATGACAAAATTTTAGACGCCATGAATTGCATCAAAGGAGGGTTAATTGTTATCTTTCTCAAAGGGAGAGAGTGCTAATCAAATGAGACGGGCCTGACTCAGTCTAATATTGGCCTAAAGTGGCCCATGAAGCCCATTTAAGACCCAAATGTTTTTTGGGACTTGTTTTAGCAGTCGGGTTTGGGTTTTAGAAACGGGTAATTCCAACCAGGTAATTCTAAATCAGTGCTTAAACCCCCAAAACCCAAAAACCCAAACCCTCTTCTTCTCAGACTCGTCTCTGCCTCTCTCAACTCTCGCCGTTTTCCTTCTCCTTTCAGCTTCAAAAGGTTAGGGTCTCTCTCTCTCTCTCTATATATATACATATCTATATATATGTATATTTCATTTGTTTCGCTTCTGAGGAAACAAGGAAAATTCATCAATTTTAGAATCCGGGATTCATAAATTGGTTTGGATATTTGAAATGATATTGTATGTCCCACCAAAGCTTAAATCTTTGTGGAAGTAAATTGTATAAATATTTGGGTGTTTGAATTTGTAGGGTCTCAGACGTCACAATGGGGAGGAAGGCTCGTGACAGTGACAGTGAGTTCGAGGACGATGCTGATTTCGACAGCGATGAGCTGAATGTTAGTTTGATTTGTAAATTCTGTTATTGGGTTTCGGTAATTATTCGGTTTTGTTTCGGTGATTTTGTTGTTAATTGACGATTTGTGATGTAGATGGAGCAGGAAGAGGATGACTTTGATGATGAGCACGACAGCGAGGAGGAGGAAGAAGAATCAGAAAATGAGGAAGAAGATGGAGAAGAAGAGGGGGAAGAGGAAAATGGTGATGGGCAGAACGATAATAAAGATGCCGAGATGGAAGAACTCGAGAAAGAATACATGAATCTTCGTCATCAGGAGCTGTAAGAGACTTCTAATCACAGTCCTTTTATTTATAAGTATAAACTTGTGATGCTCAATTAGAATGAAGACATAGAACTAAAAAATGTGAATATAGGAGATAATATGCATAGCAGTTGGAGGAAATTGGGCATACATCTATACATCTATACATAGATATAGGCTGACGTATGAAGTTAATTTTATTCTTCATTTATTCCCTCGTCCTTTGCAGAGATATTTTAAAGAATCTAAAGCGTCATCAGGACGAAGATCTTCTTAAAGGTCAAGCAGTGAAGAACCAAAAGGTGTGTTGTTCAAAATAATAGCTCTTGTAATATCCATGAAATTGGTTTTATTTTTCAACATGAAATTGTTGCTCCTTGTTTAGAGCTTCTTTTTATGCCTCACCTTAAAGTTGACCAAAAAGATTTATATAGCGAATTATTGTCTGATCGATGTTTATTCTTACCCATTTTCTATGCTGTGTTCTTTTTTTCATTTTTCCGAAGGCTCTCTGGGACAAAGCTCTTGAGTTCAGATTCTTGCTTCAGAAAGCATTCTCAAGTTCAAATAGATTACCACAGGTTGCTTTTGCTTTTCTCTTTTTTCGTAGCTTTTGACATGTTAGGATATTATATTCTTACCTGAGAGGTTGTCTGCAGGAGCCAGTTAGGTCTTTATTTTGTGATTCTCACGAGGGTGTCAATGCAGCATATTCGGATCTAGTTGACTCATCAAAGAGAACTTTGGATTCTCTAGCGGATCTACAAGAGGTATGGCTGTCGTAAAAATTTGTTGCCTACCTAGTAGTACTTGGTTGGTTTAGCTTCATACCTTGCGGTAATATAATAAGTACTTTATACATTTTTATGATTTGTTAATATTGGCATTTGTATACGCTAACATTTATATCATCATGCTATATTTTTTTTTGTTACAGGCTTTACTTGAGAAGAACCCGTCCATCGTTCAAGCAACAGATAGTATGTGCAAACTACATTTATAATACTTTTATATTTATTTTGTAATACAGTTTGACTCTCTGTTATTGTTGTGCATAATCTATCATTTCGGCATGATAAGAATTGCTAATATGTGAAAGGTTTGCTATGCTTGGTATTTTACGTTTTGTGTTTGAATTTTTTAATAACCGTTAAAATTCTTGTAAAACGTGTTTAGCTTATAACTGTACAATTTGCTAAGATAGAGTTCGATTTGATTAAATTGAACTTTAAGGAAATGCTTCAAGTTTCCTCTATTTCATATAATTGTGAGGGTTCCCCAAATTTCAGAACTATAATTGGTCGGATTATGCTGGTATTAAGTTATTATTAAGAGTGTAAGAGCGTCAATCAAGAGTAATGAATTGAGCTCAGCCTTGCCCAAGCTCATCCCAAAAAACAAAGCATCGAGCTTGTGCTTGGAACGGCTCAATTGTTAACCTAAATCTTGGCACATCAGCTTTGGGTCTGCTGAATTGTAGTGAAGTTTGTGCTTAGTTCTGATTGAGATCAAGCCAGTCCCAATAGGTGATGGTTTACGCTTATTAGGTGGGAAGTTCAGAGTAGTCCAATCGGTCAGAAATATAGTTGTCATCAACAAAAATTAGACACTTTGTGAATTTGATTACAGCTTTAAAGGAAACATCAATTAAATCACTACTCTAGAGGTAGGTATTTGTTGCACTTGTCAAAAGCATAATGTCGGCATAGAAGCTAAATCGGTTGGGTCTTGTTTTGTTGATCTGAGGATAGGCAAGATGAAGCCAGATTTCAAATCAGCCCTAGGATGTCGGCACAAATATTTCCTGCTTGATCTCATAAAAACCTTAGCCTGATTAAGCAAAAAAAATTGGCTGTTGGGCTACCATGGTCTAATTGACTGTTCTAGTTTGTACTGTTTGCATTTTCATTAACTTCATACTGCATATGTTCATGTATTGCTTCTCCTAATACATATCGTGTTCTGTAGGTAAATCTGGACGATCTAAGAAGTCAGAGTCATCTAAGAACAATGACAGTGATGGCGATGGAGATGAAGATTGGTCACGGATTTCTCAGTTGCTATCGAGGTACTCAGATCATAATTTAGATATCCTGAGAAGAAGAATCATATTCTACTATCTACTCTACACATGCACTTGTTGTATTGAAGTCTATCAAAACTTGTATAAAACTGAAATATTTTTTTTCTTCTTCATGCCATACTTTGCTGATCCATTTGGAGCAGCAAAAAGAACTTTGGAATTTTGTTGTTTTATTGCTGTATTTCAATACCATAATGTCTAACTCTTTTTATATATCAATACATAGTTCTTATCAGTTAATACATCAGGCTATTATGTTATTAAGTTTGTCTCAACTGTTCAATATGAAATATTCCAGACGATAGTTTTCTGACATTTAAATTCCATTAGGCACTAAATTAAATTAGTTTGTTATCTAAAGGGACCGGCAAAGAACCATGAAATGCATTTGTAACTTATACTTGTAAAAAATCTATGTTGCCATATGTTTACTTTAAGTATACTCTTGGGCAGTTTTGCTATAAAATCTTTCATGCTTCGACAACTTCTCTTGCATGAATTTTAGAAATTTGTTCTACTATGTTCAACTTTTCATTATTGTGTGGATTTCCATGGGGGTTACTTGGTCTAACTAAGACCTGTCATGTTGTATCGTGTAGAATAGCTACATTCAGAAACAAATCGATAGACAAATGGCAGAGGAAGACAGAGGTGACCACAGGTGCTGCTGTTATTAAAAGCAAACTGCATGCTTTTAATCAGGTCTGGCACTATAATTGAACTTGTAACTCAGCTTTTCCCTATGAGCGGACTTGTGCCATGCTTTTCCAGATATTCAACAGGAATTTATTTTTCCTTTTCCAATTGCAGAATATTAGTGAACAAGTTGCTTCTTATATGAGAGATCCAAGCAGAATGGTTAGGCAGATGCAGATGAGGAAATCAGCAGTTGCTGTATTTGGCACCGTAAGATATTAACTCTTACGTCTAAATTGAAAATATTGAAAATTTCACAGTTCCCAAGGTCTCATGTGCATCCTCCGATACATTTGTGGTTCATATTTTTCAACATCATAACAAGATGAGTTTTTCTTAAGTTTTGTGCATTTAGTAATTAATACCTGAGATATGGATGTGCAGGTTCCTGAGGGGGAGAATACTGCAAAGGGAGAGGTAATATTAAATACTGATTGCATATATTTGTGGTTAACTATAATCGTATGCTAATCTGTAAGTTCATTGGAATTATATGTCCCATGGATTTTACAATTTTCCCATGTGCTATTTAACTCCCAAATGAAGTACAAATTGTCAAATTCATTGTTTGGGATGGATATGACGTTTGAACAAATTTTGGGTTGCTTGTGGTGTTTGCTTCATTTTTCTTTTTGGATGGCCCCAAGGTGACTTGATGAATTGGTTCCTTTTATTGCTATAAGAATAAATCATGCAACCTGTGTGCAAGGGCTGTGAGTGTTTCAATACTCTTCACGCGCCGTTAGCTTTAATTCTATCTTTTTATTTAAAATTTTGATTTGTTTGCCACTTCGATGTGCAGCCTATGAGGTCTGCTTTAGTTATCTCTTTGATAGGAGACACAATCTGAGTAATTTTATTCCTTCACTCTGATAGGAGACACAATCTGATGCTGGTGCACAAGCTGATGGTGACCCCGAACTTTTGGATGACTCCGAGTTTTACCAGCAATTACTGAAAGAATTTTTTGAGACAATTGACCCAGCATCTTCTGGTAAAACTATTAGGGCATCTCATACTTCATACATGATTGCGTTTGAATGTGATATTTGGTTTACCCAATCTATAAGAGTTCCTGTAGTTCAAAACACATGCAATCAGTTTGTGTTTAAAAATGTGGCTTTTGAAATTGTTACTGATTGTATCCTCCCAAGTCCCAAGTGATGCCGGGTATCCTCGTTAGTTTGCTGCTTTGGATATGTAGAGCGGATGAACATGATTTTCAAACAATCTGGACTCGTCTAACCAACTTTAAATAGCGAAGTCTGAGTCATGAGGGAAGTTTCATTAAAACAATCTGTATCTGCAGCTTTTGAAGTCAATGACAGTGTATTGTCTCAGCTTATAGTTCAAGTTTTTTTAAACTTTAAAATGGTATACGCTAGCAGGTTTATTGATTGTGATTTTGCACTATTTGATTTGATTATCCGCAGAGACAGCCTTTTATTCTTTGAAAAAGTTGCATGCTAAGAAGAGGAAGATTGTTGACAGAAGAGCCTCTAAGAGTCGCAAGATAAGGTATCAATAGATTCTTCGGTTCCCTATGCGAAACTGCTGTGATTTTGTTATGGAATATATCGTGGAGCATCTGTTGAGCAGACTAGGCCAGATTGCTGAAGGCTTATTGCATTGTGCTTTTGCAGGTACAATGTTCATGAGAAGATAGTAAATTTCATGGCCCCGGAGAATATGGCTGTTCCTCCTATGCTTCCTGACCTCAATAATTTGTTTGGGTTGAAGAAGCAGAAACCAGCTTCCGTAGTGTAGTAGCGATGCAAGGCTGAACCAGCTGCATAGTCCTTATATCTCAGGCAAAGAAATTTTGTCTGCTGTTAATTTATTTGATATATTATTCAATCTAAATATCTGTTGTACTGATATTTATGTAATTTACACAATTTTTCAATGCGAGTCGAGTCTTTAAGAAGCATGATTTTGTTGTAAATGACAATTGAGATCTGTAAGTTTGACATTTATAAGCAAAGAGGATGTTCTTGCTTTCCCCAGTGCCGAAATATTTCCCCCCTAATTCGACAAGCTCGACACCAAACTCCTTCACCCGCAAAAACAGACCATGTCTCGTCGTCTCCCTCGACTTTACGGAAACAACCACTTCATCTCCGCATTCAAAGATTATTGTCTGATTGTCCATTTTCCAATGGCTCAACCATGTCATATCTCCTCTTCCCACTCCTGGATAATTCTTTCTTGAAGTACCGTAGAATCGTGGGGCATAGATCCACTTCAGACCCCTGCTCTTGTTACTCACTTCAATTCTCATTTGTGGACAATTCGAATAAGACAAATTCTTGTGGTTTGCATAGGTGGCAAAGATGTTCAAGCCTCGAATTTTGTGACTTGCAAGAAAAGGCACAATAAAAGATATTGAGGACTTGCTACTTTTATAGCTGAACCGGCCTGGAACCTCATTCCCAGCAAAAAATGTGCTGTATATACCATGTTGATACAGTCCCTGTATGCATGTGCTGTATATTAGTCAACTCTTTCCGACTTTCCGATAAGAGAGAGAGGGAGAGACAGAGAGAGAGAGAGGCACCTGAACCGGACTCCAAATCCAATCAACATTGAAAATTGTGCAAGCTGAAAAGTTTCCTCGTTTCCAATTTGTGTAAGCTGAAAAGTTTCATCATTTCCACATCAACTCTTCCAATAGGTTCTAACTTGTTATTATAGTACTCCCACTCAACTACATTGTGGTTGTGACCCTCATAGGTCAACGCTCTCAACCCTTCCAATGGATTGAAATGTTATTTTTTTTAATGATATGCAACCATATACTCTGACTGTATACATTTTCGGCAACCCCACAAGTGATTCGAGCCTCTTACAATCATTAAAAGAGA